>JBBGZY010000190.1:12022500-12622500 GCA_037952925.1 Lithobates clamitans
CTGCGTAACATCATCTTTCACATCGTAGAAAAAAATTGGGCTGACTTTACTGTTTAGTATATTTTTAATTCATGAAAGTGTCTTTTTTCCTAAAAAATTGCGTTTGAAAGACTGCAGCAATGTTTGGGGATTCTAAGTAACTTTCTAGCAAAAAATATGGATTTTAACTTGTAAGCAACAAATGTCAGAAACAGGCTCAGACATGAAAGGGTTAAAGCTGAACTCTAGGAGATACAAATTACTGCTGCTCTATATTCATGAATACATTATTAATAGTGATGAGCCAAATTGCACTGGATTCGGTTCAAGCAGAATTTGGTGAACTTCAAATAAGTTCAGGTGTAAAATCCAAAGCCCACTGTAATCAATTGGAACCAAATCTGTCAAATCGAAAATGCTAATTTTCGGGGCTAATATGCAAGGGGGGTGTAAATAGCAAAAATAGCAAGGGGAGTGGGTTGGCATTATCCTGGGGAACATGTACCCTTGCAAAAAATAAACAAACTAATTTTGCTCAAGAGCAGTGATTCTTTTAAATGCTTGAAGTGGCCCCTCCAAGAGTCTGCTACATATTTTGGGGGACTTTTGGAGAGGTCCTTGTGCTTTTCTCTTTAAAGGAGCCAGCAATGAGATAATTTGTCCTTTTCCAGCAATTTACACTTTATCATGTTTTTCTTTGTAAATTTCACTTTTGCTGTAGTTAATGCTATAGTAAGAAAGAAAACAAATTGAATAGTCTCCTGCAAAACTCATACCATACCTTTTGAGTTGGGTATTGCTTTTAGGGAGGTACACCAAGAAAAAACACAAAAAAATGCATCCCCCAGCAAGTCCATACCAGACTCTTTTGTCTGAATTTTAAGGGGGCCTCATGCAAAAAAAAGTGTGAATGTCGCCTAAAAATCCATACCAGACCCTTATTTCAAGCATGTAGCCCCCCTTCCTTAATAATACCAGGACACATACCCTCATCTTGGGGGTACATTGCCAGGGGGAGGGGGCTTATCAAAATCTGTAAGTCCCCCTAAACATTAACAGGGCACCAAGATACTGCTTCCCATGTGAAAGAGGGCCAGGGTTGTGGGGAAGAGGCCCTTGTCCTCATCAACACAGGGACAAGGTTCTTTTCCAAGGAAGTCCCCCCTGGCAACTTGCCCTCACATGTTGAGAATATGTGGCCTGCAATGGTTCATGGAGATGTACACTCCTTAAAATTCATATTACAGCTACATGATCAGGTATAGATTTCCTTGAGACCTAATGCATTAAAAGAGGGGGGGAAACCCACACCTTTTCTTAATAAACTATCCCTGCACCTTTGGATACATGGTAGCCAGCATTGCCTGCATCCATAATAACCATTGACAGCAGGGAGCTGTCATGTGTAATAGTGGTATAACCCCAACAAACAAAAAAAGAGGCATGTAGACACCCAATAGCTAACTCCTCAACATATCAAAAAATGGTAAAACAGCATCTGAAGCTCCAATGTTCCTCCCCTCTAAACATGCTCCCCAGTCCCCACCAAACCTACCCCACAATGGACACCCCTGTGCCCAGGTCCCTCAATCCCTCCCCCTACACAAACAAATATGGCCCTCTCACCTGGAGCTGACACAATTGACCCTAAAAAGAGCCCCCCCGATGGAATTTGCCAATTGCACCTGCACACTAAGTGGTCACATACCCTATATGGGTCATAGAACTGGGTAACCCACAGGGACCATGAATTTGGGCAGCACTGCACCTAAAACTACAGTGGGAGGATACAGTGCATACCCCAATACCAATAAATCCCAGATGGGTCTCCTATTGGGCTGTGAATACCCTAACAGCACTGTATAAATAAAGTGAAGCCGACTACATCCATAAAGTGACTGCAAATTCAGCAGTCAGCTAGATCCTGGGTCTATAGAAACATCTTGTATATAGTATATGACCAAGATAGCAATAAGCTTAATGAATGACATGTGGAGGAGTGTGTGTGTGTGTGTGTGTGTGTGTGTGTATATATATATGTATGTGTATATATATATATATATATATATATATATATATATATATATATATATATATATATATATATATATATATATATATATATATATATATATAAGGAAGGAATGATACAAGTTACTTCACTGCATAGACATGGCACATTGGAGCTTGAACAGCTGATAAAGAGCCCTTAAAGTATGTGTAATGTGATGAATTATAATAATCAGTCATATTAGATATCTCATGCCAGAAATACAAAAGTACCGGTAAAAATGATGTATGAACTCATAAATAAATGAGTAAAAGTAAATGAATAGGGGGGGCTGCGGACTTGCACCGCAGTCTTACAGTCTCTCAGAAGAAATTTTTCCAAAAATGTATATGTCCAACAGGTATTAAGGACTCCTCTCCCACAAAAAAAACTCAGCAAAATCTGGACAGCATGGGGTGTACTCGAGAATAAACAGATAGTAATAAAAAGTTAATACCCAAAGATGTATAAAATATAATTTTTAGACAAAACATTTCTGTCTGATCTAATACACTTGTTGTAGTTCAAATTTTGTGTATATGGTTATGTATTAGCTATGATCCTCTTTTTAGGAAATCGCCTATATGCAATCAGAAATTGTATTGAAATGTTTTTATGAATCTTTTAGTAGAATTATGTTGTTAATACATTTTTGACATTTTATTTTGTCTGTGCTCACTTTATTTTTTTGAGGTTACATGTGTCAACCAATAAAGTCCTTTGTTTTTCATTCCTTTTTATTCTAAATGTGTATGGCTGTGGTGCCACGTCAGCAATTGTGCTTTACTTTTATTTTTCTTATATTTGTAACAGAGAGGTTACCAAAAATTTCGGTATTTCCTGAATAATTTGTGTAAAATATACTGATAATTCCTTCTCAGCAATCACTAATAAAAATGACCAGCTGCACATGATATTACAACTTTGAACTCCCACCACAATTCCTCTTTTGTCAGGATCAAATTTATTATCCATGCATGACCAAAAGCATCATATGAATTTGATATGTATTTTTTCTTGCTTTTGAATGAAGATCAGATAGGAAAAAATATTTAAATTTTAACTTTCAAAATATACCTTTCACATCTCCTGGGTGGATACACAATTTGCTTTCCACCAGTCTAAAATATACTGATCTTGCTTTGTTGACAAATACCATAAATTGAAAGTTATAATGGGATCAGTGTTTGCCAAAATTAGCTTTCTTGTTACTGAAATGATTGACAATGTTACACTCTTTGAAAAACAGCAGGAAGCATAATTTCAATGAACAATAAAAACCATACCAAAAACATTTCAATAAACGAAAGCCTCATACACACAATCGGATTTTTGGCAGACAAAGCGTCAGATTTTTGTCCTAAGGGCGTGTGCCGGGAACTTGTCTTGCATACAAACTGTACACAATTGTTGGCCAACAAACACAAATGTAGTGATATGCTACATGGCATTTCAGCTCTTGAACGCCACCCTTTGGGCACCTTCTGCTAATGTCGTGTTTGGTGAGCATTGATTCCGAGCATGCATATTTGTACTTTGGACTTTTGTGTGACGGACTTGTGTACACACGATACGAAAATCTGACAACAGACCATTGTCCACTAAAAATTTACTAGCCTGCCATCCAACATTTTTTGGCTGGAAAGTTGGACAATGATTGTCTGATGGAGTGTACTAATGGTCGGAGTTTTAGGCAAACAGTCTGTCATCACACAATTCCCTGCTGAAAATCCGATTTTGTGTATGAGGCTTAAGAACACTAAAAGCTCTAGCTTCTAGTTTTCTAGAAGTTGTACTGTAATGGACATGGCAATTAAAGAAAATGTACTGTTCTGTGAACTCCTGGAAGGGCTGGTCATGAACAAAAATTAGGATGGCATCCTTTATACATCAGATCTTGTTTCATTTACCTGTCAACTGACCCAGGCATGTGACCAATCAGAATTGAAAACAGATGACAGAAAGAAAAAAAGAATTGTTTTGTAAACAAACATATCTAAAAATGTTGCTTTTACTTAAAACTTAGACCTCTTTCACACAGACTGTCCGTTCAGGTCCACCTGTCAGTTTTTTAGGCGGACCTGAACGGACACTCCATGGAGGTGTATGGAGCATTGGATGTCAGCGGTGACATGTCTGCTGACATCCGACCCTCTCCGATCTGAAAAAGTGTAAAGGAGGAAAAACCTACTTTTCCATCCGTTATCGGATCAGGTGACGACGGACTCTACGGTCCGTCATCACCCGATCCCCCAAAGGGGAGAGCGGCGCTCTGACAGGTCCGTTGCTGCACAGTGTGCAGCGATGGACCTGTCATCTTCCTGCTCAGCGGGGATCGGTGGAGCAATCCCCGCTGAGCAAGCGGATGTTTAAGGGGCGGATCATCACTGATCCGCCCCATGTGAAAGAGCTCTTACTGAGAAAAATATGTTTAACCACTTAACAACCGGCCCATAGCCGAAGGACGGCTACAGGGCGGTTGCTTAACTCTGGGAGGGCGTACAGTGACATCCTCCCAGAATCCCGCTCTCGCGCGTGCCCCCGGGAACATCCATGATGCCAGCGCATCACGGATCACGGTAAACGGCGCTGATCACAATACTGCAATACTCTGTAATGCCTTGCAATGCCCTGCAATACTCTGCAATGTCCTGCAATATTCTATAATGCCCTGCAATACCCTTCAATACTCTGCAATGCCCTGCAGTACCCTCCAATACCCTCCTATACTCTACAATACCCTGCAATATCCTGCAATATCCCGCAATACTCTGCAAATCCAGCAATACTCTGCCATACCCTGCAATACCATGCCATACTCTGCAATACCCTGCCATACTCTGAAATAACGTGCCATACTCTGCCATACCCTGCCATACTCCAATACCCTCCAATACTCTGCAATACCCTCCAATACTCTGCAATGCCCTCCAATACTCTGCAATGCCCTCCAATACTCTGCAATGCCCTGCAATATCCTGCAATATCCTGCAATACTCTGCAAATCCAGCAATACTCTGCCATACCCTGCAATACCGTGCCATACTCTGAAATAACATGCCATACCCTGCCATACCCTGCCATAATCTGCCATACTCCAATACCCTCCAATACCCTCCAATACTCTGCAATACTCTGCAATACTCTGCAATACCCTCCAATACTCTGCAATACCCTGCAATATCCTGCAATACTCTGCAAATCCCGAAATACTCTGCCATACCCTGCAATACCGTGCCATACTCTGCAATACCCTGCCATACTCTGAAATAACGTGCCATACTCTGCCATACCCTGCCATACCCTGCCATACCCTGCCATACCCTGCCATACTCTGCCATATCCAGCCATGCTCGGCCATGCTCAGCTGTACTCGGCCTCTGTATGTGGCCAGGCTGTGGAAGTCTCATATATGTGGTATCGCCGTACTCAAGAGGAGAATCTATTTTGGGGTGTCATTTTTGGTATGTACTTGCTATGTGTTAGAAACATTGTATAAATGGACAACTTTGTGTTTTAAAAAAATGCGTTTTAACCACTTCCCGCCCGCCGGCCATCATACGATGTCCTTGACTTTGTGCAGGGATATCTGAATGATGCCTGCAGCTACAGGCATCATTCAGATATCAGCTTTTTCAGCAGGCGATTCCCTACACCATAATAATGATCATAGCGGCTGTTCCACTGCTTGATCATTCTTACGGGAGGTGAGAGGGGACAACCCCCCCCTCCCGCCGCCCTCAGGTGCTTCTACCGACTCACCGCTACGATCGAAGCCAGGATCATTTTTTTCTTATTGATTTCAGGCTTCCCAGCCTAGAGGTGAGATGTGGGGTCTTATTGACCCCATATCTCACTGTAAAAAGGACCTATCATGCCATATTCCTATTACAAGGGATGTTTACATTCCTTGTAATAGGAATAAAAGTGATCAAAAAATGTATTTTTTGGAAAAAAGTGTCAAACTAAAATAAAGTAAAATGAACATTGAAAAAAAAAAATTAAAGCACCCCTGTGCTCGCATGCAGAAGCTAACGCATATGTAAGTCCCACCCACATATGAAAACGGTGTTCAAACCACACATGTGAGGTATCACTGCGATCGGTAGAGTGAGAGCAATAATTTTGGCCCTAGACCTTCTCTGTAACTCAAAACATGTAACCAGTAAAAAATTTTAAAACGGCGCCTATGGGGATTTTTAAGTAGCGAAGTTTGGTGCCATTCCACAAGTGTGTGAAATTTTGAAGAGTGACATGTTAGGTATCTGTTTATTCGACATAACTTCATCTTTCACATTATGCAAAAACATTGGGCTGACTTTACTGTTTTTTTTTTTTTTTAAAGCACAAAACTGTTTTTTTTCTAAAAAAATGCGTTGGAAAAATTGCAAATACCATGCGAGATAAAAAGTTGCAACGACCGCCATTGTATTCTCTAGGGTCTTTGCTAAAAAAAACATATATAATGTTTTGAGGTTCTATGTAATTTTCTAGCAAATAAATTTATGATTTTTACATGTAGGAGAGAAATGTCATAATTGGCCTGGGTGCTCCAGAACGCCTGAAGGTGCTCTGTGCATGTTGGGCCTTTGTATGTGGCCAGGCTGTGTAAAAGTGTAAAAAAAGTCTCAAACATGTGGTATTGCCATACTCGGGAGTAATAGCAGAATGTGTTTTGGGGTGTAATTTGTGGTGTGCATATGCTGTGTGTGAGAAATAACCTGCTAATATGACAATTTTGTGAAAAAAAAAGAAAAAAAAATCTTGATTTTGCAAAGACTTGTGGGAAAAAATGACAACATCAAAAAGCTCATCGTGCATCTTTCTAAATGCCTTGGAATGCCTTCTTTCCAAAAAGGGGTCATTTGGGGGGTATTTGTACTTTTCTGGCATGTTAGGGTCTCAAGAATTTAGATTGTACTTCAGCCGTCAGTACTTCGGCTGTGATCAATTTTCAGATATTGGCACCATAGCTTTTGGACTCTATAACTTTCACAAAGACCAAATAATATACACCAATTTGGGTTATTTTTACCAAAGATATGTAGCGGTATGAATTTTGGCCAAAATATATGAAGAAAAATTACTAATTTGCAAAATTTTATGACAGAATTGAAGAAAAATGCATTTTTTTTACAGAATTTTCAGTCTTTTTTTTTTTTTATAGCGCAAAAAATAAAGAACCCAACAGTGATTAAATACCACCAAAAGAAAGCTCTATTTGTGTGAAAAAAAGGACAAAAATTTTATATAAGTACAGTGTTGCATGACTGAGTAATTGTCATTCAAAATGTGAGCACTGAAAGCTGAAAATTGGTCTGGTTATTAATGGGGTTTAAGTGCCCAGTGGTCAAGTGGTTAAATGACGAATAATGAAAAAAAAATCCTAAAAATATGTATTCTGTCAATAAAGCACTGAAATTCTCATCTCAATTTATATCCAAACCTGGCAGTTAGTGTTCAGTTTCTGTTGAAGCTCTGAGCATTCAGCCGTGAACTTAGAAGAAGGATGGTAATGGAAAACAATAAAATATGGCATTTGCCCTAGAAGATGCGTGCTTTCAAGACTGCCATTTCTTGAAGACACAAAACATTAAATTCTCCATACATGCTTGCTGACTTGTTGATCAATGCATCGCTCCACAGTACCTTGAACCAGGCAAATATCAAATTATCAAATGTATTCTGCCTCCTAGAGAATAACACCTGCCTGAAATATTAATACACTTATACTAGAAACAGTTCTAAAGAATCATGCTTTATGTTTTGGTTTTGCTGATGAAAACAGCCGTAAAGTGGGTAAAACCTGAAGGTGTAATCTCATATTCAGCTGACATGGTTCAAAATATCTGCCTAAAGAAAAAAGTAATAATATAACATGTAGCGGACATAATAGGGATGGATGCAATGTTTTCTTAACAATTTTTATGTACAATGTATTGTAGCCCTTACCCCAAATATACAGGACACTAGCATGTGTGTGTGCATCAGTTAAATAAGGTTTCCCCTAAAACTTAACTTCAGGCAAGCTGCTGCATACACAGATATAAAACATACAGGCATATGGGAACTGTTGCACTTGCCAAAAGATTTGTATTTATGTTAATCAGTCCTGAGATTTGCACACCACTATCACACAGCACAACTCTTTCTGGCAAGGCATGGGATCAGACTTTTTTTTATGTTGCAGTTGGGTAACATTTACATGTCCTGTCCTTTCCTCTAAGCTTAACGCCAGGCAATTTCCTGAATACACTGATGTAAAACATATAGGTGCTGTTGCACCTACCAAAGGATCTATATGTCTGTCAATCCAGTTGTGAGATATGCATAGCACTGCCACAATGCACAACCCTGTCTGGCAGGGCAAGGGATCAGATTTTTTTTTCTATGTTGCAGTTAGGAGTTTTTTTTTTGCAAGGTAAAGTCATATTGTGCTGTTGCGCATTGCATACTAGCACATTATGTGAAACTTACCTTAAAATAAAGCTGTTCGGGGGGGGGGGGGCATGCACAGCGCGAAGCTGGCCGGAAGCTAGGAGTTGGAGCTCCGAGGGAAGACCTTTACTATTTCCCCAGGGTTATATAGCACACGATTCTCTCCTTGACAGCCCGAGCACCCCGGCAGGACCCGCGGTGCATGTTGACATCCAAAAAAACAAATAAAAATCTGCTCAGCAGTCCCTCACAAACTAACTACTCCAGGTAAGGGAACAGACCGTGATGTCACAAGATGGCGCCCAGCCTACACAAGCTCCTCCAGACATCCCTGATCCAGCAGCCTCTCCATCAGCCTCTTCAGAACTGAGTGAGTACACCTCTTATATCACTAAGGCTGACTTGGAAGACAGTCTATCTACTATGTATGACAGACTAGCCCATAAATTCCAGGCAGAAATCCACAAATCCAAAAATACTCTGACCCAGGAGATTGCAGCACTAGGAGGGAGAATGGACATATTAGAAATCAAACATGATGAATTGCATCTTGCCTTTATAGACCTACGCAAAGATTATGAAGTCCTCTCAGACGCGGTTCTTCAATTACACCTTAAAGATTTAGACAACCGTAACAGAAGAAACAATGTCGGGGTCCGTGGAGTGCCAAAAACAGTTATTGACTTATCAGAGGTCATTAAGATGCTGTTTCACTCCCTGCTCCCAGGCCACCCTGAGGCCTCATTCATATGCGATAGGATGCATAGGGCCTTAAGACCCAAATTACTGCCTGAAAAACCACATAGGGATATTGTGATGTGCCTGAGACTTTCTCATGAAGGAGGAAGTCCTGTGAGCATCTCGTAACACCCCTAGCATCCAAATAGATGGGATCACGGTTCAAATATACCTGGACATCTCCCCAGCGACCCTGGAGAAAAGGAGACAGATGAAGGAGGTCACTTCAGTCCTGCAATTGGCTAGGATCCGCTACAAATGGGGGTTCCGGTTCATGCTTTCAATCCCCCATAATGGCACCACCTATACCGCCACTACGGTCACTGAAGGAAAGGAAATCCTTGTGAAATTGGCCTCTTGGAACTTCAAAGTGCGCCAAGGCTCCCTTCTACTCCTCGCCCAATCCCAATCTGGGCTACCCCATCACCTCAATGGGACAGGAACAGGAACCGCCAATGCTCCAGAGATTAGGTCGCCTGATTCTGGCTGGTCAGAAGTGATTGACACCCACCCTACACACGGAGGATGGTTGGAAATCTAATACAGTTGGTTTATTTTTTTCTAATATTTTTATATTTTTGGCACTGAACTTAGCATTTTGGTCTCTTACACCTTAGCAAGTGTCTCATCTCACCCGCTTGAACAGCCCCCTACTCACAGCCACTCTTATCAAGATATATATCTCTCCCACCTCTTACCTGAAGGGAGAGATCCCAGGATTACCCACTTACCTCCTCCTCACCCCCCTTCTTTTCCTCCCAACAAGTGGGATTTCAAGCGTACGTGGAGTACCCGACTTGATAGTCCGTTGAACTTGGTTATGCAGGCCAGGGTGGTCTCTCCATCCTGGCCCCTTAGAGTTTGGTTACTTTATACTGTTTTAAGGTTCTGTTTTCTATGTTTTTCCTATGGTGCTGAGCTAATAGAGATGGTCACCAGTACTATTAAGGAATACCTACATATGTGTTATAAGACACACAGGAAGATTGGAGGACAAATTGGACACTTGACACATTTTTGGGACCATTGACAATTATACAGCGATCACTGCTATAAAAATGCACTGATTACTGTATGAATGTCCACACACAGATCCCGGTTCTCCCTCTGGCATGAGCAATCACGGGTGCTCGGCAGTCATCGCGCTGGCTGGGCACTCACATTGGCTCCGGGCACGTGCTGCAGATGCGAGCGCGTGCCTCCGGTGGCACGCACGTGCCCCTAGTGGCCAAAAGGAGAAGCGACATAAGGTGACGTTGATTTGCCCAGCCGAGCCAACCTGCCGCAGTAAAACTGGTCCGGAAGTTGGTCCAGAAGTGGTTAATCAAAAGAGAGTGAAATTGGATACGATCCTCTCAGAACAGACAGAGAAATCCATACGCTGGTCTAAGGCATGGTTCCTTCTCCATAGTAACACCGACTCAGCCATGTTCACACACAAACTCCATCAATCCTTCCAGCCAACTCATGTATATAAGTTAAATAGATCGGGCCAAATGGTATCGCATCTTAAGGAGGTCCTACAATTATTTACATCCTTCTATCAATCCCTATTGCCATCGCCCAATTCCCCCCCCCCCAAATGGTCTGGACTCATGGCTGAGTTCACTGTCCCTCCCATCATTATCGGAGGAGCAGTTACACAGCCTGAATGCCCCTTGCACAGAACAAGAGATCATTACAAAGATCAAATCCTTAAAAACCCCTAAGGCCCCAGGCCCAGACGGGCACACCTAAGTATACTATAAAAAATTTGCGGGCACGCTTTCCCCTAAACAAGCAAAACATTTTAATCATATTCTACAAGATAACAAACTCCCAGACGACATTCTCTTCGCAAATATGACACATCCACAAACCCAGTAAGGACCATACCCTCCCACAAAACTACAGACTGATATCTGTCCTCAATAATGATCTTAAAATATATTAATATTAGCAGATCGCCTAGCACCCATTATCTCGACAATAATAGGCCCAGAACAAACCGGCTTTATCCCCACAAGACAAATTACAGATAATATTCGCCTAGCTACTAATATAATCCAGGACCCAGACCTTTTCTCCCGTAAAGTGCTAATCCTAGGCCTAGGCATACATAAAGCTTTCGATAGCATCCTCTGGTCTTATATTGACACTGTCCTTGCTCAATTTGGGTTCTCGGTAGAATTTGTGAATAGATTTAAAGCCCTTTATCATAATCCCCACACCCAAATCAAGCTGCCTGTCTGTTCCTCTGAGTGTTTCCCCCTGGGCAGGGGAACAAGACAAGGCTGCCCTCTGTCACCTCTGATTTTTGCCCTGGCTATAGAACCTTTGGCCAGGGCAATTATCACAGACCCAAACATTAAAGGCTACCAGAAAGGAGAGGAAGAATTTGAATTGCGTTTGTATGCAGACAACGTACTTATGTTCTTACCAGACCCAGTGGTGTCTCTCCCTAACCTGCTATCTACCTTGCAAAAATTCCACACCCTTTCTGGGCTGGGGGTCAATCTGGCAAACTGCCCCGCACTCTCAATCAACATCCCACATCATATAGTGGCCAACCTCAGGGATTCCTTTGGTATCAAGTTCACAGACAACACTTTCAATATTTGGGTGTGCGCCTGGCCCCCTCTTTACATGCAATGTGTAATGCCAACAACCCACAAGCCTTCTCCAAGGTTAAACAGTGGCTGCACCTATGGTCAACCTTTCTTATCTCCCTAATGGGAAGAGTTACGGCTATCAAATGTCCATCCTCCCAAAACTATTATACTTCTTTAGAGCCCTTACCATTTATAAGTCATGCCAAACTATTGAACTAACCCAAAGAGCCATTAATAGATTTATATGGAAGACCCCCAGATAGTAAATTGCTCACCCATAGGCCCTTATCACAGGGAGGTTTGGGACTACCTAATATATGGCTCTATTATTTAGCACCTAGATTGGCTCAAACAGCCCAATGGCACTCCCCACCTTCAGAGATTTCCTGGCTTATCTTTGAGGGTATCTCATTTCGCCCATTATACATACCAGGCCTACTTTGGAATACTAAAATAAAACCCAAGGAGGTCAGCTCTCTAATTAGCATAGTGAGCCAAACTATTCATTTATGGACCTTGTACCACCGGAAATTTAATCTGAGATCTTCCAGACTTGCCCTATCTTCATTTCTGGGAGACACGAGATTCCCCCTAGCGTATGAATCCCCCAACTAATTTCTCTGGTGGGAAAGAAATGTGCCTACTCTTCATGCTCATACCCATACCTGATATACCCCCCCCCCCTAAATCAAAAACTAGCACATACACTTTTCTGTGCTATCTTATGAGCCATAGCCTTGAACTGGCGCTCACCCACGGTACTCTGGGCTCAGGTACTCCAAAGAATGCAAACCATTAAACTAGTCAATACTATGCGTCTTTTCAATAACAAATGGTCCGGGTGGACTGCATATGGTAGCACAAAGTAAAAACAGAGGTCCTATATATGTCTTATTTTCTCCCTGGTGACATGTGATATCTCTAAATACATTCAATACTGCCCATACGTCTGGTTTTGGTTGTCTATGTATGGTTACAACACATGTAATTATTTACAGGTTTGTCTCTTATCTCAGCACAACTGTTATCTCCTTTAGTTTTCCTCTTTCATTTTTTATTCATTTATCCTTTCTTTTTATTTTCTTTGTATCAAGGGTAATGGGATGCAACAGGGTATGGTGCCAAAACCCAGATAACATACTAAGGTTCATAATTTTAAAGGGGTAACGTGACTATGACTAACATTTATCGCATGTATGTTTACCAATCAGGGTTGCATCTTGACATATGCCTTAAGTTCTTTGTTGATTTTGTATTGCCTTCTCATATTCTCAAATAAAAACGTTTGTATTAAAAAAAAAGGAAGCTGTTCCAGCACCTTGATGTCAGCGCTACAGCCACTTCCATTTTCACCGAGCTTGCTTCTGGGTTCGCGGTCTGCGGCTCTGTGACTGGCCAGAGCTGCAATGACGTCACCCCTGCACATGCGTGCCGGAGCCACCATTTACATCACAGGGCTTGGAAGGAATGACACCGGTGGCCATTCCTTCAGAGTGCATGCACCAGTAATGCCACTGGCTGCATGTAATGTAAATATATCCAAAACGGTACACGTTTAGGAGATATTTACACTACCTATAGGTAAGCCTTATTATAGGCTTACCTAGTAGGTAAATGTCAGCAGAGGAAGTTTACTTCCTCTTTAACCACCTCCCCTTTAACAAAATATTGTGAACATCTTTTTTCTGGAGTGCTTTTTATAAACCGCGTGCAGAAATAAGGCATAGGTGGCAAGTGTGTGCATTAAGTGTCTGTCTGTGATGAAGTACTCATTAGACAGCTTGATATATTTAATTTATGGTAGATGCTGGAGAATGACCTGAAGAATTCTAATACTGTATCTCCTGAAGATGTAGTTGGCACATGACCTCCTTGGACTGCATAACTGTTATGGCCATCATGAGCAGTCTAACCCTCCTACTTAATTTTTTTAATTTTTTTTCTTATTATAGAGAACACAACATAGGTTGCTGAAACATACTGTACAACAAAACAGTGATGCACTCAAATGAACAAAATTGTTAATCTACTTAAATAACTAACTATAAATATTTATAAGTGATCAATATTATAGTGCATATAACGTCCAAAAAAGGGGAAAGCTCAAGTAAGGAGTCAAGGTTTACAATCCCATATGCCCTGATGGAAATTGGAATCCTTAAAGCAGCTAAGGTGATACCAGAATGTATGTGACCCCCTAGCAAGAGTGGTCAATATGCACTTTCATTTACAACAGTAAGACTGGCATTACAGATTAGGAAATGATCTTCACAAGAGAACTTCAAACACCACTGCAACAAGGATTGTAACCGCAGCTTCCGCTATACTACAGGCTCCACCAACCAAAGTTAATTTAAGCAGTGGAGGACATGTAACAAAAGAATGTTCCACATAGTGTGATAAAGTAAAGACAAAATATTTTATTGATTAAAAATACTCACTTAATTAGCTGATACAAAAGCATGTAAAATGCAGAAGGATGAACTTCCTCCAGGAACCAAAATGGCCAACATGTGGTAGCATGTCTGCCTGCTGGACTTTGCTGAACAACTTAAAGCTGAACTTTAGTTAAAAAAAAACTTAATTGATTTAGGAGTCTCCCCTGTGCTGGTGGCTACTGTGTTAGATTGAAATCCTCTGTCCTCTTCCCCTGGATACCACCACAGCAATGAACTTTTGGTGCTGAACAGGTTAATATAAATTGCAGCTGTGACCGGCATTTATCAAGCGCTGACTATGCCCACCCTCTCTGCCTCCTGCTACATTTATAGAAGCTGTACAATCAGTTCCCACAATGAAAATCGCTCTATGAATGGAGGAGAAGAACCTCTGCCATTATCATACGCCCATACGCTTTTCATAGCATGTGTGGTAATTCACACGGGTGCAAAACCCTATACAGCTTGAAGAGCTGTTTGTGTAACTTTTTGTAGTAGTGTGTAGCTGAAAGCAGGCAGCTTATATAAGTGACTTGATTTGCATAGGCTGTACAGACTCACCCACACAGCAGAGTTTGACAGGTACGCCGAGATAGAAGCCATGTGAATGAGCCTTTAAGCTTTTAATTGAATAATGCTTCCTGTTCCATGTTTACATTTATTTAACTATCTATAAACCTTCTCATATCTGTCTTCCTGTCAATATCGATGGCATCATCATCATCGTAAAATGATTTTCACAAAATGCATTATATCAAAACTGCTTAGGATAAGTTGGTGCTGACAGCTACTGAAGACCCCAAACACTTTCTCCTACTGTATATTGTGATTCATGTCATTCTGCAGGGCAATGAAAGATGATGAACTTGTCATATTTCAAGTTTGAAAGTCATTGAAGTCAGTCATGATTGTTAAGTCCTTGCAATTTACACATTGCTTTTTTAGTTTATCGAGTAAGAATATTTTAAAGTAGAACACCAGGCCCAACCTTTTTTCTAGCTTTGGATAGAGTGGTAGAAGATTTGAGCACCTATGGTGCTTTTATTGCTGTGTACTCACTTCACCTCACTTCTTGTCCTCAAAAATCACAAAAAAAAATGAACGTATTACTGAAGTGTCAGTAAAGGCAAAACTTTTTTTAAATATATTATTATTTGCATATGGGAAGGTTATAAACAGTCTCATGTGTTTTGTGTCCCATTGCAAATATTTGGAATATTTACCCTCTATTCCTGTTCTGATGTCAACCCAAATTTGAAATGTATCTTTTACGATGATAGCAGTAAACTGGACAAATAGAGAGGGTAAATCTCCCTATTGGGGGCGCAGACAGCAATAAAGCCTAACCGGTGTTCTAATACCTCTCACTCCCCCTAAAGAGTTTGCCTTTAGTGACACTTTAAAGAAACTTTTGTTGTTGTCATTGATACAATTGTATCTGTTGGGAGATTTCCCCTGTTCTCCTTTTCCATGGCAGCTGTAAAAAGTAAGATCTCCCTCGTTGGGGATTCAATTTTAATTCCTGTCCTGGACAATTCAAGTTCAATTCCTGTCCTGGACTCAGAACATATCTTAGTGGAATTTTCCCCAAATGGGGACACCAATGGCAATGAGAACATGACAGAAATTCAAACTTTTATTTTTTAACTTTATCCAAAGAAAAAAGTTTTATCTGGTATTCTACTTTAATCATCTAAATAGCAAAGGGTTATGTTATGTTGCAATGTGTAAAAATACTGTAACAAATAAGGCTCATTTAAAGAAGAGGGGTGAGAGAGTACAACCAGCACTGAAGCCCCACCCCTTCTCCGATCTTACTGTTCTTTCACTACTATGCAGGAACAATCAGCTTTACCCCAACAGCACTGACCATCCACTCGTAATAGTAAAAAAAAAAAAAAATCAACACAACTCTGCATGTACACCTACACAGCCCTGACTGATGGATCACACAACTCAACAGCTTCATGTGATCTTTAATTTTTATGAATGGAGATCAGCACTGTCAGGATTAGTGTCATGTATGACACAACCACTCAGTGCTGATCATTTATTCATAAAAGTGAAAGATCAATCAGTGCTTTGGGACTATGTGATCCATTGCCTAGTGCTCAGTTTATGTACAAGTAGCTGTAGATAGACCCCCAATGCTGCAGGCAGTGTGATCTTTTGTAAATGACAGCACTGGTCTCCAGAGCAGCCCCTGATGCCAAATACCAGCACTGTCCTTGACAAATATATCTCCTTTCTAGACATGGTTGTATGGTGTGGGGATGGGGGTGTGCTCAGCAATGGCTAGACAGATTCCAATGAGTTGAAATAAAAAAACAAATCTAAAGAATCTCATGCTTTAAAATTAAATCTGGTATAGAGCAAAAAAAACAAAAAAAACCCTTGCGGCCGGGTCCCCCCACACTGCAAGAGTTAAATGTTCCAATTTCTAGGGGGTAGAGGCTCTATAGCTTACCCAATTGTATGTTCCAGCAGGCTACAGTGTTATCCTTCTCTCCAAGAACCTCTGGTCTGTGGAGGGGTCCCTAGCATCATCACATACAATGCAGGGCCATCAACCCTGCACTGTGACCACTGAGCATGTGACCATCAATGAGCTTGTGACCACTGCTATAAGCAGCTTAGACAAGAGGCTTCAGTGATTCAGTCACATGGATAGTGAGCCTGCCGAGGTGTGGAATAAGGTAAATATTTGTCCTTGTTCTGGCACCCCTAGACATAATGGGGTTAATTTACTAAAACTGGAGAGTTCAAATATTTTTGCAGCTGTGCATGGTAGCCAATCAGCTTCTAACTTCAACTTTTTCAATTAAGCTTTGACAAAAAACCTGGAAGCTGATTGGTTTCTATGCAGAGCTGCACCAGAATTTTGTGCTCTCCAGCTTTAGTAAATCTACTCCAATGAGCATTTAACATTTGTAGTGTGGGGGCCCAACTACAAGGGTATTTTGTTGTTCTAGCCCACAGTTCAGTTTTAAGCAATACAGGTAGGTCTTACCCTGTCCCCAGCCTGTGATTAGACAAATAAGGAGAATCTTCTGAGCTCATCCATCAGTCAGACTACTCTCTCCTTCCATCAGCATATTCCTTGTTAACACTGCTGCACAACTGATGGGCTCCTTGCACTGTTTCCTCCTACACAAGTCTGAGAAGCAGTGGGCTGCAAGAGGCCTAGTCAAATTTTTGTGCTTATAAATAAAAAAACAAAAAATTATATGTGTGTGTGTGTGTGTGTATATATATATATGGTCGTGGCCCTAAGACCGAGACAAATGTGGATCACATAAACATGCGACAAGACTCATAACATAAATAGACCTGAGGTGTGGCTTTTGGTCATCTGGTAGGTGTGGCAAGAAAAGGGGCCAAAAATAACCAGGTAGGAAAGAATCTTTATTGCCTCTAACCTCATTGAGTGAGCTTGGAATATATATCTGGTGAAGCAGGCAGACTTTCACCTGCCTAGCTTCTTGGTCACAAGGGTCTGGTACTCCGTGCTGAGATGTGGCTGAGGCTGCGCCAATCCAAAGGAATGTCCACCACCCGGGGTCTAGGCCTCAGTTGACCAGTAGGACCCCAACATGTTTAATAAACAGAATGCCAGCTATATTGGAAATCTAATAATCTAATGTTAAGCAGTTTATGTGGAAACTGACAAGCGGTAGGCTTGCTCAGCCTGGTAGTTAGGGCCTGCATAGTGTGTAGTTAGAGCCGAGACATGGCTAGGTTTTTGTTTGGCTATTTTGTTCTGTTTGTTTTTTTTTTAACACTGTACAGCACCTCTATAGACTTGTAAATATCACCATTAAACACTTCACTGTTTGTCACTACTTCACTTGTTCTGGTATCTGTGCCTGAAAGAGTGCTTATCCCAGGAAGCTTTTGTACCTGCTACCTGTCCCCCAGGTTACACCAGTTATCGGGAACATTGATCCTTGTCATGTCCCTGGCAGCCCATCCACCCTACAGTTAGAACACTTTGAGGAAACACAGTAAACCCCTTGATCGCCCCCTTGTGTTAACCCCTCCCCTGCCAGTGTCATTTATACATTGATCAGTTCATTCTCACAGTACTGATCACTGTAATAATCTCACTGGTCGCCAAAAAGTGTAATTTGGGGTAAGTTTTGTCGGCTGCAATGTCGCAGTCCCGCTAAAAATTGCTGATCGCCGCCATTACCAGTGAAAACAATAGAAAAAATAAAAGTCCCTAAATCTATCCCATAGTTTGAAGACACAATAACTTTTGTGCCTATTGCGATTTTTTTTTTTTAATCAAAAATATGTAGAGGAATATATACTAAACTGATAAATAAATTCATATTATAGCAGAAAGTAAAATTTTTTATATATATATATATATATATATATATATATATATATATATATATATATTTTTATATATATATATATATATATATATATATATATATATATATATAATATATATATATTTTTTTTTTATTGTCGCTCTTTTTTTTGTTTATAGCGCAAAAATAATGGAAATATAGCCATTCCATCTTTTAAAGTGACATTATAAGGAAATGTATGTCACATATAGCATATTATAGGTGAAATATGTATTCTTCTACATATTTTTGGTAAAAAAAAATCAAAAAAAAAATCACAATAAGCGTATATTGATTGGTTTGCATAAAAGTTATAGCATCTACAAAATAGGGGATAGATTTATGGAATTTTTACTATTTTTTTTTTTTTTAGTGTAAAGGAAAGTGCAGCTCTAAAAAGTGAAAAAAATATAGTAGATGACATTAACTCATATCATACAGTGAATAATATATATTGGTGCATAAATTCCGTAGGTATACAATATCATATGGTGAACATTCTAAGTTGTTTACATTGTATCCATGGCACAAAAAAAAAATATATTTTATGACACACTGATAATTGGTGTTCTAAATAAAATAAGTCTGTGAAAACTGGGGTTGATTTACTAAAACTGGTGAGTGCAAAACCTGGCGCAGATGTGCAAAGAACACAATCAGCTTCCAACTTCAGCTTGTTTAATTAAGCTTTCGCAAAATACCTGGAAGCTTATTGGTTTCTATGCACAGCTGCACCAGATTTTGCACTCTCCAGCTTTAGTAATTCAATTCCATTCCCAGTCTTCCCACACATTAGTTAAACAGGATGCAATGTCCATTTTCTACAAGCGTATATTTGAAGTTATTATTGCAGTATGTACTTTAATTCTTTAAAGCTTAAGTTTAGGTTTGTTTGTTTTTTCTTTAATTAAATGGAATAGGAAGTATTCTTTTGGTGGTGGCTGCTCTCTAAATTGAAGTCTTCTGTCCCTTGCCCACCGCCAGGGCAAGAACTGAAGGGTGAGTGTGTGTGAGCGTACCACTAGTACAGAAAGATACAAGCAGCAATTTAAGGCATAAATAGAAAAAAAAAAACCTTTAAACCTAACCCTGGCTAAAGCCTCGTACACACAATCAGATGGATGGCAGGCTTATAAATTTTCCGCGGACAAATGCCTGTTGTCAGATATTCTGAGCGTGTGTACGTCAGACAAAAGTCCAAAGTACAAACGTGGCAAATTATGAAAATCTCAAAATGCAGTGCACATTCTTTTCTTTGTTAAAGGGATAATAATGAAGCTGCTTTGCTGGTGATATTGATGGAGTTCTGCCAGACGTATGTTAAAAGGCTTTTATTTTCTAGTGATATCAAGAATAATATTATTATGCTTGTTTTTTTTTTTTTTTTTGGGCAAGTTACAAAGATACAACTATGTTGGTGTCCCTTGTTAATTTTACATTACATTTTTTTAAATGTAACTGCCTATTCCCAAACTGTCATTTGAAGTAAAACACATATCCAAGTATTATTCTACACATTTTTTTTATTGTGCATTATAAAAAGAAAACAAATACAATTAGACATGCTATCTGCCAATAGAACATAACCAAAAACTGCATTCTATGCATCCAAAAATATAGAAAATATACCAAATCAAATCATTATTATTCAACCAAAAAATAAAATAAAAGCCTCATGCATGTGTCGTGCTTCTTAATATAGGGGGTCAACAATGCCAAGAGTTGGTGAAAGCAGGGGTCTTTCACCTGGAGATAATTCCGAAAAACCTCTGGATTATTCTCCTGGAGCTCCCGCAGCAAAGGCATATGACATAATTGGTCACGATTAATAAAGCAACCAATTTTTGGTCCAAGAAATCCTCCTCCTCCTGTTCCTGGACTGAACTTGGGTCAAAGAAATAACTCCAAGGCCAATAATAAATAACACGTTCTCTCCTCCGATTCCGTAACATGTCTGGTTGATGAACGGCTGTTCAGAAATGAGCTGAAAAGCATGAAATGAAAAGCGCAAAATGAAAAGTGCAAAATGAAAAGCGTGAATCAACACTCACCAAACTTCTACTAACATGAAATTAGCAGAAGGAACCTAAAGGGTGGCGCCTGACAATTGAACTTGTAAGACAAGTTCCTGGCCAACGCCCTTGTCTGACGTTTTGTCTGCAGAAAATCCGAATGTGTGTACGAGTCTTAAACCTTTTTCCCTGTTCTTGTTAGAATTAGAAAGAATTTGAACCAATATCAGGCCTTCATTTCTGCCTGTATACATTCTGGGGTGATTTTCCCTTCACTTCCTGTAAGAAAGTAAATCTCTTGAACAGGGGCAAAAACGATAATACTTTTGAATAGAATTAGGAATAATCAGATTTTCTGCCTTTTTTTTTAACACCTAAGTTTAGTGAAGAAAGAAAAAAAAAACTCAGCACAAGGGACATTACCTACTATCAATTTGATGCATTTCCTCCTGCATTCATTGAAATCTTCCTCCTCCAATCCCCCCCAACCACCCTCACTGCTGTAATCTTCCAGTGTGTATGTGTGTGTGTGTGTGTAAATTAATACAATTGACTGACCTGTAACAGACATTCATCAAGAGTACTGACTATGCCTGCCCTTTCTTTCCTTCATTCATTGAGGCAACACTATAGCTTTTATGAATAAAATGTAATTTATGAATGGAGGAGGCAGACCTTTCATTCATCTGTCTGTTTTCCATCCATAGATTGTTTTCCATTCACAGAAACTTTAGTATGGCTTCTTTGAATAGAAGAGGTGGGCGGAAAGTACGGGCATAGTCAGCACTCTTGAGGGGTGTCTGTCACAGGTCAGCCAACTCTATTAACCCCCACAGTACCAAAACAATATGGCAACGGGGGTCAGAATCAGGAGTCAGCAGCACAATAAACACATCAGCTTGATAGTAAGTAATGCCACTTGTACTGATTACTTTTTTTTTTTAATTATATTTAGGTTTTAAAACAATACAGGTAATCTGAAATGTATTTTTCTTGTTTGAGAGATTTACAATCACTTCCTGTCCTGACAGGAAGTGAATGGGGAAATCTCCCCGGAAGGTATACAGGAAGCAATAAAAGCCTGATAGAAGTTCCAAGTCTTCCTGATTCAACTAAATAAACAAACAAAATAAAAAAAGGTTTAGCCAGAGTTGGGTTTAAAATTATACTATATTGTACAAAATTTAGAACATTCAAAGGGAAAGGCATTTCTGTTTTTAAAAGACATTTTTTTCACACAGGAAAGGGTTACCAAAATATAGATGTCAAAGAGAGCTCTTTGTAGATTAAAATTGGCATGATGCAATCTACAGTAGAGACCTGTCATGAAGTGTATGTGACCTCTATTTATTTTGTCAAATGAGCACAGGGATGGGAGTAAGGTAGTGAGTGCCTGGCCTAATGTACTAAAATGGCCAGAAATTGCCATTATTAGGAGTCTGTTCTGACACTAAGACATGATTAGAATTGTTTAGTAATTTTATGCAGATCTTGAAAATTATTTATGTTTCCTGACACTTATCTGTAAAGGTGTGCCTTCAAGGTTCAGCGCCAGCGTGAATGCTTGTTTCCAGAGCAACAATTTCTCCAGAGATTCTTTTATTTTCATCCTCAGATATGGCATAGAACTGTGATAATTTTGCTGATACACTGTATACATCATCCCACTTGTCAGGTAGATGATTCCCTTCACATCAGATGACTTATGTAATCTTTTTCAACTATCCGTTCCTTAGATAAAAAGCATGTTAAGAGTTATAAAATCAAAATAAAAAATACAAATATGTGTATCACGGGGAACTGCGATAGACTGCATGATTTCAATATTATGCAAAATGCCATTTCTAAATATAGTTCTCATGACATAAGACAGCTGCTTATTGATGCACATTATAACGGAGTCTGGGGTCAGTTGTAGAAATTGGATTTTTGGTTATCTTAAATACAGACAGCAGTGGTCATTCTAGTGGACAGGATAGCATGAGGTT
The DNA here is from genome assembly GCA_037952925.1 of Lithobates clamitans. Taxonomy (NCBI): domain Eukaryota; kingdom Metazoa; phylum Chordata; class Amphibia; order Anura; family Ranidae; genus Lithobates; species Lithobates clamitans. Next base: position 12,045,096 of record JBBGZY010000190.1, read on the forward strand.
TTATACAAACTCTGAGAGCAGTCAACCACTAAAAAGAGGTAGCAGATGTTGGGACAGATGCCAAGGAAGCACTAGCAGCTTTAGGAATCATACTGTATTATAGCTCCTGGGAGACTGCACCTTTGTATATCTCGCAGTGTTCAGTATTTCATGCTTCTCTGCCTGTCATGATTACTTTATATATAAAGCAATCATACCAAAAAAAAGATGTAAAAATAAAGACAGGAAATGGGTGTGAACATGTGTACTCAGTAGCCATGTGGTATGCTAAAATGGGTATTGCATTACTATTATTGTTATTATTAATAATATCATTGAGTACTTTTAAAACTGGCAACTGACAGAGAAAGGTGTTCATTTTTCTTTCTTTCTTTTTTTTTTTTTGCTTAGTAAGAGTTTATTGACCAATTTTTAAGGAGAATATTTAAAGTGAAAGAAAGGCCTAAGGATGGCTTTAGATAAGGTTATGAGAATACACTGATCATCACTGCAGCCAGTCAGCTGCTTGCACTGATAGAATGAAAATTTTTCAACATTCTCGTTCAGGAGAAGCTGATCATTAGATCAACTTTTCTCAAGCAGGAACGGCCAATTCGATCCATCTATGGGCAGCTTTAGTCTAACTAGTTTTAAAAACATTCCCTCCCATCTCCTCCCACCTAGCCGGCCTAACCTGTGTAAAAAAAAATGTGCGTTCTTACCTTTTATTAGTCCACTCTGGTCTGGTTAAGTGATCCTGCAGCTCTGGTTATCCTGTCTCAGTGAGCAGCTGCTGCAGGGGGAATGAGAGAATGCCAGGCTTTTCTTCCACTTTATTCTTTAATTTTGTTGTTATCCATTTGTACCATTTTTTTTCACCGTAAAAAAATGCACATAACATGCTTAAAGCGGAGTTACACCCAGAAGTGGAACTTACGCTTGATTGCCTGCTCCCCCCTTCCGGTTCCACATTTGGCACCTTTCGGGGAGAGGGGGAGCAGATACCTGTCTTTCACAGTTATCCTGATACCACTTTCGGGAGTCCGGGCGGCAGCCTTTGATGTCATCACTGGGGCTCCCTCCTCCGCTCTCCTCCTTCCCCTGCCACTGGGCCAGATGGAGAGAGGAGCAGAGCCTCACACATGCGCAGTAGGGTTCCCAGCGTAAAGCCGTAAGGCTACACTGCTGGGTTCCCTTACCCACAATGGCTGTGGCAGCACCTGACAGCTGATGGAAACATCAGCTGCGGTGCCGACATCGCACGACTCCAGGACAGGTAAGTGTCCTATTATTAAAAGCCAGCAGCTGCAGTATGTGCACCTGCTGACTTTTAATTTTTTTGCAGTGGAGGGCGGACCTCTGCTTTAAAGCAGACCTTAATTGTTACTAAACCCAGGAGCCTGCATTCACTATATCTGGTCTTCCACAGTACACAGAAAATGGAAATGCAATTATTTTACTAAATATAAACTGGTAAATACCTTTTCTCATCAGCAGTTAGAGCAGTCTTGTGACATCAGTGCCTGGTTAAAGCTTGTAAGATGCATTTTTGTAATGCCCTGTATATCCTATCAGGATGCAGGACCCCTGATCCTCTGTCTGGAGAGGGCTGATCACATGCACTATCCTAACAAAATAAGCAATACTCACCAAACTGAGCACGTGCAGCCTGACTTCAGTAACTCTGTCTTATCCAGACATGTTTTGGGGGGCAATGCAAAAAGGAGGATCTGTGCATACAGGATCAAAAAGCCTTTTTACACAATGCAGAGAATTAACCCCTTAGGTTCCAAAGTGAGTATAACAAGCATGCTTTACTGCATATACAGACTGATTTTACTGCTGTGTGTTTAGTAACACTTTACGGCTAAACTTGTATTTTTTTTTCACTTTGGATAGATTAAAGGAGGATTATAACCCCTGTTATTTTTTGCCATTTGTGCCCCATTGGAGATTTCCCTTCACTTCCTGTCCCATAACCAAAACAGGAAGTGAGAGAAAATCTCTTTAAAGTGAGGGAACACCTGGTTGCCACTAACATTATCAGAACTAGCATCCCCATTGGATGATTTTGCCCCTAATGCTGTTCGGGGTTACCCCAAAATTTGGCATTTTTTACGTTCACTACTGGTGATATGGGTAAACATGACAAATAGAGAGGGTGAATCTCCCTAACATGGACACAGTGAGCGATAAAACCCTTATAGACATTCTAATTCCTCTTCACTCTACAAAACAAACAAAAAATATGTCTTTAGGTATTCTTAAGCTACTTGTCAACCAGCAGTTGAACTTTTACTGTTGGCCAGAAGTAAAAGACAAAATCTTTGGCAGTGAGCCTGCTGACAAACTTGTGCTGTGTCCAACCACAGGGCGAGCAGCAGGGGGGCACGTGCACCTGTGAACCTGAAATGATTTTGTTTGTTGATGGCTGTGACCAACCAAAGCACAGAGATCAGTGTGTTAGTAAACACAGAACACAGATCTGGCTGGTTCTTCTCCCTGATCTCAATGACCATGCAGAGCTGAAATCGGGGAGAAAAGCCAGCCAGTCTGTAAGTAAAATCAGCACACATACACTTGCTAGGCACACAGTTAACCCCTTGATTGCCCTCCTGATCCCCCCCGTCACCTAGCCAGTGTGATTAGTACAGTGACAGTGTACAGCATTATCACTGATCACTGTATTGGTGTCAGTAGTAACATTAGATATTGTCAGTGTACCTCCCAGCCAGTATCAGTTAGTTAGCGCCAGTCCCTGATTGTTTGCCACACTATCATAGTCATACTAAGTCGCTGATCACCACCATTACTAGTATACTGTCTGTCCAGATCAGTTTCCTGGTGACAGTCAGAAGTATAGTGTCCCAAAAACACAGTGTTAACTGGATAAGTCCCAATCACTGCGAACACATGTGTTTTTTTTCCCCACGTCCCCCAACAAGTGCAGTGTCAATAAAATATAATCATCAGGCCTGATCTGTGCTAGCACTAGCAGTTATTTTATTTGTAGCGTGCAAGCAGTCCCTGACTGCTAGACAGGAGCTTTTTTTTCCATAGTCACCAATAGGTACCTGTAAAGTTAGTGCCCAAAATGTAAAAAAAAGGTACACTAGTGAGGAGACATACAGGATTCTTAGTATGACAGATGAGGGGGAAGGGGGGCCTCACTGTCAGAATCATGCTCAGACTGTGAACCTGTAGAAAGCAGTAGCACCCTGACAACTAGCTCAGACAGTGGAGAACAGGTCCCTTCTAAAATCAGGCATACCTCGCCCCATGTTGTTGAGCTGCTAGAAACACATGATTATGCCAGATGCAGGCATGTACTGGCCATCGGGACTACCAGGAGTTTCCCGGCGGGCCGATGGCTCAGTGGGCCGGTTTGCTCTGTGTGTCTCTCCCTCCTGAAGTCCGGGTGTCCTGCATGTCATAATGAAAAGCAGGCAGAGCCAGCTCCAGCAGCAGCGCTTCCATTTCTAAACCTGCCCCTGTGCAAAATACATCTCCAACCTGTAATGTATGGAGGAGGGCACACAACACTTAGATGCAGGGCTGGATGATGATATTTCAGTGTCCTGTTCCCGACCATCAAAGGGAGGGGTGTGGGGAGATATTTGCATCTCATCTGTGTTAGCCAATAATGCTTTGTTCATGCTGCAGCCCCTCCGACTTCCCCTCCCACCCACCACATTTTGACTTCAGTGTTCCAGGAAGAAGCCAAAATCAATCCTCAGCGTGCTAACTCCCATGTGAGTTTTTTTCTTTATGTTTACTTCAGGGAGGGGGAGAAGGAGGTTCCGCAGCAGCAGGGATGGCCACGTGTTCATACTTTTAGTGCAGGTGATGGAGGAAGAGGGGAACAGGACCAGTATTCTCTTATCTATTCACATTGTCATGTATTTACTCTGGCTCTGTATACCACCTAACCTGGCTCTGTATACCACCTAACCTGCCTCTGTATACCACCTAACCTGGCACTATATACCACCTAACCTGGTTCTGTATACCACCTAACCTAGCACTATATACCACCTAACCTGGCACTATATACCACCTAACCTGGCTCTGTATACAACCTAACCTGGCTCTGTATACCACCTAACCTGGCTTTATATAACACCTAACCTGGCCAGTGAGGCTGTAGCAATGTTCCTGCATGACGTTAGCCCTCCCATTTCACTTGTTTTTGTGCTTGTTTGCAAAATTAAAGTGGGCCAGTCTGGATGAAGTCCAGGGACAAATTTTTGTCCCAGTCCATCCCTGCTTAGATGCAGCAGGGCGCAAGTCTTAGCACTGCTCTACTTTTTGGTGATCTGGTAAGCACCAGCAGCATAGTACATCCTGGCCTTTTAGACATCAACACTATAGTATTTCATTTTTTTTCATAGTATAGTATTTCATGGTATTTCATGGCAAGCATTAGCAGTGCAGTACAAGCTGGTGAGGTGGCTAGTAGCGTAATGAAACCACAGCCACCAATAATTTGAATACAAGCTCATAGAGCCCAGAGGAGCTTTCCAGAGATGCTTGCAAATTTTTATTGGCTACCCCCAGATTCAGCAGCACCCATTTTCCCCCATTTACAGTCAAGTCCGGGTTCAGGAGGAAACAGCCAGCTTAATAACTCCCTTTGACTTTTCTGAGCTGTTTTTCACCAAAGACCTCTATAATTTAATGGTTAACCAAAGTAATCTATATGCCCTACTGTACATTGCCACCAACCTAAATTCATACTATGCCAGGCCATTCAACTGGAAAACTATCACTGTTTCAGAATGTAAAACTTTTTTGGGTCTAACCCTTAACATAGGCACTACAAAAAAGAATGAATTGTAGTCATATTGGTCCACAGACCCGATTCATCACATGTCTGTTTTCCCTGCTGCAATGGCAAGGAAAACATATGAAATAATAATGCATTTTATGCATTGGGGAATGCTTGCAGAATGAAGAACTACTAGCAGTAAAATGTAAGGACAAATGTGATGTATTCATCCTGTCTTCCATTTATGCAGACACAATGGTCCAAATTCCCGTGGCGACTATAATCTAAATATGGGAATTGTAGAGTTCAACCAAATGATGAAGTTGTATTTAGCCTCCCACAGAGCTAGAAACTGATACAAAAAAGGAGATAATAAAAAAGTGTGGCGCTACCTCATAAATTAATTTAAACAATTAAAATGTGTATAGTTGCCTCTCATGAACCTTTCAAACAAACAAGCAAATATGCAATGATTAAGTGACAATAAATTCCTAATAAATCTTCACAAAGAAAAAGGAAGTCCAATCATCGTGGTTCAAAAGAAAAAAAAAATGTTGTCTTTCAAGTGATGCTCCACCACAAATCATGCATGAGAAATGCACATTCACCAAAGCTGAAAATAATAAGAACCTTGGAGCAAAGGTGGGTTCCTTGCAGCCAGCAGCATAGGTGAAGATGGTCCCCTTTGTCTTTGGCAATAGCTAGACAGGAATACTCCAAGAAAACATATGGAGGATAATAGCGCGACAAGCTCTTCGAGGTGGATATAAACAGGTAAATGTAAAAATGCCCAATTACATTTAATTGTGCTGAATGTTCAACATGTAAAGCTTGGATTGAATGAACATGCCGTCCTACCAGCCACGGCATGCATTTCAAATTTCAGGGGATGGAAACCAGGACTGGATATGATGTCAGTAAAAGATGGACATGCAGCCTCTATGCATTTCCTGTTACACACATCAGGAATAGGGATGAGCTTCGTGTTCGAGTCGAACCCATGTTCGACTCGAACATCGGCTGTTCGACCGTCCGTCGAATTGCGAACGATATGGGCCGTTCGCGCCAAATTCGTGTGGCGCGTCACGGCCCATAATTCACTGCGGCATCGCAGTGCATTGCTGGCTGATGATTGGCCAAGCATGCACTATGACCCGCATGCTTGGCCAATCACAGCGCCGTCAGTAGAGAGAGCTGTAATTGGCCAAAGCCAGGGTGGCTTTGACCAATTATGGCTCAGGGGATTTAGTACACACCCCACACTATATAAGGCCGCCTGCACGGCGGCCCTGTGTAGTGTGTGTTCCGGTGTGCTGAGAGATAGAGAGAGAGAGACAGTGTCATTTGATTTGAGTTAGATAGATTAGGCAGAACAGTCAGTCAGTTAGCTGCACTTACAGTGTATTATGTATATATATGCATCCCAGGTGTTGCATATATATATATATATACACTGTATTCAGTTTAGCTAGATCCGTTCCTGTTATCTTCTATCTAGACTATTTACATTTAGTGCAGTGCGTCCTGCTCACAGTGTTCAGCTAGATCCGTTCCTGCTATTTTCATTTAGTGCAGTGCGTCCAGCTCACAGTGTTCAGCTAGATCCGTTCCTGCTATTTACATTTAGTGCAGTGCGTCCTGCTCACAGTGTTCAGCTAGATCCGTTCCTGTTATCTTCTAGACTATTTACATTTAGTGCAGTGCGTCCTGCTCAGTGTTCAGCTAGATCCGTTCCTGCTATTTACATTTAGTGCAGTGCGTCCTGCTCACAGTGTTCAGCTAGATCCGTTCCTGTTATCTTCTAGACTATTTACATTTAGTGCAGTGCGTCCTGCTCACAGTGTTCAGCTAGATCCGTTCCTGCTATTTACATTTAGTGCAGTGCGTCCTGCTCACAGTGTTCAGCTAGATCCGTTCCTGCTATTTACATTTAGTGCAGTGCGTCCTGCTCACAGTGTTCAGCTAGATCCGTTCCTGCTATTTACATTTAGTGCAGTGCGCCCTGCTCACAGTGTTCAGCTAGATCCGTTCCTGCTATTTACATTTAGTGCAGTGCGTCCTGCTCACAGTGTTCAGCTAGATCCGTTCCTGCTATTTACATTTAGTGCAGTGCGTCCTGCTCACAGTGTTCAGCTAGATCCGTTCCTGCTATTTACATTTAGTGCAGTGCGTCCTGCTCAGTGTTCAGCTAGATCCGTTCCTGCTATTTACATTTAGTGCAGTGCGTCCAGCTCACGGTGTTCAGCTAGATCCGTTCCTGCTATTTACATTTAGTGCAGTGCGTCCTGCTCACAGTGTTCAGCTAGATCCGTTCCTGTTATCTTCTAGACTATTTACATTTAGTGCAGTGCGTCCTGCTCACAGTGTTCAGCTAGATCCGTTCCTGTTATCTTCCTACTGACAGGCAGGCTTGTCTGGTTACAGTATATAAAGCTACCTGAAGAAAATTACAGGTGTTCTATTTGATCCTATTAGTACCACGGTCAGGCAGCTAGACTATTTACATTTAGTACAGTGCGTCCTGCTCAGTGTTCAGCTAGATCCGTTCCTGTTATCTTCCTACTGACAGGCAGGCTTGTCTGGTTACAGTATATAAAGCTACCTGAAGAAAATTACAGGTGTTCTATTTGATCCTATTAGTACCACGGTCAGGCAGCTAGACTATTTACATTTAGTACAGTGCGTCCTGCTCACAGTGTTCAGCTAGATCCGTTCCTGTTATCTTCCTACTGACAGGCAGGCTTGTCTGGTTACAGTATATAAAGCTACCTGAAGAAAATTACAGGTGTTCTATTAGTACCACGGTCAGGCAGCTAGACTATTTACATTTAGTACAGTGCGTCCTGCTCACAGTGTTCAGCTAGATCCGTTCCTGTTATCTTCCTACTGACAGGCAGGCTTGTCTGGTTACAGTATATAAAGCTACCTGAAGAAAATTACAGGTGTTCTATCCCAGCTTAGTGCAGCTACAGGCCATTAGTATGTCTGGAAGGCCAAGAAGGAGAGGCAGACAGTCACAAGCCAATAAGAGAGGGCAAGCAGGCTATGTGTCTAGTGCTGGTCGTGGAGACGGTGCATCCTCATCAGCACGTGGCCATGGGACACGCTTGGCCTTTTTTTCGGCAGCTGGCCGTGTTGAGCCGCAACATGCGGAAGACTTGGTCGAGTGGATGACCAAGCCGTCCTCATCCTCCTCATCCTCCTCATCCTCTCTCACCCATGCCCAGGGTGCTTTGTCTGGCAAAGCAGCGGCCTCTTCCCTCAGCTCAATGTCATCAGTGACTCCTTCCCTAGCTCCACCATGTCCTCATGAGGATTCCCTCGAACTGTTTGACCACAGTGTTGGGTACATGCTCCAGGATGATGCCCAGCGTTTGGAAGGCTCTGATGATGATACTGAGCTCGATGAAGGCAGTAACATGAGCACGGACAGAGGGGGTGCCCAAGAAGGACAGCAATCTGGCAGTCATGCTCCCCCTGCTGCAGCATACTGCCAGGTTTGCTCCAGTGATGAGGAGGGAGGGGATGATGAGGTCACTGACTCAACGTGGGTGCCTGATAGGAGAGAGGAGGAGGAGGAGGAGGAGGAGGCGGCACATCACCAACGAGGCAGGATGCCCTCCAGGGGCCAGCCTAAGGGCAGCACATTGACTGCATCACACCCCAAAGCTCCACATGTGCAGGGCGCTGCAGTCTCTGCGCGTTATTCAAAAAGTTCTTTGGTGGGGCCTTTTTTGAGACGAGTGCATCAGATCGCACCGCTGCTATTTGCAACATATGTCTCAAGCGTATCTCGCGTGGCCAAAACATCTCCCGCTTGGGTACCACATGCTTGACCAGACATATGTTGACCTGCCATGCAGTTCGTTGGCAAGCGTATCTAAAAGACCCACACCAAAGAACAAAGAGGATCTCTCCTTGCTCCTCATCAGCTGAGATTTCCAACCCCACTAGACCTTCAGTCCTCTTTGAGACCTGCAGTGAGAGGAATGAAGGTGTAGAATTAGGTGTGTCACAGCCAAGTACTTGTGGGCAATCTGCTTTTGTTACACCGACGTCAGATTGTACCAGGCAAATTTCCCTGCCCCAGCTGCTGCACCGCCAAAAGAAGTTTGCTCCCAGCCATCCACATGCCCAGCGGTTGAATGCTAGCTTGGCAAAATTGCTAGCACTTCAACTGCTGCCTTTTCAGTTGGTAGACTCTGCCCCCTTCCGTGAGTTTGTGGAATGTGCAGTTCCTCAGTGGCAGGTACCCAAACGCCACTTTTTCTCACGGAAGGCGATTCTGGCTCTCTACCGGCATGTGGAAGGCAATGTCCATGCCTCGCTGGACAGGGCGGTCAGCGGTAAGGTGCATATTACCGCTAAATCATGGTCCAGCAGGCATGGACAGGGACGTTACCTAAGTTTCACGGCGCATTGGGTGACTCTGCTGGCAGCTGGGAAGGATGCAGGACAAGGTGCAGTAGTGTTGGAGGTTGTTCCGCCACCACGCCTCCAAAATGCTGATTGTGACACACCTCTCTCCTCCACCCCCTCCTCTTCTTCCTCCATGGCCTCTTCCTCGGAACCAGCGGTGCTCCGTAGGCGTTCAAGGGGCTACGCAAGTACGCAGGCCAAAAGATGCCATGCGGTGCTTGAGCTGGTGTGCTTGGGGGACAGGAGCCACACTGGGGCAGAGGTTCTGTCAGCTCTGCAGGGGCAGGTTCAGAGGTGGTTGACGCCACGCCAACTTAAGGCAGGAATGGTGGTTTGCGACAATGGCACCAACCTCCTCTCTGCCCTCCGACAGGGACAAATGACCCATGTGCCCTGTTTGGCTCACGTCCTTAACTTGGTGGTGCAGCGGTTCTTGGGCAGGTACCCGGGCTTACAGGATGTCCTGAGGCAGGCCAGGAAAGTCTGTGTGCATTTCCGCCGGTCATATAATGCCAGTGCTCGGCTGACGGACCTCCAAAAGGAGTTTAACCTGCCCAAGAACCGCCTAATCTGTGACATGCCCACCAGGTGGAACTCAACGTTGGCCATGCTGCAGCGGCTGCACACGCAGCAGAGGGCCATCAATGAGTACCTGTGCGACTATGGCACCAGGACAGGGTCAGGGGAGCTTGGTTTTTTTTCCCCACGCCAGTGGGCCATGATCAGGGATGCATGCACTGTCCTGTCACCATTCGAGGAGGCCACGAGGATGGTGAGCAGTGACAGTGCATGCATCAGTGACACTGTCCCCCTTGTCCACCTGTTGGAGCACACGCTGCGTGGAATAATGGACAGGGCACTTGAGGCAGAACAGAGGCAGGAAGAGGAGGACTTCCTTAGCTCTCAAGGCCCCCTTTATCCAGACAGTGTTCCTGCGTGCCCGCCGATCACACAGGAAGAGGAGGAGGAGGAGGAGGAAGATTGTGTCAGTATGGAGGTGGAGCCTGGCACTCAGCATCAGCAGCAGTCTTTAAGGGATCAGTCCCAAGGAACACATGGACTTGTACGTGGCTGGGAGGAGGTGGCTGCGGACGTTGTTGTCCTTAGTGACCCAGAGGACTCCGGACCGAATGCCTCAGCAAACCTACGCTGCATGGCCTCCCTGATCCTGCAAAGCCTGCGTAAGGATCCTCCTATTCGTGGTATCAAGGAGAAGGACCAATACTGGCTGGCAACCCTCCTTGATCCACGTTACAAGGGTAAGGTTGCGGACCTTATCTTGCCATCGCAGAGGGAGCAGAGGATGAAACATCTTCGGGAGGCCTTGCAGAAAGGTCTGTGCAACGCGTTCCCAGAGACTGGGAGGTTACAAACTCGTGTTTCTGGACAACGTGTTGCTGAGGCTTCGGTCAGTCAAAGAAGGAGCGGTGGAGAAGGTGGCCGTCTGACCGATGCGTTCAGACAATTTTTTGGTCCGCAGCCCCAAGGTATGATCGATTCCAGCAACCATCGCCAGCGTCTGTTTTACATGGTGCAGGAATACCTAGGGGCAAGATCAGACTTGGACACCTTTCCCACCGAAAATCCTCTGGGTTACTGGGTCTTGAGGATGGATCACTGGCCAGAGCTTGCACAGTATGCAATTGAGCTACTGGCCAGTCCTGCATCCAGCGTTCTTTCGGAACGCACATTCAGTGCTGCTGGAGGCGTGGTAACTGATCACAGTATGTGTCTGTCCACCGACTCGGTCGATTGGCTGACCTTCATAAAAATGAATCAGTCTTGGATCACCACCAGCTACCAAGCACCTGATGCTGATGTAACCGAATAATTTTTTTTGAAATCTCAGATCCCTTCAAAGACTGCCTATGCTGATGCTGAGTGACTATCCCTGAGTAATTATCCTCTTCCTCCTCAATCATCACGCTGATAGCTTGTAAGAACATTTTTGGTTCTGGGCGCCACCACCAGTGCCTAAGGCACAATTTTTCAGCCCCTGTTTAACAGGGGCGTGTAATTACAATTTTTGATGTAATACTTTGCAGCAGGGCTCGTTCCTGCATTCCAACTAGAGTGTCTGTGAGGGGTTGCAGTGTTGTGGCACCAGCACCAGTGCCTAAGGCCCAATTTTTCTGCCCCTGTCTAACAGGGGCGTGTAATTACAATTTTTGATGCAATACTTTGCAGCAGGGCTCGTTCCTGCGTTCCAACTAGAGTGTCTGTGAGGGGTTGCAGTGTTGTGGCACCAGTGCCTAATGCCTAATTTTTCAGCTCCTGTTCAACAGGGGCATGTAATTACAATTCTTGATCTAATATTTCACAGCAGGGCCCTGTGAGGGCTTACAGTGTTGTGGCCACAGCAACACCTAAGGCCCAAATTTCTGCTGAGTATATAGGGCAGGACCCTACTTTCAAACATCTAACTTACAAACGACTCCTACTTGCAAACGGAAGGAGACAACAGGAAGTGAGATGAAATCTACCCCTAGGAAGGGAAATTCTCTCCTGTAAGAGTTAATATGGGAAAACAATTTCTCCTTTCCACTGATGCTTTCCAATCCTTGTTCCACAAAAAAACCCAAATTTTCAAAAAACATTTTTCATTGGGACAAAAAAGTGAGGTGAAATCTTCTGAAGAGGAGGAAAGACAGCAAAACAAATGTCACAGGGGTGATAACCCTTCCCTATGTTTTCCAAAAAGCTTAGAAAAGATTTTTTGGCTGGAGCTAAACACGTTAAAAATGTTAAAAATTACAAACAGATTCTACTTAACAACAAACCTACAGTCCCTGTCTTGTTTGCACCGCCTGTATACTGCTGTTCAGAGTATATAGGGCCTGGTGGCCCCACACCTTTCCTTATTTTAATTTGGGTGCGGGGTTCCCCTTAATATCCATACAAGACCCAAAGGGCCTGGTAATGGACTGGGGGGTACCCATGCCGTTTGTCTCACTGATTTTCATCCATATTGCCATGACCCGACATGACATTAAACCCGCAAGCAGTTTTAAATGAGATTTTTTCCTTTAAAAATGACATTTGGTGCAGGGACTGTTCTAAACATGGGAAACACGCGTCACTTTACAGGCATACTATAGACACCCCCCAGGTACGATATTTAAAGGAATATTTCACTTTTTTTTTTTTTACTTTAAGCATCATTAACCACTTGAGCCCCGGACCATTATGCTGCCTAAGGACCAGAGGTCTTTTTCCAATTTGGCACTGCGTCCCTTTAACTGCTAATTGCGCGGTCATGCAATGCTGTACCCAAACGAAATTTGCGTCCTTTTCTTCCCACAAATAGAGCTTTCTTTTGATGGTATTTGATCACCTCTGCGGTTTTTATTTTTTGCGCTATAAACGGAAAAAGACCGAAAATTTTGAAAAAAAATGATATTTTCTACTTTTTGTTATAAAAAAAATCCAATAAACTAAATTTTAGTCATACATTTAGGCCAAAATGTATTCAGCCACATGTCTTTGGTAAAAAAAATGTCAATAAGCGTATATTTATTGGTTTGCGCAAAAGTTATAGCGTCTACAAACTAGGGTACATTTTCTGGAATTTACACAGCTTTTAGTTTATGACTGCCTATGTCATTTCTTGAGGTGCTAAAATGGCAGGGCAGTACAAAACCCCCCCAAATGACCCCATTTTGGAAAGTAGACACCCCAAGGAAATTGCTGAGAGGCATGTTGAACCCATTGAATATTTTTTTTTTTTGTCCCAAGTGATTGAAAAATGACAAAAAAAAAAAAAAAAAAAAATATTTACAAAAAGTCGTCACTAAATGATATATTGCTCACACAGGCCATGGGCCTATGTGGAATTGCACCCCAAAATACATTTAGCTGCTTCTCCTGAGTATGGGGATACCACATGTGTGGGACTTTTTGGGAGCCTAGCCGCGTACGGGGCCCCGAAAACCAATCACCGCCTTCAGGATTTCTAAGGGTGTAAATTTTTGCTTTCACTCTTCACTGCCTATCACAGTTTCGGAGGCCATGGAATGCCCAGGTGGCACAAAACCCCCCAAAATGACCCCATTTTGGAAAGTAGACACCCCAAGCTATTTGCTTAGAGGCATATTGAGTCCATGGAATATTTTATATTTTGACACAAGTTGCGGGAAAGTGACACTTTTTTTTTTTTTTTTTTTTTTTTTCCATAAAGTTGTCACTAAATGATATATTGCTCACACAGGCCATGGGCATATGTGGAATTGCACCCCAAAATACATTTAGCTGCTTCTCCTGAGTATGGGGATACCACATGTGTGGGACTTTTTGGGAGCCTAGCCGCGTACTGGACCCCGAAAACCAATCACTGCCTTCAGGATTTCTAAGGGTGAAAATTTTTGATTTCACTCTTTACTGCCTATCACAGTTTCGGAGGCCATGGAATGCCCAGGTGGCACAAAACCCCCCCAAATGACCCCATTTTGGAAAGTAGACACCCCAAGCTATTTGCTGAAAGGCATGGTGAGTATTTTGCAGCTCTCATTTGTTTTTGAAAATGAAGAAAGACAAGAAAAAAACATTTTTTTTTTCTTTTTTCAATTTTCAAAACTTTGTGACAAAAAGTGAGGTCTGCAAAATACTCACTATACCTCTCAGCAAATAGCTTGGGGTGTCTACTTTCCAAAATGGGGTCATTTGGGGGGGGTTTGTGCCACCTGGGCATTCCATGGCCTCCGAAACTGTGATAGGCAGTGAAGAGTGAAATCAAAAATTCACGCCCTTAGAAAGCCTGAAGGCGGTGCTTGGTTTTCGGGGTCCCGTACGCGGCTAGGCTCCCAAAAAGTCTCACACATGTGGTATCCCCGTACTCAGGAGAAGCAGCAGAATGTATTTTGGGGTGTAATTTCACATATTTCCATGGCATGTTTGAGCAATATATCATTTAGTGACAACTTTGTGCAAAAAAAAAAAAAAAAAAAAATTTGTCTCTTTCCCGCAACTTGTGTCGCAATATAAAATATTCCATGGACTCGACATGCCTCTCAGCAAATAGCTTGGGGTGTCTACTTTCCAAAATGGGGTCATTTGGGGGGGTTTTGAACTGTCCTGGCATTTTATGCACAACATTTAGAAGCTTATGTCACACATCACCCACTCTTCTAACCACTTGAAGACAAAGCCCTTTCTGACACTTATTGTTTACATGAAAAAGTTTTTTTTTTTTGCAAAAAAATTACTTTGAACCCCCAAACATTATATATTTTTTTAAAGCAAATGCCCTACAGATTAAAATGGTGGGTGTTTCATTTTTTTTTTTTCACACAGTAATTGCGCAGCGATTTTTCAAACGCATTTTTTGGGGAAAAAACACACTTTTTTTAATTTTAATGCACTAAAACACGCTATATTGCCCAAATGTTTGATGAAATAAAAAAGATGATCTTAGGCCGAGTACATGGATACCAAACATGACATGTTTTAAAATTGCGCAAAAACGTGCAGTGGCAACAAAATAAATACATGTTTAAAAGCCTTCAAAAGCCTTTACAGGTTACCACTTTAGATTTACAGAGGAGGTCTACTGGAAAAATTACTGCACTCGATCTGGCCTTCGCGGTGATACCTCACATGCATGGTGCAATTGCTGTTTACGTTTGACGACAGACCGCCGCTTGCGTTCGCCTTAGCGCGAGAGCAGGGGGCGACAGGGGTGTTTTTTTTTTTTTGTTTTTTTTTCTTTATTATTTTTTTGCTTTTTTAATCTTACTTTTAAACTGTTCCTTTCATATTTTTTTTTTTAATCATTTTTATTGTTATCTCGGGGAATGTAAATATCCCCTATGATAGCAATAGGTAGCGACAGGTACTCTTTTTTGAAAAAATTGTGGTCTATTAGACCCTAGATCTCTCCTCTGCCCTCAAAGCATCTGACCACACCAAGATCGGTGTGATAAAATGCTTCCCCAATTTCCCAATGGCGCTATTTACATCCGGCGAAATCTAAGTCATGAAATACTCGTAGCTTCCGGTTTCTTAGGCCATAGAGATGTTTGGAGCCACTCTGGTCTCTGATCAGCTCTATGGTCAGCTGGCTGAATCACCGGCTGCATTCTCAGGTTCCCTGTTGAGACAGGAGAGCCAGAGAAAAACACGGAAGACGGTGGGGGGGGGGCATTCCCTCCCACGGCTTGTAAAAGCAGTCTAGAGGCTAATTAGCCGCTAGGATTGCTTTTACATGAAAGCCGACCGCTGGCTGAAAAGAATGATACCAAGATGATACCTAAACCTGCAGGCATCATTCTGGTATAACCACTCAAAGTCGTGAATGGCGTACCTGAAGACAAAAAAATGGTTAACAATGGTTAACAATAAAGCACAGTAAAGTGTAAATAATTACACACCTGAAAAACAAACATGATAAAACATAATAACAATAACAATAACAATAACAATAACAATAACAATAAAACATTGCAGAATAGAATACAGTAAAAAAGAGCAGAACAATAGAGAGAGGGAATAGAGAGAGAGAGAACAATAAAACAACAACTTTTTTTATTTCATATTTTTTTTTTTTTTTACACTTTTTTTGTAACTAACTTTTATAACGGTAACCGGTTCCAGGTTCGGGTCTCTCAAAATGCGATGGCATCTTGGGAGACCCTGTGAAATGGCGCCTAGTCTGTGCAATGCTGTACCCTACGCTAATACTCAACTAGTGAATGGTAGCGTTCAAAACATTCACCAATGCAAAGACCAGGATTGTCAGGACAGGAGGGATAATAATAGCGGGTGTCACGCCTATATCCGCGCTTGCTGCAGACACGACATCTTTTTTGGGGGGTTCGTTGGGTAGGGGTACTCGGGAGGACATAAAAATGCCTCTCATGCAGCCGACTGCATTTGGTTGGGGATGTGAATGGGGGAAGTACGGGCGCTGCAGAAGCGATGGGTTCCCAATTAGGATTGGCGAATGCAGCAGGAAGGGCACTATGGGCACGACGGGCCTGTGTTTGTCTTTTTGGTGGCGGCGGGACACTACTTGTGCTTGCCACCTCACCAGCTTGAACTGCACTTATGGGACTCGCCACGTCACCAAGTGTTACTGCAGTGCTGGTTTGACTACGACCGGGGTGTACTAGGCCGCTGGCGCTTGCCATTTCAACAAAACGCTACCAAAAAACTGTTAGCGATTGCAGGGATCAGGCCTGACTCTGCGAACGCTGCAGTTATGCGTTTAGTGTTTTGTAAGTGACAGTGATCGATCGATACTGCACTTGGCTGGGCTGGGCCGGGCCGGGCGGAGGGGCAAAACGCAGGTGCTAGCAGGTATCTGGGCTGATCCCGCTAACACTGCGTTTTTGGGAACCCTAAACTGCTGGTGACGCTAGTATAGATCTGATCGGATCAGATATTGATGCGATCAGATACTATACCACTAAGGGAGGTGTACGGTGCGTGCGTGGGTGTTAGCGGTACTGGCGCTAATCTGACGCTGCCTGGGGCTGGTGCTTGCCAGTTCACCAAAATACTACCAAAAAAACTGTTAGCGATCGCAGGGATCAGGCCTGACTCTGTGAACGCTGCAGTTATGCGTTTAGTGTTTTGTAAGTGACAGTGATCGATCGATACTGCACTTGGGTGGGCTGGGCTCGCCTGGGCGGAGGGGCAAAACGCAGGTGCTAGCAGGTATCTGGGCTGATCCCGCTAACACTGCGTTTTTGGGAACCCTAAACTGCTGGGGACGCTAGTATAGATCTGATCGGATCAGATATTGATCCGTTCAGATACTATACCACTAAGGGAGGCGTATGCAGCGTGCGTGGGTGTTAGCGGTACTGGCGCTAACCTGACGCTGCTTGGGGCTGGTGCTTGCCAGTTCACCAAAATGCTACCAAAAAAACTGTTAGCGATCGCAGGGATCAGGCCTGACTCTGCGAACGCTGCAGTTATGCGTTTAGTGTTTTGTAAGTGACAGTGATCGATCGATACTGCACTTGGGTGGGATGGGCGGAGGCACAAAACGCAGGTGCTAGCGGGTATCTGGGCTGATCCCGCTAACACTGCGTTTTCGGGAACCCTAAACTGCTGGGGACGCTAGTATAGATCTGATCGGATCAGATATTGATCCGATCAGATACTATACCACTAAGGGAGGCGCATGCTGCGTGCGTGGGTGTTAGCGGTACTGGCGCTAATCTGACGCTTCCTGGGGCGACGCATATCACCGCCGGGCGATCGGGGGGCTAAACCTTTATTCGGTAATAAACGGCGGGTGCCCTGACACTATAAAAAATAAACAAACTAACCAGCGTCAACCGTAACGGTTATACGGTGATCAGTGGTGAAAGGGTTAACTAGGGGGCAATCAAGGGGTTAAAACATTTATTAGGTAGTATATGGGGGTCCCTGACGCTATAAAACACTGACGGCGAACCTAAATATTTACCTCACTAACTAGCGTCACCAGCGACACTAATACAGCGATCAGAAAAATGATCGCTTAGCGACACTGGTGACAGGGGGTGATCAAGGGGTTAAAACTTTATTAGGGGGGGTTAGGGGGGTATCCTAGACCTAAAGGGGGGTAATACTAACTGTCCCAACACTGTCACTGTCACAAACTGACACCATGCAGTAATCAGAAAAAAAAAAAAAAAAAAAAACTGCTGGTGTCAGTTTGTGACAGGGGGGGGGGGGGTGATTGGGGGGGGATCGGGGGGCGATCGGGGGGGGGATCGGGGTGATTTGTGTGCCTGGCATGTTCTACTGTGTGTGTAGTGTTTGGTGCACTCACAGTGAAGTCTTCTCTCCTCGGGCCGGAACGGAAATTACCGAGCCGAGGAGAGATGACATCATTTCCTTTGCTGCTGTTTAGCATACAGCAGCAAAGGAATGATTCCATTGGCCGGCGGCGATCGCGAGGGGGGGGCCACGAACGGATGGTCTCCCCCTCATCACCGATCGCCGCTGGACAAACGACGACCGCCTCGGGCACCGGGGGGTGGTCCGATCGGACCCCCCACCCGCGGAAGGCAAATCACGTACCCTGTACGTGATTTTGCCTGTCCGTGCCACTTTGCCGACGTACATCGGCGTGAGGCGGTCGTCAAGTGGTTAAAATCACTGCTCCCGAAAAAAACGGCCGTTTTTAAAAGTTTTTTTTGCATTGATACATGTCCCCTGGGGTAGGACCCGGGTCCCCAAACCCTTTTTAGGACAATACCATGCAAATTAGCCTTTAAAATGAGCACTTTTGATTTCGAACGTTCGAGTCCCATAGACGTCAATGGGGTTCTAACGTTCGTGCGAACTTTCGGTCCGTTCGCGGGTTCTGGTGCGAACCGAACCGGGGGGTGTTCGGCTCATCCCTAATCAGGAAGCATTTCCCGTTACACACATCATCAGGAAGCTTGATGCGCTATGATCCTCCATATGTTTTCTCTGAATATTACTATCTAGCTATTGCCAAAAACAAAGGGGACCATCTTCACCTATGCTGCTAGCTGCAAGGAACCCACCATTGCTCCAAGGTTCTTATAGTTTTTAGCTTTGAGTGTGCCTTTCTCACGCATGATTTGTGGTGGAGCATCACTTGAAGGACACCATTTATTATTGTATTCGGAATATGAACGGTGATTGAACTTCTTTTTTTGTGAAGATCTATTAGGAATTTATTGTCACTTTATCATTGCATATTTGTTTGTTTAAAAGGTTAATGAGAGGTGACTATACACATTTTCATTGTTTAACCACTTCCTGCCCGGCCCATAGCAGATGACGGCCGGGCGGTGGTTCAGTTATCCTGACTGGGCATCATATGATGGACGTCCAGCAGGATAACATGCCACCGCACGCCCACGGGGGCGTGCATCACGGCGATCGGTGGAGCGGTGTGTCAGTCTGACACACCGCTCCACCAATCTTGATAAAGAGTCTCTGGCGGAGGCTCTTTACCACTTGATCAGCCGTGTCCTATCACGGCTGATCACAATGTCAATAGGAAGAGCCATTGATCGGCTTTTCCTCCCTCCCGTCTGACAGACGGGAGTAGAGGCGAGCCGATCGGTGGCTCTCCTGACGGGGGGGGTCTGCGTTGATTTTTTTATCAGAGCAGCCCCCCTCAGATGACCCCACTGGACCACCAGGGATCGCCACTAGGACCACCAGGGAAGGGGGCAACATGTGGATGGCCAGGTATGTACGCCATGGCCATCCACATGTGCCTAGTCAATGCCCAATCTGTGCCAATCAGTGCCCACAAATGGGCACTGATTGGCACCATTATATTGCAGTGATGCCCAGCAATGCCACCCATCAGTGTCATCAGTGCCACCCATCAGTGTCATCAGTGCCACCCATCAGTGTCCATCGGTGCCACCTGTCAGTGCCCACCTATCAGTGCCCATCAGTGCCCATCCATGCCACCCATAAGTACCCATCAATGCCACCTACGAGTGCCCATAAGTGCCGCCTATGAGTGCCCATCAGTGCCGCCTATCAGTACCCATCATCAGTGCCCATCAGTGCCACCTCATTGGTGCCCATCAGTGCCGCCATATTAGTGCCCTTCAGTGCAGCCATATCAGTGCCCATCATTGAAGAAGAAAACGTACTTATTTACAAAAATTTTTAACAGAAACAAAGAAAAACTTGTTTTTTTTCAAAATTTTCGGTCTTTTTTTTATTTGTTGCGCAAAAAATAAAAACCGCAGAGGTGATCAAATACCACCAAAAGAAAGCTCTATTTGTGGGAACAAAATGCTAAAAAAAATTGAGTACAGCGTAGCATGACCGTGCAATTGTCATTCAAATTGCAACAGCGCTGAAAGCTGAAAATTGGCCTGGGCGGGAAGGTGTCTAAGTGCCTGGTATTGAAGTGGTTAAACTAGGGTCCCGATACAGAGTATTTGCAGGAGTACTTGTACTCCTGAAAATGCTCCCGATGCCTAGTCTGATACCTGGACACAATTGGTGTGGCAGCCGAGAAGTTATAATCACCGATCTCCCTGTGTGGCTTTTAATAAGGCAGCTGAAAGCTGCGGAGGGGAGAGGAGGAGAAGCACACCGGGAGATCAGTGATTATAACTTCCCCTGCTGCTGCACCGATTGTTCCTGAGTGTTACCTGTATACTCCTCCGACTCCCCTCTGTGTCCTCTTCAGTGTTCCTCCATGGGCTCCTCCAGCCCCCCCTGTCCTCCTCCTCTTTCCCCCTCTGTGTGCTCCTCTGATCTCCCCCTGTCCTCCTTCGGTCCCCCCTCCATGTGCTCCTCCAGTCCCCCCTTCTTCCGCTCCCCCTCCATATGCTCCTCCGGTTCCCCTGTCCTCCTCCGCTCCCCCTCCATGTGCTCCTCCGGTGCCCCCATCCTCCTCCACCCCCCGTCCCTGAGATCTTTCATGATGGATAGCGGAGGAAGGAGCCGGTAAATATGTCATTTACCGGCTCCTTCCTTTTCCGAATACAGAGTCAGTGATTACTGACTCTGTCCATTCATAAATGAGCATGGTAAACAGTGTTTACTTTGCTTCAGTTTATGAATGGAGAGGAGCCGCTGTCTCCTGTCCATTTATCTTCAGTGCAGCTGAGGCTGCTGAGAAAGAGAGAAAGAGACTGGGTAATCTGTATACTCAGTCTCTTTCCCTGTCTCAAAGGGGAGATGTCAGGGGTCTGTTTAGACCCCTGACATCTCACCAAAATCCCCCTACCCCCCAATAGGGTTGAATAAAAAAAAAAAAGGAAACGTAATAAATATTCTAAAGTAAAATTGTAAAAATAGTAATAAATAAAATAAACACTGACACTGACTGTCAACCCCCCCCCCAAAAAAAAAAAATATATATAAATATAATATATATTTGTAAACAATATTAAAAATAATAAATTGTACACAGTCCATGACACATCAGTGCCACCTATTACTGCCCATCAGTGCTGCATATTAGTGCCACTGTCACATGACATTAAAAAAAGTATTGGTACTTGTACTCTTAAAAAAGTGGTATTGGGACAACCCTAGTTTAAACTAATTTATGAGGTAGTGCCACACTTTTTTTTATTATCTACTAATTCCATTTGAGTGGTTTATCCACTTTTTTTTTTTATTATTCAAGTTTTATTGAAGGTTTTTTGTGAAGTACAGATAGTCGGAGTTGTACAGTAAGGTAAAGACCTGGAGGTGACATGACATCTAATAACAAGTAGTCACAAGTATGTTGTAACTTAACATTGATGAAATACTAGAAGTAGTAACATAAGTCAAAGGGGGAGATAAGGTATAGATAAAGTATACGGATAAGGGGTAATTGAGATTGAGGTGGTGGCCATGGGGGAGTTCAAAGAGTGGGAGAGATGGGGTATAAACAGGCTATCCCAGCTATACAAAGGGAACGTATTAAAATCCTTTGGGGAACTTCAAACTGAAAACGGAATCCCAAAGCAAACCTTTTTTAGATACTTGCAGATGAGATCTGCCCTGGCTGCCCAGTTTAGGATGCATCCTTTAGTATGGAGCGAGGCCGCATTGCTTCAGAAAGTGGTTAAACCTGGGAAAATAAAGGGATTTATTTCGGAAATATATGCACAGCTGTGCGTTAAAAGTATTGTAAGGCCAGAATACCTTGGGTGTAGGGAGGGATGGGAGGTGGATGTTGGGAAATTATCGGATGGACAATGGAGGAAAATATTGGAGATCGGGCAACTGGTCTCAGTATCCCCTGCGCAGAGAGTTTCCCACTTAATGTTGGTACATAGGGAATATTACACACCAAAAAAACTATTTAGATGTGGACTAAGATCAGATGCTAAATGCCCTAGATGTGGGGGGGAGGGAGACCTAATACACATGGTCTGGAGATGTCCCAAGTTATTTCGGTACTGGACAGGGGTAGTGGAGGCCATTAGCAGCAGGTGGGGGATACCTTTGGAAACAGAGGCCAGACTATGTATTCTGGGAGATAGGAGGAGATAACACTAAAAACAGCAGTTTTGAGGTGCCTGTATCAAGCCCGGAAGTTGATTATGCAAAGATGGCAGACCGTAGCACCCCCGACGGTGGAAGAATGGGTAAAAACAGTAAATGAGATCATTTGGAAGGAGAGAGCCCTATATATTAGAAGAGGAAATATAAAGAAATATGAAAAGATGTGGAACCCCTGGTTGATAAGCATCGGTTGTAAGGAATAACTGAAAGAGTTTGGGACCCTGGATGGGATGGGAGGAGGTGGGTGGGGGGGAGGGATTAGGTAGTAGGGGTAGATAAAATGGACATGGTTTGTTTAAATGAACTCTTTCTATACGAATTGGAGGATGTCTCCACATGCCTGTTGATAGATATGTAAATTATATGAAATGTAATTTATAAGAAATGTTAATAAAGAATACTTAAATTAAAAAAAGAGATTGTCACGTAATAGTTACAAGAGTTACTTGTACATAGTTCTGAAAATCCAAGTTAAAAGATTGAAAGGTTGTATCAATAGGGGGAGGGGATATTTTATCAAGCTTACCATATGGGAACACAATAACAGCCAGTAGGACCAGTAATGTTGCATAGGTTGGTCATGGATGGCTCTTTATATAGTATGGGGAGAGGAGAAAGACAATGTGAGGTATTGTATAACTGAGAATGAAACAGATCAGCTAAGTGGGGTGTATCTGGAGTCATGAAGACAAGGGTGCCAGCGTGTGTAAAATTTTGGAGTAGTTAGATGGCCTTTTGCAAATAGCCCTTCCATTTTACAGTGGTCGTTTAGAGTGGCAATCACTTCCTTAAGAATTGGAGTATATGATGCGACTATAGAGAACATGATACTTTCTGACCTTCACCCAATCACACTGACTTTACGTTTTCCTCAGAGGGAAACGTCAACCAAGATCTGGAAACTGGATGCCTCCCTTCTTACAGGTTCTGGGGATTTGGAGGCTGTCAAACAGACCATTGGTAATCACTTTCGCCACAACGACACGCCAGATGTGTCCCCCATGACTCAGTTGGAGGCACATAAGTGTGTTGTACAAGACCACTTGTTGGCCATCACGGCTAGGAAAAAGAAGGAACATAAAACCTTGCTTTGGGCCATGTCTGACAAAATAACCTTGCTGGAAGTGCAGCATAAGTGTTCACTGGCAATTAAGGTAGCAAAAGAATTTGATACACGTTCACTTCTGCTAGGAGAACTATTTAAAAGGGCAAGGAATCTGCGGATGTTATCACAGAAATTGTTCCATGAACAAGGCAATAAACCGGGTGGGTTTTTAACCAGGTTAACCAACGCACCCTCGTCTCTACTGTCCATCATGTGGTAGATACAGTGGGGGTAACTCATTCCAGAAATGAGGACATTGCTCCAAAGTATCACTCCTTCTATAGTAAATTTTACGATCGAAATCGAATGAGAACAGACCGTTAGCAGAGGACACACGATCGGATCTGATATGAGACTTTCTTGGCAGATATAGCCCTCGTGCGCTTTCTGCTACTGATTGGCAGGCCTTGGAAGCCCCACTGTCATCAGAGGAATGGGCGGAGGCCTTAAAGGCCATGAAGTCTGGCAAAAGTCCAGGGCCAGATTGCTTCTTGGCACAATATTATAAAAGTTTTGCAGATCTCTTGGCACCAGGTTTTCTTAAGGCCTTCAACACACTCTCTCATGCCCCTTGTTCCTCGGGGAACCTATTGGAGGCATACATTTCGGTAATCCCTAAAGAGAATAAAGACCCCACTAATGTAGCCAATTACCGACCCATTTCTCTCCTAAATGTGGACATCAAATTGTTCTCCAAGATCCTGGCAACCCAATTGTTTTACCACGTGCCTGCCTGGGTGGATTTGGACCAGGTTGGCTTTGTTCTGGGCAGAGAAGCCAGGGACAACACCATTAAGGCCCTAAATCTACATCACTGGCTTAACTCTATGCAACGAAAAGGTTTCTTTCTGGCAATGGATGCGGTGAAGGCGTTCAACTGAGTGGCCTGGGATTACATGGACACGGTTCTGGAAGCCCTAGGACTAGGAAGTTGTATGCGGGCCTTCATTAAAGCTCTATATACCAATCCAAAAGCTAGGGTTCGGGGTAAATAGTCACCTGTCCTCTTTCTCCCTTGCTGTATATCCTTACCTTGGAACCTCTCTTGCGCTGCATTTGGGCAAATCTGAACCTAAAAAGAATTGAGGTTCATCAATGGGAAAACAAGGTTGCCGCCTTTGCCGATGATATCTTGGTCTTCCTCTCATCCCCACTTACATCCTTGCCCAATCTGATGCCGGTTCTAAAACAGTTTAAAATGATATCAAACTTAAAAATTATTCAAAGTCCTTCGCACTAAACATTTTGCTACCCCCTAAGCTAGCACAACTTTGTCAGATGAACTTCTTGTTCCGCTGGAAAATGCTATTATCTACTTAGGTATCCAACTCCCTGGTAAACTGAAAGACCTTTACGAAAAAAAATTCTTGTCCAGAACTGAAAAATATACAGCAAGACCTCCACAGGTGGGAAGCGCCCACCATTTCCTGGTTAGGACGGCCTCAATCCTAAAGATAATGGCGCTTCCCCATTTATTGGATAAACTGCAGACTATCTTGATCCACTTACTGCCCTCTTTTTTCCGACAGAGTTCCGACAGAATTCCGCTCAAGCTGTCTTGCATACACACGATCACACCAAATTCCGACCGTCCAGAACGCGGTGACGTACAACACGTATGACGGGACTCGGAAGTTCAATAGCCAGTAGCCAATAGCTTCGATCTCTTACTTGCTTCAGAGCATGCGTCGTTTTTGGTACGTCGGAACAGCATACAGACTAGCGGTTTTCCCGATAGTAATTGGTTCCGTCTGAAAAATTTTGAACATGTTCTCTTTCTAGGTCCGGCAGAATTTTCCATGTAAAAAGTCCAATGGGGCATACACACGATCGGAATATACGATGAAAAGCTCCCGTCTGACTTTTTCTGTCAGACATTCTGCTTGTGTGTACACGGCATTAGGCTTACTTATTTGCGGAGTGGCCATACACAGAAATGCAAGCTAAACACTTTTTTTTCTAAGGGTATGTTCCTCCGGCAGGGAGAGCTCCCTGCATTGTCTAACACTAATGCCCTGTACACACGGTCGGACATTGATCGGACATTCCGACAAATTCCATGGATTTTTTCTGACGGATGTTGGCTCAAACTTGTCTTGCATACACACGGTCACACAAAGTCGTCGGAAAATCCGATAGTTCTAAATGTTCTGGTCCTAGAAACCCCGGATCTCAAGGGGGATCTGTCTTCTGTGGTCCACGTCACGACTCCTGGTTCAGAAGGCCACGGGGGGATCACCGCCACGGGAGAGTCTGCGGAGTGTGGGTGGTTTCCAAAAAGATAGATGAAACGCCAATAGTGCAGATCAATGACGTATTTTTTTGGATATCACCAATAATCGACAAACAATATAAAAAGCGTGATCACATATAAAACAATAAAATCAAGTGTAGGGAAGAGTAAGGCTCGTCCGACGCGTTTCGTCCACATGGACTTCAACTGGGGCATGCTTTTATATTGTTTGTCAATTATTGGTGATATCCAATAAAATACGTCATTGATCTGCACTATTGGTGTTTCATCTATCTTTTTGGGAACCACCCACACTCCGGAGACTCTCCCGTGGCGGTGATCCCCCCCGTGGCCTTCTGAACCAGGAGTCGTGACGTGGACCACAGAAGTCAGATCCCCCTTGAGATCCGGGGTTTCTAGGACCAACCACCGTCCATCAAGGATCTCAGAGCCTGTTTGATTCGGTGTCACTGGCATCCGAATCCACTTCCGTCGGTAAGCGTATCCTATCTGTTTCCATTCTATGATCGTATAACTTAAGCTGTATATAAATGTTGGACTGGTGTAGGAATCTTCTCCTCTGTGCATCATAAGTTATACGATCATAGAATGGAAACAGATAGGATAAGCTTACCGACGGAAGTGGATTCGGATGCCGGTGACACCGAATCAAACAGGCTCTGAGATCCTTGATGGACGGTGGTAAAACAAGTATAACATTAAAATGAGATGGTATAAGACACCAGAATTGCTCCACAAATTTATTCCGACAGTCTCAGATCGGTGCTGGAGATGCAAACAGGATTTGGGCACTTTTCTCCATATATGGTGGATGTGCCCACTGATTCAGCCATACTGGCGTAAGGTGCATGACGCAACGACTGCAATTTCTTCTCTCTCATTGGAGTTTTCACCAGTACAGTACCTCCTTCATCTCTCCAAAATATCCTCAAAAAGATACAAAAAGATACAATAAGTCAGTAGCTATGCACATGATCAATGCGGCCAGGATATGCTTGCCTCATTGGAAGTCTAAATCGCCCCCTTCAATGAAAGAATGGGCGTAGCAAATTAACCATATAGCAGCGATGGAGGACCTGATATACACCACCCATAATAGAATTTCCAGTTTCTCGGCTACATGGGCAGCCTGGTTTGAATAACGAACCTCTCAGCGGTATCAAGAACTACAACTATACTATACAAGAAAACAAGATAACATTTGACTTGTGATCTATGGTTTTTTACACCTCTTGAGGATACAACCTGAGCGCATAATGGACTGGGGGTCTTGTGTGCTTGTCTGGGAGTGGATTGAGAGGGTAGCTGGTGGTCATTTCACCCCTTCTCCCTACAGTCACCGTATATTCACCTCCCCCCACCTCTTCTCTATTCTTTCTTTTCTTTCCTTGCCCCTTTTTCGCTAATCCTAACATATGGGGGTGATGGGGAAGGGAGCTGATCTGGTAGTCGGCTTCCATCCCCATCTCCCTCATATCCTGAGAAGCAATCAAAAACCGGATTAGGTGTACCTCTGAGGGTCTAGTCTTCTTGGTTACTCTGACATGGTTATAACCAACTGAGCTAACATTTCTAGCAATAGCTAATCATTGACATCTCGTGGAAGAATTTATGACTTTACATGTCGGGTTTATTATTTGCAATTTATGTAGGAAAGTGCTTGTGGGTTCTGTCATTTGTATGTAATTGTGTTCTGTATTGTTAATGGAACCATGTCCTTCTCAGTTGGTACCTTTTTATGGATACTTTCTGTATTGTCCGTTAAAATCTCTAATAAAATGTTTATATAAAAAAAAAAAAAGAATTGGAGTATATTTAGATTTCCATTTGCGGGCACTAGATAATTTTGCTGCAATGAGAATATGGTTGACTAAGGAATGTAGAAAATTAGGCCATTTCTCCAACCCGATACCAAGAATACCCATTTGTGGGGTTAGTCTAACACAAATACCAGTTATTTCAGTAAGAAAAGCATCTATTTGAGATCAGAAGGAAGATAGAATAAGGCATTCCCACCAAATGTGTGATGGGGTACCGTCCATGTTACAAAGTCACCAGCATTTGGGAGAGATTGTAGGCTGTATCTGAGCCAGTTTGGTTGGTGTGTAATACCAGTTGAGGTATATCTTCATGGTTGATTCCCAATGGGAAATGTTCTTGGAGAAGAGGCGTGGGACTTGGAGGGCAGAATGCCATTGTTGAGTAAAAGTGGAGAATTAAAAAGTCCTCTCCCAGTATTGCATGGGTGGACTTTTCTCATCAGTCAGGGGAGCTGTGAGTAGTAATGAGCTTCGCGTTCGAGTCGAACCCATGTTTGACTCGAACATCGGGTGTTCGATCGTTCGCCGAATTGCGAACATTATGGGCTGTTCGTGCCAATTTTGTGTGGCGCGTCATGACCCATAATTCACTGCGGCATCGCAGTGCATTGCCGGCTGATGATTGGCCAAGCATGCACTATGACCCGCATGCTTGTCCCACGCCCCACACTATATAAGGCCGCCTGCACGGCGGCCCTGTGTAGTGTGTTCCGGCGTGCTGAGAGATAGAGAGAGAGAGAGACAGTGTCATTTCATTTGAGTTAGCTAGATTAGGCAGGACAGTCAGCGAGTTAGCTGTACTTAGTGTATTGTGTATATATATATATGCATCCCAGGTGTTGCGCATATATATATATATATATATATATATATATATATATATATATATATATATATATATACTGTATTCAGTTTAGCTAGATCCGTTCCTGTTATCTTCCTACTGACAGGCAGGCTTGTCTTGTTACAGTATTTACAGCTACCTGAAGAAAATTGCTGGTGTTCTTTTGATCCTATTAGTACCACAGTCAGGCAGCTAGACTATTTACAGTTAGTGTAGTGTGTCCTGCTCACAGTGTTCAGCTAAAACTACAAGTTAGTGTAATGAGCCCTCTGCACAGTGTTCAGCTAAAGCTAAAAGTTAGTGTAGTGCGGCCTCTGCACAGTGTTCAGCTAAAACTACAAGTTAGTGTAGTGCGACCTCCTCACAGTGTTCAGCTAAAACTACAAGTTAGTGTAGTGAGACCTCTGCTCAGTGTTCAGCTAAAGCTACAAGTTAGTGTAGTGCGTCCTGCTCAGTGTTCAGCTAAAACTACAAGTTAGTGTAGTGAAACCTCTGCACAGTGTTCAGCTAAAGCTACAAGTTAGTGTAGTGCGTCCTCCTCAGTGTTCAGCTAAAGCTACAATTTACATAGGTTGAATAAAGACACCAGTCCATCTAGTTCAACCTGAGTGAGTACACCCTCACATCAGTCCCTACCCTTAAGGAGCCCACAATCCAAGGTCCCCAACTCACATTCATATACTAGGGCCAATTTTTGGACAGAAGCCAATTAACCTACCAGCATGTCTTTGGAGTGTGGGAGGAAACCGGAGTACCCAGAGGAAACCCACGCAGGCACAGGGAGAACATGCAAACTCCAGGCAGGTAGTGTCGTGGTTGGGATTCGAACTGCTAGGTGAGAGTGCTACCCACTACACCACTGTGCCGCCCAAGTTAGTTTAGTGTGACCTCTGCACAGTGTTCAGCTAAAGTTAAAAGTTAGGGTAGTGCATCCTCCTCACAGTGTTCAGCTAAAACTACAAGTTAGTGTAGTGCGACCTCTGCACAGTGTTCAGCTAAAGCTACAAGTTAGTGTAGTGCGTCCTCCTCAGTGTTCAGCTAAAACTACAAGTTATTTTATTGCAAGCTCTGCACAGAGTTCAGCTAAAGCTACCTGTAAAAGGTTGGTGGTGTTTTCCTGATCCTATCACTACCTCAGGCAGCTAAATAAGCTACAAGTTATTTTTTGGCGAGCTCTGCACAGTGTTCAGCTAAAGCTACCTGTAGAAGGTTGGTGGTGTTCTCATACTACAGGTAGGCAGTTGATTTTGCTAGCTGCAGTATCAGTACAATTATATATATATATATATATATATATATATATATATATATATATATATATCTCCCAGCTTAGTGCAGCTACAGGCCATTAGTATGTCTGGAAGGCCAACAAGGAGAGGCAGACAGTCACAAGCCAATAAAAGAAGGCTCTGTGTCTAGAGGCAACAGTGCTCATCGTGGAGACGGTGCATCCTCATCAGCAAGTGGCCATGGGACACGCTTGGCCTTTTTTTCGGCAGCTGGCCGCGTTGAGCCGCAACATGTGGAAGACTTGGTCGAGTGGATGACCAAGCGGTCCTCATCCTCCTCATCCTCTCTTACCCATGCTCAGGGTACTTTGTCTGGCAAAGCAGCGTCCTCTTCCCTCGGCTCAATGTCCTCAGTGACTCCTTCCCTAGCCCCACCTTGTCCTCCTGAGGAATCCCTCGAACTGTTTGACCACAGTGTTGGGTACATGCTCCAGGATGATGCCCAGCATTTGGAAGGCTCTGATGATGATACTGAGCTAGATGAAGGCAGTAACGTGAGCACGGACAGAGGGGGTGCCCAAGAAGGACAGCCATCTGGCAGTCATGCTCCCCCTGCTGTAGCATACTGCCAGGTTTGCTCCAGTGATGAAGAGGGAGGGGATGATGAGGTCACTGACTCAACGTGGGTGCCTGATAGGAGAGAGGAGGAGGAGGTGGCACATCACCAACAAGGCAGGATGCCCTCCAGGGGCCAGCCTAAGGGCAGCACACTGACTGCATCACACCCCAAAGCTCCGCATGTGCAGGGCGCTGCAGTCTCTGTGCGTTATTTAAAAAGTTCTTTAGTGTGGGCCTTTTTTGAGACTAGTGCATCAGATCGCACTGCTCCTATTTGCAACATCTCAAACATATCTCGCGTGGCCAAAACATCTCCTGCTTGGGTACCACATGCTTGACCAGGTGTATGTTGACCTGCCATGCAGTTTGTTGGCAAGCGTACCTAAAAGACTCACACCAAAAAACAAAGAGGACCTCTCCTTGCTCCTCATCATCTGAGATCTCCAACTTCACTATACCTTCAGTCCTCTCTGAGAACTACACTGAGAGGAATGAAGGTGTAGAATTAGGTGTGTCACAGCCAAGTACTTGTGGGCATTCTGCTTTTGGTACACCGACGCCAGATTGTACCAGGCAAATTTCCCTGCCCCAGCTGCTGCACCGCAGAAAGAAGTTTGCTCCCAGCCATCCACATGCCTAGCTGTTGAATGCTAGCTTGGCAAAGCACTTCAACTGCTGCCTTTTCAGTTGGTAGACTCTGCCCTCTTCCATGAGTTTGTGGAATGTGCGGTTCCTCAGTGGCAGGTACCCAAACGCCACTTTTTCTCACAGAAGGCGATTCTGGCTCTCTACCGGCATGCGGAAGGCAATGTCCATGCCTCGCTGGACAGGGCAGTCAGCAGTAAGGTGCATATTGCCGCTGACTCATGGTCCAGCAGGCATGGACAGGGACGTTACCTAAGTTTCACGGCGCATTGGGTGACTCTGCTGGGAAGGATGCAGGATAAGGTACAGTAGTGTTGGAGGTTGCTCCGCCACCATGCCTCCAAAATGCCACTACTGATTGTGACACACCTCTCTCCTCCACCCCCTCCTCTTCTTCTTACTCCATGGCCTCTTCCTGTGCTTTGTCCTCGGAACCAGCGGTACTCCGTAGGCGTTCAAGTGGCTACGCATGTACGCAGGCCAAAAGATGCCATGCAGTGCTTGAGCTGGTGTGCTTGGGAGACAGGAGCCACACTGGGACAGAGGTTGTCAGCTCTGCAGGGGCAGGTTCAAAGGTGGTTGACGCCACGCCAACTTAAGGCAGGAATGGTGGTTTGCGACAATGGCACCAACCTCCTCTCTGCCCTCCGACAGGGACAAATGACCCATGTGCCCTGTTTGGCTCACGTCCTTAACTTGGTGGTGCAGTGGTTTTTGGGCAGGTACCCGGGCTTACAGGATGTCCTAAGGCAGGCCAGGAAAGTCTGTGTGCATTTCCGCCGGTCATATAATGCCAGTGCTCGGCTGGCTGACCTCCAAAAGGAGTTTACCTGCCCAAGAACCGCCTAATCTGTGACATGCCCAGGTGGAACTCAACGTTGGCCATGCTGCAGCAGCTGCACACGCAGCAGAGGGCCATCAATGAGTACCTGTGCGACTATGGCACCAGGACAGGGTCAGGGGAGCTTGGTTTTTTCCCCTCGCCAGTGGGCCATGATCAGGGATGCATGCACTGTCCTGTCACCATTTGAGGAGGCCACTAGGATGGTGAGCAGTGACAGTGCATGCATCAGTGACACTGTCCCCCTTGTCCACCTGTTGGAACACACGCTGCGTGGAATAATGGACAGGGCACTTGAGGCAGAACAGAGGCAGGAAGAGGAGGACTTCCTTACCTCTCAAGGCCCCCTTTATCCAGACAGTGTTCCTGCGTGCCCGCCGATCACACAGGAAGAGGACGGGGAGGAGGATTGTGTCAGTATGGAGGTGGAGCCTGGCGCTCAGCATCAGCAGCAGTCTTTAAGGGATCAGTCCCAAGAAACACATGGACTTGTATGTGGCTGGGAGGAGGTGGCTGTGGACCATGTCATCCTTAGTGACCCAGAGGACTCCGGACCGAATGCCTCAGCAAACCTACTCTGCATGGCCTCCCTGATCCTGCAAAGCCTGCGTAAGGATCCTTGTATTCATGGTATCAAGGAGAAGGACCAATACTGGCTGGTAACCCTCCTTGATCCACGTTACAAGGGTAAGGTTGTGGACCTTATCTTACCGTCGCAGAGGGAGCAGAGGATGAAACATTTTCGGGAGACCTTGCAGAAAGGTTTGTGCAACGCGTTTCCAGAGACTGGGAGGTTACAAACTCCTGTTTCTGGACATTGTGTTGCTGAGGCTTCGGTCAGTCAAAGAAGGAGTGGTGGAGAAGGTGGCCGTCTGACCGATGCGTTCAGACAATTTTTTAGTCCGCAGCCCCAAGGTATGATCAGTTCCAGCAACCATCGCCAGCGTCTGTTTTACATGGTGCAGGAATACCTAGGGGCAAGATCTGACTTGGACACCTTTCCCACCGAAAATCCTCTGGGTTACTGGGTCTTGAGGATGGATCACTGGCCAGAGCTTGCACAGTATGCAATTGAGCTACTGGCCTGTCCTGCATCCAGCGTTCTTTTGGAACGCACATTCAGTGCTGCTGGAGGCTTTGTAACCGATCACAGGGTGCGTCTGTCCACCGACTTGGTCGATCGACTGACCTTCATAAAAATGAATCAGTCTTGGATCACCACCAGCTACCAAGCACCTGGTGCTGATGTAACCGAATAATTTTTTTTGAAATCTCAGATCCCTTCAAAGACTGCCTATGCTGATGCTGAGTGACTATCCTGAGTAATTATCCTCTTCCTCCTCAATGATCACGCTGATAGCTTGTAAGAACATTTTTGGTTCTGGGCGCCGTCACCAGTGCCTAAGGCCCAATTTTTCAGCCCCTGTTTAACAGGGGCGTGTAATTACAATTTTTGATGCAATACTTTGCAGCAAGGCTCGTTCTTGCGTTCCAACTAGAGTATCTGTGAGGGGTTGCAGTGTTGTGGCACCAGCACCAGTGCCTAAGGCCTAATTTTTCAGCCCCTGTTCAACAGGGGCATGTAATTACAATTCTTGATCTAATTTTTCACAGCAGGGCCCATTTCTGCGCCCACCAAGAGTGAGTGAGGACTTAGTGTTGTGGCACCAGCACCACCAAAGGCTCAATTTTTCTGCCCCTGTTCAACCCCTGTTGAACATGTAATTGCATGTAATTACGATTCTTGATATAATATTTCACAGCAGGGCCCTGTGAGGGCTTACAGTTTTGTGGCCACAACAACACCTAAGGCCCAAATTTCTGCAGAGTATATAGGGCAGGCCCCTACTTTCAAACATCCAACTTACAAACAACTCCTACTTGCAAATGGAAGGAGACAACAGGAAGTGAGATGAAATCTACCCCTAGGAAGGGAAATTCTCTCCTGTAAGAGGTAATATGGGAAAAACATTTCTCCTTTCCACTGATGCTTTATCACCACTCCTTGTTTCACAAAAAAACCCAAATTTTCAAAAAACATTTGTCATTGGGACAAAAAGTGAGGTGAAATCTTCTGAAGAGGAGCACAGACAGCAAAACAAATGTCACAGGGGTGATAACCCTTCCCTATGTTTTCCAAAAAGCTTAAAAAAGATTTTTTGGCTGGAGCTAAACACGTTTAAAATGTACCCGTTCAAAATTACAAACAGATTCTACTTAACAACAAACCTACAGTCCCTGTCTTGTTTGCACCACCTGTATACTGCTGTTCAGAGTACATAGAGCCTGGTGGCCCCACACCTTTCCTTTTTTTAATTTGGGTGCGGGGTTCCCCTTAATATCCATACAAGACCCAAAGGGCCTGGTAATGGACTGGGGGGTACCCATGCCGTTTGTCTCACTGATTTTCATCCATATTGCCAAGTCCCGACATTACATTAAACCCGCAAGCAGTTTTAAATGACTTTTTTTCCTTTTAAAAATTACATTTTGTGCAGGAACTGTTCTAAGCATGGGAAACACGCGCCACTTTACAGGCATACTATAGACACCCCCCAGGTACGATATTTAAAGGAATATTTCACTTTTTTTATTACTTTAAGCATCATTAAAATCACTGCTCCCGAAAAAACGGCCGTTTTTAAAAGTTTTTTGCATTGATACATGTCCCCTGGGCCGGACCCAGGTCCCCAAACCCTTTTTAGGACAATACCATGAAAATTAGCCTTTAAAATGAGCACTTTTGATTTTGAACGTTCGAGTCCCATAGACGTCAATGGTGTTCTAACGTTCGTGCGAATTTTCGGTCCGTTCGCAGGTTCTGGTGCAAACCGTACCGGGGGGTGTTCGGCTCATCCCTACTTGTCAGTTAACCACTTCAACCCCGGAAGGTTTTACCCACTCACTGCATCGCTTTAACTGATAATTGCGCTGTCGTGCGATGCTGACATATAGTATTGATGTCCTTTTTTTCCTACAAATAGCTTTCTTTTGGTGGCATTTGATCACCTCTTTTTTTTTTTTGCGCTATTAATAAAAAAAGGCCGACAATTTTGAAAAAAAACGATATTTTTTAGTTTCTGCTATAATAGATTTCCTAAAAAAAATAATTTTTTCATCAATGTAGGCCAATATGTATTCTGCTACATATTTTTTGTAAAAACCAATAAGCGTATATTGATTGGTTTGCGCAAAAGTTATAGCATCTACAAACTACGGGATAGATTTAGGGACTTTTATTTTATTTTTTTTACTAGTAATGGCGGTTATCTGCGATTTTTAGCAGGACTGCGACAATGCGGCAGACAAATCTCACCCTAAGTGACACTTTTTGGTGACCAGTTACACCAATACAGGGATCAGTGCTATAAAAATGCACTGATTACTGTATAAATGGCACTGGCAGGGAAGGGGTTAACACTAGGGGGTGATCAAGGGGTTAAATGTGTTCCCTGGGAGGTGTTTCTAACTGCAGTGGGAAGTGTTACACTGCAGGAAAAGAGAGATTGTGATTCAGCTTAGCTGAAACACTATCTCTCACTTTTCCTCCCTGACACAACAGTAGTGTGCTTTGTTTACATCAGCACACCGCTGATCTGTCTCTCCACAGAGCGATCGGCGGGTCGCGGCATCCATTGCGCCCCCTAAACCGCCTGCACAAAATCACGTACAGGTATGTGATTTTGCACACCCGGGCCGCCCTGCAGCAGTGAATGTACATGGGGCTGTGGTAGCACAGTGCTAAATAGCAACAAATGGCCTGGTCATGAAGGGCGTAAAACCTTCTGAAGTTCTAGAAGTACTATGAAACTACTATTTGTAATTTTAGCTGAATACATTGAGCACAATAAAATAAACATTTCCTAGTGAACTATTTGTTA
This sequence comes from Lithobates clamitans, assembly GCA_037952925.1. Taxonomy (NCBI): domain Eukaryota; kingdom Metazoa; phylum Chordata; class Amphibia; order Anura; family Ranidae; genus Lithobates; species Lithobates clamitans. The sequence goes on from JBBGZY010000190.1 coordinate 12,080,444, forward strand.
AAATTATTACCTTAGCACTTGCAGTTTACATCTTTTAATGCTGCTGGCTTCTGCACCCTCAATGCTGCTTCTTTGAACTGGCCTTCATAGGAAAGAGTTGGCAGTGGACAGTGCAGTCTCCAATCAGTATGTTAGCTTAAAGAAGAAAGGGAAGTGGAGAGGTAGAAGCAGGGGATTGCCTTGCCATTCTAAGCTACTGGGGTGTGTGGTTATATTGATGTACAACATGTAGGGAGACACAACTCCAGTCCCTGCATGCAAGGGGTGACTCCATAGGACACTACAAAAGAAAGGCGCAAACTTGAAACAAGATGCCCAAAGCAGCAGTCATAGTACCAACAAACTGGGCAAGGGCAAGAGATTAGATAGGCAATGATTAAAAGAAGCTGCATACTTAGTAAGGGATTAAATTAGGGCTGAAATTACTTAAAACCTGAGGGTTACTATCCCTTTAAACATTTGGTGAATAGCCCAAACATTATATTTTTGAAAGTGAAGTATTTACAGAAATAAATGATAGTTTTACTAATTGCATACTTTCTGTGATAGTTGTGCGAATGTTTTTAAACAATATATTTAATTTAAAAAAATACACAAACACAACATAATTACTTTTCAAGCTAAATATGCAGGATGCAATTATTTCAAGTTAATCAATAACAAACATGTTTACATTTAAAATTGAGCTTTTATTTAAAAAATATGAAAATCAGAACTATAAGGGCCTATTCACACTATTGCATTGCATTAGTGTGTGCATTACCATAACATGGGCAACATATGTAGCAAGCTTTAGTTCACTTACGTGCCATTCATTGGGACTTCCAAAATGAAAGTGAGCTGCAGTGGAGTATTGCACAACACACATTTTATGTACATTTGTATGTGTTTCACATTATTTAACGTACCATAACATACTGAACTGATTCTATGGATTACAGATGAGACATACTTAAAGCAGAACCAAAGTTTCACAAACAAAAAATCACTGGGAGTGTAGACTATTTTGGCAGAAGAGACATGCAAGCCTCTTTTGCCAAAGAGAAACCTTTTTCCTGGGTCCCAGTGATTTTTGTCTGTACTGTGTACACCAACCATCCTCAACCTCCAGAGGTTGCAAGGGGTTCCCTGAGCTGTGCCTTACTGACCTCCCACCCGATGGTGCCTACATAGCTGTGTGGTCAATACCACTTGGCAGTGCTAGCTGTATGACACCAATGATCTTTTTATCTGTCTGTAAGAGTGACACTCTGACCAATACTTTAGGGTAGACATTCTTCCCCCATGGCCACCAATTAATTGGTTTTAGCAGGGGTACCCCAAGACCTGAATATGATTTCAAGGGTTCCTTTTGGGTGAAGAGGTTGAGAAAGGCTGGTGTGCACCATTCAGTATACATTCCTTCTCGGTTCTTTTCAAGAATAGAGCCTGGTGCTAAAAACAATGAAACACCAGCGTACATGCAAAATGGTTACATCATAAGTGTCTGTCCAATGGCTGGAGAGCATCACTGCGGGACCTGGAACAAGCAGCAGCACTGATCCAGTACAAATATGTATGCAGGATGTCCCAATACTTCATAGGCTTCAAGGAGTTGCAAGTAAGCACAGACAATGTGAGTATATAAGGGTGGGGTGGCGGTTTCCATAAATACTGTTGGGCAAACCTGCAATATTCTGATTTTTTTTTTTTTTTTCAAAATTATTAATTAATCAAAATTTTTATTTAATCAGTGTGCACATTAAAACCAAATCAGGGAGAGCCTAGTTCTATGAGTCTTTTTTAGGGCAACACAGCTTTAATTGTACAATCTCCTTTAGATCTATCAACAACTGTGTAGTATAAGGTCCTGTCTGATTGGATATTAATTGCTTGGATAGATTAGGTAGGTCTTCATATTAGATCGTTTTAAAATAAAAAAAAGTGTACAAAGATTGTATGGTCAAATTGTAATGTATATAAAAGATGTGTACAAAACACAGGCAGAGAGCTTTTTAATGGTTTCCTGTGTCTGTTATAATGTGTTCAATGCAACAAATGAAAACGCTAGGTAGTCAGATTACGCTCTTCTCCCTTGCACCACAATCTGGAGATACTGTTTTAGATATTTAGGTATTTGGTGGAAATACCAGCTAATGTGTGTGTGATACTAATGATAAGTAAAACTGCACTCTACTTCTAGCTGCAGCAATTTTCGAGGTCAGGTCATCTGCCTTGTTCCTTTAAGCAGTGGATGGAAGTAGTGATGATGTGAGCTGATCACCTGCTGGAGCCGAGCATGCTCCCTATATAGTAGGTGGATGTTATAGAAAATGAGGCATCCCCAACATCTCTTTAGATGTGCACACTCCTTGCTCGCCGCCCACCTATCGCTGGGTGGTGCAGACTTCTGCTGTGCACACTGCCCATCAGTTGTTCAGCTTCATTTCACTGTCAACAGAGCTCTCAGCGTAGTAACATTTCACACGGAGTTATCTCTTGTATGACCACCTTGTTCAATATCTATAACAAAGAACATTATTAATCCCCATACTGAATTTGTGGAACCAACAGAACCACTAAAGTAGAACTCCAGGCAATTTTTTTAGCCTGCAGTGTATAACAAAGTTTAAGAGTAACATCACTCAAAAAGTTAAGTTGCTCTGATCCACTCCCTCCCTTAGCCTTTTACTCGATTTACAAGATTTTGTAGCGGGAGGGGGCAGCTAGTATTGATTTGTATTGGTATACGCTCCCACTTCTGCAATATAGTTGTCGATAATAGATCATATTTGACTGTGACAGATGGCAGATATGTACATGTAAAACAAGCAAACACCATGACGTATGGATATTATAATAAGAGGGAATGGATGAGAAATGAACAACTAAATGTAGTAGATCATATATCTTACTGTAGTAGATCATAAACCTTACACAAGATAAAATTAGGAGGTTAGAGGTGGATAGTATACTATACTAGTAGTGGATAACAAATAGACATCATAATATCAGTCTGTATGTTAAATGTAGTATTATCTAGAGTAAGGTGCTAATTTCCAATTCTTCATTAATACCTCCAGGTGAAAGTATGTCAAGAGTGTATATCCAATAAGTCTCCCGTTGGCAGAGACATTTAAATCTCTCTGCCGCGGGCAGAGTGGCTGGTATGGATTCGGTGATCCATACTTTTAGGCCTACGGTGGATTTAGGATGATGTTGGGTGAAATGTCGTGGGACACTATGTTGGTCTTTACCAGTCTTATTATTGTTAATTTAACCACTGCTATCTGTGCCCTGTACCCCTGTGTCAAATTCCTTCAGGACTTCATTGTATATAGCACTGACGTTAACAATCCAATTTGCGGGTGCACGGTCGTCTTGGCCATCCTCGCAACACACCTGTCACTTCCCTTATCATTGTGTATTCAACATCTGCTCATACTCCTCCCCATACACCGCCCCCTCACCATTCGCAAGCCAGCTTGAGGAGTATGGGCGTAGGTCTGATGAAGGAGCCGCACATGCTCCGAAACGCGTTACCGCCCCTTCTCTCCACTGACACCATCAGCCTTGTATGTCCCGCAGTGAATACAGGCTTCCCTGCTGCCTCCAACACAAATGAGAACGCTTTACAGCTGCTGGATGGCTCTACACTGCTCTTTACCACCATGCTGAGGATGGACACATGCCACAGATGAGGACTCCTGATTTTATCATGTCTTTTAACACTCAACCATCTTGTAAGTGCTTTTAAACCTTTGTGCACGTTATTAAATTTTGCATACTGCACTTAGAGACGCCTTTCTTTTCCTTTTTTGCTAGTGAGTACTTGATTTTTAAAAGTCAGCACCTATAGTATTTGTAAAATAAATAAACTGAAGTTCCACTTTAGGTATCTTGAGGTGTATGCCACTTTAAGTTAAGCTGTCTTAAAAGTAGTAGTAAACTTAAGTTACAAATACAGCTGAGCCCTCTGTAGGTTAATGCATAATGTGCTAGTATGCACTGCCATAGCTCCCAACACTCTCTCATTTTGAGAGACTGTCTCTAAATTGGAACAAAGTCCCTCTGTCCCTCTTGCCACCTCATTTGTCCCTCATTTTGGCCTGATCTACAGTATATAGTTGTATATAAAATTCACTTTTTATCTTTCAAAAAGTGTTTTACATTTCTAAACCTTTTTATTAAATGTCTAAATTGCTGCATTTGTAAAGTTCAAAAGCCAGTATAAAGGAATATACTGTATAGGTAAAAGAAAGCCGCTGTTCTATCAATATGTGCCCTCCATCGAAAAGTGCCCGCGCATGCGCAGGACGGAGCCGCACTCCAGCTGATTTGGAGATCAGCTGGAGTGACGTGACCATGGTGCATGCGCATATCAGAGGAGGCATTTTTCAACAGGAGAGAGAATGTCATGGACACTATCAAAAACTATTCACAGAGCAGAGGGACACCGTAGTTCCCATATTGTGCCTCGCTGTTGTGGGGCGGGGTTTCAGTCTATTCAAGGTCGTCTTTTGTCAGTGTTGCACGGCGCTTGAGTGTCTTGATCAGCGCGTGTTGCCTGTGTCCAAGGGCGGGTTGCAATACAGGCAAAACACAGCCACAAGCCACCCTGCAACAGTGAGGCATAATGTAACTACAATGTCCCCCTCCGCTCTGTGAAAAGCTTTCAATTGTGTCTGTGAAATTCCCTCTCCTGTCTAAAAATGCCTCCTGTGATGTACATGGGCACTTTTCGACGGATAGCACATATCGATAGAACACCGGCAGCTCGATCTTGATCAAGAAATTAGCATATTAATCCAGGTGTAGTACAAAATAATACAGGGCTTACACGTTTCGGCATGTAGCCTTAATCATAGCTGAAACGCGTAAGCCCTTCATTATTTTGTACTTCACCTGGATAAATAAACTCATTCATTGTGGAAGATTGAGCTGCTGGCTTTCTTTTTTCAAATTATAGTTTTATTCAAATTCCAGAAAGGGTAAAGCTCCAGTACAGAATCACATGTAAATATGTAAACATCTGAGGTCACAGCCTCTAATAACAAAAGATCCTGAGAACAAGGCAATATTATCTGCAACACTTAAGTTATCTTAATACTTCAAGACAGAACAAAGAAACCTAGCACTGCAGTGTAGCAGAGTCAAATGGGGCTAACCCCTTCTGTTTTCTCTTTTCTTATCAAGAGTAGCCAAGATTTGATAGTTAAGATATAGGGAGGAAAGAGAGGGAGAGTAGTGAGAAAGGAAGAACTAGAGAGAAACAACTAGCTAAGGAGAAGGAGAGGGGGAAGTAAGGGGGCGAATAAAGAGGAAGGAGAGGGAGGGTGGAGGGGTAAGAGGGGAGGGGGGACAGGGGAAAGAGGGAGCTCAAGGAGGCGACGAACACATGTGTCTCGGGCCCCGAGTATCAGTAAATACTGTTAGTTGACACCAACCAACCCCTTCAACCATCAGTCCCTCAATAAGGGAACCATTCTAATCTAGTCAGGTGTACCACTTCCCAGGAGTGCCCAACCCTCATCCGAGAATATAAACATATTCCACATGGCCCATGTCTTAGTATATCGTTCATTTTGATGTCGGGCCGTTAGGATAAGATCCTCCATTTTTTTTTATGTCCTCCACCTTTCTAAGCCACATGCCAACGGTCAGAGCTTGTACGGACTTCCACCGTAAGGGAATGAACGCCTTGGCGGCATCCAACAGGTGTCGGATCAGTGATTTTTTGTAGACCTTACTTGACATAGGAGAGGCATGGAGCAGAAATAAGGCTGGGTCAGCTAAAATGGGGTGTTCAGTGAACTTCTGTATGGTATGTTGAATAATCTTCCAGAACTGCTCCAAAACGGGGCAGGTCCAAAAGATGTGGAGAATCGTTCCTCGATCACCTTGGCATCTCCAGATACAATCCGAGGAAGATTTGAATATCTTATGTAATTTTGCTGGGGTATTGTACCATCTAGTGACTAGTTTATAGTTAGTCTCCTGCATTTTTGTGCATATCGAGGATCTGTATGTAAAGTGGAGAATATTTTGTCTTTGACGTGTTGTGAAGGTACATTGCATATCTCGTTCCCAAGCATCTAAGCATTGCATTCGGTGGTTATCTGGTGGTGTAATCAGCAATTGGTAGGTAGCAGACAAGGCATGAGGCATAGTACCCTCTTCAGAACAATACATTTCTGCCGGCTTTCTTTTACATATCTGCTTGCTCGGATGCTAGGAGGAGGACACTACAAGCCAGTGCACCGACCGCTCACCACCTTGGAGAATTATAACAGATGTTTTCTACTAATATTTTTTTTTTTTCTCAAACAGAAAGGGTTTTATTTAAAAGAAATTATAACAAACAGTTCCAGAGCATAGATAGTACACATAAAGTACAGAGCATAGCACACATAAAAGAAACGATTAGTGCATTACATCTCTCACTCCTAGCAGATTCAAAGTACATTGTGAGACTTCATTAACCCGCAATTACCTTCCTCCAGTTCCACTGTTTATCCACAACATTCAGGTATCTCTCTCGCATATTCATTTAAAGGAATTTGACCTCCATGAGCTTTAAAATAATCAGTCATACACCACATCTACTGACGCTAGACCAGGGACATCCAGCCAATGGGCCCAGAGTTTCTCATATTTCTTGGTGATCCCCCTATGCTGATATATAATTTTTTCCATACGGAGAGTGATCCCCATTTGTGTAATCCATTCCTGCACTGTGGGTCCTTGGATTTCCAATGCCTGATAATTAACTTACGAGCCTGGAACAAAGCTCGTCCAGTAGCTTGTTTAAGGATATCCCGCATCAAGAGGCCATCTATTATCCCCAGCAAGTAAGGTTTAGGGTCTAAAGGTAACAGGACCTGGAAAACCCTATTAATAGTGTCAATGACATTCTTCCAATATAAGTGCAGTTTGGGACATCGCCATGGGAGATGGATGAGATCTCCATGATCTCTGCAACATCTGGTGCAGATGGAGTCTGTACATACTCCCATACGGGCCAATCTAGCAGGCGTGTAGTGTACCCTAGTATGTATGTAGAGCTGGGATATTCTTTGGGCAACATTTAGCGAGCACAGGGAGACCGCCTGTAAGGCTTCCTCCCATTGTTCTTCTTCAAATGTCCCAACATCTTGTTCCCATTGGGACATAACCTTCAAAAGGTGTGTCCCCTAGGAAGAGATTCAATAGCATGATATAGCAGTCTGAGATAAACCCCTTATAAGTCGTTACTTCAAACAGGTAGTTAAAAATTGATGTAGACTCCAAATGTCTGCTCCCCTCTGGGCATCTACCGCATTTTTAAGTTGTCTATTGTAAAAATACATTGAAGCCGGCAGTTGGAAGGCCTCTCTAAGCTCCAAGAAGGATCTCAATTTGCCATCTCTAAATATATGTATCATGTGTGACCCCATATTGCTTCCATTTCAAACCGTATGGTATTTTCGCTATCTCCTGATAATGGTTATTCTCCCAAATAGGGGCTACACTTAGTGAACCCATTCACCCCCTGGAGCATCCTGACCTTATTCCAAATCTTCTGCATAAGGGCATAAGTTTTAAAGAGTTTATTGGATTTATTATACTGTAGGGCCTCTAAACCATCCGCAATCTCTCTTGGTTGTGAAACCAAGTAGTTGGGCTGAAGAGTCCAACAGGTTCAATTCTAATTCCTGTCAAGGCCGTATAACCCTTGCAATGTGCTGCAGTTGGGAGGCTAAGTAGTACACCCAGCGATTAAGCAGTGCCAAACCACCATCGTCTTTGGAGCGCTGTAGCTGCTCAAGTTTAATTCTAGGAGGTTTCGAGAGCCATATGAATGATCAGAAAATCGAGTTAATGATTCTGAACTTTTTCAAAGTAATGATTATTGGGGAGTTGTGAAGTACATAAAGTAATTGTGGCATAAGGATCATCTTTATTAAATTTATCCTCCCCACTTGGGATAATTTCAGCTTACTCCACACTTTGACTCAATCACGACATCGATTGATCAAAGGGGTTAGGTTTAGATTGACATAGTCCAACGGACGGGCTGTAACCTGTATGCCTAGATACCTAAGGGATGTTAAGATCAGGATATTCTGCAAAGTCTGTTGGGAGGGGGACGGCTCACGGTCCAATAGTAGGAGGGAGGACTTGGTCCAATTAATAACTAGACCAGAGTACTTCCCAAACTGGCTAATGACCTTCATCGCTTCTGTCAGTGAAATGGATGTATCACCAAGTAACAGCATAGTGTCATCGGCATACATAATAACCTTCTCCCGGATATCCCCATATCGAAATCCTTGTATTGAGGAAGTAGCACGTATTATGGCAGCCAGGGGCTCAATAGCCATGGCGAATAGGAGGGGAGACAAGGGGCATCCCTGCCTCGTGCCTCTGTGTAGGTTAAAGGGTGACGAGATCCTCCCCCTTTCCTAATAGCTGCTATTGGGAATGAATATAGTAGCTGTACCCATGCAATGAACCTGTCACCAATTCCAAACTTCCTCATTACCACCCATAGATATTCCCACTCTACACTATCAAATGCCTTGTGGGCATCTAGTGATAGCAGTGCTCGATCTCCCTTGTTGTCCACCTGGCATTGGATATTGAGAAAAAGTCTGTGAAGATTTATCGCAGTTGACTTTTGGGGCATAAACCTGGATTGATCTGAGTGTATTATGGTGGGGATGACTTTATTCAGATCGCCAGTACCTTGGCTAGGATCTTTACATTATTTTGTAGATAGGAGATAGGTCGGTACGATCCCGGGTAGGGATGAGCCGAACAGACCAAAACTTTGCACAAACGTTAGAACCCCATTAAAGTCTTTGGGACTCGAACGTTTGAAATCAAAAGTGCTCATTTTAAAGGCTGATTTGCATGGTATTGTCCAAAAAGGGTTTGGGGACCCGGGTCCTGCCCCAGGGCACATGTATCAATGCAAAAAAAGTTTTAAAAACTGATGTTTTTTCGGGAGCAGTGATTTTAATAATGCTTAAAGTCAAACAATAAAAGTGTAATATTCCCTTAAATTTCGTACCTCGGGGGGGGTGTCTACAGTATGTCTGTAAAGGGGCGCATGTTTCCCGTGTTTAGAACAGTCTGACAGCAAAATGACATTTAAAAGGAAAAAAAGTCATTTAAAACTACTCGCGGCTATTAATGAATTGCCGGTCCGACAATACACATAAAAGTTCATTGATAAAAACTGCATGGGATTCCCCCACAGGGGAACCCCGAACCAAAAAAAAAACTGGCATGGGGTCCCCCTAAATTCCATACCAGGCCCTTCAGGTCTGGCATGGATTTTAAGGGGAACCCCGCGCCAAATTTTTTTTAAAAATTGGCGTGGGGTCCCCCCAAAAATCCATACCAGACCCTTATCCGAGAAACCTGGCAGGCCGCAGGAAAAGAGGGGGAACGAGAGAGCGCCTCCCCCTCCTGAACTGTACTAGGCCACATGCCCTCAACATTGGGAGGGTGCTTTGGGGTAGCCCCCCAAAACACCTTGTCCCCATGTTGATGAGGGCAAGGGCCTCATCCCCACAACTCTTGGCCAGTGGTTGTGGGGGTCTGCGGGTGGGGGGCTTATCAGAATCTGGAAGCCCCCTTTAACAAGGGGACCCCCAGATCCCGGCCCCCCCGTGTGAAATGGTAAGGGGGTAAAAAAAACTGTTAAAAATGGCAAGAGACAGTTTTTGACAATTCCTTTATTTAAATGCTTCTTCTTTCTTCTATCTTTCTTCTATCTTCTAACTTCTTTCTTCTATCTTCTATCTTCCTTCGGTTTCTTCCTCCATCTTCTTCTTCCTCCGATCCTCTGCTTCTTTCTCTGGTGTTCTCGTCCGGCATCTCCCTCCACGGCATCTTTTTCTCTTCATCTTCTTGTCTTCATCTTCTTTTCGGGCCGCTCCGCATCCATGATGGCATGGAGGGGGGCTCCCACTGTGTGACGCTTCTCCTCTTCTGACGGTTCCTAAATATTGGGGGGCGGAGCCGCCCAGTGACCCCGCCCCCTCTGACGCACGGGGACTTGTCGGGGACTTCTCCGTGGCATTCCCCATGACTTTTGTACCCCCTTACCATTTCACACGGGGGGCCGGGATCTGGGGGTCCCCTTGTTAAAGGGGGCTTCCAGATTCCGATAAGTCCCCCGCCTGCAGACCCCCACAACCACCGGCCAAGGGTTGTGGGGATGAGGCCCTTGTCCTCATCAACATGGGGACAAGGTGTTTTGGTGGGCTACCTCAAAGCACCCTCCCAATGTTGAGGGCATGTGGCCTGGTACGGTTCAGGAAGGGGGGCGCTCTCGTCCCCCCGCTTTTCCTGCGGCCTGCCAGGTTGCGTGCTCGGATAGGGGTCTGGTATGGGTTTTTGGGGGGACCCCAGGCCAATTTTTTTAAATTTTGGAGCGGGGTTCCCCTTAAAATCCATACCAGACCCTTCAGGTCTGGTATGAATTTAGGGGGACCCCCACGTCATTTTGTTTTTAATTTTCGGTTAGGGGTTCCCCTGTGGGGAAATCCCATGCAGTTTTTATGAACTTTTATGTGTATTGTCGGCCCTGCAATTCATTAATAGCCGCGAGTAGTTTTAAATAACTTTTTTTCCTTTTAAAATGTCATTTTGCTGTCAGACTGTTCAAAACACAGGAAACATGCACCCCTTTACAGGCATACTATAGACACCCCACAGGTATGAAATTTAAAGGAATATTACACTTTTATTGTTTGACTTTAAGCATTATTAAAATCACTGCTCCTGAAAAAAACGTCAGTTTTTAAAACTTTTTTTGCATTGATACATGTCCCCTGGGGCAGGACGCAGGTCCCCAAACACTTTTTATGACAACACCATGGATAAGCGCCTTTAAAATTAGCACTTTTGATTTCTCCCATAGACTTTCGAATTTGCCGAGAACACCCCAAATTGTTCGCTGTTCGGCGAACTGGCGAACAGCTGATGTTCAAGTCGAGCATGAGTTTGACTCGAACTCGAAGCTCATCCCTAATCCCAGGTCAAGTGGATCCTTATTGGGCTTTAATATCAAAACTATGTTCGCTCTGGTCATTGACTGAGGGAGGTTACCAGTCTCTCTCGCTGCATTAAATACCTTCAGCAGGTGTGGAAGTATATGCTCATTATATTGTTTATATACCTCAATGGGGAGTCCATTGTCTCCCGGGGCTTTAGAATTATGGAACAAACTGGTCGCCGTCTGCAATTCTTCAATAGTTAGGGGGGCATCTAGCATTGCCCTAGAATCCGCCATTAAGCTGGGCAACTGGACAGTGTCCAAATATTCAGTTAAAGAATCTGACGAGTATGTTTGTTTGGATTCGTATAGAGAAGAGTAAAATCTCACCAGCTCTGACAAAATTTGGTCTGGGGAGTTGGTTAGCCCACCAAGGTGGGTACATAGTGGGGAAGTTTGATGGGAGTGGGCAATAGTTGCTAACAGGCGTCCAGTGTGCTCACCCTCCTCATAGAATGTGGCTTTATGAAAGAATCTCTTTCTCCCCGCTGCAGATGCCGTGGTCTGGTACAGCACATCCTGCGCCGAGAGCCACACCTCCTTATTAGTTTGAGTTGGATCTGCAATGAATTTACTCTCCAAGTCCTCCGCCATGCATTCTATTCCCTTCCTCTGAGCATTTGTCTTTCTTTTAATAGCTTGAATTTCAGTAATAAAGAGGCTCTGTAGGACTGCCTTAAAGGCCTCCCAGGTCATGGCCACTGATTCGTCGGCGGCATGAATGCGCCAAAAGTATATAATATGAGATTCTATTTGCTCATGGGAAGGGAAGAGATTCAACCAGAATACATTCATTTTCCACGGAGCCTTGGCCACCGTGGAAGGAGGGCGTACCTCCAGGGTCACAATCAGAGGGGAATGATCCGATACACTCCTGAGAGCATAAGCCACCTCCGAAATGTATCGTTCAGCCACATATGAACATGAACATAAATCTATCCTTGACAGTGATGAGAAGCAAGAGAAGTGCCTCATTTCTGGATTTTTTGCCCTCCACCGGTCTTTCCACCCCACTTCCTCAATAAATTTCTGAAGGGCTGTACAGTTCACCCCCCTCCCACCCACTACAGGTGGATGTTTGTCTAATAACTGATCCGTATAATTATTGAAGTCTCTGAAGGCATACAATGGTATCCCCGGATGCTTCACTTGGTATGCAACCAGAGCTCTCAATATCTGATTGTTATACAGGGGGGTACATAAACAAAGGCTAGTATACATTTAAAAGTAAACAATTTGCATAGAAGAAAAACATATCTCCCATTCTCATCAATCTCGGAGCCTAGTTCCTCGTAATCTATGGAGCTACAGTATGTATTGGCACATTCACACCTCTAGAATACGAGGTGTGAGTGGAATGATACGCCCTGCCCACCCATCTAAAATTGAGACATGACACAGAGTGCGCCGTGAGGTGGGTCTCTTGCAAGGCACAGAAAGCTGGCAGGTGCTTCCTTAGCCGAGACGATACCATGGTCCGTTTCAGAGGGTCTTGCAACCCCCTAATGTTCCATGACAGCACTGTCACTGTCGTCATCATTGAGTGTCCAGTAGATGTCTTACAGGGGAAAACCATTTCTTGCCCCTCTTACTCCCAAATAGGTAGGGGAAAGGGACTTTCCTGTCATACCTGAAAGATACTGTCAATTGGTGAATCAACCAAAAAGAGAGAAAAGGAACTGCAGCTCTACTTGTCTGGTGGCATACTCTGAATGCTCTGGAACAAACCCGTGCAAAGGAGTAACTTAGAACGCACAATGGTGCATTAACCAAATATAGATGCCTCATATGGTGTAGGCTATCTGCCTGTATGGACTCGACACACAGAAGGGCATACACTCTTTGTAATCCAGGACACTGATGTGTCGGTGGGAACATGAAAACTTTGTGGGACAACAGGTCCCTCCGACACCCGATAGTGTCCTGAACAGCAATAGCATATTTCCTGGTAAATATTAATAAGTACATTACCAGGATCCAACACATTTCCAAACTCGCATTGTATGAAAAAAAATCAGTGTAAGTTTCCGGCACTGCCCTCAGGCGAGGTGGGGATAAGGAAGAGTACTGGACTGGTGTTAGACGTGTCAGTCTATCTCTGCTTCAGGTCTCCGAGCTTGGTGGAGCGCATTTTCATTGGCGTCCAGCCAATCTGAGGCCTCGGGAGGGTGTTCAAAAAAATGCGCTTGACCTCTCAGGGTAATTCTGAGTTTTGCAGGATATAGCATTGCATATGAGGCTTGTAACTTCTGTAGGCGTTTTTTAATCTCAGAGAACCGCGAACGACTCTTCTGGACTGCGGCCAAGAAATCGGGATAAAATGAGATCAGCGTGCCATTGTACTGGATGTTCCTCTTCTCTCTGGCCAGCCTCAAGATAATCTCTCTGTCCCGATAATTTAGGAGGCGGACTAGCATCGGGCGAGGGGGGCTTCCTGGTGGGAGAGGTCTTGTGGGCACTCTGTGGGCCCGTTCTACAGCATATAAATGGGTAAAAGCCTCCTTGCCAAAAATGTCAGCCATCCATTGTTCTACGAATTGCGTGGGGTCACGTCCCTCAACCTTCTCAGGCAGCCCCACTATGCGCACATTATTACGCCTGAGACTATTTTCAAAATCCTCAGCACGTGTATCAGTGGCTCTCGCTAGACGTGTGGTAGACTGGGATTCTCTGATCATCATAGGGAGTTTATCTTCTATTACACTTATTCTACTTTCTGCTGCAGTGGCCCGTTCTTGGATTTTTTGGATATCTTGCCTGAGCAGACTGATCTCTTTTAAGGCCACAAAACGTGCTTGCGGGTTCATTACAGAGGATGTACATTTATTCACTGCTTTTAAGATAGCAGCCAGTGTGGGCTGTTCACTCCCCTCCTCATCAGGTTCCTCAGGCTCCTCCGTAATAGCACTGCTATCATCTGCCTGAACCATCATGGCGCCTGCTCCCTTTCTCTCTCCTCCTCTTCAGTGTCACTAGGTACAGTGCAATCACCCAGAAGCTGAGCTGCGGTCATGCCTGACTTCTCAGTCATTTTGTGGGCATAGTACCTCATATATTTAGGGTGGTCACCGGAGCCATCTCTGGGGCATTTCAGCTGTTTATTCGCCCCCTCCTTTACCTTATCTGCGCTGCGCTTCTGTGTGGACGGCAAGGTGGCGCCATTTTGGGAATCCATACGCGTGCCGTCTCCTCTCTGTCCTCGGGTCATGATACCCTCTGTGTGGACCGGGATGTCAGCGGGGTGTAGAGAAGATGTTCCCAGGGTAGTCCAGCGGCAATCGAGCGGTGTAAAATGCCAGAAACCGGATCAATTCAGGATGAATTTGAAAGCTCTGTGATAACACATCTGTTCACATGCCGCGCTGGCCACGCCCTCCTTTTCTACTAATATTTAAGTATAAAGGAATAGTAGTGGGTATAAGTAATCCTTTTTTTTATAATTCTCCTTTAAGGGGCGTGACAGGGGGTGCGTCCTATGCCTACATACTTTTGCTAATAGGTGTCCCTCATTCTCATCTCATAAAGTTGTGAAGATTGTGATGAATGCGTAGCACATTGCACATGCGCCAGTGACATCACTGGCTGCAGCAGCTGTGAATATCTCCTAAACAGTGCATGTTTAGGAGATATTCACTTTCCCTTAAAAGATTACTTGTAATCTTGCAAACTTGTTGCTAAGCTGAACTTTTTGGGATTGAGCCCAATGCTTTGTAACTGGATTTTGGATTTCCTGGCTTAAAGGCAGCAGAGGGTAAAAGTTGGTAATTGTTACTCATCAATGCTGTCCCTTAGTACAGGGGTGCCACAGGGGTGTGTGTGAAGCCCCTGTTTACTTTATACACTTATGATTGTGTTTCTCAATCCAAGGTGGCCGAAAATTTGCAGACGACACCACGTTATTGGGGAAAATAAGGGGCGGTGACGGGTCTGCATATCGCCAGGATATTGAAAATCTAGTTGGATGGTGCACAGAGAACAACTTACAGTTAAATGTAGCAAAGACCAATTTGATTACTATTGATGTTAAGAAAGTACAGGTGGTTAGCTATGAGCCAGTGGGGATTAATGGGATGGAGGTTGAGAGGGTAGAGGAGTTCCGCTTCCTGGGAACAATAATTAGGGAGGACCTGTCATGGACAGGATATATATCCCGTCTGGTGGGCAAGGCTCAGCAGAGACTGTCCTTTTTGAGGAAACTATGGAAGACAGGCTTTTTAGAGCGGGTCCTTTTTAGCTGCCATTGAAAATGTGCTAACTTATCACATTTCTTTGTGGCATGAATCATGCACAATCCATGACAGAAATGCCCTGCAGAGGGCAATAAAAACTGCACAGAATATTATTGCAGGAATTAGTCTACCATGTATGGATGAACTGGGGGAGGGGAGGTGTCTTTAGAGAGTGATTAATATATTGGAAGACACTTCACATCCTGGAATGCTCTGTCTAGTAGGCAGTATAGAAGGATTGGCTTACGTACTACCAGGTTGCGGAATAGCTTCTTTCCTCGATCTCTGTGGTTCTTGAACACTGGAGATCTTGTGGAATAAATGTAAGTGTTTTTATGCTGGGCGTGGGATTTTGTTTTTTAATGTGAGGGAGCTACAATTCTGTTTAATTTCATATCTGTTAAGACGATAATACATTTTCTGATTGTAGGTGCCAGTAAAAAAAGAAAAAAGTTTTCTATCACTTTAAATCCTTATGCTACTAGCATTAGCAAATGGATAGGAAGGTATATTACATTTACTTGTTTTAAAAGTTTTTTGTTTTGTTTTTTTCATTTCTTACATCCTGGTTCCTGGCCTAGGCCAAAATTATGCCATACTGCCATATGTCTCATGGGCATTTTTCTTTTGCTTCATCTGAAGGAGGGGAGGAGGGGTTTTCTCAGGTAAGCACACCCTCCAGCCTGAACTAAGGGCAGAGGGATTGCAGGAAGTAAATGCTACATGAATCATCATGAATCATCTGTTCTTCTCAACAAAATAAAGCATTGAGATATGGATGGATGGGTATGTTTGCATTAAACATTAAAAAATAAATTAAATAGCATTTTTAGTTTGTGGTTTTAGGTTGTGGTCAGATACAGTTTAGTTCTGCTTTAATATTTATATTTATACTTTCCTTCAGGCCAGATAGTATAGCTCTCGCTAAATTTTTGACACTGTGGCCATGGGAGCTACAGCTTTCATACATGGGAGTCTCAGTGTTGCTCCACTCCTTCTTTCCCCTTGCCCATTCACAGAAAGTCTTGTATTCTTTCACCACTTGCCGACCGCCTAACGCAGATATACTGTGGCAGAATGGCACGGGCAGGCAAAATCACATACCTGGTACGTGATTTGCCTCCCGCGGGTCGGCATCGTTAGGGGAGCGATCAATGCTGAGGGGGAGGCCACTCATTCTTGGCTACCCCCTCGCGATCGCTCCCAAGTCTGCACAACACTACACTGACAGTAGAACATGCAGGCACACTTTTCACCCCCCGATCACCCTCCCTGCACCCCCTGACACAGTGACACCAATAGCAGTTTTTTTTTTTTTACTGATTACTGCATTGGTGTTATTTTGTGACAGTTATAAGTGGTAGGGCAGTTAGTGTTAGGCCCCTTTAGGTCTAGGGTACCCCCCTAACCCCCAATAAAGTTTTAACCCCTTGATCACCCCCCGTCACCAGTGTCACTACGCGATCCTTTTTCTGATCGCTGTATTAGTGTCACAGGTGATGCTAGTTAGGGAGGTAAGTATTTAGGTTCGCCGTCAGCGTTTTATAGTGTCAGGGACCCCCATATACTACCTAAAAAGGTATTAAAAAAGGTTTTAACCCCCTGATTGCCCCCTAGTTAACCCTTTCACATGTGATCTCCGTATAACTGTTACAGGTGATGCTGGTTAGTTAGTTGTTAGTTATTTTTTATATTGTCAGGGCACCCGCCGTTTATTACCTAATAAATGTTTAACCCCCTGATCACCCGGCGGGTGATACAAGTTAGGTTTTAGGGTCAGATAGGGTCTGCATCACCCCATGCAGCTTCAGGTTAGTGCCAGTACCGCTAACACCCATGCATGCAGCATACACCTCCATTAGTGGTATAGTATCTGAACGAATCAATATCTGATCTTATCAGATCTATACTAGCGTCCCCAGCAGTTTAGGGTTCCCAAAAATGCAGTGTTAGCGGGATCAGCCCAGATACCTGCTAGCACCTGCATTTTGCCCCTCCGCCCACCCCAACCCAGACCACCCAAGTGCAGTATCGATCGATCACTGTCACTTACAAAACACTAAACACATAACTGCAGCGTTCGCAGAGTCAGGCCTGATCCCTGCGATCGCTAACAGTTTTTTTGGTAGCATTTGAATCAGTCGCTAACAGTCAGGAGCTTTTTAACCTGTGAGTCTCACTACTGTACCACTAAATTTAGAGCCCAAAATGGCAAATCGAAGGTACAGTAGTTAAGAGGCCTACACGTTTCTGAGCATGACAGATAGTGAAGAGGAAGTCACTCATCTGTCAGATTCAGGCTCAGAATACGATCCTGTAGATGACAGCGGCTCCATGACAGATAGCTCTGACGACGGAGTTGTGGTCCCTGCCAAGGTCAGGCATACCCGACCCCAATCTTCTTCTGCTGTTGTTGAGGTGCAGGAACCGCAGGTCCCTCGTATGGAGCAGAGCAGTACTAGCGCCGCTATTCCTTCTGGTGAACTGGCAAGCACCAGTGGCCTAGTACACCCCGGTCATTGTCAAACCAGCACTGCAGTAACACTTGGTGACGTGGCGAGTCCCATAAGTGCAGTTCAAGCTGGTGAGGTGGCAAGCACAAGTAGTGTCCCACTGCCACCAAGAAGAAGACAAACACAAGCCCGTTGTGCCCATAGTGCCCTTCCTGCTGCATTTGCCAATCCAAATTGGGAACCCACCACTTCTGCAGCACCCGTACTTCCCCCATTCACATCCCCAACCAAATGCAGTCAGCTGCATGAGAGGCGTTTTCTTTATGTCCTCCCGAGTACCCCTACCCAACAAACCCCCCAAAAAAGATGTCGTGTCTGCAGCAAGCACGGATATAGGCATCACACCCGCTATTATTGTCCCTCCTGTGCTGACAATCCTGGTCTTTGCATTGGTGAATATTTTGAACGCTACCATGCACTAGTTGAGTATTAGCGTAGGGTACAGCATTGCACAGACTAGGCAAACTTTCACAGGGCCTCCCAAGATGCCATCGCATTTTGAGAGACCCGAACCTGGAACCAGTTACAGTTATAAAAGTTACAGTTACAAAAAAAAAGTGTAAAAAAAAAAAAAAAAAGTAAAAAAAGAAAACAAAAAAAATATATAAAATAAAAAAAACAAAAATATTTGTCCTTTTATTGTTCTCTCTATTTCTGTTCTGCTCTTTTTTACTGTATTCTATTCTGCAATGTTTTATTGTTATCGTGTTTTATCCTGTTTGCTTTTCAGGTATGTAATTTTTTATACTTTACTGTTTACTGTGTTTTATTGTTAACCATTTTTTGTTTTCAGGTACGCCATTCAGCTGCAGCGCGGATTTATTTATCTTGACAGCAACAGCGTTTGCTCCCATGATACATAAAGCCATGACTCCAGCGCTGTCGGAGGTGATATATGCCGAAGCATGGGGGCAGCAGGGGTCGGAGGAGCGATTTGCTCCTAACTTTTGGGGCGGATGCCCCCATGCTTTGGCATATATAAATGGTGCATGTATGCCCTTCATTAGAAGTGGGTGGATGAAGGGAGGTATTCTAATGGTGGGCATACCCACCGATCAATACCTTTTTTTCATTCAGCCCACAGGATGCATAAAAAAAGATTACAATATATGCCCAACAAGGACCAGCAACGTACTGGTATGTTGCTGGACTTTGAGTGGTTATACCAGAATGATGCCTGCAGGTTTGGGTATCATCTTGGTATCATTCCTTTCAGCCAGCAGTCGGCTTTCATGTAAAAGCAATCCTAGAAGCTAATTAGCCTCTAGACTGCTTTTACAAGCAGTGGGAGGGAATGTCCCCCCCCCGCCATCTTCCATGTTTTTCTCTGGCTCTCCTGTCCCAACAGGGAACCTGAGAATGCAGCCGGTGATTTGGCCAGCTGACTATAGAGCTAATTAGAGACCAGAATGGCTCCAAACATGTCTATGGCCTAAGAAATCGGAAGCTATGTGCAATTCATGACTTACATTTCACCGGATGTAAACAGCGCCATTGGGAAATTGGGAAAGCATTTTATCACACTAATCTTGGTGTGGTCAGATGCTTTGAGGGCAGAAGAGAGATCTAGGGTCTAATAGACCCCCTTTTTTTCAAAAAAAGAGTACCTGTCGCTACCTATTGCTATCATAGGGGATATTTACATTCCCTGACATAAAAATGATTAAAAAAAATTGAAAGGAAGAGTTTAAAAATAAGATAAAAAAAAAGCACCCCTGCTCCCTCCCTGCTCTCGCACAAAGGCGACCGCAAGCGTTGGTCTGACGTAAAATGGAAACAGCAATTGCACCATGCATGTGAGGTATCACCGCCAAGGTCAGATCAAGTGCAGTAATTTAGCAGTAGACCTCCTCTGTAAATCTAAAGTGGTAACCCGTAAAAGCTTTTAAAAGCTTTTAAAGGCTTTTAAAAATGTATGTACAGTAGTTTGTCGCCACTGCACGTTTGTGCGCAATTTTAAAGCATATCGTGTTTGGTATCCATGTAGCCGGCCTACATGGATCATCGATCATCATTTTTATTTCATCAAACATTTGAGCAATATAGTGTGTTTTAGTGCATTAAAATTTAAAAAAAAGTGTGTTTTTTCCCGAAAAAATGCGTTTGAAAAATCGCTGCACAAATACTGTGTGAAAAAAAAAAATGAAACACCCACCATTTTAATCTGTAGGTCCTTTGCTTTAAAACATTATATAATGTTTGGGGGTTCAAAGTAATTTTCTTTAAAAAAAATTTTTTTCATGTAAACAAATAGTGTCAGAAAGGGCTTTGTCTTCAAGTGGTTAGAAGAGTGGGTGATGTGTGACATAAGCTTCTAAATGTTGTGCATAAAATGCCAGGACAGTTCAAAACCCCCCCAAATGACCCCATTTTTGGAAGTAGACACCCCAAGCTATTTGCTGAGAGGCATGTCGAGTCCATGGAATATTGTATATTGTGACACAGGTTGCACGAAAAAGACATATTTATTTATTTTTTTTGCACAAAGTTGTCAATAAATGATATATTGCTCAAACATGCCATGGGCATATGTGGAATTACACCCCAAAATACATTCTATTGCTTCGCCTGAGTACGGGGATACCACATGTGTGAGACTTTTTGGGAGCCTAGCTGCGTACGGGACCCCGAAAACCAAGCACCGCCTTGATAGGTAGTGAGGAGTGAAATCAAAAATTTACGCCCTTAGAAATCCTGAAGGCGGTGATTGGTTTTTGGGGCCCCGTACGCAGCTAGGCTCCCGAAAAGTCCCACACATGTGGTATCCCCATACTCAGGAGAAGCAGCAGAATGTATTTTGGGATGTAATTTCACATATGCCCATAGAATGTTTGAGCAATATATCATTTAGTGACAACTTTGTGCAAAAAAAAAAAGTTTGTCATTTTCCCGCAACTTGTGGCAAAATATAAAATATTCCATGGACTCAACATGCCTCTCAGCAAATAGCTTGGGGTCTACTTTCCAAAATGTGGTCATTTGGGGGGGTTTGAACTGTCCTGGCATTTTATGGCCTTCAAAACTGTGATAGGTAGTGAGGAGTGAAATCAAAAATTTACGCCCTTAGAAATTCTGAAGGCGGTGCTTGGTTTTCAGGGCTCCGTACGCAGCTAAGCTCCCAAAAAGTCCCACACATGTGATATCCTCATACTCAGGGAATCAGCAAAATGTATTTTGGGGTGCAATTCCACATTTGCCCATGGCCTGTGTGAGCAATATATCATTTAGTGACAACTTTTTGTGATTTATTTTTTTTTGTCATTCAATCACTTGGGACAAAAAAATAAATATTCAATGGGCTCAACATGCCTCTCAGCAATTTCCTTGGGGTGTCTATTTTCCAAAATGGGGTCATTTGGGAGGGTTTTGTACTGCCCTGCCATTTTAGCACCTCAAGAAATTAGATGGGCCGTCATAAACTAAAAGCTGTGTAAATTCCAGAAAATGTACCCTAGTTTGTAGACGCTATAACTTTTGCGCAAACCAATAAATATACGCTTATTGACTTTTTTTTACCAAAGACATGTGACTGAATACATTTTGGACTAAATGTATGACTAAAATTGAGTTTGTTGGATTTTTTTTATAACAAAGTAGAAAATATCATTTTTTTTTCAAAATTTTCAGTCTTTCCATTTATAGCGCAAAAAATAAAAACCCAAAAACGCCTAACGTGTAATGTAAAGTCTTCTATTACTACAGGCATGGAAAAATCAGTTTGTAAGGCTCGATTCACACTAATGTGTTTTTTGATGCATTTTGCAGAAATGCAGGGAATTTTTTTAACATGGGTTCCTATGGAACACATTCACATCAATGCATTTTGTGCCGCTGCATTTTTGGAAAGGGTTGGGCACTTTTTTCCTGCAAAATGCAGTGTTTTGCATGTATAAGACTTCAATGGACCCGCATCCAAAGCACAAGTACCATGTTTTTAGCGTGATTTTGTCACGATTTGCGTTTTGCACATGTAAATGTAAACAAAAAGGTTTGAATGTATATGTGAATGCAAAAAAAAGAATTGCCGGCTAAAAAAAAACGTGAAAAAAAAACCAGCGTTGGGTCCGCCCCAGGTCCATACCAGGTCCTTGAGTCTAGTATGGATTCAGAGGGTCCCTCCACACCAAAATTGAAAAAAATGGCGTGGGCTCCCCCCAAAATCCATACCAGACCCTTATCCGAGCATGCAGCCTGGCAGGTCAGGAAAGGGAGGGAAGGAGCGAGAACCCCCTCCTGAACCATACCAGCCCGCATGCTTTTAACATGGGGGTGGGTGTTTAGGGCAGGGGGGGCTCTGCGCCTCCCACCCCAAAGCACCTTGTCCCCATGTTGATGGCCTCTTCACAACAACCCTGGCCATTGTTTGTTGGGGTCTGCGGGCGGGCTTATTGGAATCTGGAAGCCCTCATTAACAAGTGGGCCCCCAGATTCTGGCCTCCCCCCTATGTGAATGGGTATCGGGTACATCGTTCGCGCTGATGTCAAGCATTTCTTAGATAACTATGGGGCTTGGCCACCGAATGACATCATCCAGAGTCCCCACCCCCTTTGTGACTTTACCACCAAGGGCATGATGGGTCAGTGATGTCATGAGGGGGTGAGGCCTCCGGATGACATCATCCGATGGCCATGCCCCATAGTTATCTAAGAAATGCTTGAAATCGGCATGGACAGATCAGCGGGACGCAGCATCGGAGGAGGTTCTCTGGCAGGAGTGGCGGCAGAGGAAAAAGAACATTGAACAAAAAAGACAGGAGAAAGAAGAAGACCGAAAGAAGAAGTGGGAGAAGGAGAAGACCGGAGGAAGAAGGAGAAGACCAGAGGAAGAAGCGGGAGAAGCCCAGAGAAGGAAGAAGAAGACATTTTTAATAAAGGACTTGTCAAATGTCTATTGTCTTTTGTCACACTACACTACTTTTTTTTTGGTGAATGGGTAGGGGTACGATGTACCTGATATCCATTCACATTGGGGGGAGGCTGGGATCTGGGGGCCCCCTTGTTGAAGGGGGCTTCCAGATTCTGATAAGCCCCCCACACGCCGACCCTGACATTCAATGACCAGGGTTTTCGGGAAGAGGCCTTTGTCCCCATCAACATGGGGGCAAGGTGCTTTGGGGTTGGGGGCACAGAGCCCCCCTGCTTCAAAACACCCACCCCCCATGTTGAGGGCATGTGGATTGGTATGGTTCAGGGGGGAGCGCTCGCTCGTCCCCTCTCTTTCCTGACCTGCAGGCTGCATGCTCAGATAAGGGTCTGGTATGAATTTTGGGGGGACCCCATGGCATTTTTTCTTTAAATTTTGGCATGGGGGTTCCCTCTGAATCCATACTAGACCTAAAGGCCTGATATGGACCTGGGGGACCCCACGCTGTTTTTTTTCACATTTTTTTTTTCTTTTTTTTCACATTCTTTTTTTGCATTCAGCTGTCAGCGGGGAAGCCCCCTGACAGCTGATGACTCATCGGTTGTTAAGGACGTAGCGGCCGGCTTCCCAGCCCCCTCTTTAGTAACCAGCTATATACAGTGTAAAAAAAATGCAAAAAAGTCTGTCCAAAAACGCGGCAAGCACTGCAAAAAGCTCTGCCAAGATGCTAAAAAGCAACATGCATAGATCTTAAACGAGCCTTAGTAGATAGAAAACTGGCTAAAAGATCATATTCAGAGATTAGTGGTTAATAATTCATACCTAGAATAGTCTAAGGTTATTAGTGGTGTACCCCAAGGTTCAGTGTTGAGACCCCTACTTTTTAATCTATTTATAAATGATATAGGGTCTGGGATTGAAAGTACAATTTCAGTCTTTTCAGATGACGCCAAGCTATGCAGTGGAATAACGTCCTTATAGGATGTCTCCAACTTATAAGCCAATCTCAATGCACTGTTTAATTGGGCAACTATGTGGCAAGTGAGGTTTATTGTTGATAAATGTAAAGTTATACACTTGGAGGCTAAGAATATGCATGCATCATACATACTAGGGGGAGTAAACTGAGGGAATCTATAGTTGAGAAGGTCCTGGTAGATCATAAGTTTAATAAAAGCATGCAATGCCAAGCTGCTGTTTCCAAAGCGAGCAAAATCCTTTCTAGTCTTAAGAGAGGTATATACTCCAGAGAGAGATATATAATTTTGTCCCTCTAGAAATCAATAGTAAGACCTCATCTGTAATATGCAGTTCAGTTTTGGGCACCAGTTCACAAAAAGGATAACGGGCAACTGGAGAAAGTGCAGAGAAGAGCAACCCAACTAATAAGTGGCACGGAGGAACTCAGCTATGAGGAAAGATTAGAGGAACTTATTTTATTCTCTTGAGAAGAGGAGATTAGGGGGGATACCATCAACATGTTTAAATACATAAGTGGTCCATATAGTGAACTTGGTGTTGAGTTAATCATTTTAAGGTCATCACAGAGGAAAAGGGGGCACTCTACGTTTGGAGGTCCAGGTCAGTGGATTGCCTTAAAAAAGACCTGGATTCTTTCAGGTCTGGATACAACTGGATACTAACATTTATAGGTAAAGTTGATCCAGGGAATATGCGATTGCCTCTTGGCGGATCAGGACGTTTTTTTTTTTTACCTGCTGGAGCAAATTGATTAATACTTTGCTGGGGTCCTGCTTGATCCTCTGAATCAACTGTGGGTATAGGATTGTGTATGTAGGATTTTAATTTTATTTTCACTTCTTACTGGTTGAACTAGATAGATTTCTGTCTTTTTTCAGCCAGACTAACTATATAACTATGTGCAGTAAGAAGCGTGGATGGTCTATAACCTTTGGTACTGATAGGATAATACTGCAATTAATGCTGCAACTATATTCAAAAAAACTAGATTAAACAACACTACACCCTTAGGAAGGTGTCAATGGAAAGGTTCAGTGACAGGAAGTGACTATGCTTCGGTACTTAGAAGGGAGTCGGCGCAGGAGGACTGAATGGGGTCTCAAAGCTTCAGTCTGCCTAACGAGTTAGTAAGGTCAGCCTTCAAACACCACTCTGTGTACTTCATAAGGAGAGAAAGTTCTGCAGATGAAAGAGAGCATCAAAAATTCATCTTCATCTGGTAAAGAAACGCTTAGTAGGCAGTAGGTAGTATCAGGTTTCTCCAAGTAGAGCAGAGACTTCAATTCTTTCCTAACAGCTGAGACATGTTGTGTGGAGGGTGAAGTACATGCTTTGAGCAGCAATCTATGGGCTACAAGCAGGCAGATGTGAGTCCATTGGAAGAGCCTCTGGGATGTCCTGATGATGCCTGGGCAGAGTGCCTATGATATCTGAGGAGGCAAGCAAAGCATTGGGTCCTTGGATGTTTGAACAGCGGTAACTCTAGAGATGCAGGACAAAACTTGGCCCCATATGAGGGGATAAAGTCACACAACCAATGGCGGTGAATAATGAAGGACAATAAAGGCCACACTAGGAGCACACTGACTGCAAAGGATTCTTTGTCCACATGAAATGGAAAGTAGGCCCTATGAATGATTTTAAGTTGAGTCTCTCGCCATAAACTCACATCCCATTATTTTACAGGACTTATGATAGCCTGCTAGGAGTTTCTCTATTGCAGGTTTTGAGGTAACTGATCAGTTGGTAATGATGAAAGTCATGTTTGGGAGGTAGACGGAAATTCCTTAGAGAGGTTGGAAAATGTTTTGAATTAACCAGGTTGAGATCCAAACAGAGAAGACACCATGCGATTTCTATTGAGGAAGGAACATAGGATTGCTGATCCACAATAATTTTTGGGGACTTCGACATCCCTGTTAACATTAACACCCCTGCTACTTCCAAACTTCTCAGTCTAACCTCCTCCTTTGTACTGGAGCAATAGATACATGCTTCTACTCACTGTGAAGGCATAGCCCTTGACCTTGTTTTCTCCTGCCTATGCACTCCGTGCAACCTCTCCAACAATCCTTTTCCTCTTTATATTCACTACCTTATTAGTTTCACTCTCTCCCTCTCCTCCACCTCCTCTCTTTACAACCGCCTAACAGTTACCCTTAGAAACCTTTGTTATGTCAACCCTTCTCTTTTCTACTCTACTACTGACCACCTCTACGATAGAATATCACCCCTGTCCTGCCCCAACCTAGCCACTTCTGTCTAAAACGCTTCACTGTCATCCTCCATGGACACACTGGGCTCCCTCACTACACACAGAATCCGGCCCCGACCCCTACAACCTTGGCAAGCAGATGACACCAGAAGTCTGAAAAAACATAGCCGTGCTCTTGAGCACCTATAGTGTAATGCCCTGTACACACGATAGGATTTTCCGATGGAAAATTTGTGATAGGACCTTGTTGTCAGAAATTCCGACCATGTGTAGGCTCCATCACACATTTTCCATAGGAATTTCCGACACACAAGGTTTGAGAGCTTGCTATAAAATTTTCCGACAACAAAATCCGTTGTCGGAAATTCCGATTGTGTGTACACAAATCCGACGCACAAAGTGCCACGCATGTTCAGAATAAATTAAGAGATGAAAGCTATTGGCTACTGCCCTGTTTATAGTCCCAACGTACGTGTTTTACGTCATCGCGTTCAGAACAATCGGATTTTCAGACAACTTTGTGTGACCGTGTGTATGCAAGACAAGTTTGAGTCAACATCCATCGGAAAAAATCCTAGGATTTTGTTGTCGGAATGTCCGATCAATGTCCGACCATGTGTACAGGGCATTAGACTAAATGTCAGAATGATTTCAACCAATATAAATCTGCCCTCCAAAAATACAATTCCTGCCTCCTCACGAGCAGGGCCCTCTGATTCCTCCCATATTGAATTGTATTGTAACTGTACTGTCTGCCCTCATGTTGTAAAGTGTTGCGCAAACTGTTGGCACTATATAAATCCTGTATAATAATATAATAATAACAACAATGGGCAGAAAGCGAGAAATCACTATATAATCCTGTATACTGGCACTATATAAATCCTATATAATAATAATAATAATAATAATAATAATAATAATAATAATAATAGGCAGAAAGCAAGAAATCATCGACAATAGACCGAAGAGCTTTTACACTTCACTCCATGCCAGGACAGAGTCCCGTATTAATAGGGTATAACATAGCTTTTTCAGTAGGCTGTACAGAAGCTCTAAGGCATTCTCAAGGGCATATTTAGTATATAACAATTTAAAAGAGACCCAGTCAAGTCCCTGTCTAATGCTGGCCATACACTATACGAAAAATCGGCCAAAAAATCGTTCGTATAGACACTTCGTTCGTTTTTCGGCAAGTTAATGGGCACAAATCGATAATCGTTAGTGACATTTTTGTGAAAAAAAAATGAACGGGAAGTTTGGAAAATTTCTGCCGAACGTACGATAAATTGCAAGGTTAATGTATTTCCCGTCCGAACTGTCTGCACTAGGTATATGTAAAAAAAACGAACAAAAAATGATTTATTCATGTCCACTGAACAATTTATCGGTCATTACATGATGGCACGATCGTTTGCGGTCATGGTCGAACGTTCGTTTTTCGAAAATGTGTTCGGCCGATTTTTCGTATAGTGTATGGCCAGCATAAGTAAACAAGATCAGCCCCTTCTTTACTCCTAGGGAGAAAACATTTTTTAACTGCAATGTGGGGTTTCTTGTTGCACCACTTACATTTTAAACATGACGTCCTAACCTTCCCCCCCCCCTCCCTTTTACACATTTTACATATTTTTTGTCAGTGGAGGTAGCAAGTATCTTGATGTTGCCCATGTTCTATCTGCCCCCTTCCCCCTCATCGACAGACGCTTGGCATTATAGCACACTACCCAAGAGGCTCTAGGAGGACGGACCCCCAGTGTCTTGTGCATGCACAGTAGGTGACCAGCTGTGAAAAATCAGGAAGTCTTAGCCAGCTCTTGAGTCCAAAATGGTGGCACTGGAACAAAAACAGCAGTGAAGAGTTTGTGTGGTAGGACGACAGTGTTGGACTTCATGGGCTGGTAAGTATGTCTTTTTTTTTAAAAGTCAGGAGCTACTGTAATTGTTTTAAAAACTGAGTGAAGTTTTCTTCAAACATTTCCGTGCACTGAAAATTTAAGAAAAAATGTGGCCTGTAGTTTTGCTTTAACTATTGCTTTACTTTCTAGTAATACTTAAAGTGTCAGTGAACCCAATCCAACAGATTTAGATATATCCTAAAGAAAATAAAGCCTACAAACAGAATATAAATCTCAGGGCCAGCAGAGAGAAGGCTTTATCAATGGAGCCACCCTGCACTGTAATAAAATGCCAAGTGGGGCAGACAGAAAGGGGGAAATATCAGGGAAACTTCTGAAGCCATCCCAAAAGATAATAAAAGTCGTCATGTGGGGTGACTTCCAGAGCTTAAACTAGCAGGTACATGACTTCTGAAGGGGATTCTGAGAGAAAATGTAAATTGAGAGTGGCAATGAAAGATGCACAGAATTGGCTGCTATTCTGTTGCCACTTTGAATAGGGAAGATGAGTAAAATGGAAGGATCAGCCAGTTTGTATTTACAATCATAGCATGCATTAAGTATATAGTATACAGACCAGTAGATATCATACTTTTACATGTAATGAGAAAAATTAAAATCTAGTTTTGGCGACAGTTCAAAAGCACAACAGCCCATGCCCTTTTGTCTTGTGTTACAGTTAAAGCATACATTGGCTTCAAATTCATAATATACCCTTTCTTTGTTGTGCCTGTTGGACTCCACTGGCCACAAGTATTGTATTGATAGGCCCTCATCCTATGTAGTTATTGATGGCACCGTTCACACTACTGCATCATGGCAGGGTGTGTTACTACAAAGCACGAGTATATGTTTTTATACTTTTTGAGATGGAACTCTAACACATATATAGATTACAGAAAAATGTGTTTGTGCTATAGTGCCCTGCAATTCACTGATATAAATAATCTGTGCAATGTGCATTGTCAAAAATAATGCAGGTGCTTTTTTGGGTTTGCTGAGGTGCGCTGACATTAAAAAAAAAATGAGATACTCTAATGTACAACACACAAAAAAATGCATCCAACAGTGTGAATCCAGTCATACATAGATTGTGGAAAGACAAACTGGTGTAAGTAATAGCAGGTAAGTAAATTTAACACACTCTCACCTCTTAATTTTAATACCACACTGTACTGTCCTCAAAGCAGAACTGTAGTAATTCTCCCTACTACCTGCCTCCCCCAGTCCTTGAAGCCTCCCCACATGATTAAATAATATCTTTTTCATGCAATCTTCTTGCTGGGGTGGGGACATCAAGGCACCTTTTTCTTCTTTCACCAGCGGTGTCAGGGAGCAGGCAAAAAAACACCAGATACCACACCAACACCTAACCATGCCTCAAATCTGGTAACTTCCTCATCATCACTTCCCATTTGACATCACTTTCCCTTTTAAACAAATGGAAAACCAACACACAGCCAAGCTTCATTAATGCTTCAAAAATGCATTGCAAAAGCATCAAAAACACATAAAAAATGCATGAGTCCCTAAAGTGTTCTGCTTGCTTGAATATACTGGGTATTGATTCTATAACCTATACTTGGAATCTTTCCATGGATTTTGTGTGCCTTTTATAAATAATGTCTAGGTACAAAACGTTCGATATTTCCCTGTTTAATAAATCTGCAGTGCTCCCCAAACCTTGTCAAATCTATACCAAACCATAATCTCTGCCTGCAGCCTGCAGCCTGCAGCCTGGGTAATCAACAACACATTATAAAATTGACACTTTCACTCCATCCACATAGGCCAAGCAAGGAGATATCTAGTCAGTAGGGATGAGCCGAACACCCCCCCCGGTTCGGTTCGCACCAGAACCTGCGAACGGAACGAAATTTCGCACGAACGTTAGAACCCTATCGAAATCTATGGGACTCGAACATTAGAAATCAAAAGTGCTAATTTTAAAGGCTAATTTGCAAGGTATTGTCCTAAAAAGGGTTTGGGGACCCGGGTCCTGCCCCAGGGGACATGTATCAATGCAAAAATGGTTTTAAAAATGGCCGTTTTTCGGGAGCAGTGATTTTAACCAGTTGCCAACCAGCCCATAGCCAAATAATGGCTGCAGGGCGGTTGGATTACTCGGGATCACGTCATATAACGTGATTCCAGAAAACTGCTCCTGCGTGCCTCCTGGGGCACGCACACGGGAACATCCGTGACCATTATAGTAAATGGCCGCTGATCGTGGCCGTTTACCATGTGATTGCTCCGTCAAATGACGGAGTGATCACATGTAAACAAACCGGCGTCATGTCATGAGCCGGTTCCTAGCCCTCCCCTCTCTGTACCGATCGGTACAGAGGGGGAGAAATCGGATGGGAGCTGCGCTGTGGGCTGGATGTGTAGTGCCCACAGTGCTGCTCAGTGACATGTGCAGTCACATCCATCCATCCATCCCTCCATGCTCAGCCATCCCCCCATGCTCTGCAATACCCTGTGCAATACTCTGCAATACCCCGCAGTACTCTGCAATACCCTGTGCAATACTCTGCAATACCCCGCAATACCCCGTGCAATACTCTGCAATACCCTGTGCAATATTCTGCAGTGCCCCGCAATACTCTGCAGTGCCCCGCAATAGTCTGCAATACTCTGCAATGCCCTGCAATACCCTGCAATACCCTGCAATACCCAGCCATACTCTGCAATACTCGGTGATACCCAGCCATGTTCAGCGATACTCTGCTATACTCTGCCATACTCGGCTGTACTCGGCCTCTGTATGTGGCCAGGCTGTGGAAGTCTCACACATGTGATATCGCCGTACTCCGGAGGAGTAGGAGAATCTATTTTGGGGTGTCATTTTTGGTATGTACATGCTATGTGTTAGAAACATTGTATAAATGGACAACTTTGTGTTAAAAAAAATGTGTTTTAACCACTTCCCGCCCGCCGGCCATCATACAACATCCTTGAATTTGTGCGGGGATATCTGAATGATGGGTGCAGCTACAGGCATCATTCAGATATCAACTTTTTCAGCCGGCGATTCCCTACACCATGAGAATGATCATAGCGGCTGTTCTGCTGCTTGATCGTTCTTGCTTATACCGACTCACCGCTACGATCGAAGCCAGGATCATTTTTTTATTTTTTATTTCAGGTTTCCCAGCCTAGAGGTGAGATGTGGGGTCTTATCGACCTCATATCTCAAGTAAAGAGGACCTGTCATGTCATATTCCTATTACGGGGATGTTTACATTCCTTGTAATAGAAATAAAAGTGATCAAAAAATTTATTTTTTGGAAAAAAGCCTCAAACTAAAATAAAAAAGTAAAATGAACAATAAAAAAAAAAAAATGTTCCCCGTGTGCTCGCATGCAGAAGCAAACGCATACGTAAGTTGCGCCCACATATGAAAATGGTGTTCAAACCACACATGTGAGGTATCGCTGCGATCGGTAGAGCAAGAGCAATAATTTTGGCCCTAGACCTCCTCTGTAACTCACAACATGTAACCAGTAAGAGCCCTTGCACACTGAGGAGTTTTACAGGCGTTTTAGCGCTAAAAATAGCGCCTAAAAAACGTCTGCAAAACACTGCCCATGCATGTCAATGGAACCTTGCACACTGAGGCTGTGCGCTGGCAAAACTCCTGCAAGCAGCATCTTTGGAGCATATTTTGGGCGGTTTAAATAGCACTGTAATAACGCCCATCCCCATTGAAATGAATGTAAAACGCCTTAAATGCGCCCTATTAGCGCTGCAAAACCGCCCACAGCCTGTGTGAAGGTCACATGACCGCAGTGCAGTGGAGGATGCTGGGAAACCAGGATATCCTGTGGAGAGAAACAGTAGCATGGATGCTGAAGCAAACCGGGACATGCAGCCAAGAGCTGAATATGTAAATAGACCAGAAAGAGCCTCATCTGCAGTTGAACCTGAAGAGTTCATCCAAACAATGAGGGATCACCCAGAGCTGTGGGACAAACAAAATCCCTGGTATGCCAACAGAAACAAGAAGAGAGCAGGATGGGAAACAGTAGCCACCCTGCACATTCCAAACTGGACGTCTCTCAACAAGAAGCAGCAAACCAATAAAAGTAAGTTCAAATACAAATCTAGTGCCAGTATGCCCTTGTACCAGTACCAATCCCGGACCCTATAGTCCCAGAAATCACCCCCATAGTCCCAAACCCCTAACCCTAACCCTAATCCCAACCCCCATAGTCCCAAACCCTTAACCCTAACCCTAATCCCAACCCCCATAGTCCCAAACCCCTAACCCTAACCCTAATCCCACCCCCCATAGTCCCAAACTCCTAACCCTAATCCCACCTCCCATAGTCCCTAACCCTAATCCCACCTCCCATAGTCCCAAACCCCTAACCCTAACCCCACCCCCATAGTCCCAAACCCCTAACCCTAACCCTAATCCCACCCCCCACAGTCCCAAACCCCTAACCCTAACCCTAATCCCACCTCCCATAGTCCCAAACCCCTAACCCTAATCCCACCCCCCATAGTCCCAAACCCCTAACCCTAACTCCACCTCCCATAGTCCCAAACCCCTAACCCTAACCCCACCCCCCATAGTCCCAAACCCCTAACCCTAATCCCACCTCCCATAGTCCCAAACCCCTAACCCTAATCCCACCTCCCATAGTCCCAAACCCCTAACCCTAATCCCACTTCCCATAGTCCCAAACCCCTAACCCTAATCCCACCCCCATAGTCCCAAACCCCTAACCCTAATCCCACCTCCCATAATCCCAAACCCCTAACCCTAATCCCACCTCCCATAGTCCCAAACCCCTAACCCTAATCCCACCCCCCATAGTCCCTAACCCTAACCCTAATCCCACCCCCCATAGTCCCAAACCCCTAACCCTAACCCTAACCCTAATCCCACCCCCCATAGTCCCAAACCCCTAACCCTAATCCCACCCGCCATAGTCCCAAACCCCTAACCCTAACCCTAATCCCACTTCCCATAGTCCCAAACCCCTAACCCTAACCCTAATCCCACCTCCCATAGTCCCAAACTCCTAACCCTAATCCCACCTCCCATAGTCCCAAACCCCTAACCCTAATCCCACCTCCCATAGTCCCAAACCCCTAACCCTAACCCTAATCCCACTTCCCATAGTCCCAAACCCCTAACCCTAACCCCACCTCCCATAGTCCTAAAACACTAATTCTATACTACCTAACTGATTGTACAAATACTTTATAGTTAATAACAATATGATTGTATAGATGTTATTAGATTTTATGTATGATGAATGGACTATTAAAGACGCACAAAAAAAGATAATAATTTTTATTATAACATTTCATGCATTACATATAAACATCAAGTATTATCACAACTAATCTGTGCAGAATATATATAAGCTGCAATATTACTATGGTTAATAAACATCAATATTGGATCAAATCATATCCTCTTGCCAATTTAGTGCACCTGCAGGGCTCAGGAAATTAGCAAATTCATCGCGTATATCAAAACCCACTCTGGGACCATGAACATGTGGGAATGCGACGGGTTCCAAATTATGTGCCAGGGTATCCTCGAAGGTTTATGGGTTTATTCCATGGGTTTATGGAATATTTGCCATTTGTTGTCAAGTATGCCAAAAGAACATTCGACCAGTCTACGTGCCCGACAAAGACGATAATTGAAAATCCTCCTCCTGGTGTCCAGATTTCTCTGAGAATAAGGTTTCATAAGATGTTCATTGATTGCAAATGCGTCATTGGCCACGAAGACATAAGGCATGTTTGGACCATTTGTCCCAGGTAATGGTCTGTTAACAGGCAAATCCAGTTGATTTGCAAATAGCCTTTTTCCAAATTTAGAATTTTGGAAAACGGTGGAGTCCGCACAGCTCCCAAATGCTCCGAGATCAACAAAAAGGAATCTATAGTCTGCGTCCACTACAGCCATCAATACAATAGAGAAATATTTTTTGTAATTATAGTACTGACTACCACTATGACAGGGTTTTATCACCCTTATATGTTTTCCATCTATGGCCCCAAGACAGTTAGGGAAATTTGTCTTGATCATGAACCGCTGAGCAACATCTTCCCATTCATCTTTGTTTGGAATTGGCATAAACATATTTCTTAGGTTCCAAATAGCATCACATGTATGCTTAACAATATATCCAATGGTTGTTATTCCTACACGAAATTCGTATTGTAATGATGTGTACGTATTTCCAGTTGCAAGATATTTGTAATTAAAGAAATATACATTTTATCTTTCAGTACATATGCTTAAAATAAGGTGGAAAACTATGAGAGACAACTATCGAAGAGAATACCTAAAGCAACAAAAAACAAGAAGTGGTTCAGGTGGCAAGTCGAGCCACGTTTATTGTCATTACACAGAGCTCCAATTCTTGAAGCCCGTAATGCAGCTGAGACAGTACGTATTCTTACATGTTAATACTGGTAATAATAGAAATCTTTATAATTCTATTAATAATTATATAACTTAATTTACTTATTTATATTTTTCAGAACTGAAAGCAATATGAGCTCTGATACAGAGGAGGACGCAGATCAGACACAATTAGGGGATAATCAAATTGATGAGACCCAGTTACTGTTCGAAGATGAAGATATAGTAGATACACAAGAGCCAGCGGAAACTCATACAGAAAAACAAGTATCGAGATCGAGACCCAAAAAAGTTAAAAATCAAACGCAAGAATTTACTGACATTGTAAAAAACCTCATGAACGCTCAGAGAAATGAATCAGGGGAAATGTCATTATTTGTCCGAAGTCTGATCCCTCAAATGGAGAAGGTAGACCCTGCATTGCAGTGCGATATGAGGGTGGACATGATAAGACTCATACAATCTTATCAGCAAAGGTCTGCATCAGCATCTCAGCGTTCACAATCCTTTGATTTTCCTAATCCTAATCAGCATGGGGGTTATGCGAATCAGGTGGCAGCAGGTACATCTTATGACATACGTAACATGTCCTACCCACCGATAGCACAAGGTCAGGTCCCCATGCCGCAATACCATAATGGCCGTTTTCATGGTGGCCCGTTTGATCCGCCTCTATATAGACCACCATCCCAACATCCCCTTCCACCACCTCGAGAGGATCCTCATCCTCTTCCACCATCTTATCAAGATTTATAAATTGTTTAATAACTTTCAATGAATAAAGAATTGTTGTTTCATATATTTGGAATAATTCTTTGATTATTTTTTTTCCAAGTAAAGTCTTTATTGTCATGAAAAAGTCAAGTTATACAGAAGCATAACATCATGAATATACATAAGATTGTGTTGTTATACAAGATGTGATACAGTAAACATCTCATTCAAAACATTACATCCAATTCAGCTTTGTGTACATAAACAGAAAGAATGAAACAGAAAATTTTTTTATGTAAGATATGATCTTGAACAACCAAACATCAGTCCTAAACAATGGGGCAGGCGGGTCTGCGCCCAGAGGCATATCTATGAATATGTGATCTTTTGGGGTGGACCGTGAGATGTCCTCTTGTGAATCGAGTGATGGACCTGAGTAATGTGTAATTGAATCCAGCGGGTAGCATGTAATTTATCTCTTATCTCAGATCGGAATCTTAAGAGGAGCGTGGATAAAGGCTTAGTGCTGTCAAGAGTGTATGAAGATTTTCATGGGTCCGCTCCGTCTTGTTTTTAAATTGTCAGTTTTTAACGTGGCGTCCTGGGCACTTTTTTGTGTGAAGTGTTACTTTGTCGTGTAATTTGCCTCTGGGTTGTTGACTTGTGGTAGGATTGCAGTCACCGGACCACAAGCAATCCTAATCTTAGTTGGGTAGGTTGGGATAATCTTCCTATCATGAGGGAAAGGGGTGATTGGGAGATTCGGAGTATGAAGTAGGTGAGGAAGGGTTTGGATATGATACGGGTATTCCATATGAGTCAGTGGTCTATAAGAAGGGTCCTAAGTGTTGAACGCGGAGACATGAAGTAGGGTGGAGTGTAAGATGAGGGGGAGCGTGTAAGTGAATGAAGGGTAAGAGAGGAAGGAGAATATCTTGAGTGTATTGAAAATGAGTGTTTTGAGTCCTCCTCCGACAGAGTCCCAGGCATTGTTATAAGTTCTTAGGACAGGAGATCTTTATATTCAGTAGTCGTTTGGAAATGTTGCCAGCAAGACCAAATGGATCTGAATTTGGGGGACGTATCTTTGGCTTGGTGGATCAATTCCTCCATTTCGGCTATTTTAGATATACGCTTGAGCCAATCTGCAATAGTCGGGGGTTTAGTAGATTTCCAGAGAGTCGGGATGCACATTTTTGCTGCATTTATCATGTGTAGTGCGAGTGAGCGATGGTAGTCTTTTTTTGGTATAGAGGAGTGGTGTAATAACATTTGGGCAGGGGTAAGTTCAATTTGGTAGGTGGTTATATTAGTTGTGATACGTTGTACTTCTTTCCAGAAGGGTTGAATAAGTGGGCATGACCACCATAAATGGAGCATGGAGCCCTCTGCAGCTGAGCATCTCCAGCATGTTGGAGGTATGGAGGGGGAGATTTTGTGTAGTTTAAGGGGGGTTTTGTACCACTTAGAAAAGATCTTAAATCCGTTTTCTTGTGCTGACACATTAATCGTACCTTTGTGTATATAGGAGTATATGTTTTCCCATTCTTGGTTTGACAAATCTAAGTCTAAGTCTCTTTCCCAAGCACGCGTGGCTATGTTGGATTTAGGGGTGTGATCCGAGAAAAGGAGAGCATATAATTCTGAGATTACATGTCTCTGCGGTTCTGTCTTGGAGCAAAGCATTTCAAAAGGGGTAAGCTGTCTGGAATAATCTGTAATTTTGGGGGGATGGTCAAGAAAGTGTCGTAATTGATTATATATCCAAGGCGGGAAGGGTTTTCCAGACACGTGTGCGGGTAAGTTTGTGATTGCTAGGAAGGTATTTCCTGAAAAGAAGTGTTTTGCGCGTATATCGTCTTGGGGCCAATATCCCTTAAGAAATGTGGTGTATAAACCCGGTGGAAAGTCTGCATTGTTTCGGATTGGTGTGAGGGGGCTTGGGTTGGAGGAAATGTGGTGTTTTTGGCACATTGATTTGAATGAGTGAAGTGTGGAGGAAATCAAAGGGTGTTGTGAGCATGTCTGTGGGATCTGTCTTGTGGGCGTCCAAGGTAGTGATTTAACGGGAATCGGTGAGAATTCATTTTCAATTTGCGTCCAGGCTTTAGTGTGGGAGTGTACAGACCAGTCAACTATTCTGGACAATTGGCATGCTTGGTGGTATTTCATAATGTCTGGGAGGGCTAGTCCTCCTTTTAACTTGGGCAAGGAGAGTCTTTCGAAACTAAGCCTAGGACGGTTTGTTCCCCAAATAAACTCGTTGCAGGCCTTGCGGTATGAAGCAAAGAAGGCTTGCGGTAATCTTATGGGAACTGTTTGCATAACATATAGTATTCTTGGGAGAATGTTCATTTTAATTATTGCTGTTCTCCCAAACCAGGAAAAGAGTCCCGTTGACCAGGACTTAAGGTCTTTTTGAATTTGTTGGAGAATTGGTAAGTAGTTTTTAAGATACAGGTCAGAAAGGCGTGTTGGTAAGCGGATTCCTAGGTAGGTAATCGCTTCGCGAGTCCATTTGAAGGGGAAGTTAGACTGACATGCTTCCAGGGTTTCTGTTTGTAGGGAAATGTTCAGGGCTTCGGATTTTTTGAAGTTTATTTGTAGGTTGGTCAGGAGGTTGAACATATTGAGATCTTTAAGTAAATTAGGTAGTGTAATGTGGGGTTCAGTCAGAAACAAGAGAATGTCATCTGCGAAAGCAGATAGCTTGTATGTAGTCCCTGATATGGATACTCCTTTGATGTCAGGGTTGGATCTGAGGCGTTGAAGGAGTGGCTCTAAGGTAAGGATGAATATTAGCGGGGAAAGTGGGCATCCCTGACGTGTCCCGTTTGACATGGAGAAGGCATTTGATAGGTGTCCATTAACACGGACCTGTGCGGTGGGGGAGGCATAGAGGGCCATTATAAATTGTAGCATACGATCTCGTATACCGATCTTTTTAAGTACTTCCTCCATATAGTCCCACGCCACCCTATCGAATGCCTTCTCCGCGTCCAGCGACAAAAAGAATCCCCGCTGTTGTTGTGAGGTTAACCATTTGTGTATATTGATGGCCTTAATAGTGTTGTCTCTAGCCTCTCTGCCAGGTATGAATCCTACCTGGTCCAGAGAGATGAGGTCGGGCAGGAGAGGTAAGAGACGATTGGCTAATATCTTGGCGTATATTTTTAGGTCAACATTCAGTAAGGATATAGGTCGGTAATTCGATACCGTAGATGCATCTTTATTGGGCTTAGGTATCACCGTTACGTGTGCCGCAAGTAGGTCTCTAGGTGGGGGATTATCCGAGGAAAGGGAATTGAATGCCTGCAGGAAATGTGGTTTGAGTGTTTCAATATAGGTTTGGTAATATCCGGTCGTTAGACCGTCTGGGCCTGGGCTCTTCCCAGGCTTCAATTGTTTTAGAACCACGTCTAATTCAGCTGGGGATATGGGTCTTTCTAGATCAGTTGCTTCATCATTAGGTATGTGCTTAGGGCAATATTTCGTGAGAAAATCCTGGATGGCTTTCGTTCTGTGGTTGCCTACCTTCTGTGTGTCGTGGGGATGCAGGTTATAGAGCTGGGAATAATAGTTAACAAATTGTTCGGCTATTTGGTCATTGGAGACTAGTCTTTTCCCATTAGGATCTATGATTGAGTGGATCGTTGTTTTTGCTTTTTTGGCATGTAGAGCTCTGGCCAAGATTTTGCCTGATTTGTTGCCATACTCATAGAATATTTTTTGGGAAAGTATATAATTGCGTTTTGTTTGCTTATTGAGAGTCTCTAAAAGCTCAGATCTAGCTTTGAGCAATTCCGGGAGAGACGTCACTGCCAGGGAGGTTTTGTGCGCTGTTTCTAAGGAATGTATCCGTGAAGTCAAGGTATTTATGTGTTCCTGTCTGTCCTTTCTACGTTTGGCTGAGAGTGCAATTAGTTCTCCTCGAATGGTGCTTTTATGTGCTTCCCATCTCATCATAGGTGAGATCTCCGGGGAGTCATTTTCCTTAAAGTAAAGCAAGAGGCGTTTTTGTATGGCTGTCATGGTTGCGATGTCTGTGAGAAGCGAGGGGTCTAGACGCCAAATATGGTGTCTGGGCTGAGTTTGTGAAAAAGCTAGTGTCATGGAAATTGGGTGGTGATCTGAAAGATACATGGGGTCTATGGTGGTCCTCGTTAGCATTGGCAGATCCCTTTGTGAAATGAATAGATAGTCCAATCGGGAGTATCTGTTGTGGGGATTCGAGAAAAAAGTGAAATCTTTCTCGTTCGGGTGGAGAGTGCGCCAGGAGTCGTGTAGTGATAATTCCGTCAATTGCGTTTTAATCGCACGCAGCGCGCTATATGGTAAGCTGGATGAACCGGTCGAGGTATCGTGTAGTGGGTTTAGAGGGACGTTGAAGTCTCCTCCTAGTATTAGAATGCCGTCTTGGAACAAAGTGAGTTTTCGTAAGGTGGACCTGAAGAAGGGTACTTGTTTCGTGTTGGGTGCGTAGATGTTGGCTAGGGTTATTTTTTTGCCGTGAAGTGTGCCCTTGATAAAAAGATATCGCGCTTCCGAATCTATGCATGTTTCTGTAACGTGAAACGGGCAATTTTTAGCAAAGAGGACGGAGACTCCTTTCGATTTTGTTGAGTTGTTAGCTGCGTGTATGGAAGTTGGGAATCGGTAGTTGAAGAGTTTGGGGATGGAGTTTGTTCTAAAGTGTGTCTCCTGGAGAAAGACAATGTCCGCTTTGTTTTTATGTAGGGAAAATAGCAACTGAGAGCGTTTTTCAGGGATGTTAAGTCCCCTTGTATTTAGAGATATTATCTTGATTGATCTGTTGTTGGCTGATGGTGTGTGCGGCATATTGCTGGTGAGATTTAAATTTGGGTGAGGTGGCAAAGGATGGCGTGGAGATTCCTTATACCTGAGCGTCTCTGTCGGAGGAGGACGAGGAGGGAGTTGTAGGGGGGATTAGACCGAGGTATCAGAGAATTTGTGTCTTTGGAGGGGGTTTCGATAACTATCAGGGGTTTTAGAAGGTGTATGGGGAACCAAGAAGGCAATACTTTTATGCTCAAGTGCGATGTGTAAGTGAGAGTAAGTAGTCGGGCGTCTTCGCTTATGGGCGTAGTTATTTCCGGTGATCAGCGAAATCCTGCTCGCTGATCCGTAGGGAGTAACTACCTATGCTTAGGTAGAACCGGAATGAGTCTGTGGCGTGTAGTGAGATCCGAGATATATATCAGCTGAAGTGCTTATGGGCGCCACTGAGGTGAGGAGCGACTGACGTCGGAATGAAGGGGTGTGTTTTCGACGAGGAGAGGCTACCCGCTTGACAGGGAGGAGGAACAAGCCTATGGGGGAGGTGTGAAGTCATGGTAAATTAGTGTAAAGGGTAAACCTGGGTATTGTATGAAGAGGTATGAGGAATAATAAATGCTGGGAGCAGAGTTGCTCGTTCAATTACAAAGGCATGCCAAATATTTGTGTGGAGGTACCTGTACGTCTGAGGAAGAGTGCCGTCTGAGTTTTTAATCCGCGTGTCCCTGGTCCGTGATATTCTCTATTCAGGGCCCCGTCTAGGCAAGAGTAAGCCAGTGTATGTATCGTAAGTGTTACATATGTTTTGATTACCACATGTCGGAAAGAATCTTAGACACTTCTTAAAAATGACATTCGGTTATAGAATAAAGCTAAATAAAGCTCTTAACTGTGGAAACCTCAACATATTCTACTGCCAGCCTGGGTCTAACACTTGTGTATTGCATTGGCTACCGCCCTTTAATCTGGGCGTATATGGTCAAGCTCTGTGTCTTGTCTTAATAATAATCAGTAAGACGTGCGCGTCATCTATGACACGTCACGACAAACTGCCGCGCCCCCTGCTGGATAGCAGGAGACCGAGAATTTGAAGCAGGAGGGAACGTAGGCCTCTCTGCAAACGTACCTACGGTACATCTAGATGTGCAGTACCGTCCAGAGCCTTTATCTACTGGGTGGAGTTTCAAATCCTACGTGGCTATGTGTAAAGTAGGGGCCGTCAGATACATCATGCTCCCACACCACAGGTTAATAGTGCATGCGTCATTGAGTATACCCTGTGCTGGGTATGATGAGATGGATCACTGAGGACAGTATGCCTCTCAGCCATCTGTGACAATTTACCTTTTGTGGTGATATTTTCCTTGTTAATCAGAGCGTCATTTATAACGTTTTAATGTATCCAGGGCTAATCCAGGTGGGTGTAACTTGCTGTGTTACTTGAACAAAGCAGTATATTATTGGATGGTGTTGGTAACATGATACATGATGCATCCTGGGCCCTCCCCTCCACCCATGAGCCTAGGATTAATTCATGTGCATACTGATCGACCATTTATGAGCCCGTCGCTTAAGAGGGTTGGTATTAGAACCTGAGTCTTTAACTGTATATATTCCAAGCATCATTCATTCAGCGTAGGAGGCGATGACCCGCGGGAATCGTATCTCCCCCCACCTAAATGCAGCAAATGGAGTAACCGGGGTACTGTCCCCTTGAGGTGTGTTAGAGTAATCGGCGTTCTAGATAACAGTGTGCTATGTGTCGGGCAATAACCCAGCTCACTCTAAGTGAGCCTGTACTACATTGTACATAGAGTTGTGTACAGAGCCACGATCGTGCATTGTTCAATTTTGGAAGTACCACGTAGGAGAACACTGAAATCATTCCCGCGGATCATCACCTCCCCCTTCCTGGTCTAGTCAATTCTAGAATAGAGATCTTAAGAAATAAAGGCTAACTTAAAACAATAAAAATAAAAAGTAGTGACAGCCCGAGAGCTTTAACGTATCATTTGAATATGAGAGCCTGCCTGTTTCCTTCAATCTCAGCTTAAAGTGTGTGTGGGAGAGGGATCAGAGGGAGAAAGGATACTGTGGCTGGCAAGAGTGAGCTGCAATGACATGTCTTGCGTAATCTTGGTTTCTTCCTATGTTGAAGACAGTGTTGATCTTGGGTTCCTGCTTCTTCTCTACATCAGCAATCCGTGTGGTTTCGGTGTCATCACTCGCAGTGTGATGTCTCAAGCGGAATGGTTAAATCCGGAGCATACAGTTAGGACTACAGGGAAGTGGCGGCTAGCGGCGGTGTGAACAGGGCGTGAGATAAACCAGAGAAAGAGAACCAGCAGCAAAAAAAAAAGAACAACTGGAACAAAACTAACTGGAACCAGTGAAACTAAAGACAGTGAGCAAATCGAGGCTCCTTGCGTCATACGATCCGGCATCACTGATCAGCGATCCCGGCGTGCTCTTCTGGTCTGCGGTGTGTCTAGCGGGCTGGGGCCCCTGACTGTACCGGGCCCGTGGAGACGTTGTCTTGCTTCGGATGGAGATCGCTGCCGTCTGTAGCGATGCGGCTGAGTATCCATTGGCTCACTGTCAGGCGGGAGTTTTCTGGAGGCTGGAGGGCGGAATTCCGCATACCATTCGGGAGCATCCGTGAACGGTAAGTCCAGGGTTTCACAGAAATAGCGCAAATCTTCCGGCACTCTGAGTAGTGCAGTGCGACCCTGATAGGATGCTGACAAGCCGAAGGGGAATTTCCACCTGTATGGGATGTCCTTGGAACGTAGAACTTCCAGCAGGGGGCGCAGTTCTCTCCGGCGTTGTAGTGTAATGGTGGAAAGATCTTGAAAAATGCGTATGTCGGCGCCATTGTGTGAAAGCTTTGTAGCCATGCGGGCCTTACGAAGCAGTTCTTCTTTCAGGTGGTAGTCAATAATATGACATATCACATCCCTGGGCGGATCAGCTTCTCTCCCCCGTGGGCGTAGGGCTCGGTGTATGCGTTCCATACCTATGGGGGTGGCCGGGGGTTTATCCAGGAGGCTGTTAAAAAAGCTGGATACTTCTGCTTGGAGCCTGTCAGCATCAATCGATTCCGGTAGGCCTCTCACCCGTAAATTGTGGCGCCTACCGCG
This sequence comes from Lithobates clamitans, assembly GCA_037952925.1. Taxonomy (NCBI): domain Eukaryota; kingdom Metazoa; phylum Chordata; class Amphibia; order Anura; family Ranidae; genus Lithobates; species Lithobates clamitans. Next base: position 12,123,221 of record JBBGZY010000190.1, read on the forward strand.
ATTGTCCAAATCCTCCATGTGTCTATTCATATCTCGCAGTTGTAGGGTGTGTGTGTCTAGGGCCTGGCACGTACGGCGGAGCACAGTGGCATGGGTCGTGGTCGTCTTCTCCACTTCCTGGACTCTGCCTGCAATCGCTTGAATGTCGATCTTGAGATCCGTGATTGCCGCTGTCAAAGCTGCCGTGAGGGTGTTTTTTATATCCTGCGCTACGGAGTGTAGGTCCTGGAGGCTGGGTTGGGAGTTCGGCGTTAGAATCACAGCTCCATTTTCCTCCGTTGGGCCTGTTGTCTGAGGTAAGCCTCGTGTAGGCGCCATGTTGCCAGAATGGGAGCGGAACATTTCTGGTATAATATGGCCATTCCTGCCAGTCAAGTCGCGAGGGGACCGTGATCTGGATGCAGAGGAGCTGCGGGATGAAGTTCCCATGGTTTCTTTGCTTACAGGCGGGCAAGTAACCTCCGTTTTAGCTAGAAGATCCTCTCTGTCAGCGGGAGCAAAAGATTTAAGCTGCCATCTTCTCCCGAGGTCAGGCCACGCCTTTCATTCTTTGATTATATCTATAATATATACTGTTTCAATATTTTATAATTAGAATAAAGTTCATGAGCTACTAAAGTTCGTATATATATATATGTGTATACGTATTGGTTATCTGTTTATTATTTGCACATGTTGTGCCTTTATATATATATACATTATTTTATAAGACATCTATGTGTTTTATTTGCACATGTTGTGCTGTTATATTTGAAAGAATACTAATAAATGTATACTTTTCGGATTCAATGTGTGTGTGTTTGTCTGATGTGTAGTATAAGTGCACATGTTCAATCATCATATCAATTACCTCAACGTTATAAGTAAACGTTCACATGGTATAATGGCATCTCTGCAGTTTGTATCCTGTCTCACCAAGGCTGGTGTTAAAAGCTCAAGAAGAAAGTCAAATCTGATAAGGAAAATAGGTCATATGTTAAAAATGGTACATGATTAAGCCATTAAATCAAAAGTTAATAGTTACTATGTGGGAAGGTATCAGGGTCATGGTATTGTTTCAATGAACTATAGAAATGGTTTCTGGGACTATGGGAAGTGGGATTAGGGTTAGGGTTTCAGGGACTATGGGAAGTGGGATTAGGGTTATGGTTAGGGGTTTGGGACTATCGGGGGTGGGATTAGGGTTAGGGTTAGGGACTATGGGAGGTGGGATTAGGGTTAGGGTTAGGGGTTTGGGACTATGGGAGGTGGGATTAAGGTTAGGGTTAGGGGTTTGGGACTATGGGAAGTGGGATTAGGGTTAGGGGTTTGGGACTATGGGGGGTGGGGTTAGGGTTAGGGTTTCGGGGACAATGGGAAGTGGGATTAGGGTTAGGGGTTTGGGACTATGGGGGTGGCATTAGGGTTAGGGTTAGGGGTTTGGGACTATGGGAAGTGGGATTAGGGTTAGGGTTAGGGGTTTGGAACTAATGGGAGGTGGGATTAGGGTTAGGGGTTTGGGACTATGGGGGTGGGATTAGGGTTAGGGTTAAGGGTTTGGGACTATGGGGGGTGGGATTAGGGTTAGGGTTAGGGATTTGGGACTATGGGAAGTGGGATTAGGGTTAGGGTTTTGGGGACTATGGGAAGTGGGATTAGGGTTAGGGGTTTGGGACTATGGGAGGTGGGATTAGGGTTAGGGGTTTGAGACTATGGGGGTGGGATTAGGGTTAGGGTTAGAGGTTTGGGACTATGGGAGGTGGGATTAGGGTTAGGGTTAGGGGTTTGGGACTATGGGGGGTGGGATTAGGGTTAGGGGTTTGGGACTATGGGAGGTGGGATTAGGGTTAGGGGTTTGGGACTATGGGGGGTGGTATTAGGGTTAGGGTTAGGGGTTTGGGATTATGGGAGGGGGTTTTGGGACTATAGAGGGTGGATTTCTGGGAATGGCATATTGTGACTATATTTACGTTGTGATGCTCATCCTGGTATAATTGCAGAATTTATCAGGGTGCACCCTGAGGTCCTGATAAAGCAGCACGAATTGTCCTCTTTCATCATGCATTTGCTGTATAGGGTGAACCCAAAAACGACGTTGTGGTCTCTTTTTCAGGATTTCTTCCCAAAAGAGTAGCACAAACATCAATAGCAGCTCATAATACTCCATCTTCGTCCTGTTTAACCAGGAAGTACACAGGATGTGATGTCAGGGGGGGGTTGTTAGATAACGCCGACGCTTTAAAAACGCATGTGCGTTGGCGCTATTTTTAGCGCTAACGCGGTAAAAACGCGGCAAAAACTATATATTTTTAGGGCGTTTTTCTAACGCCTCAGTGTGCAAGGGCTCTAAAGAATTTTAAAGCGTCTCCTATGGGGATTTTTAAGTAGCGAAGTTTGGCGCCATTCCACGCGCATGTGCAATTTTGAAGGGTGACATGTTAGGTACCCTGTTTCCCCGAAAATAAGACCTAGCGTGATTGTCGGTAATGGCTGCAATATAAGCCCTACCCCCCAAATAAGCCCTAGTTAAAGTCCTTGTAGGTCTTACTTTCAGGGTATGGCTTATTTTCGGGGAAACAGGGTAGGGCTTATTTGGGGGGTAGGGCTTATATTACAGCCATCACCGACAATCACGCTAGGTCTTATTTTCGGGGAAACAGGGTATCTATTTACTCGGCATAACTTCATCTTTCACATTATGCAAAAACATTAGGCTAACTTTACTGTTTTGTTTTTTTAAAGCCCAAAACGCGTTCGAAAAATTGCTTCGCAAATACTGTGCGAGATAAAAAGTTGCAACGACCGCCATTGTATTCTCTAGGGTCTTTGCTAAAAAAATATATATATAATGTTTTGGGGTTCTATGTAATTTTCTAGCAAATAAATTATGATTTTTACATGTAGGAGAGAAATATCAGAATTGGCCTGGGTGCTCCTAGAATGCCTGATGGTGCTCCCTGCATGTTGGGCCTCTGTATGTGGCCACACTGTGTAAAAGTCTCACACATGTGGTATCACCATACTCAGGAGTAATAGCAGAATGTTTTTTGGGGTGAAATTTGTGGTATGCATATGCTGTGGGTGAGAAATAACCTGCTAATATGACAATTTTGTGATAAAAAAAAGAAAAAAAAAATCTTGATTTTGCAAAGAATTGTGGGGAAAAAAATGACAACTTCAAAAAACTCATCATGCATCTTTCTAAATACCTTGGAATGTCTTCTTTCCAAAAAGGGGTCATTTGGGGAGGTATTTGTATTTTCTGGCATGTTAGGGTCTCAAGAAATGAGATAGGCCGTCAATAATTCAGGTGTGATCAATTTTCATAGATTGGCACCATAGATTGTGGACTCTATAACTTTCACAAAGACCAAATAATATACACCGATTTGGGTTATTTTTACGAACGATATGTAGCGGTATAAATTTTGGCCAAAATATATTAAGAAAAAATTACTAATTTGCAAAATTTTATAACAGAAACGAAGAAAAATGCATTTTTTTTACAGAATTTTCGGTCTTTTTTCTTTTATAGCGCAAAAAATAAAGAACCCAGCGGTGATTAAATACCACCAAAAGAAAGCTCTATTTGTGTGAAAAAATTTCATTTGGGTATAGTGTTGTATGACTCAGTAATTGTCATTCAAAGTGTGAGAGCACCGAAAGCTGAAAATTGGTCTGGTTATTAAGGGGGTTTAAGTGCCCAGTGGTCAAGTGGTTAATGATGCTTAAAGTGAAAAAAAAAGTAAAATTTTCCTTTAAATATCGTACCTGGGGGGTGTCTATAGTATGCCTGTAAAGTGGTGCATGTTTCCCGTACTTAGAACAGTCCCTGCACAAAATTACATTTTTAAAGTGATAAAAGTCATTTAAAACTGCTTACGGCTTTAATGTAATGTCAGGTCCCGGTAATATGGATGGAAATCAGTGAGACAAACGTCATGGGTACCCCCCCCCCCCAGTCCATTACCAGGCCCTTTGGGTCTTGTATGGATATTAAGGGGAACCCAGCACCCAAATTAAAAAAAGGAAAGGTGGAGGGCCCCAGGCCCTCTGAACAGCAGTATACAGGCGGTGCAAACAAGACAGGGACTGTAGATTTGTTGTTAAGTAGAATCTGTTTGTAATTTTGAACGGGTACATTTTTAAAGTGTTTAGCTCCAGCCAAAAAATCTATCTTAAGCTTTTTAGAAAACATAGGGAAGGGTTATCACCCCTGTGACATTTGTTTTGCTGTCTGTGCTCCTCTTCAGAAGATTTCACCTCACTTTCTGTTCCAATGACAAATGTTTTTTGAAAATTTGAGGTTTTTAGTGAAACAAGGATTGGTGATAAAGCATCAGTGGAAAGGAGAAATGTTTTTCCCATATTAACTCTTACAGGAGAGAATTTTCCTTCCTAGTGGTAGCTTTCATCTCACTTCCTGTTGTCTCCTTCCATTTGCAAGTAGGAGTCGTTTGTAAGTTAGATGTTTGAAAGTAGGGGCCTGCCCTATATACTCTGCAGAATTTGGGGCCTTAGGTGTTGGTGTTGCTACAACACTGTAAGCCCTCACAGGGCCCTGCTGTGAAATATTAGATCAAGAATTGTAATTACTTGCCCCTGTTAAACAGGGTCAGAAAAATTGGGCCTTTGGTGATGGTGGTGGTGGTGCTGGTGCCACAACACTGTCCTCAGTTACTCTGGTGGGCGCAGAAACGGGCCCTGCTGTGAAAAATTAGATGAAGAATTGTAACTACATGTCCCTGTTGAACAGGGGCAGAAAAATTAGGCCTTAGGCACTGGTGCCACAACACTGCAACCCCTCACAGATACTCTAGTTGGAGCGCAGGAATGAGCCCTGCTGCAAAGTATTGCATCAAAAATTGTAATTACACGCCCCTGTTAAACAGGGGCTGAAAAATTGGGCCTTAGCCACTGGTGGCGGCGCCCAGAACCAAAAATATTCTTACAAGCTATCAGCATGATCATTGAGGATGAAGAGGATAGTCACTCAGCATAACAGGATAGTCATTCAGCATCAGCACAGGGAGTCTTGAAGGAATCTGACATTTCAAAAAAAATTATTCAGTTACATCAGCATCAGGTGCTTGGTATCTGGTGGTGATCCAAGATTGATTCATTTTTATGAAGGTCAGTCGATCGACCGAGTCGGTGGACAGGCGCACCCTGTGATCGGTTACAAAGCCTCCAGCAGCACTGAATGTGCGTTCCGAAAGAACGCTGGATGCAGGACAGGCCAGTAGCTCAATTGCATTCTGTGCAAGCTCTGGCCAGTGATCCATCCTCAAGACCCAGTAACCCAGAGGATTTTCGGTGGGAAAGGTGTCCAAGTCAGATCTTGCTCCTAGGTATTCCTGCACCATGTAAAACAGACGCTGGCTATGGTTCCTGGAACCGATCATACCTTGGGGCTGCGGACTAAACAATTGTCTGAACGCATCAGTCAGACGACCACCTTCTCCACCGCTCCTTCTTTGACTGATCGAAGCCTCAGCAACACGTTGTCCAGGAACAGGAGTTTGTAACCTTCCAGTCTCTGGGAACGTATTGCACAGACCTTTCTGAGAAGCCTCCCAAAGATGTTTCATCCTCTGCTCCCTCTGCGATGGCAAGATAAGGTCTGCAACCTTACGCTTGTAACGTGGTTTAAGGAGGGTTGCCAGCCAGTAACGATCCCTCTCCTTTAACCACGAATACGAGGATCCTTCCGCAGGCTTTGTAGGTTCAGGGAGGCCATGCAGCGTAGGTTTGCTGAGGCATTCAGTCCCGAGTCCTCTGGGTCAATAAGGACGACATGATCCGCAGCCACCTCCTCCCAGCCACGAACAAGTCCATGGGTTTCTTGGGACTGTAAATGATCCCTTAAAGACTGCTGCTGATGCTGAATGCCAGGCTCCACCTCCATGCTGACACAATCCTCCTCCTCCTCCTCTTCCTGTGTGATCAGCGGGCATGCAGGAAAACTGTCTGGATAAATGTGGCCTTGAGAGCTAAGGAAGTCCTCAACGGATCAAAAACAGAACTTCTTCTCCTACACGCTAACAAAAATTCCAAAATTAAGACTCCGTAGACACCTCCCACCACCCTCGCACAGACCATCTCTCCAAGCACCAAAGCCAAGAGTCTAGGAGTCATCTTTGACTCAGGAATGAAAATGGATGCACAAATAGGATCAGTAGTTAGCGGATCCCACCATCTCCTCCGCCTGCTACGTAGACTCATTCCCTTCATCCCAGAAGAGGACAAAGCGGCAGTTGTGGGAACAATCATTAATTCCCGACTTGACTTCGCAAATTCACTCTACGTAGGACTACCCCAATATCAGCTTGCGCGCTTGCAACTCATCCAAAACATGGCGGCAAGACTGTTAACAGGAAAAAAACTCTGGGAATCCATTTCCCCATCCCTAAAGAGCCTACACTGGCTAACTGTAAAGAATCGGATCACATTCAAGACCCTCTGCCTCACCCACAAATGCATACAAGGAAACGCTCTGCTATATCTCCGGGAGAAGATATAACACTACACACCTAATCGCAGTCTTCGATCAGCTAACCAAAACCTCCTCATCATTCCCAAATACCGCTACAAAGCAAAGGGAGAACGAAGATTCGCAGTCCAAGGACCTCGGCTATGGAACGCTCTTCCAACCAACATCCGCATGGAAGAAAACCATCAGGCCTTCAGGAAAAAACTAAAGACCTTCCTTTTCTAAGAAGCTGACAACAGAGAATGCATCTAGCGCCTTGAGGCGATTCAATTCGCATTTGCAGCGCTTTACAATTCATTCATTCATTCTTCCTGCCTCTGTTCTGCCTCAAGTGCCCTGTCCATTATTCCACACAGCGTGTGCTCCAACAGGTGGACAAGAGGGACAGTGTCAATGATGCATGCACTGTCACTGCTCACCATCCTCGTGGCCTCCTCAAATGGTGACAGGACAGTGCATGCATCCCTGATCATGGCCCACTGGCGTGGGGAAAAAAAACAAGCTCCCCTGACCCTGTCCTGGTGCCATAGTCGCACAGGTACTCATTGATGGCCCTCTGCTGCATGTGCAGCCGCTGCAGCATGGCCAACGTTGAGTTCCACCTGGTGGGCATGTCACAGATTAGGCAGTTCTTGGGCAGGTTAAATTCCTTTTGGAGGTCAGCGAGCCGAGCACTGGCATTATACGACCGGCGGAAATGCACACAGACTTTCCTGGCCTGCCTCAGGACATCCTGTAAGCCCGAGTACCTGCCCAAGGACCGCTGCACCACCAACTTAAGGACATGAGCCAAACAGGGCACATGGGTCAGTTGTCCCTGTCGGAGGGCGGATGAGGAGGTTCGTGCCATTGTCGCAAACCACCATTCCTGGCTTAAGCTGGCGTGGCATCAACCACTTCTGAACCTGCCCCTGCAGAGCTGACAGGATCTCTGCCCCAGTGTGGCTCCTGTCCCCCAAGCACACCAGCTCAAGCACCGCATGGCATCTTTTGGCCTGCGTACTTGTGTAGCTCCTTGAACGCCTACGGAGCCCCGCTGGTTCAGAGGACAAAGCACAGGAAGAAGCCATGGAGGAAGAAAAAGAGGAAGGGGTGGAGGAGAGAGATGTGTCAGAATCACCAGTAATGGCATTTTGGAGGCATGGTGGTGGAACAACCTCCAACACTACTGCACCTTGTCCTGCATCCTTTCCAGCTGCCAGCAGAGTCACCCAATTCACAGTGAAACTTAGGTAACATCCCTATCCATTCCTGCTGGACCATGAGTAAGCGGTAATATGCACCTTACCACTGACTGCCCTGTCTAGCGAGGCCAAGACATTGCCTTCCACATGTCAGTAGAGAGCCAGAATCGCCTTCCGTGAGAAAAACAGGCGTTTGGGAACCTGTCACTGAGGAACCGCACATTCCACAAACTCACGGAAGGGGGCAGAGTCTGCCAACTGAAAACCAAATGGTAGCAGTTGAAGTGCTAGCAATTTTGCCAAGCTAGCATTCAACCGCTGGGCATGTGGATGGCTGGGAGCAAACTTCTTTCTGCCGTGCAGCAGCTGGGACAGGGAAATTTGCCTGTTACAATCTGACGTCAGTGTATCGATAGCAGATTGCCCGCAAGTACTTGGCTGTGACACACCTAATTCTACACCTTCATTCCTCTCATTGCAGGTCTCAGAAAGGACTGAAGGTATAGTGGGGTTGGAGATCCCAGCTGATGAGGAGCAAGGAGAGGTCCTCTTTGTTCTACGGTATGGGTCTTTTAGGTACGCTTGCCAACGAACTGCATGGCAGGTCAACATATGTCTGGTCAAGCATGTGGTGCCCAAGCGGGAGATGTTTTGGCCATGCGAGATACACTTGAGACATATGTTGCAAATAGCAGTGGTGCGATCTGATGCACTCATCTCAAAAAAGGCCCACACCAAAGAACTTTTGGAATAACATGCAGAGACAGCAGCGCCCTGCACATGCGGAGCTCTGCGGTGTAATGCAGTTAGTGTGCTGCCCTTAAGCTGGCCCCTGGAGGGCATCCTGTCTCGGTGATGTGCCGCCTCCTCCTCTCTCTCCTATCAGGCACCCACTTGGAGTCAGTAACCTCATCATCCCCTCCCTCCTCATCACTGGAGCAAACCTGGCAGTATGCTGCAGCAGGGGGAACATGACTGCCAGATTGCTGTCCTTCTTGGGCACCCCCTCTCTCTGGGCTCACGTTATTGCTTTCCTCTAGCTGGGTATCTTTATCATCGGAGCCTTCAGAACGCTGGGAATCCTCCTGGAGCACGTACAAATTACTGTGGTCAAACAGTTCGGGGGACTCCTCAGGAGGACATGGTGGGGCTAGGGAAGGAGTGACTGATGCCATTGAGCCAAGGGAAGCAATGGGGGGGGAAAAGCAAACTTAGGACTTTAAATGGGACGCAAGGGAAAGTTTGCGCCCCCATCCATAATATCATGAAAAAGCGGGGGGAAGATTGGGACTTTGAATGAAGTGCGCATGATGCAGCCCAATCACACTCACAGAGGTGCAAACATATGTATGTTTATTAAGGACCAATGATCAACATGGCATAAAAACGCATTGCATACATTAAACATTAAAAAAATCGCATATAGACAATAAATCTATGTATATACAACCATGGGACATGGGTAGGTACAATTATGCATCTTAATCCCCCAAGCAAGATAAAAGTCATGTGAAGTAAAAAACATCTGAAAATTGGTCAATGTGTGTTTGATGCATCAAAGGTAGGCCCGAGGCTGCGTTTCATGGCCTTCAATCTACTCTTCAGGAGCCAGATGCATCTAAATTCTATAAAAATATATGAAAAGCAATATAGTTTCAGGGTCTAACAAGATCAGCAGAAAAGGGGGAAATTTGGGCATAATGGGCCATGCCAAAAAGGGTTACTCACATGATAGCCAAAACTGGGACCGTGCGACAAAACAAAGCCAGGGGTGAGCCATGGAGCCTGGCCCGGGAGCTGAGAGGGGGACCTCAACGAGGAACACCGGACCGCGCACACCAACACCCTGCAGTGGAGGGGACTTCTATAATGTAGGAAATATATAAAATGTATCTATGATGATACAAGTAACAAAAAACGAGATGATATAAGCTGCAGATATCACCAAGGTGATTGAAAAAAGCACCTGGAAGATTACCTTGAAAAATGCATGTGATGTTTGAAGCCACATAGATGCGAGAGGATCAGGGTTGCATAGGTTGTATCAGTACCATCTCTGAATACCATGAAGCAGGGAGTGAGATGCAGCCCCAGCATTGAACGTCAGCTCCCCCTCAGCGTCACGCAGGCACGACACAATAGGGCAAAACCTCGGCGAACACCAGAGAAGCTCACCACATGTCAGCCCAGCTGATATACCAGATGTCTGTGTGTGTGACGCCCAACCAAGGAGGTCACATGCACAGTGCCGGGGGTGTGGATGCAAGGTGGAAAGATCCGCCCAGCCACTCACCCCCAACCCTGTGGAGGGGAGGTAGGAGGGCGGACACCAGCATGCATTGCAGCTCCCGGGAGACAGGACATCTGCCCACCCACCGACCCAGACCCAGTCTGGCCACAGGGAGTAAAAAAAACTATATATAAAGTAGTAAAAAATCAAAGCATGTGAACTGTCAGTGCAAAGAACGTTCCATATCAAGCATGCTGAATTATGGCCGGACCCAGTAGGAATCTGCCATAAGAGAGCAATGGGCTACAATCATGAGAACCTCCATCCCTAATCAATGCAAGCAATGGGGGGGGGGGGAGCGAACTTAGGACTTTAAATGGGATGCAAGGGAAAGTTTGTGCCCCCATCCTTAATATCATGAAAAAGAGGGGGGAAGGTTGGGACTTTGAATCAAGTGCGCATGATGCAGCCCAATCACACTCACAGAGGTGCAAACATATGTATGTTTATTAAGGACCGATGATCAACATGGCATAAAAACGCATTGCATACATTAAACATAAAAAAATCACATATAGACAATAAATCTATGTATATACAACCATGGGACATGGGTAGGTACAATTATGCATCTTAATCCCCCAAGCAAGATAAAAGTCATGTGAAGTAAAAAACATATGAAAATTGGTCAATGTGTGTTTGATGCATCAAAGGTAGGCCCGAGGCTGCGTTTCATGGACTTCAATCCACTCTTCAGGAGCCAGATGCATCTAAATTCTATAAAAGTATATGAAAAGCAATATAGTTTCAGGGTCTAACAAGATCAGCAGAAAAGGGGGAAATTTGGGCATAATGGGCCATGCCAAAAAGGGTTACTCACATGATAGCCAAAATTGGGACTGTGCGACAAAATAAAGCCAGGGGTGAGCCATGGAGCCTGGCCTGGGAGCTGAGAGGGGGACCTCAACGAGGAACACCGGACCGCGCACACCAACACCCTGCAGTGGAGGGGACTTGCTATAATGTAGGAAATTTTTACTACTTTATATATATTTTTTTACTCCCTGTGGCCAGACTGGGTCTGTGTGACTCATTGTCGGTGGGTGGGCAGATGTCCTGTCTCCCGGGAGCTGCGATGCATGCTGGTGTCCGCCCTCCTACCTCCCCTCCACAGGGTTGGGGGTGAGTGGCTGGGCGGATCTTTCCACCTTACATCGGCGTCACGCCCCCGGCACTGTGCATGTGACCTCCTTGGTTGGGCGTCGCACACACAGACGTCTGGTATATCAGCTGGGCTGACATGTGGTGAGCTTCTCTGGCGTTCGCCGAGGTTTTGCCCCATTGTGTCGTGCCTGCGTGACGCTGAGGGGAGCTGACGTTCAATGCTGGGGCTGCATCTCACTCCCTGCTTCATGGTATTCAGAGATGGTACTGATATAACCTATGCAACCCTGATCCTCTCCCATCTATGTGGCTTCAAACATCACATGCATTTTTCAAGGTAATCTTCCAGGTGCTTTTTTCAATCACCTTGGTGATATCTGCAGCTTATATCATCTCATTTTTTGTTACTTGTATCATCATAGATACATTTTATATATTTCCTACATTATAGAAGTCCCCTCCACTGCAGGGCGTTGGTGTGCGCGGTCCTGTGTTTCTCGTTGAGGTCCCCCTCTCAGCTCCCGGGCCAGGCTCCAAGGCTCACCCCTGGCTTTGTTTTGTCGCACGGTCCCAGTTTTGGCTATCATGTGAGTAACCCTTTTTGGCATGGCCCATTATGCCCAAATTTCCCCCTTTTCTGCTGATCTTGTTAGACCCTGAAACTATATTGCTTTTCATATATTTTTATAGAATTTAGATGCATCTGGCTCCTGAAGAGTGGATTGAAGTCCACGAAACGCAGCGTCGGGCCTGCCTTTGATGCATCAAACACACATTGACCAATTTTCAGATGTTTTTTACTTCACATGACTTTTATCTTGCTTGGGGGATTAAGATGCATAATTGTACCTACCCATGTCCCATGGTTGTATATACATAGATTTATTGTCTATATGCGATTTTTTTAATGTTTAATGTATGCAATGCGTTTTTATGCCATGTTGATCATTGGTCCTTAATAAACATACATATGTTTGCACCTCTGTGAGTGTGATTGGGCTGCATCATGCACACTTCATTCAAAGTCCCAACCTTCCCCCCTCTTTTTCTTGAGCCAAGGGAAGAGGCCGCGTTTGCAGCTGCTTTGCCAGACAAAGTACACTGAGCCTGGGTGAAAGAGGATGAGGAGGATGAGGATGGCTTGGTCATTCACTCTACCAAGTCTTCCGCATTTTGCGGCTCAACATGGCCAGCTGCCGAAAAAAAGGACAATCGTGTCCCACGGCCACGTGCTGATGAGGATGCACCGTCTCCACGACCAGCACTGTTGCCTCTAGACACAGAGCCTGCTTGCCCTCTTTTATTGGCTTGTGACTGTCTGCCTCTCCTTGTTGGCCTTCCAGACATACTAATGGCCTGCAGTGAGATGTAGCTGCACAAAGCTGGGATGTATATATATACTGATACTGCAGCTAGCAGAATCAACTGCCTGCCTGTAGTATTAATAATATGAGAACACCAGCAATTGTCTTCAAGTAGCTTTAGGTGCACACTGTGCAGAGGACGCAGTACACTAATCGTAAATACTGTAACTGCCTGCCTGTGGTATTAATAGGAGCAGAACAACAGCAATTGTCTTCAGGTAGCTTTAGGTGCACACTGTGAAGAGGACGCAGTACACTAACTGTAAATACTGTAGCTGCCTGTCTGTGGTATTAATAGGATCAGAAGAACACCACCAATTTTATTCAGGTAGCTTTAGGTGCACACTGTGCAGAGGACACAGTACACAAACTGTAAATACTGTAGCTGCCTGCCTGTGGTATTAATAGGATCAAAAGAACACCACCAATTTTATTCAGGTAGCTTTAGGTGCACAATGTGCAGAGGACACAGTACACTAACTGTAAGTACTGTAGCTGCCTGCCTGTGGTATTAATATAGGATCGGAAGAACACCACCAATTTTATTCAGGTAGCTTTAGGTGCACATTGTGCAGAGGACACACTACACTAACTGTAAATGCTGTAGCTGTCTGCCTGTGGTATTAATAGGATCAGAAGAACACCACTAATTTTCTTCAGGTAGCTTTAGGTGCACAGTGTGCAGAGGATGCACTACACTAACTTTGCAAATACTACAGCTGCCTGTGGTAGATTACTAATAGGATCAGAAGAACACCACTAATTTTCTTCAGGTAGTTTTAGGTGCACACTGTGCAGAGGACGCACTAAACTAACTTGTAAATACTGCAGCTGCATGCGGTACTGTACTAAATGGATCAGAAGAACACCACTAATTTTCTTCAGGTAGCTTTAGGTGCACACTGTGCAGAGGACACACTAAACTAACTTGTAAATACTGCAGCTGCCTGCGGTACTGTACTAAATGGATCAGAAGAACACCACTAATTTTGTTCAGGTAGCTTTAGGTGCACACTGTGCAGAGGACGCACTACACTAACTGTAAATACTGTAGCTAATAGGATCAGAAGAACACCAGCAATTTTCTTCAGGTAGCTGTAAATACTGTAAAAACACCTGCCTGCCTGTCAGTAGTAGCCAGTTACGATGACTTTGGCCAATTACGGCTCTCTGTACAGACGGCGCTGTGATTGGCCAAGCATTCGGTTTATAGAGCATGCTTGGCCGATCATCAGCCAGCAATGCACTGCGATGCCGCAGTGAATTATGGGCCATGACACACCATTCTAGTTTGGCGCGAACGGCCCATATCCTTTGCCTGTTCGGTCGTTTGTCGAATTCCGATGTTCAAGTCGAACATGCGTTCGATTCGAACATGAAGCTCATCCCTACCTGACATATAAAGTTGTTAGGCATAAGCTGGACAGGACTGCATGATACATTAACACCATAGAAGCAAGGTCTGTGGCAGACCAGGAGAAGACACTTTCGCCTGATCTCCAGCAACTGCTCATAGAAGCTTGGGTCCTCGCTGCTATGCAGATCATTAATCCACTGTAACCTGAGTTAAGTAACTGTTAAGCTTACTTTTATTATGTATAGACCATAGTTTATTTTTATTTGCTAGGCATTTTGCTTCTCATAGGTATGTCTGAATTGTATTCCTAATATTGTAATAGTTTTGTATGTACAGCATTCTTGTTTAGTAAAAGCACATCTATACACTGCAGAGGTCTGAGCTTCCTTCCTTATACTCATAAGTAACCTTACTAGATAGACAAAAGCAAAACAGGTAGGCAGGCATCAGTCTGCCCATAGAGCTGCATGGACCTTCTGATCAGGTGTGCCTGAAAAATTGACAAGCAGACCGATCGAAAAGCCTGTGTGAAAGGTACTAAGTTTACAACTTCAACATCATTCCAATTAATAGGAGTAGGATAGAAATAATTGAAATCCAGTATGAAAATTAATATGTAAGTTTTACCACCCATACGTCCTCCCGGAACAAGGAGGCTCTCGCCTGGCCATTTATATATAGTGGGCAAGGCCATACACTTGTGATTGCTGTATCCACTGTAGACAGCAGATCACAGATCAGGATACAGGGCGACTGTAATTGACCCTGTACCATGTGATCACTGTAGCCAATCAAAGTGATCACAATGCAAACATAGGTTGTGAAGCTGCAGTCTGCCTGTCAAGTCTCAGCTCTCACAGCAATTGCCTGTGAGAGAAGAGACAGTGTGTAGTATAGTGCTTGGCACTGTACTACACACTCTAAAAGTGAAAAAAAAACAGACAACAAAACAAAAAACAGCATTGATCCCTATCATTAGAGCAGTGTAGTGTCACTATAGTAGCACTGTATTGCTCTGGTTAGTGATCAGTGCCATTGAAGCATACAGTGTCTGTAATTATTGATCAGAGTGGTATAATGTTACCACAGTAAAACTGCGCTGTTCTGGTGACAGTGATTTTTAAAAAAAAAAAATTTTTTTGTAAAGAATAATCGGAAATAAAAATGTTAAAAATATTCAAAAAAGAAAACTATTAAAACCCATTCACACTTGTGGATCATTAAACAGTTTTAACCCCTTAAATGCTGGACTGCCACATTGCAACCACATGCAGTGTGCGTAGTTTTAATGCAGTTACAGCGAGACCCCATTCACTTGAATGGGTTGCACTCAGTGGATGGTAATGCCCACCAAGCATATCAGGGGGTATAATTCCTGCCATGGCATATGTACACCCCCAGCCACTATCTTTCCAGCTAAAGAGGCGGGGTTTTACCAGCCCTTCCCCCAAACCACATTTATAAACAAGCCCTTACACACTCACCACACCAGAATAGCCAGTCAGTGTCTCTAAACACGTCCACACCAGTCCCAGTGTCACCATAAAACCTCATTCACATGGGGCATATCAATGTGTACTCTGTGCTAGGCCCATGTTTACCCATGTGGGGATGCACAAGTGTTCCATGCATACCTGTGCTGGCAGTTCCATTCATGTCTATTGGGACTCAGTGGCTGCACGGACACAGCCACTGATCCCAATTTGACATATATGTGAGTGCAAGGCCTAAGCACAGACAGATTGGGAGAGACGGCTGTGTCCATACAGCCACTGCATCCCAATAGACATAAATGTGATTGCCTACATGGGGATGCACAGAACACCTATGCATTCCTCTGCAGGTAAACACGTCCCTTGCACAGGGTACATTGATACACCCCGTGTGAACAAGGCCTAATAGTATAGTCAGTCACAGTGTTCCTGATCGCTGCCACACCATTGGCAATGTCACCAAACCAGTGCAGCCAGCAACAGTGTCCCAGATCTCTGCCACATCATTACAGTATCACCAGAGCCAGTGCAGCCAGCAAAAGCATTCCTGATCAACACCACACCATTGTAGTGTTGCCTCTGCCTGCCTCCTGTACTGGCACTGGCCTGTTTATTGACCACATTGCTGCCTGCTGGACCGATCCTTTGTTTATTGACCATGTCACTGCCTTCCACCTAAACTGACCCATCTGCACATCCCGCTGACTATGTTTCTGCGAGACTCCAGCCCAACCATCCGCTGTGGACAGCTGCACTCCTGGAACCTCAGGAACTCTTTCGTTCTTCCTTTCTTCAGCTGCCTGTACTTCATAGCCAGTGCACATGCCATTCTTGGGGGAGCAGCGTACCAGTAGGCTATGCTTGTTTGGATTATAGGAATGGGGACTGCTATGGGTGACTTTTTCACGTGTCAGTGATGCAACCCGTGGGAGGAGCTTAGGACGTTCAGTGCTGCAATACACCTGAAGGTTAACAGCAGCTGTTTCTCTATGGGAAACCTCGTCCACAGCGGCTGACTGCAATCTGCATATTTGAATGCTTCTAATAGACCGGGAGTTTGTGAGTGTATCTCTTGTTCCTGTTTTGCTTGTGCACTATCTTGTAAGTTCACTGCACAATGATCTATTTTTTCTTTGCTTGCTTTGCATAAAACCTTTATCCTAAGAGCGAATCATCAGCAGTATTATGGCTAAAGTGGGATGCAAGAAAAACTAAATATCCTGATACAAACAATCTAACCCAGTGAGTCAATCAATCTGGATCAAGGGAAGGAACTGTTTAATTATTTTTACTTTCCCCCACTATTTATCTCTAGCTGGACATTGAACTCAGAGTGTCATTATTATTTTATTTATATTCACTGTCACATCACCAATTTGAAGATTTATTTTGGCAATTTTAACACATGTATTAGCACCATAATTATTTATCTATTTTATTCACATGTATGCATTTTTTATTCCTGGATTTAAGCTTAGTTGCAGCAGCATATTGTGCACTATTTATTTAAAGCGCATCAATTTTATACTTAGTATAGAATAGTATAATATTATAGTATTGTAGCATAATATAGTGTAGCGCTGGTAGATTTTCATCTACCGCTTATAGGTAAATTTAGTGGGTTATCTGTTTTATACATAGTCAGATTTAGCCTCTGTTCCAGTTTGGCTGTGTTGCATGTAGTTTCACACTGTGCCTGTGGGTGTCGTTGTCGCCATAGGTCGGTGTTGGAAAGGCAACGCGCTGAAGCGTATGGGTGCTCTTCTGTCCCTGAGATAACTCGGTGGAGGTGGTCCTCCGAGTTGCTGTCTGGGAGAGGGTATTTATGGGACAGATGCCATGTTTTTAGGGTGTTTTCGTTTCATCTGCTGGCCCTCCTGGCCGACAGGTATGTGTTAGGAGTACTACCGCGTGGTCCTCCGACCGGGAGGACCACGTTGCTGCAGAGTGTGGGTGGGCCCCTGTCTGGGGCCTACCACAGCGGTGAGGGAATGGTCCTGTGCTGTCTGTCCTACGGGAAGAAGCTGGACAACTGAGAAGATCCCAGGGGAGGACCCGTCATGGAAGGATCATGCAGAGTGCTGGTCTGGAGAGGAGCCTGGTGACTCAGTTGGAGGACGCATTCTAAAGTTAACCTACCACATAGTACTGCCGGGTCGGCTTAAAGGTTCTAGTGCTGTGTTTGCTGTCCATCGTAAACCATTACATCTTGTGGCAGAGGATCGTACGGGTTTCTATTCCATTCAAGTCTGTGGCAGAGACTTTTGTTCATGCTGCGTGCCGGTTGCTAGGTTAGTGAGAGAAACCTATCCGGGCGGGCAAAGTTTCAACTCTAAAAGGAGAGTGTTTTCATCTACAAGATTCCAATTCATAATTCTACATCAAGAAAAGGTATTTGAACTTCCCTGCAACTCTTCTTCTACCTCTTTCCTGCTACTTCCTTCAGTTACTCTTTATTAAAGCATTGGAAAAGATATTCAAGTGTCTGGTGTCTACACTGTCTGGTATTAAACTCAACGGGACCCTAGACCCGGTTCTGGTGAAATTGAGGTAACAAAGGTGACCGTAACAGCCTGCTTTAAACTAGCAGCTCCACCGTAAGTTAGTGCTACAATAGTATAGTATGGTATAGTATATTATAGTATAGTGTAGTAAAATATATTATAGTTTTGTGTAGTATAGCGTAGCATAGTATAATATATTAATAATATAGTCTAGTATATTATATCATAATATAGTGTAGTATAGTATAGTGTAGTATAGTTTAGTATAGTATAGTATAGAATAGTGTAGCATGGTATAGTATAATATAGTGTAGTATTGCATAATATAGTAAAGTGCATTATATTATTGTATAGTGTAGTGTAGTATAGTGTAGTATATTATTGTATATTATAGCGTAGTATTTTATGGTATAGTATAGTAGTATATTTTATATTTTTATAGTATAGTAGTATATTGTATGGTATAGTGTAGCATAGTATAGTGTAGTGTAGTATAGTATAGTGTAGTATATTATTGTATAGTTTAGTATAGTGTAGTATATTATGTTATTGTGTTGTACAGTATAGTGTAGTGTAATATATTATAGTATAGTACAATATAGTATAGTGTGGTGTAGTAAATTATGGTATAGTATAGTGAAGTATATTATAGTATAGTACAACGTAGTGTAGTATATTATAGTGTAGTGTAGTATAGTACAGTATAGTATATTGTGGGATAATATAGTATAGTATAATATATTGTGGTGAAGTATATTATAGTGTAGTATATTATGGTATAGTGTAGCATAGTATAGTGTAGTACATTATTATGGTATAGTTTAGTATAGTGTAGTATATTATGGTGTGGTATAGTATAGTATAGTATAGTATAGTATAGTATAGTATAGCATAGTATAGCATAGTATAGCATAGTATAGTCAGGGCTGTTTTTAAGGCAGGGCAAAAGGGGCAGCTGCCCTGGGCCCTGTCATTGTTGTGGGGCCCAAAGCAGCTGCCTCATACTTGCCAACTATCCTGGTTTAAATTCCCTCATCCCTTGAGGTTTTAGTCCTGTGCTGTGTCCCAATATCTCAGTGTGAAGTGCTGCTACTAATGCTGCCCAGCTCTCCCCTATTGTTGTGTACAGATGACTCACCTGCAGACCCTGTGTTTACATGTAAATTACTGGCATTCATATGTAAATAGCAGCAGCGTTGTACATCATGCCCCCCTGAGGTCATATCCACAGTAATCTCTAGCAACCAATCAACAAGCAGAATTCATGTGCTGTAACCTCTAGCAACTAATCAGTAAGCTGTAATGTGTGCTGTAACCTCTAGCAACCAGTCAGTGAGCGGTAATGATACACTGTAACCTCTGGCAACCAATCGGAATAGCTGTCTGATTCAGTAAACTGCTATTTACTGTATGTTTCAGAGCAGGTGGAGAGCAAAACTGCATGGGGGCCCCCCAGAAAAGTTTTGCCCAGGGTCCAATCAATATTAAAGACGGCCCTGAGTATAGTGTAGTATAGCATAGTATAGTGTAGCATAGTATAGTATAGTTTAGTCGATTATGGTATAGTGTAGTATAGTATAGTGTAGTATATTGTGGTATAGTGTAGCATAGTATAGTATAGTGTAGTAGATTATGGTATAGTGTAGTGTAGTATATTATGGTATAGTTTAGTGTAATGTAGTATATTATGGTATAGTTTAGTTTAGTATAGATATTATATTTTTGTAATAGTATAGTGTAGTATTATAGTATAAATATTATAGTTTATTAATATTATATATATAAAATGTGCCGGGAGCAGTGTCGGTAAAAGCGTAAGCGAGCGAGTAATGTTGCGCTCAGCAGCACACACCACCCAGCGGCCAGTAGGGGGGGCTGCACCTCTAGAGGGGTGCGGGGGATGCTTTGTGTCATTCAGCAGAGGAGAGCAGCAGCGGAAGGATTTCTAGCCAGGCAGCCAGGATCACTTACACTGGACTCCATCGTAATGGAGGAAGCGGCATAGGATTAGAAGAAAACAGGGCAAATTAGCGGCGTTGCGGGCTGGGATCCGGACTAGATCGGTATCAGTAGTAAGGACATAGGCTGCCATAGGCTGCGATGGGCAATGAAGGCAGCATAGAAGGAGGGGAAGGGATGGGTGGATATCCAGAAGGGATGGTAGGAGATGGGAAAGGAGGCTTCTCCCGCATCCCCTCCGGAATGGAGGCTGATCTGAGCCGGCTGAGCGAAGAGGAGAGAAAACAGATCGCCGCTGTCATGTCAAGGGCGCAGGATATGCCGAGAGGGAGTGAGACGGATCGGCCGGCACTCAGGCAAGGATCTTCCCTTCTCTTATATGACGGGTGGAGGAGAGCTCCCTACACATCCCCATCATCATAGGAACATGTCTGAGCTCCCCCTCCCCCCCAGGACGTGACATGTACATCTCCCCCATTCTCTCCCCTATAGATCACAGGGAGTTCGGGCTCACTAACCAATCAACAAGCAGAAATGTGCACAAGTGCATGCTGTGTGATAATGGGACGTGCCCCCGTTCTGCATGAATGAGTGTGCATGGGGAAGGTGCAGCTCCCACACTGCTCCACTACACTGTGCCTTTATGTAGCCTTCCTTCCTACCCAGCCCTACTAATACAAGTAGTACTAGGCTCCCTAGGATAAGATCCTTTATTATTCCTACCATTCCCACCATGTATACTGCCTCTGTATACCTGGATGTGTATATGATGTGTGCTAGGAAATGGTGTCTATGACCAAGCTTTCATCTTCCTTTCTGATGTCTATAGGCTTTCATTCCAGTCCTCCCTGTCCATGGTCCTGAAGTTCTCAGCACTGTCTATTATTCAGCGATGGTTTTAGGGTGAATAGTCATCTCCTCCAGTAATTCAAGAAACATGTCTGCTGTCTGTCATACTAGTCTCCCCCCCCCCCCCACAACATTGAATGCTGCCAACAAAATATATGTAACGAACATTATATGGGTGTCACCTATTTTATAGTGGGTGTCATATGTAATTATATGGTGCAGTAAGCAGGCAGATTTCTTCAATAAGGCAAAGCAAAGTAAAGCGATGATATGAAAGATCTGTAATCCATAGCAACCAATCAGATTTCAGTTTACTGTAGTCTGATCACTGGAAATGATTCTGGTTGCTTGATATGGGTTCCATGTGTAAGCCCAGTATATTGTCTTTGCAAGGCTTACTTTATACAGTATGTTGTTCTCTATGGCTATTCATTTTATTAATGAATGTATCACCGGAAAGACTTCATATTGCTTCTGTAGTACTGGATGCTTATATTGTGTGATATAAAATGGTTGGGGTCTATGTGCTGTCAGTGACCAAGCTTTCTTATTCTAATCTGTCATGTCTATAGGTGTTCATTACATTAATCAGTGCTGGTGTCCCTGTCCATGGTCCTGATCAGTGCTGGTGCCCCTGTCCATGGTCCTGATCAGTGCTGTTGTCCCTGTCCATGGTCCTGAAGTTCTCTGCACTACATATTATTCACCTTCACAGCTCTGGTTTTATGGTTTTAGGGCGAATAGTCACCCCCCCGGTAAATAAACAAACAAAAAAAAATCTGCTATCATACAAGTGTTCTTCTCACAATTTGAAATGCTGCCAACAAAATACATGTAAAGCACCTTGCATGCGTGTCAGTTATGTCAGTTATCTCATAGTAGGTGTCATATGCAATTATATGGTGCAGTAAGCAGGCAGGGTTGTTTCAACAAGGCAATGCAAAGTGTAGCAATGATATACAAAGATCAGTAATCCATAGCAACCAATCAGATTTCAGTTTACTGTAGTCTGATCACTGAAAATGATTCTAATTGCCTGATATGGGTTCCAAGTGTGAGCCCAGTATTTTGTTTGCATGGCTTACTATATGTGCTTTTCTCTTATTTCTGTTTTTTTCATTGATGAATGTTACTGGACATATTCATATTGCTTCTGTAGTACTGGGTGTTTATGATGTGTAGTTTAAATATCTTATTATTTTATTTAATTGTGCTAGGTAATGGTTGGGGTCTATGTGATGTCAATGCAGTGACCAAGTTTACCTATTCCAGTCTGATGACATGTCTTTAAGATTTCATTATTTTAGTCTTCATACTTGCGTCCCTGTCCATGGTCCTGAACCTCTCTGGACTATATATTATTCACTGTTTGTTTTTAGGGTGACTATAGTCATTCCTTTAAATAACTGGAGCTATCATACAAGAGTTCTTCCCACAATATTGTTGCCAACATAATATATGTAAAGGACATTTTATGTATCTCAGTTATCTCATAGTGTGTGTCATATGCAATTATATGGTGCAGTGAGTAGGCAGGGTTCTTCAACTTTGCAAAGGTTAGTAATTCATAGCAGCCAATCAGATTTAAGTTTACAGTGGTCCAATCACGAAAATTGGACCACTGTAAAAATGAAAATGATTCTAATGGCTTGATATGGGTTTCAAGAGTAAGTCCAGTACTACATCCTTGCACAGCTTACATTATACCTTGTCTTATATGCTACCAGTGCCATGACCAAGCTTCCCTGTTCTAGTCTGATTACATTCCTGTAATATTTAATTACAGCCATCAGTGCTGGCTTTCCACTCCATGGTTCTGAAGTTTTTGTGCACTACATATTACAGGCGGTCCCGGGGTTACAAACAAGATATGGTCTGTAGGTTTGTTCTTAAGTTGAATTTGTATGTAAGTCGGAACAGGTCCGTGTTCTATGTGTAGTTCCAGGCAAAAGTTTTTTGGATAGTATAGGGAAAGGTTACTCACCCCTGTAACATTTGTTGTGCTGTCTGTGCCCCTGTTCAGAAGATTTCACCTCACTTTCTGTTCCAATTGACAATTGGATTTTGAAAATTGTGGGTTGTTGGAATAAACAAGGATTAGTGCTAAAGCTTCAGTGGAGACACCTTTTCCCCATAATAGCTCATACAGGAGTAAATTTCCCTTCCTAGGGGTAGATTTACTCTCACTTCCTGTTGTCTCCCTCCGTTTGTAAGTAGGAGTCATATGTAAGTTGGATGTTTGTAACCTGTATTCACTTTGCTTTGATTTTTGGGTAAATACAGTCATCCTTTCAAGTAAAAATATCCTAACTGTGGCTATTATACAAGTGTTCTTCCTATAATAGCAATCTCTACCAACAAAATACATGTAAATGACAGCACCTGTATATATTTTATGCATGTCAGTATATTGTCAGCTATCTCACAATGGGTGTTGTATGCAATTATAAGGTGCAGTAGTAGGCAGGCTCTTCAACAATGCAAAGTTCAGTAATGTATGGCAGCTAATCAGATTTCAGTTTACTGTAGTCCAATCACTGAAAATGATTCTGATTGATATGAGTTCCAAGAGTAAGCCTGGTTTTAAATCTTTGCACTAATTATGTTTTGGACTTTTCTCTTATTTAAATTGTTTCCCCATTGATGATTATGTTACTGGAAAGAATTCATATTGTTGTTGTAATACAGGATGCTTATAATTTGCGATTTATATATTTTTTAATGGAATTGTACTAGGAAGTGTTTGGTATTGGTGTCTATATTTGTATAGGATTTCATTAGAGCCATCAATGCCGCTTCCCTGTCTATGGTGGTCCTGAAGATTTCTACACTGGGGCTCAACAAATCCCAGGCGCTAGGCTGCTATGGTAACTAGAAATTCTGTCCTGGCACCTGGGCGTGTCCAGTGGCATCGCTATGTCCCCCACAAGAGGGGTAACTCCACTGGTGTAGCTACAGGGGGTCGCAATTTTGCTCCCCTCCCCCATGTAGCCTTCCTATCACATTATTCCTATCACACTTACGCCACCACAGGGCTCTATTCAGTTTCCGGTCCTGGACCCGGCTCAGCTGGTGATTGGTGGGATTGGCTAAGAGGGAGCTGAAGAGGAGCTGGGTGTCTCTGCTGTGCCTCATGATGACGCTGGACCGCTCCCTTCCACGTGGCTTATCTCCAGGAAGGATAAGGGTGATGGTGGATGGCCAGAGACACCAGGTAGCAGAGGACGAATTTGGGCACACCCAGTGTATGTACGGCAACACCATGTCCACACCCCTGCCTGCCATAGTGCCCGCCGCCAGAATGGCCACAGCCATGGTGAGTCCTCATATAGAAGCCCATCTGCTCTCTGTCCTCTGCCCAGCCTGACTCCCTGGTGTCATTGCACACTACATGTACTCAGCAACTTCTGTGTGTGCCCACCCCCACACTGTACACATGTATGAATGTAAACGCACGTGTTGGGACGTGATTGCAATACACATTACATTTCGCCGTACGCTCACACAAACTGGCTCCAAACTTTTTTAGCTGGCTCCTAGATTCAAAGAAAATTTGTCAAGCCCTGCTCTACACTACAAATTCTTTAGTCAACAATCCTAACTGATTCTGTCATACAAGTGTGCATCCCACAATAGTAAACTCTACCAACAGAATACATGTAAAGGGCAGTGCCTGTATACATTGTATGCGTGTCAAATATGTCAGCCGTCTCATGGTAGGTGTCATATGCAATTATATGTTACAGGCTTGTTTCTTCAACAAGGCATTGAAAAGTGCAGTGGTGATATGCAAAGATCAGTATTGCATAGCAACCAATCAGATTTCAGTTTACTGTAGTTTGATTACTAAATTTTTTTCTGATTTCTTGATATGAGTGCTAAGATATAAGCCCAGTATGTTGTCATTGCATGGCTTACATCATACAGTATCTTTTGTCTTATTTCTATTTAGGTCATTGATAAATACAGTACTGAAAGTACTCATATTGCTATTGTAGTATTGGATGTTTCTAATGTGAGATATAAACATTTTATTTAATAAAATTGTGCTAGGAAGTGGTTAGTATTAGTGCCTGTATTTGCTTTCAAGGCCATGACAAAGCTTTCTTATTCTAGTCTGATGACATGTCTCAAAGCATTCATTACAGTCATTACTACTGGCTTCCTTGACCATGGTGCTGATGTTCTCTACACTACATATTATTTAGGCAAATACAGTCATTCCTTTTAATTAAACATTTCTAACTGAGGCTATCATAGAAGTGTTCTTCCCAAAATATTAAAGCGGAGTTCCACCCAAAAGTGGAATTTCCTCTTTAAGCACTCCTCGCCCCCTTTACATGCCACATTTGACATGTAATTTTTTTGTGGGGGGAGTGGGTACCTAGTTTTGACAGGTACCCAGCTCCCACTTCCTGCTCTCATTGCCTTACCACCTAGGCGACCCTTCCTCTCCCCCTTGGGGACTCCTCCTCTCCCCCACTCCCTCTCTGCAATCTTCTGGGACATGTCACAGGTACCAGAAGATTGCCTGGCCACTAAAAGAGTGCAGTGCAACGCATGTGCACCCGGCTGTAAAGCCGCAAGCTGTCACAGCTGGGTGCCTGCACATGCAATGCTAACGCCGGGGAGAGGAGCGAGGCTTTGGGGGCGGCCGCATCGCTGGACCGTGGGACAGGTGGGTGTCTGTTTATTAAAAGTCAGCAGATGCACTTTTTGTAGCTGCTGACTTTTAATAAACATACAAACGAGTGGAACTATGCTTTAAATGCAGAAAAAAAGATGACACCTGTCAGCATTATATGTGGGTCAGATATGTCAGTTATCTTATTGTGGGTGTTATTTGCAATTATATGGTGCAGTAAGTGTAAGGCAGGTTACGTAAACAATGCAATGCATAATGCAGAGATGATGTGCAAAGATCAGTAATCCTTTGCAGGCAATCAGATTTCACTTTACTTTAGTAAGATCATTGAAAATGTTTTCTAATTGTTATAAATGGGCTCTAATTCATCCCAAAGGTGTTTTATCGGGTTGAGGTCAGGACTCTTTGCAGACCAGTCAAGTTTCTCCACCCCAAACTCACTCATCCATGTCTTTATGCAACTTGTTTGTGCACTGGTGTGCAGTCGTGTTGGAACAGGAAGGGTCCATCCCCAAACTGTTCGCACAAAGTTGGGAGCATAAAATTGTCTAAAATGTCTTGGTATGCTGACACCTTACGAGTTCCCTTCACTGGAACTTAGAAGCCAAGCCCAACCCTTGACAAACAACCCCACACCATAATTCTCCCTCCACCAAATGATTTGGACCAGAGCACAAAGCAAGGTCCATAATGACATAGATGAGCCAGTTTGGGGTGGAGGAACTTAACTGTACAGAGTCCTGACTTCAACCCGAGAGAACACCTTTGGGATAAATTAGAGTGGAGACTGCGAGTCAGGCCTTTTTGTTCAACATCAGTGCCTGACCTCACAAATGTGCTTCTGGAAGAATGGTCAAACATTCCCATAGACACACTCCTAAACCTTGTGGACAGCCCTCCCAGAAACGTTGAAGCTATTATAGCTGCAAAGGGTGGGCCAACTCAATATTGAACCCTAAGGGCTAAGACTGGGATGCCATTAAAGTTCATGTGTGTGTAAAGGCAGGCATTACAATACTTTTGGCAATATAGTGTGTGTGTGTATATATATATAATGTGTGTGTGTGTGTGTGTGTGTGTATATATATATATATATATATATATATATATATATATATATATATATATATATATAAAACTATATATATATATACTGTATACAGTATCTCACAAAAGTGAGTATACCACTCACATTTTTGTAAATATTTTATTATATCTTTTTTTGTGACAATACTGAAGAAATTACACTTTGCTACAATGTAAAGTAGTTAGTGTAAAGCTAGTATAACAGTGTAAACTTGCTGTCCCCTCAAAATAACTCAACACACAGCCATTATTGTCTAAACCACTGGCAACAAAAGTGAGTACACCCCTAAATGAAAATGTCCAAATTGGGCCCAAAGTGTCAATATTTTGTGTGGCCGCCATTATTTTCCAGCACTGTCTTAACCCTCTTGGGCATGGAGTTCACCAGAGCTTCACAGGTTGCCACTGGAGTCCTCTACCACTCCACCATGACAACATCACGAAGCTGGTGGACGTTAGAGACCTTGCGCTCCTTCACCTTCCATTTGAGGATTTCCCACAGATGCTCAATAGGGTTTAGGTCTGGAGACATGCTTGGCCAGTCTATCACCTTTACCCTCAGCCTCTTTAGCAAGGCAGTGGTCATCTTGGAGGTGTGTTTGGGGTCATTATCATGTTGGAATACTGCCCTGTGGCCCAGTCTCCAAAGGGTAGGGATCATGCTCTGCTTCAATATGTCACAGTGCATGTTGGCATTCATGGTTCCCTCAATGAACTGTAGCTCCCCAGTGCTGGCAGCACTTATGCAGCCCCAGACAATGACACTCCCACTACCATGCTTGACGGTAGGCAAGACACACTTGTCTTTGTACTCCTCACCTAGTTGCCACCACACACGCTTGACACCATCTGAACCAAATAAGTTTATCTTGGTCTCATCAGACCACAGGACATGGTTCCAGTAATCCAAGTCCTTAGTCTGCTTGTCTTCAGCAAACTGTTTGCAGACTTTCTTGTGCATCATCTTTAGGAGAGGCTGCCTTCTGGAACAACAGCCATGCAGACCAATTTTATGCAGTGTACGGCATATGGTCTGAGCACTGACAGGCTGACCCCCACCCCTTCAACCTCTGCAGCAATGCTGGAAGCACTCATACGTCTATTTCCCAAAGACAACCTCTGGATATGATACTGAGCACATGCACTCAACTTCTTTGATTAACCATGGTGAGGCCTGTTCTTAGTGGAACCTGTCCTGTTAAACTTGGCCACCATGCTGCAGCTCAGTTCAGGGTCTTGGCAATCTTCTTATAGCCTAGGTCATCTTTATGTAAAGCAACAATTCTTTTTTCCAGATCCTCCAGAGAGAGTGAGAGCGATAACACTAAATTTAACACACCTGCTCCCCATTCACACCTGAGACCTTGTAACACTAACGAGTCACATGACACCGGGGAGGGAAATAATTGGCTAATTGGGTCCAATTTGGACATTTTTACTTAGGGGTGTACTCACTTTTGTTGCCAGTGGTTTAGACATTAATGGCTGTGTGTTGAGTTATTTTGAGGGGACAGCAAATGTACACTGTTATACAACAGTGTATTTTACATTGTAGCAAAGTGTATTTTTTCAGTGTTGACACATGAAAAGATATAATAAAATATTTACAAAAATGTGAGGGGTGTACTCACTTTTGTGAGATACTGTATATATAACACTATATATATATATAGCAGTATATATTACATTTATGTATTACACCGGTACTTATAAAGCACCATCAGTTTACATATACAGAATATATTGCACATTCACATCAGTCTCTGCCCTCAAGGAGCTTACAATCTGAAGTCCCTATCTCACATTTATACATGCACATACTAAGGCCAATTTAGACAGGAGCTAATTAACCTACCAGCATGTCTTTGGAGTGTGAGAGGAAACCGGAGTGCCCAGAGGAAATCCACGCAGGCACTGGGAGACACTGTGCTATATGCTAAGATATACTTTATATATATTATAGATAACAATGCTATTTTTAAAGATATGAATATGACATCACAGACAGTTATTAGTACTTCCACTGTTACATTCAGGATCAAATATTAAAAAAAAAAAAAAAACCTTCAGGAGAGTATATAAGATATTAAAGGTGAAAATTATATTTTAGACACACACACAGGTTGTTTCCTGTCCTGTAAGCCCTGTAAAAGAAAACACCAAGTGACATTTTGGTTCTGATGGAAGCTAGTGTAGAGTAATAGAGTGCAATCAAGTTACATAAATGTCACATATCTCACTGTACAGGTTGAAGCTACAAATGCCACAATCCCCATTCTGTGGAAGCTCAGTCCATAACCCCTCTGCTGCATCAGATGCAGTTGATATTCTATCAGGAGAGGAAAGGAGGGTTCTGTAAGGTGCCGCACATTGGATGGAATGGCTATATATGCACCTTATAAAATCACGTTTCATAAATTCTTGGGCATGTAGTGATGTGTATTAGCATTTCTGTGAGCAGTGACAGGGGACTTCATTTCTCCTCTGTCACTGCCCCATAACTGCAGGCTCCATTCTCCTCACTTGAATATCCTGCTTATCAAAGTCTATGGCCAGGGATTGGAGCAGTGAGATGTGCAGAATGGCTCCACCACCTACAAGCAGGATGTCAGAGCTGCAAACTAACTACGGAGGGGCTGTTATGGGACCAGTCCACTGTTCAAGGAGTGTGGACAGAAGCAACCGGTTGTTTAAAATGTAAAGTGTTACCGGAATACATAGAACTTCAGGGAGGATTTTTAAGAACCCTGCTGTCAATTGAAGGCAAACTCAGATAAGGGCAGGCTTTACTTATAAATTAAGGCAATGATTGTTCTACCTGGAGTTAAGCTTTAACAACTTAAGGACCAGGCCTAATTTTCGAACTTGTTTACAAGTTAAAATCATTTTTTTTTGCTAGAAAATTACTTAGAACCCCCAAAGATTATGTAATTTTTTTTTTTTATAACACCCTAGAGAATAAAATGGCGGTCGTTGCAATACTTTCTGTCACACCTTATTTTTTTTAAATTAAAAAATAAGAAAACAGTAAAGTTAGCCCATTTTTTTATATTGCGAAAAATGATGTTACACTGAGTAATTTGATACCCAACATGTCGCGCTTCAAAATTGAGCCTGCTCGTGGAATGGCGACAAACTTTTACCCTTAAAAATCTCCATAGAACTCACTGTTAAAAAAAAAAAAAAATCTCCATAGGCGCCGTTTAAAAGATTCTACAGGTTGCATATTTTGAGTTACAGAGGAGGTCTAGGGCTAGACATTGCTCTCACTCTACCGATCGCGGTGATACCTCACATGTGGGTGCTACTCATGTATGCATTCGCTTTAACATGCAAGCTCGGCGGGACGGGGCGTGTTAAAAATATTTTTTTTTTTCTTATTTATTTTACTTTTTATTTTTTATTTTTACACTGTTCTTTAAAAAAAAATGTGTCACTTTTATTCCTATTACAAGGAATGTAAACATCCCTTGTAATAGAAAAAAGCATGACAGTACCTCTTAAGTATGAGATCTGGGGTTAAAAAGATGTCATATTTACACTAATATGCAAAAAAAATGTTGTTTAAAATAAAAAAAATGTCCCTTTAACAGCTATGGGCGGAAGTGACCTTTTAACGTTGCTGCCGGCCTGCAATTGTATGGAGCCGGGTGGGGGCCATCTTCCTCTCAGCTCCATACCATGCTGCCGGTGGCTCCAGTAAGTGGCGGAAGGCACCAGAGCACGGTGGGAGGGGGGCCCTCTCCCACCCCCGATAAAAGTGATCTTGCGGTGAACCCGCCACTGAGACCACTTTTATCTTAAAGCGGACCGCCGCTGAAGAAGTGGCTACCGGGGTTATGGCAGCTAGCTGCTGCCATAACAACGATATTCTACTTCAAAGAGTCAGTGTATAACGACGGCAGGTGGTCCATAAGTAGTTAAACAATATTTGTATTTTTTTTTGCTTCAATGTTTTTATTAAGGTTTTCCAATGCACAGGAAGAAAAACAAAAAACAATTTGCATTCATACAGAAATAATACATTTTAAGTACATCCAGAATAATGATAAATCTAGCAATAACTAGTTAAACATGGGGTCGAGCCCAAAAGGCTAATAAGGTGAGACATATGAGGTACTCTCTGAGGAGTTTATAGAGAAACTGGGCAAGCCTCCAAGGCACCCAGACACCCCTATTGGGAACAAACTGTTAGGGCACTTACAACTGGCCCTTGTCATGTTATCTTACTGGTTCTCTGAAGTATATTTGAATCACTCTACATCTTGGGTAGCTCATGCATATCAGACCCATTGTCAGGGATGTGCTTCAAGGGAGAATCCCCTAATACTATGTTAAAGTGGAGTAATGTGTATTCTGGCTGGTATAGCTCAAGAATCAATTAGGGAACCTTAGTTTCTGTTATGGGGAGGGGAGGGTATGGGAAGGGTGGGGTAAAGGGGGTGAGGTGTTATGCCCTGTACACACGATAGGATTTTCCTATGGAAAATGTGTGATTG
Source organism: Lithobates clamitans (assembly GCA_037952925.1). Lineage (NCBI taxonomy): Eukaryota > Metazoa > Chordata > Amphibia > Anura > Ranidae > Lithobates > Lithobates clamitans. The sequence goes on from JBBGZY010000190.1 coordinate 12,154,027, forward strand.
GACCCTGTTGTCGGAAATTCCGACACATTTTCCATAGGATTCCGTCACACAAAATTTTAGAGCTTGTTCTCAAATTTTCCAACAACAAAATCCGTTGTCGGAAACTCCGATCGCGTTTACACAATTCCGACGCACAAAGTGCCACGCATGTTCGGAATCAAGCAGAAGAGCAGCACTGGCTATTGAATTTCATTTTTCTCGGCTCGTCGTATGTGTTGTACGTCACCGTGTTCTTGACGTTCGAAATTTCCGACCAACTTTGTGTGACCGTGTGTATGCAAGACAAGTTTGAGCCAACATCCGTCGGAAAAAATCTGATGGATTTTGTTGTCTGAATGTCCGATCGTTTGTACAGGGCATTAGTGTGCAGTTATTTCTTCGGTTAGTCATCTGATACCTTGTGGGTGCCCCCAGGTCGAGCTATGGTAATGTGTTTGATAGTCTACGGAATTCTGCAGATTCTGTGAAATGAATCCAGCAGGACCAGGTTTTATGGAATTTCACCAGGGTCTCTCTCGCCTGTTGGACTAGGTCTTCAATATTTGTATTTTTATTGATTTATTTTACTGTAGTCTAAATATTTTGTTCAGTATTCATATTAACTTACTGTACTAATTAATTATTACTTGTTTCTACTGTACAGCAAAACAAAAGGATGACCATTAATTCCGTGTGATCTGGGGAATGTATGGGCCCTTTCACACTGGGATGGGGGCGGCGTCGGTGGTAAAGCGCCGCTATTCTAAGCAGCGATTTACCTTCGGTAATTAGCCGCTAGCGGGGGGGTTAAAAACCACCGCAAAGCGCCTCTGCAGACTGTATAGCCGCGCTGTCCCATTGATTTCAATGGGCAGGAGCGGTGAAGGAGCAGTATACACTCCGCTCCTTCACCGCTCCGAAGATGCTGCTAGCAGGACTTTTTTTCCTGTGCTGCTAGCGCACCACTCCAGTGTGAAAGCCCTGCGCCTGCAAACCGCCCCAGTGTGAAATGGCCCTAAAACTCTAGTGTATTGCAGTTTTTTCACCTTCAGTACAGCTCCAATTTAAAGATACAAGTAATCCTTTATTTGAAAATAAACAGTGCCCTTTTTGGCAAAATTGTGCCTCTAACTGCCATCCACACTTGCAATATTTCAGATCTTAAGACCCCTTTCACACCAAGGCGCTTCAAAAACACCCTAAAACGCCTCAGCGTTATAACCGTGTTTTTACAGCGTTTTAGGGGCGTTAGCGTTAAAATTAACGCAACGCTGCAGGCGTTTTAACAGCGCTTTTTAAGCGTTATTGAAGCATGTGTTATTGATGCTATCTTTCTGCTTCCATGTTTATCCTTTGTGATATCATGTAAAATAAGCAGTGTCTTGTTTTACTTCAAATCTTCATTTTTCTGGGAGTAATTCTTTTTTTTGGCACTTTAATTTTGTTTTTTTGGCACTTTGATGGTCTGTATAATCATTCTGACCTTCCCACAATTTCAGTCCTGTTGTTGTAGATGCTCTCATTTCTGCTTACATGTTTACCTTTTTTTGAGATCATGTGAATTTTCTACAGCTCAGGGCGGATTATAGGCATAATTCAGGCGTTTTTACAGCGTTTTCAATTCATTTCAATGGAGAGGGGCGTTTTTAAAGCGCTTTTTTCAACGCCCAAAAGCTGCTCCAAAGATGCTGCTTGCAGGACTTTTCTCAACGCTCCGCCAGCGCAACGCCTCAGTGTGAAAGGGTCCATTGAGATGCATGGGGAGCGTTTTATGAGCGTTTTATAAAGTTATTTTTAGCGCTAAAACGCTGCAAAAAAGTCCTTGGTGTGAAAGGGGTCTAAAACGGAACTAAAGTTTCCTATCATTTTCAACCAAGGAATCTGCTATCCTGGCCTCTTTTTGATCTGCAACTGCCATGATCACGCACATGTGATCAGTTATGACACCAGCCATTTGATGGTTTCACAGTTTGGTTGAGACAGTTAGGTCTTGTTCACACCATGTGCAGAGATGTCAGTTTTTCTGCACGTGTTCTGCAAGGGCACAAAAAATCCAACTGTTCTCTGTGTGCCCTGTTCACACCACTACACTGGTATCATGTGCAGATTTTTTCTGCGCAGGAATCTGTATGGGGAAAAAAAGACATGAGACGTGCATGAAAACTGATGTGGAATTGATATCTCTGCAAGTAAAATCTGTGCAATTTTCCTATCAGTACCCATTGGTTTTCATACACGTATGGTTTGAACAAGCCCTTACATTCCCGGCACTGTTTTTGAAACGGTTAAATTAATGGGTTTAGGTCCACTTTGAAGGGTCGTTCACACCATATGTGCATGAAATCTGATGGGAACTGTTGGGAAAACTGCGCACATTTTACTTGAGACATCAGTTTACCAGTTTGCATGCACATGGACATCAGTTTTCAATCGCGTCAGTTATGAGCCCTAAAGAAGATATTAGCCAGCATGCCATGGTTTAACAAGTTAGCGTGCAAATGGATTGTATATTGCATGATCACATCACAGGAAAAGGCCTGTCAAAGGGGTCCCGTGTGACTCCGAAATGTTGCACTGTTCCTGTGATGTGATTATGCAATATACAATCTGTTTGGACACTATAGGGGTTATTTACGAAAGGCAAATTCACTTTGTACTACAAGTGCACTGATAGTGCACTCGGAAGTGCAGTCGATGTAAATCTGAGGGAAAGATCTGAAATGAGGGGAAGCTCTGCTGATTTTATCATCCAGTCATGTGCAAGCTAAAATTATGTTTTTTATTTTCCTTGCGTGTCCCCCTCAGATCTACAGTGACTGCACTTCCAAGTGCAATTTCAGTGCACTTTCAAGTGCACTTGCAGTGTATTTGTAGTGCAAAGTGGGTTTGACTTTAGTAAATAACCCCCTATCTTGTTGATCCATGGTGTGCTGGCAAATATCTCTTTTTTGACTTTCTGAACCAGTTTCCAGCTGGTTGTTGCTGCAGCACCCAAACTTTTGAGAGCTTATTAAGGAATGTGTGCGATGGGAACATGGGGTATTAGTTATGTGCCCTATTCACACCAATGTTGATGTCATGTCAGTTTTTTTTTTTCCATGCAGAAAACTGCATACACGTTGCAGATTCCTGTGCAGAAAAAAATCTGCACATGATACCAGTGTTGTAGTGTGAACGAGGCTCATAGAGAACAATTGTTTTTTGTGCCCTTGCAGAATGCGCCTCTGCACCATGGTGTGAGCGAGGCCTAACTCCTGTTTGGGGCTAGGACTCAGCTGATTTGAACCAGGAAAACATTGCCATTATGGAGTTTTTCTTTTTAATTCTACTGTGTGTGTATTCTGTGTGATTATTCATTATTAGCGGGGCACTTTGGTAATCAACTGTGCATCTTGCTCTATAGCCCTCCATTTACTATTGCTAATGTGGAAACTGCAGGAACAATTCAGAGAAGTACAAACTGTACCAATTAGGTACCATTCATGTATTATTTCTTGGTGTTAATAGTTAAAAAATAAGGGTTGCAACAGTCAGAGTATTTTCCTTTTAGTGAACTTGGTGCTGAGTTATTCACTTTAAGGTCATCACAGAGGACAAGGGGGCCCTCTTTATATCTGGAGGAAAAGAGATACAGTATAATCTCCAAATACGAAAAGGCTTCTTCACAGTAAGAGCTGTGAAAATGTGGAATAGACTCCCTCAAGAGCTGGTTCTGGCTAGTTCAGTAGATGTTTTTTTTAAAAAGGTCTGGATTCTTTCCTAAATGCACATAATATAACTGGATACTAACATTTATAGGTAAAGTTTATCCAGGGAATATCCAATTGCCTCTTGGAGGATCAGGAAGTAATTTTTTTCCCTGCTGGAGCAAATTGGATAATGCTTTATTGGGGCTTTTTGCCTTTCCCTGGATCAACTGTAGGTATGGGATTGTGAATAGGATTGTATTTTTTTTCCCCCTTCTATTGGTTGAACTGAATGGACTATATAACTATATAACTAAAGGATTGGGCTAATACAATGGTATCAGCAGACATTATTTTTAGGACTGCCATAGATGGCTTCTAGTGTATTAAGGCTTTCAAGGGTTCTTTCTTTTTTAAATAAAAGTGGGTAGACATTTTAATTGTGTGTATGTATAGTGATTTTTACAATCTGGCTTTTACTTAAACCAGAGTTCTTCCTGAGAAAAATATGTAACTTAAAGGGACTTGGAATATGGATTTTACAGTTCTCAATGTGCCTTTCTCTTGTGATGAAAGATTGGTGCAGTCTTTCTAAGGGACTATATAATGACATATATCACTGTGCTATCAATGGAAAACAGTCCACACTACACTCAGTGTCTGAATGCATATTGATTGCAATTCTTGTCTATTCATGCTGTTATGGCCTTCCTTTATGCTTTCTCATTGTATCCCTCTGCTTCCACTGGACAGTCAAAAAACAATCTAAAAGACAATTACCATATATCAGGAAATAAAGCAAAAAACCACAATCACTTATTAATTTCAGAATGGGGATACACAGTAGATATTGAAAGTAATTCAGATCTGTTGTTAAAGATGGAAAGCAAAAAATCTTAATAAATGGGGATGTGAACTAAATCATAATTCTGTTATTTGAAATGTATCTCAAGCAAAACACTTTTATGGGGGATAGAGTGGGAAAGGGTTAGACCCTCTGTTACATTTTAATTTCTGTCTGTGTCTTTATTGGGTCCATTCTCTCCCCTATATTTATACTAGTGATCATTGTCATCTAGAAAGAAAATACGTGTAAATATGACATTTGGGGCAAAGAAGAAATCTTCCAATGTTACAGCTGTTGGAACAAATTTCTAAGAGGGGATGAAAATGCAAATGGAAATTTTTCCAAAGGTACACAGACACCTAAAAATAAACTGTCAGGGATTTAACCCTTTTCTTTTCTGCCCCCAAAAAATTAACTACACATACTCTCTAGGTTATAACATTATTTAATACGTCTGTAGAAAGTGCTGTGTTAATGTGCAAGGGCAGTTATCCAAAGCAGCCAATCAGTTTTCATTTTTGTTAGTCAACAGCCAATGTGGAATTTGGATTTTTGCTATGGGTTAGTGCTCTTAAGCCTGCCATTCAGCTGGAATCAGGCGAGATTCGAACCATGTATGGGTAAGCTGAATGTACCCAAGTTGATCGATCGATTAACTTGAGTGCAACCAGCCTATCATATTTTATTTGTGATTATTGCTAGCGGCTGTTATAGCTGCTAGCAATAATCACTTTGTTCTCCTAGCAGGGATGGCTTCCGTGCCCCTCCCGCCGGGAGAACACAATGGCTCTGCAAGAGGGATTCCCCCATCAATACTTTCCTGGGTTGCAGGAAAAAATAATGAAATTTATATATGAGTGAAACCAGCATGTACAGTTGCACTGAACAGCAGTTCTATATAGAATTCTACAACTGGATAGCTATGCAGCTTTTTTAATTTTACATTTCTCAGCCATGAAAGATGTTGAAAAGTCTGTGTATATTGATATTGGCTTTCTGTGTGTGCGTGTTCTGTTTAAAACAAGCTGTGATCACAGTGGAAAAGTGTGAATGGAGCTCTAGCACCGTAGCACAGGTGATCAAAGAATGTAGTAACTACCAATGTACATAAACACTCTTACCGAAACAGAGCACTGATCTCAGCTTTCATTCTATACACATGTATACACCACAAGCATTCGCTTCAAAGGGTTCAATGATTGCTTTGTATAGAAGCACTCGATTCGCACTTTGTTGTCTATTTTCATTTGACTATAAAATATGATTATTAAACATGCATACTGTGGCTTAATAAGATGTACCTTGTTATACTGTGTATATATGTCCACTGGTATTAGAGTACCTATTAGAGTTTAATGCCACCTAAACCTCATTTCATTGAATAATGACTATTAATTATTTAAAATGAAATGGCACAAAACAAAAATTTGTAAAAAATAAATAAAAATAGTTTAGAATCTAGAAATGCTAAGCATTTCTTAGCAGTTCTAACCACAAGAGGTAATGTCACAGTCTTTTGTGGTTTACCAGCAAGCTGTGAGTACTGCATAGGCTAATGCTTTCCTAAAGCTATTGTAACCATAATAGCCATAAAACAAACATCAGCAACACTTTCGCACCAAAATATTTATTCATAATATATCAATGACAAAAATGTAGGCTGATATACAAAAATCCAAGAAATCAGCACCAAAAATGCCTGCACCATTATTTTTTTTAGACTTAAGATGTCCACATATAATTTCTTTTAGATTTAGCAACAAGTTTATAGTATGAGGGCCTACTTGATTGCATATGAATGGAATTGATTGTTCAGCTAGGTCCAAGCACTATAAACATGTTGCTGATCGTGAATCTATGTTATATTGTACAAAGGCTGCACAATCAAATTATATCATGTGGCCACATTTACATACCTGTTTAAAGGGGTTGTAAAGGTATTTTTTTTTTAAAATAACAAACATGTTATACTTACCTCCACTGTGCAGCTCGTTTTGCATAGAGTGGCCCTGAACCTGGTCTTCCGGGGTCCCTCGGGCGGCTGTCTGAGCTCCTCCCCCCAAGAACTAAACACCTTCATGTGAGCTCTCTCGCATGGTGTTTAGTTCTTGTGGGCGTGCTCCCGTGATACAGCTGGCGGCTATAGCTGCTGACTGTATCACTCGGCCCCGCCCCCGGCGCACCGCGTCATTGGATGTGATTGACAGCAACGCGAGCCAATGGCTGCGCTGCTTTCAATCCATCCACTCTAGCCAATCAACGGCCAGGCTGAGAGGCGAAGAGGAAATCAGGGGCAAGCGCAGCAGGTGAACAGGGGTAAAATGGTAAAATGGGGGGGCTGGGGGGACCGGTATTGTCGGATGTTTTTTCACCTTAATGTATAGGATGCATTAAGGTGAAAAAACGTGAACCTTTACAACCCCTTTAAAGTGTACCAAAAATTCCAGTTTTTTTTTTTGTTTTTTTTTTGCTAATATTATAATATATAATATATACTACATATATGCTAATTTGCTTTCAGCATATGATTTTTATTTATTTTTTATTCTTCCATACCTGGGGATATTTAATCACTGTAGGGAAGGGTGAGAATCTCTGTCAGGTTTTAAAGTGGTTCTAAAGTCAGAAAGTTTTTTTTTTTATCTTAATGCATTCTATGCATTAGGATAAAACACCTTCTGTGTGCAGCAGCCCCCCTAATACTCGATTCAGCGATATTGCGCAAGACTCTCGGCTGTCCGTAACTCTCCCTCCTCATTGGCTTAAACAGCAGCGAGGTGCCATTGGCCCCCGATGCTGTCAATCAAAGTCAGTGAGCCAATGAGGAGAGAGAGGGGGTGTAGCCAAGCCACAGTTCCGTGTCTGAATGGACACACAGGGCTCAGCTAGGGTGCCCCATAGCAAGCTGCTGGCTTTGGGGGCACTCAGCAGGAGGGAGGGGCCAGGAACGCCTGGCGAGGGACCCGAGAAGAGGGGGATCTGGGTTGCTCTGTGCAAAACCACTGCACAGAGCAGGATAGTATAACATGCTTGTTATTTTTTAACAAAACAAAAACAGACTTTAGTATCACTTTAAAGGGTAACTTCACTCTCTCAATCAACATTGACTAATTTTAATTTTTTATGTTGCTAGCATTAGTAAAAAGATAGGAAATTATATCATATTTACTTGTTGCTGTTACTGGTTTCCAGACCCAGACAAATGATGCCATACATCTCAGGAGTCTTCAGGAGGGGAGTAGGGGTTTTCTCAGTTTAGCAAGCCAACTTTTCCTGTATGCCTGAGCTAAGAGAAGATGAATTCCAGCAAGTAAAGGCTACAGGAATTATTTGCCCTTACAAAAGATGGCCGCAGCCAGAATTTTTAGGGGGTGTTTTTCAAGATGATTTCTCAGAAAAATATAGCATGGAGAGATGGATGGATGGGGGAGTTTGCTTTGAATATTGAAAATCAAACAAATAGCGTTTTTGGTTTGTGGTACTCAGATGCAGTGTAGTTCCGCTTTAATTGCTGTCTTCGCCCCCACTGTGAAGATCACTGCTCACTTCTTGTTTGGTCACCTAGAAAGGTGAAATATTCCCAACAAGTGTTCAAGATACCATACAAGCATTTTTACTTGCTGCGTTTGTTTACTAGAAATGCATTAGACCAGAAATGCAAAATACTTTACTCATTTTAAACAGGCACTAGAGTGTGATCAGTTTTACAAAATGTCACATTTAGGATTTTTGGAAAGTGATTGCTGTCTCCCATTGTCTTGGGTATCGAAAATATAGGTAGACTTTAAATGTCAGATGCTTGGCTGTGCTACTGGCTTAGGGTGCTTTTGAGCTATGTGCCTGTGTGAATATTGTTGCCTTTGCTAATATGCTCCAGCCCATGTCATTTGCAAGAAACCTCCGACCAAATGTTTTATAATATAGCTGGCTTTTCAGATAGGATATTGATTAGTTGTAAGAGTAATGTTCTTTCTTCGGTTCAGTAAGGATTACATTGAATGTTTTCATGGCTGAGATCCTGAATGAAGAAATATCTTCTCCTTGATGCCAGTGAATGTCCAACAGGATTGGAATCCTTCTTAGATTGGATCTTGCTTGTTTTTTAGCCTGAGTAGTGTTTAAGTAGACCTACCCTAAAATGGAATTTTATCTTGATAATGCGATCACTCTGCTAGCAGTACTACATGTAGATTAACCAAGTCATGCAGAACACTAGAGGTCTGCTTGCTATTGGATTTAGAGCCTGTAAATTATCTGCCTCACCTGAATTATTTTTAGCGTCTCCCCATTTTAGACAAGTTGTCACCTCTGTGCTTCAGGTCATTGTTCTACAGCTGTATGAACAAAAGTTTATTACCACAGTGCTTTTGGCAGACAGGTGGGACTTGAGCATCTACAGTGCCTTCAAAAAGTATTCATGCCCCTTGACATTTTACACATTTTGTCATGTTACAACCAAACATGTGAATGTATTTTATTGAGATTTTATGTGATAGACCAACACAAAGTGGCACATAATTGTGAAGTGGAAGGAAAATGATAAATGGTTTTTTACATTTTTTTACAAATAAATATGTGAAAAGTGTGGCGTGCATTTGTATTCAGCCCCCTTTACTCTGATACCCTTAACTAAAATCTAGTGGAACCAATTGCATTCAGAAGTCACTTAATTAGTAAATAGAGTCCGCCTGTGTGTAATTTAATCTCAATATAAATACAGCTGTTCCGTGAAGGCCTCAGAGGTTTGTTAGAGAACCTTTGTGAACAAACAGCATCATGAAGGCCAAGGAACACACCAGACAGGTCAGGGATAAAGTTGTGGAGAAGTTTAAAGCAGGGTTAGGTTATAAAAAAATATCTCAAGCTTTGAACATCTCACAGAGCACTGTTCAATCCATCATCTGAAAATTGAAAGAGTATGGCACAACTACAAACCTACCAAGACATGGCCGTCCACCTAAACTGACAGGCTGGGCAAGGAGAGCATTCATCAGTGGAGCAGCCAAGAGGCCCATGGTAACTCTGGAGGAGCTGCAGAGATCCACATCTCAGGTGGAAAAATCTGTCCACAGGATAACTATTAGTCGTGCACTCCACAAATCTGGCCTTTATGGAAGAGTGGCAAGAAGAAAGCCATTAGTGAAAGAAGGCCATAAGAAGTCCCATTTGCAGTTTGCGAGAAGCCATGTGTGTAAGAAGGTGCTCTGGTCAGATGAGACCAAAATTTTTCTTTTTTGACCCAAAAGCAAAACGCTATGTGTGGCGGTAAACTTACACTGCACATGACCCTGAACACACCATCCCCATAGTAAAACATGGTGGTGGCAGCATCATGGTGTGGGGATGCTTTTCTTTAGCAGGGACAGGGAAGCTTGTCAGAGATGATAGGAAGATGGATGGAGCCAAATACAGAACAATCTTAGAAGAAAACCTGTTAGATTCTGCAAAAGAGTTGAGACTAGAGCAGAAGTTCATCTTCCAGCAGGACAACGACCCTAAACATACAACCAGAGCTACAATGGAATGGTTTAGATCAAAGCATGTTCATGTGTGAGAATGGCCCAGTCACAGTCCAGACCTAAATCCAATTGAGACTCTATGGCAAGACTTGAAAATTGCTGTTCACAGATGCTCTCCATCCAATCTGACAGAGATTAAGCTCTTTTGTAAAGAAGAATGGGCACAAATGTCACTTTCTATATGTGGAAAGCTGATAGAGACATCCCCAAAAAGAAAGGTGGTTCTACAAAATAATGACTCAGGGGGGCTGAATACAAATGCACGCCACACTTTTCACATATTTATTTGTAAAAAAATTTGAAAACCATTTATCATTTTCCTTCCACTTCACAATTATGTGCCACTTTGTGTTGGACTATCACATAAAAAATCCAATAAAATACATTTAAATTTTTGGTTGTAACATGACAAAACATGGAACATTACAAGGGGTATGAATACTTTTTCAAGGCACTGTATTTTCAATCAAAACAGTGTTGTCAGGCTCATGAACAGGAAGACTGATCTATTTACCAGTGACAACAGATCCATGAAAACCTTCTACCACCAATAACTATACAGCACAGTAGAGGTTGACATTGAATGAGTTATCACCCCATCCTCAGAGCCCTGAACTCAGTGCCTTGATTTCGGATTGTGCCTGACTAACATTCTGTGCCTGATGTGCTTGACAACCCTTCTGTTTGTGATTATGATTTGTTTTTCAAAGTGGAACATGTAAGAATAGAAATATGGGACCATTTCCTGCAAATTCCTTTTTTTAAAGTGCAGACTCCAGGTCTGTCCTCCTCATCCTGGCCTCACCCCTTAGTCACTGAACTGGAATGAGCAGGCAGACAGTGAGGCAGACAGTAAGGTTTGAACACCTCATCTGTCTATTTGCCTGGGTCAATGCCTTGTCAATTATTGAATATAAGATAAGGATGACAGTCTAGGACAAGGGTCTTCAAACTATGGCCCTCCAGTTGTTCAAGAACTACAATTCCCATCATGCCTAGTCATGTCTGTGAATGTCAGCGTTTTACAATGCCTCATGGGATGTGTAGTTCTGCAACAGCTGGAGGGCCCGTAGTTTGAGGATACCTGGTCTAGGAGCTTACAGCCTTACAAACAAATGCTGAAAAATATTTCATTAATATTATTATTCATTAATATTACATTTAACTATAAGAATGACTGTGCTTTGGTTATTTGAAAACTACTAAATGTGCTAATGTCAGTCCTGGAGGCAAATGTTATATGACTAGTTTGCAAAATAACTCTTCAATGGAACATTAAGGCCCCTTTCACACTGGGGCAGTGGGTGCGTCGGCGGTAAAGCCCCACTATTTTTAGCGGCGCTTTAGCATCAATTTCATGGCGCTATTCAGCCGCTAGCAGGGGGTAAAAGCGCCATAAAGGGTTAAAACCACCGCAAAGCACTTTTGCAGCAGTGCTATGCCGGCGGTATAGCCGCGCTGCCCCATTGATTTCAATGGGCAGGAGCGATGAAGGAGCGGTGTATACTCCGCTCCAAAGATGCTGCTTGCATGAATTTTTCTAGCGTCCTGCAAGCGCACCACTCCAGTGTGAACGCACTTGGGCTTTCACACTGGAGAGACAGGAGCGGCGCTATGCAGGCGCTATGTTTAGCGCTGTAGCGCCTGTAAAGCGCCTCAGTGTGAAAGGAGTCTTAAAGGAAAACTGTCAAGTGAGAACAATGAAAGTTGTCATTTCTGACCTCTTCTTTTTTGGAATTCCAATTCTATGTCTGTCATGCTGATGCTTTTTTTTTTCTCACAGTCATTTGTTCCATACATGTTCTGGGCCTGTGACTCAAAGTACTAAGTTTAGGCAAAAGCAAATATAGCATTTACAGATGTAGACTGTTTATGGTGGCCCCTGTACATGTCTGATGACAGGGTCATTTTTTTTTTTACCCACTCCCTCCCACCTTAAAAAAGTCTAAGTTCTACCTGCCCTCTCTGAAGGCCAGTGCTGTACTCAACCTCCTCATCAGTAATCCTTGTCAGGGCAGAATGTCATTCTGGAAATTTCCTGTGATTCCAGCCTGTTGTTTACATGCCCCCTAGAAGGCCTGCATCACGCTGGCTGGGCTCACAGTACTACAGGATGGATGCCATTACATGAGCACCACATAATTATGAAGAATGCCTCCTGCCCCCTCTGCTTCCACTGGAGGCAGAGGAAGAAATGCTGGACATCACTGGACCAGCAAGAAGACTGCAGTGAAAAATATATGAATAGGGTTTTTGTTTAAAAAAATAAAGGTAAGGGGATTTGGGGAGGGGGTTACACTTGTCAAGTTACATGCCTGGAGTTCTGTTTTAAGTCAGGACTTGAGCTTGCAACATAAAATAGCAGTAAGCACTTCTCAGATCTTTCCTTGGCATTGATAGAAGTTCTGCATGTGTTTGGCCCGCTGTACTTCTTTTCTTCTTCCAGGGATTAAAAGACAGTTTTGGCTTTAGAACATGAATTGTTTTGTTTGCTAAAGGCTATCAAATAGGCATAGCTATTTTCACATAAAGGATTTTCATGTTTAGTTTTGATCTTAGTCACTGTGTTGTGAACTAAACAATCCTTAACGTAACGCTGACCTGCTAACATAGCGCAGTAAATATAAGGTGCTCCCTGCTTTCTGTTCCCTCTTCAAAAGAAGATTTTGCATGCTGTAATGGAATCGGCAATCAAATATGAATCAACTTTCCTACAAAAACTTTGCACTCAGCTCATTATTTAATGGTGGCAGGAAAAGCTCAAACCAAAAGTGTTTTGAAAAGTCTTTTTTTTTAGCTAGTGAAGACGTGTAAGCGTGCACTCTCCTTATATTTCATTACAAATGCAGATGTAGTTGTGCTGGGTTTAAAATTAGAAGCTGTCTTGGGTAAGTCATGAGTTGAGCTATCTTGGGTAAATCATGTGTTATAAAAAGACCAAAGTACTAACCTTTTATAGAGAAACTGCTGCTTTAATTTTCCTTCAATGTTGCCCACATAACATATCCTGGACATTTGGTTATATGATCATTGTTAAAGGGGAAGATCAGAGTTCAAACTGGCTGATCTTCCTCTTCTGAATTTATCATGTAATCAAAGGCCTAGACTTGGCCTGCATGGAAGAAGTTTGGTGCAGCATTTCTTCCTTTGCATTTATTCACCCCAGCAAAAAATATGTATATGACTGTAAGCCAACATTTTGAGTTCAGGTCGACTGTAAAGCAGAAAGAAAAGCTACAATAAGTCGACTTTTAAATGCAGAATTGCCAATGCTGCCAATTTCCTTTCATACATTTTCTTATAAATCACAATGTAAATATCATTTTTCTATGCATTCACCTGGCTACAAAGCTCCAGCACCTTAATGCATTGTAAATGTGCAAGCACCCAATGGGGCTAGATTCCATAGAGCAATGACATCACCCATTGAGTTTCTGCTCTAGCCGTGGTCAACAGGTGAGAAAGTTCCCTCCCATCAGCTGCAACTCTACTGAGCCCTATTTGCATATAAAAATTACACATAAATCATATGCTGTGTAAAAAAGAAAACTTTTTTTCTGCAGTCTGTTTTTGTTTTTAAAAAATGCTGCATGCAGTATATTTGGCTGCAGTAATGCAGATCAGGTCCAGCAAAGTGGAGAATAACTTGAAAAAAATAATGTGTCATGCTTTCTTTTGAGCATATCTTTGGAACATCAACAGGTCCTTATGTAGAGATGCATATAGTTGTATTGTAGGTTTTATAGGGTTCCCATGCTACAAACGAATGCATACAGATTTAAAATCTTTAGCTTTCCCAGGATCCTGGGAGAATGCTTACTGATATTACCCTCACCTAGGCAAAGCAAGGGTCCAAGTTTTTTTCCCCTCTATGAGGAAACTCATAAATAGGCTAGCAAAAAAAAAAAAAATACCTGTGCTATTTTTTGGCAATGCACACACAGAGCATTTACATCAGTGTGCTGTGGTGAACTTTAGTGTATGATTATTTTTGTACTATGTACATGCATGGAGTGACATTAAAATTACCCATGCATGACTTATGATATTACTGTGTGTCACTGTAGTATTAAATAGCTCTTCTAAGCTTCTCATATTGAGCTGATTTGTGATCCTACCACAAGGTGCATCTAACCCCAATCGCTGGAATTTTTACAGTGTCGTAGGCACTGAACAGAAATCTGTCTCCAATCCATGTAACAAATGGCATGACTGTTGGTAAAGTATACCTGTACATGAACCTGTTGCACTAAATGTGCAACAAAATTTACCCCAACATGTAAAAGGTCTTATTTACTTCCACTTTTCTTATCATGTAAAAGTGTTGCACAAATGAACTACCTGAATTTATTGCAGACGTCGGATATAGCAAGAGAACTGCTGCATGGTTTTTATGCAGGGCTTTTTTTCTCAAACAATAGGTGCTGGAACTCAACCACGACCCCCCAAAGCCCCTCCCCCCACACACACCCGCCAAATCACATCAAATAGTGGGTGTGGTCATATTTCACAAACAGTAGAAGGGTCTTAAAGGGGCATTAAATATCAGGATTTCATTACATATAGAGTGCACAGTTCATAGGGGTTACACACAGAGTGCAGAGCTGTCACTTGTAAACACAGAAAAGAGACTTCTGTGTTTACAAGTGATTGTGGTGAGCAGGCACCAAAGGGTCTGAGCCAGAGGTGGTGGAACTGAGTTCCACCAAGTTCCCCCTGAAAAAAAGGAAACTTGGTAATGTCAATATTGTACTGCTCACTGTTCTCTTTCCTGGAGGTTCTGACATAAGGTAGCAAAGCCCTACCTCTACCAAGATGGTTTCCTGCACACAAAAACACAGTGCAGAACAAGACATGGTAAAACAGGTGATCCTGCCACAAAGGCAATTTTTCATGTGTGTTCTGATATAGGAGGATAATGTACTGCACAATTGTCCTCCTTTGTTGGTCCCGTCACATGCCCCCTTGAAAGAGAGGGGGTACTCCCTGTATAAGAAAGTGTGTCTAAACTGGTTCAGGAAGGGCATCATTCAACCTAGAAATGGAGTGCCACAAAATTATTGATCAGGTCAGTCTGCGGGGAATAGGTGAATATAGCAGCTGTAGCTTTATTTTTAAAGCAGAACTAAACTCCACTTTGCAACTGTACACCATCAGACATTAGGTAGCATGTACTTGTAGTCAGCATTCAAATCATCCATACCTTTCCCCTTCCTGAAATATAGCTATACCTCTGTTGTTGTGACAACATGGAACATGGATGTAGTAGATGACATAATGCTAGCAGGGTTCTCTTTAGATCTTGCCACATCCAGGATATCAGAAACAAGATTAGAACTGTGCGTGTAAGTGACATCTCACTTCTGATGCTCCTCTATCCTTTATGAAACCCCTTCAAAATTTGGATCAACAGTTTGGTTTGCACTTTGCAGAATCAGGGTTGATGTGTGTTAACCACTTCCCGACCACCCACTGCAGATATACTGCGGCAGGGCGGCCGCTCTGTGCCAGATCACATACCTAGTTCGTGAACTGACACTTCCGGACCTGGGGCACGCACTCGCGCTGCCAGTGTCCCGCTCCCACTGTAAACACACGCAGCGGGGGCCTAGTGGCAGGTACAGTGGACTGGATGTCTTCCAGCACCCGCCGATTGTACAATACACAGGCAGGACAGCGATCTGCCTATGTAAACAAGAGAGATTGGCATTCTGCCAGTAGGGAAGGTATTGATGCTGTGTTCCAAAGCAGGAAAATGGATCAATGCCTTTCCATAGTAAAAGCAACTCCCACACAGTGAGAAAGCACAGGCTAGGCACACAGTTAATCCTTTGATGTTAACCTCTTCCCAGCCAGTGTCATTAGTATAGTGACAGTGCATATTTTTTAGCACTGATCACTGTATTAGTGTTGCCGGTCCCCAAAAAGTGTCAAATGTGTCAGTTAGTGTCTGATTTGTCCACTGCAATATCGCAGTCCCACTATAAGTCGCTGATTGCCACCATTGGAAGTTTTATATATATATATATATATATATATATATATATATATGTGTATATATATATATGTAGCGCTGGTAGATTTACAATCTACCGCAGATTAGGTAAATTTAGTAAATTGTGTGTTAGGAAGGTTAAAAGTTCGCCTCTGTTCCAGCTTGGCTGACGTTGTGTGTGCTTCCGTGCTGACCGGTTGGTGTCGCTGTTACCATTAGTCAGTGTTGGAAGGACAACGTGTCGAAGTGTAAAGATGCTCCTCTGTCTTGGAGACAAGCTCGGTGGAGGTGGTCCTCCGAGTTGCATTCTGGGCGAGGGTATTTATGGGACAGACGCCATGTTCTAGGGTTCGTTTTACAGCCACCTGCTGGCCCTCCGTTAAGGAGCTACCTCGTGGTCCTCCGATCGGGAGGCCCACGATGCTGCGGCACAGGGGTGGGTCCAGAGGCTTGTCTGGGGCCTACCACCACGGCCGAGGAATGGTCCTGAGCTGTCGGTCCTGTGTGACGAAGCTGGAAGGCCGAGGAGATCCCAGGGGAGGACCCGTCTTGGAGAGATCACGCAGCGTGCTGGTCTATAGAGGGGCCTGGTGACTCGGTTGCAGGACGTATCCAAAAGAAGTAATTATACAGCATAGTGTCGCCAGCTCGGCTTGAAGGTTCAGGCACTGTGACTGACTGTTCACTGCAGAAGATCTGATACATCCTGTGGCAGAGGATCGTGCAGATTTACCCCCCCGAATAAGTCTGTGGCAGAGACTTTAGATTCGTGCTGCGTACTGGCTGCTAGACCGGTGAGAGAGGCCTATCCAGACGAGCAAAGAGTGTGTCCCATGAGGGGAACGCATTCCACATAATTATCTGAATTCTACCGGGACATTTGTAGCTAAGATCTCGTAAGAAGATATATGAGTTTCTCCTGAAGGTTTCCTTTCCCTGTCTCTTTCCTGCTACTTCCTAAAGTTTGACTGTTTAATAAAGCATTGAAAACGTACTCCAGTGTTGGTGCGTGTTTGTCGTCCAGCAGTAAACTCAACAGAACTCCTAGACCCAGTGCCAATGAAACAGAGGGAAGCAAAGTGAAGGTAACAGACCCGCTTAAACCAGCAGCTCCACCGTGAGTTATTGCTATATATATATATATATATATATATATATATATATATATATATATATATATATTTTTTTTTAAATCCCATAGTTTGTAGATGCTATAACTTTTGCGCAAACCAATCAACATACATAATTGAGGTTTTTTTACCTAAGATATGTAGCAGAATACACATTGTCCTAAATTGATGAAGAAATTAGATTTTTTAAAATTTTTTATTGAATATGTTTTATAGCAGTAAGTAAAAATATAGGGCTTTTTTCAAAATTGACAGTCTTTTTTTTGGTTATAGAGCAAAACATAAAAAATGCAAAAGTGATCAAATACCACCTATTTGTGGGAAGAAAGGGACATACATTTTATTTAGGTACAGTGTCGCATGACCACGCAATTGTCAGTTAACATAACACAGTGTCATATCGCAAAAAATGGCCTGATCATGAAGGGGGTTAAATCTTCCAGAGGTCAATTGGTTAATGTTGAAAATAAGTTTATGCAAAAAAGCATTCACGATAGCACCAGCATCAGTGGTAGCAGAGGAGAAATGGGCTAAAACAAAAATCAAGTGTGCTTCATAATATTGATGATATTGGTTTTATCAAGCACTTGTACATTTATATGAGTGAGGATCTAACTTTCTCTGGTGACAGTATATAGGGTTTGCTTCCACTTTAATTCCTGCTGGGGACTGAAATTTAGAATATTTTTTGTCTAACCTGGAGTTGGGTTTAAATCTGAAAACTTTGTGCAGTTCAGCTAGAGAATAACTGCAGAAGCAATGCATGTTTTTATAATATGTATTACAAAGTCTATTAAATACATAAATGATCTGCCCGATCAGGTTACTTTTCCACCCATGTATAACTCCACTATTTTTTTAATGAGCTTTGGGGCAGAGATGTCAGTACTGTTTTGCAAATCACAGTAGATAAATGCCACTGATTTTAAAATTACATAGGACGTGAAGTTCACCAAGGTATACACATAAGAACTGAACAGGTCAAATGATGTGTTTTGATTTGTGGATTTGTGTGTTAGTTAATATTTAAGATAGACTAATATAAGCTAGCAAAATATTTTAATATGCAATTTGACCTGTTCAGTTCTTATGTGTATGAGGCAGACTAAATGTTTAGCGATTAATAAAAATACATGGAGCAGCCAGTAGTGCTGAACACACATCTTGTTGTTGTTATCACTGTTTTTCATTTGCGGTGATAGCAATTTTATAAGCACTAATACTGCCTATAAATCTAGTGATTTATTTTGTAAGAAAATAAGTAAAGCAGACTTCAAGGCTAACCTTTTTTTTTCCACTCCTTGTCTTAATGGTCTGCATTTGTCTTGCAAGCCTTTACCATCCCCATAATTTCTGCTTCTGATCTATACAGGGAATCTTGGTTTGGACACTACATCCAGACTTTGTGTTTACCAGTGTCACCCAGCCCCTTCCTCTGTGGGCTAGCTGTCATAAAAACCTCAACTTTAGTCTAGCCACTTTCTGCAAAATCACGTACCTATACGTCATTCTGCCTCAAATGGTGGTACCGGGGTGATGCCCTTCAGTTGCAGGCATCACCCTGGTACTGTTTTTTTAGAGCTGACATTCGGCTTTCTTGTAATAACAAACAATGCGGCTAAGCAGCTGCTGGATTGTTATCACAAGCATTGGGAGAGGGCATTGTCGCTGGCTTCTTCCGCGACTCGCCCGGGCTCTCCCGTTCCACCAGGAGGCCCGAGTGACCAGCCGCCACATCTGCCGGCTGGCCGGAGACCCAAACAAAGCCAGCATCAGCTTTGATCTGGTCTATGATCTAGTAACCCAGAAGCAACATCATGACATCACTTCTGGTTTACTGGAGCCTTAAAGGTGCCAGATTAAAAAAAAAATGTCAATATTCAAAACAACCAAACTTGAATGCTTTTAAGTGCAAAGGAGGGATTTGGGGTGTAGACCCCAAATCCATCCAAAAAAAATACCTGACACATGACTTTTGCTGTCACAAGGGATGTTTACTTTTCTTGTGACAGCAATAAAAGTGATATAAAAAAAGAATTAAAAGAACAGTGTAAAAATAAAATAAAAAATAAAATAAATAAGAAAAAAAATAATTTTAAAGCACCCCATCCCTCCGTGCTCGTGCGCAGAAGCGAACGCATACATAAGTTGCTCCCGCAAATGTAAACAGTGTTTAGACCACACATGTGAGGTATCGCCACGATCGTTAGAGCAAGAAAAATAATTGTAGCACTAGAACTCCTCTGTAACTCTAAACTGGTAACAGTTAAAAAAATTTTAAAGCATCGCCTATGGAGATTTTTAAGTACTGTAGTTTGTCACCATTACAAGAGTGTGCACAATTTTAAAGCATGACATGTTAGGTAACTATTCACTCGGTGTAACATCATCTTTCACATTATACAAAAAATTGGGCTAGCTTTACTATGTTTTTTTTTTAATTCATGAAAGTGTATTTTTATCAAATAAATTGAATTTTAAAGACCGCTGCACAAATACAGTGTGACATAAAATATTGCAACAACCCCCATTTTATTTTCTAGGGTTTCTGCTGAACGAAATATATTTAATGTTTGGGGGTTCTAAGTAAATTTCTATCTAAAAATACTGATTTTAACTTGTAAGCAACAAGCATCAGAAAAAGGCTTAGTCATCTAGTCATGCCTCTTCAGCAAGCAACAAAGAATAGATCTACCAGCAACATGGTAGGCCCACACTCTTTACCTCAGCCAACCCCCAACAGTTAGAAAACCACATTTCTTCTTGAAGCATATAGAACCAGCATGTGGAATAGTTTTCATTTATAACCCAAACTGAAGATTGAAGAAAAAGCCTGACTCCAACATGGAAATAGCTACACTATATTACCAGAACTTTAATGACATCCCAGTCTTAGTCTGTAGGGTTCAATATTAAGTTGGCCCACCCATTGCAGCTATAACAGCTTCAACTCTTCTGGGAAGGCTGCCCACAAGGTTTAGGAGTGTGTCTATGGGAATGTTTGAGTAGAGTGGACACAGCGAGCCAGGCCTTCTCAGGCAACATCAGTGCCTGACCTCACAAATGCGCTTCTGGAAGAATGGTCAAACTTTCCCATAGACACACTCCTAAACCTTGTGGACAGCCTTTCCAGAAGAGTTGAAGCTGTTATAGCTGCAAAGGGTGGGCCAACCCAATATTGAACCCTACAGACTAATGCCCCATACACACGGTCGGATTTTCCGATGGAAAATGTGCGATCGGAGCTTGTTGTCGGAAATTCCGACCGTGTCTGGGCTCCATCGGACATTTTCCATCAGATTTTCCGAAACACAAAGTTTGAGAGCAGGCTATAAAATTTTCCGACAACAAAATCTGATTGCGTCAATTGCGACCGTGTGTGGCCAATTTCCGACGCACAAAGTGCCATGCATGCTCAGAAGAAAATCCGAGACGGAACAGCAGAAAAAATTCCGAGACGAAACAGCTCGGTCTGGTAAAATTAGCGTTCGGAATGGATACAGCACTTTCATCACGCTGCAATGTTTTAAATTGTTTAATACAGCGCACTCTCTTCTTCTTTATAATGTGAGGTGAGAAGAATGAAGTAGTTTTGCTGCTCATATTCACACAGACTTCTCACAAACTTCTTTCTTTATTATTTATCGTGATTCCCTCCAATATATTTTGATTTGTCACATCTGACCAAATTTCTTTTTTGTTGTTTTTTTTTTGTTTTGTATTTTTTTCAAGGCTGATGTTTTTTTTTTGTTTTTTTGGGTTTGACTCCATAATATTTTTGTGTGTGTTTTGTGTGTCAAGTTACCACAACACCATTATATCTTGTATTATTTAATCTCAAGGAGATTGTTTGGTGTTGGTGTCCCTTGTTAATTTCACATTGTAGTTTTGAAATGTACCTGCCTTCTCACAAACAAATTGTCCTTTTTGAAGGAAAACACACATAGGCGAGTATAATTGAACCAAAAATTCCTTTATTAAGGGCTCAGAACCAAACAAAGAGGGAGGCAACGCTGGAGAAACAGCAGAAATTGGGGAAGCCTTTGGCCCCCAGGGCACACATCAATTATTTTACTGCATATCTATGGGAGTGCAGTCTGGTCCAGAAGTCCAAAAGATCATCAAAGCAGTAGATGACATGTATGTCCCCAGGCTGTGGTCATACAAAAGGCTGCATCTTTTGTCAGACCAGACTGAACCCAGGGCCATCACTCTCTAGTCTTCCTTCCACACTTCCTTCCATGCTGTGACTGTGGTGGTGTAGTTGTGGCAGGAGGAGGAGGATGGTCCAACCCACTCAGGTGGGTATTGGGTGTGATTTCGCCACTCACCCCCTTAGTTAGGACTTTATAAAGAAGGTTCTCACACAACTGGCGTTGACCCTCCTGCATGCCCTTCAGTTTGGTGGCAGCCATGCAGGCAAAGGCCTCTTCAGGAGTGGGTAAGGCTCTGAGGGATGCAGAAGCCTCCCGAATGAGCCTGAGCACTGAATCCTGCACGTGACTCCCCATTCTGGGTCTTTTGTTTGTAAGGCGGAGGGGAGGAACCTGTGATTCGGTCAGGCTCCTACTGGGCCCAGGCTTCTCCTGGCTGCCACTTAGCCCCGCCTCCTCCTGGCTGCCACCAACCCCCGCATCCTCCTGTGTGCCACATTCCAGAGCCTCGTCCTGGCTGAGGTCTTCCTGTGTATGAAAAAGGGACATAGTTTTAGTTTTTTATTCATCAATCACACACAATTTTCATCTCATGACTGTTGCAAATTGAATGTTAACAAATATAACAGACTATCCTTCTGAGCCCAGCATTTTTCATTCTTGTCCCAATTATTTTTGCCAACTACTGTCTATTGATATGTAAAAAACTGTATTCAATCAGCATTTAGTTATCAATAATAACATCTAGTAAAGATCGTTTATTTATTGACCAGAAATCTGTAGAAGAACTGACTCCATCTGGGCTCCTCCACTTCTTCCTGGCTGGAAGTCCCAGGTTGGACATCGGAAGCCTCAGCTGAGGTGGAAGATAGGGTGGAAGGAAGGGTTGAGAGGGATTCCCTGACTTCAGTCTGGTCTGACAGAAATCGCAGTCTCTCATAGTATCACAGCCTGGGGACATAAACGTCATCTGCTGCAGCTCCGGATCTCTGGGAATCTGTGACCTTCTTGCGCTCCCTTAGATAAGTGCTCCTCAGGCCACCAATTTTGGCTTTTAAATAGGGGATGTTTGCCGTGGGGACCACCGGCTTCACCAACTCCAGCAGTTTCTCCAGCGCTGCCTGCCTCTTTTGTTTATTATTGTAATGTGGATGTTTCACCTGCCACAGACAGGGCAGCTTCCTGTACTTGTCTATGAACAGGGGAAGGAAGTTGTGGTCATTGAAGCCATCCATTTTATCTGCAAAACACAACACAAGACAAACCCTAATGTCAGGCAAAACTCTCCTAATCTTGTTACAATATAGGCCTCAATCTAGAAACAGTATAGGCCCAAGTTTTGCTCTTACCTTCGTTATCATGACCGGCGCCTCTGATACTCCTTCCTCCGCTCACAGATCGTACGTACTACGCATGCGTGTTACGCTTTTTAGACACTGCGCATGCGTGTAACTCCGCCCACCCCTGACATTCTTTCTAGTCTATTCCCCGCCCCTTCTCGTTCGGCGCAGTGGGGGAATAGCACATGGCGGAGACACAACAGGTGCGTGCTAATTACAGCAACGAGGAGGAGGGGGAGGAAAGCCCGGAGCCTGAAACGTCAGGATCTAGAAGGAGAAGATTTAAGGCATCGAATATGTCCTTTGGGGAGATGTTGGAGATGGTGGACATCCTGAAGAAGGCCGACTATGACGGGAAGTATGGACCTTACCCCAACCACAATGTCAGAAAGGCCAAGATCATGGCGAAAGTGGTCAAGAGTCTGCACCGGAATTTCGGAGTACGACGATCGAAAGATCAGCTCAGGAAGCGGTGGTTGGACCTGAAATTAAGAGAGCACGAGCAGTACCGAAAGATCCGGAGAGTGCTGCAAAAAAGTAAGTAGTTGTCCTGTGTTCCTATTCTTTATGTTTATTACGTTCGTGCTGCTCCATGTGCTTTTCTTAACTGTTATCCAGTTTCAAAAGGCAACTTTCATGTTCATGGGCACATTATTCGTTCGTATAAAACATTGTTCGTTCGGCCTATAAAACACCATTGTTTTGGCCATATGCATTTGCCCACATTTTTTAGGGCCTACTTGTCTGAAACTAATTTGGTTGTGTAGATGGGTTTGTTACTAAAATGAAATGCAAACTAGATTCTGTGTAAGGAGAGGACACTCAGCAGTTTTCACATCTGGACGCTGGAGCACTAGTTTGGGACACCAGAACACCCTTTTTATTAGGGGTCCCACACAGGTGCTCCAGTGTATACTATAGGGGTGTCTCCATCTGTGAAGCTTGTACAAAACAGGTAAGTATTGAAGCTTGACAAAGGACAAGATAAATGCAACATCTTGGAACTCTGCCAAAACAGACAATTGTACCCCACTTCCAAGCAATGTTTCATATTTATAGTTCTGCCATCAAATATCTGTGTGCTAAGTATACCTATTTTTTTTTACATAGGGGATAAAAGACTCGGAAGACATCCCTCATCTGAGGAGACCAGAGACCCCCCACCTCTGGAAGAAGGGGAAATCCACCCAAGCCAAGCAAAGCAGGAGGAGGAAGACGTGGTGGAAATTGGCACCACAACAGGTGAGTGTCTGCAACCACAGGCTCAGGTAAGAGATGGATGCCGGCATATTTATAATACATGGTGTTTTTTGGTTTCTATCTTTTTAGGTGATCGTGATGTTGTGGATCCAGATCCTTTCTCCTCGGAAAGTGAACGGATCCTGATCAGGGAGATCATGGGGTGTAATAGGGACTTGGAAAACATCCAGAAAAACATCAATGATGTTCAACAAAAAATGAAGAACATCATTGATGTTTTAGGGAGAGTTTAAAACCCATCCAAATTCCTTTGGTTTTTTGTGTGCTAAAAATTTTTGACATTTTTTGACAAATTTGAGAAAAGCCAAATTTTGAAGATGCACACAGTGTGTCAACATGTGCTATCTGCAATCACAGGAGATCAATGTAGGCGTTTTGGGGGTGCAAACTCTTCCTCAATAATAAAGTAGCTGTGAGGAAGGGGTTGCACCCCCAAAACACGTCTCTTGATCCCCCGTGATGCCAGGTAGCACATGTTGACATTCGTAAATTTGTGTGCATCTTCAAAATTTGGCTTTTCCTGGGGTCACTTCACCCCATCTGAACGCAATATCAAACACAGTTTGTAAATACTCATGTCTGATATTGACTTCAAGTTCTACCTAATGTGAACTTTGTAAGTTCAAGATTTGTGTCTTTCTTGTTGGTTTTAAACATGCCTGTTTTATCTTAAATGGACATTTCTACTTTTTCTAATGTGACCCCAAAAATTGTTATACAACAAACATGTTGGTTTGTTTTAAAAACCTTTTCTAAATGCACATGTGATTGTGCTGGTATTAAAAAGATTGTTAATCAAGAATGTGTGGATTATTGTTTCAACGCTCCCACACTTTTGTGGTGCTCTAATTGGTGTTTTCTGTGACAATGGGTGTTATTTCCAACGGGAAAATCAACTTTGCACTACATGTGCAGTTTCAAGTGCCCTTGTAGTGTCTTTGCCTTTAGTACATAACACCCAACAGTGCTTTGTAAGGTTACACAGTCACGCCATTTTCAGGACTCAAATTTCTGTCAGGGTCAGCTAAAAGAAACACAAGCAGTAAATGTCACCAAAGATTTTAGTAGTTATTTGTTTTTTTTATTATAAAAAGGTTTCAGACATTGTCTGGCATATTGATGGCCCCCCTACCCGCAAAGAATTCAAGGTATCTTAGCCGGACAGCACGGGCAGGGGGGGCAAGCCAGGACGGCCACTTTCAAGCGCCGTCGGGGTTGTTTCATTTTGAATTCCAGACTCAGGCCCAACTGAGCCAGCATAATTGGCAGAATGTTGCCGTAAATAGTTGTGTAGAACAGCACGCTAGGATTATAGGATTGAGTTTATACTCTGCCATATGTATGGGTGTAAGAAATAGGCGGAACCGGCTGGCCATGATTCCAAACGTGTTCTCCACCACTCTTCTGGCTCTGGCCAGCTGGTAATTAAAAACCCTCTGGTCCGGGGTGAGGGTCCTCATCGGGAATGGCCGCATAAGATGGTCCCCCAGCGCAAACGCTTCATCTGCAACGAAGACAAATGGGAGTCCTTCCACATTGTCTTCTGGAGGTGGCAAGTCCAAGCTGCCATTCTGGAGATGCCTGTAGAACTCCGTCTGGGCGATGACTCACACACAGTGTATGCATACCACAAATTACACCCCAAAACACATTCTATTATTCCACAGTCTGTCCACATATAGATGCCTAACATGCAGGGAGCACCATCAGGCGTTTTAGGAGCATAAATTGCACATATAATTTCTTGACTACCTCTTGCAATTTTGAAGGCCCTGGAGCACCAGGACAA
The DNA here is from genome assembly GCA_037952925.1 of Lithobates clamitans. Taxonomy (NCBI): domain Eukaryota; kingdom Metazoa; phylum Chordata; class Amphibia; order Anura; family Ranidae; genus Lithobates; species Lithobates clamitans. The sequence goes on from JBBGZY010000190.1 coordinate 12,179,726, forward strand.
TGGCAATGCCCCAAAAATGACCCCATTTTGGAAAGAAAACACACCAACGTATAATCTATGAGGCATAATGAGTCTTTTGAACATGTCATTTTTTTCTACAAGTTTTTGGAAAATGTGGAAAGAAAATAAAAACGCATTTTTTTTACACAAAGTTGTCCATTTATACAATATTTCTAACACATAACATGTACATACCAAAAATGACACCCCAAAATAGATTCTCCTACTCCTCCTGAGTATGGCGATACCACATGTGGAAGACTTTTCTACAGCCTGGCCACATACAGAGGCCCAACATTCAGGGAGCACCACCAGGTGTTCTAGGGGCATAAATGACAAATCTAATTTGACTACCTATTACACTTTTGTGAGACACTGATGGGCACTAGTGGCACTGATGGACACTGTAGTGGCATGGATGAGCATGAATGGGGATGGCTGAGTATGGCTGAGTATGGTTGAGTATGGCTGAGCATGGCTGGGTATGGCTGAGCATGGCTAAGTATTGCTGGGTATGGCTGAGTATGGCTGGGTATCGCTGAGTAAGTCTGGGTATTGCTGGGTATGGCTCAGTATGGTTGGGTATTGCTGAGTATTTCTGAGTATGGCTAGGTATGGCTGAGTATGGCTGAGTATTGATGGGTATGGCTGGGTACTGCTCAGTATGCCTGGGTATGGCTGGTTATTGCTGAGTATGGCTGGGTATGGCTGAGTATTCCTGAGTATGGCTGGGTATTGCTGAGTATGGATGGGGGTGGATGGGATGGCTGAGTATGGATGGCATGGATGGATGGCTGAGTATGGATGGGGCTGAGCATGGATGGATGGGATGAGTCTTGCAATGGGCACAGACCAGCGCTGTGGGCACTACAGATCTAGCCCATAGTGCTGCTGCACCCGATCTCCCCCTCTCCGCTTACACTGTGCCCATTCTTACAAAGAGGGGAGAGCGGAACCGGACATGATGCTGGTTTGTTTACAAGTGATCGCTCTGTCATTTAACGGAGTGATCACGTGGTAAATGGCTGCTGTCAGTGGCCATTTACTACTATCCATGATGCCCCGAGGACCCGGCGGTCAGGGATACTCCCGTGTGCGCGCCCCTGGGGGTTGACATCATAGTACGCACTCCCAGAGTCATCAAGCCACTCTGTAGTTGTCATTTGACTATAGCACGGTTGTTAAGTGGTTAAATGTATTATTATTATATTATTATTTTTTATAATTATTTATAATTATTTATTAGATTATAATTTATGATTTTGTGTTTCAAATTTTATCATACCCGGGATGTGTACTAGACTCTTGTTTGGGCAGATTTAAGTTCGTTATTCCTAAGAATTACAGGCCTATAATATACAACAACAAATTTCCATGCAAAACAATGTATTGCTTTGACATTCAAAAATATTGACATAATCAGGCTGCCAGGGAGGTTAAGAAAATAGAATATAGAAAATAGAACTACTATTTTTGGAAGATATTCAACCCTCTCACGTCTCTATTTAAAAATGTTAATTTTTTTACTTGTATTAAACTTTTCTTAAAGTTGAAGGAATCAGTGTCCCTGCTATTTTTATGTCTATTAGGTAAATATAATGTGACCCCTTTTAGGGCTTGATTCACACATGCCGGGTGTAAATTTACCCTCAGTTTTCACTGCAAATTTTCAAAGTAGCTGTTCAGAGATTCAGCTGTGATTTAGATGCAGTTCAGATGCAACTTTTTGGAGCCAGCGGCCACCGGCATCTTTAGAATTAGCTGGTTGTTAAGGAGTGTGCTGGGTAGCCAGTGGCCATATCCTTAACCACTTGCTGACCAGCCACCGTCATTATACTGCGGCAGGACGGCACATTCCTGCGAACCGCCGTAGCTGTACGTCGGCCCTTTAAGCAAGAATAGTAGGCACAGGGGTGCCGATGCATGCGCGATCGCGGGCATGAAAGCCAGAACAGCCAGAATAGGGACGTGTGTGTGTGTGTGTAAACACACAAATCCCTGTTCTGTGAGGAGAGGAATGACAGACCGTGTGTTCCTACTAGCTAGGAACAACGATCTATCATCTCCTCTAGTCAGTGCCATCCATACAGTTAGAACACACGAAGGAACACAGTTAAAACCTTGATCGTCCCCCTCGTGTTAACCACTCCCCTGCCAGTGACATTTACACAGTAATCAGTGCATTTTTATAGCACTCATCGCTGTATAATTGTCAGTGGTCCCAAAAATGTGTCAAAAGTGTCCGATCTGTCCGCCATAATGTCGCAGTCCCGATTAAAAATCGCTGATCACCGCCATTACTATTAAAAAAAATGATAATAATAAAAATGCCATAAATCTTTCCCCTATTTTGTAGATGCTATAACTTTTGCACAAACCAATCAATATATGCTTATTGCGATTTTTATTACCAAAAATATGTAGAAGAATACATATCGGCCTAAACTGAGGAAAAAATTTGCTTTTTTTTTTTTAAATGGGGATATTTATTATAGCAAAAAGTACAAAATATTTGTTTTTCAAAATTGTGTCTCTTTTTTTGTTTATAGCGAAAAAAATAAAAACCGCAGAGATGATCAAATACCACCAAAAGAATGCTCTATTTGTAGGAAAAAAAGGTCATAAATTTTGTACGAGCATCGCACGAGCGCACAATTGTCAGTTAAAGCGATGCAGGGCTGTATCGCAAAAAATGGCCCGGTCATTGAGCAGCCAAATCTTCCGAGGCTGAAGTGGTTAAAGAGTAACTCCACTTTTGTTGACTTCATTCCCCTATGGGTGATCTATGTACATTGCAAGGATTATAACAATCTTTCTTGCAGATTCCTACCTTTTGTTATTCTGAAGTAATCCATGTGTGTTTATCTGTGCCTCTGTACTGAGTGAATCTAATGGGAGTGGTTTCATAAGTAACTGTCAGGTGTGCAGCTGCAGGGTACTAATGAAGAAATCTGTTGGGCCTGCATCCCTTTAGATATGCTCCTATTGAAAGTATCTCTCCAAAAATGACATTTTTGTGGCAGGGTATGCCTGAAATCAGATTTGTATCTTAGAGAGACTTTTGGTAAAATTGGTGAGCCAATCACACAAGCAGGAAATGATGTTTCTGGGGAGTGGTCACTACAGAACAACTGATGTAGCCATATTGCAAAGCAAATCAGAAAATTACAGTGGCTGCAGATTAAAAAGGAAAGGTAATTTTTAATTTAAAACATTCAATCTCAACATGATTAGTGTCGCAATTATATGTGCTATATTATTTTTTCTTTATTTGCTATTTTTTTTCCCCTCGAAAGTGGCGTTATCCTTTAACCACTTGCGGACCGCCCTCTGTCGTTGTACGTCACCTGTTTGAAGTGGAATACCGTTGTTATTGATTCGCTGCAAGATCAATTTTATCGGGGCAGGAGAGGACCCCCCTCCCGCCACGCTACGGTTGTCTCCGCCGCTTTCCGGAGCCGTCGGTAGCGGCGGAGACGATCGTGTCCTTTCCCCTGTGAGGCTGAATGCCGAGTGAGGGAAAGATGGCCCCTGCTCTGCTCCATACCATTGGATGACAGAAGCAACGTCAAATGTCACTTCTGCCCAATAGTCTTAACGGGGACACTTTTTTTTTTATTGCATTTAAGTGTAAATGTGAGATCTGATGTCTTTTTGACTCCAGATCTCATATTTAAGAGGTCCTGTCATGCCTTTTTCTCTATTACAAGGGATGTTTACATTCCTTGTAATAGAAATAAAAGTGACCCAATTTTTTTTTAAAGGACAGTATAAAAAAAAAGTAAAATAAATAAGAAAAAAATAAAATTAAATAAAGAGCCCCATTCCGCAGAATATGTAAGCTGGGCCCGCATATGAAAACGGTGTTCAAACAACACATGTGAGGTATCTCCGCAATTGTTAGAGTGAGAGCAATAATTCTTGAACTAGACCTCCTCTGTAACTCAAAACTGGTAACCTGTAGAAACTTTTAAACATTGCCTATGGAGATTTTTAACCACTTGCTTACTGGGCACTTAAACCCCCCTCCTGCCCAGACCAATTTTCAGGTTTCAGCGCTGTCACTCTTTAAATGACAATTGCGCAGTCATGCAACACTAAAATTAAATTTTTATAATTTTTTTCACACGCATAGAACTTTCTTTTGGTGGTATTTTATTACCAATGGGGTTTTTATTTTTTGCTAAACAAACAAAAAAAGACAGAAAATTTTGAAAAAAATAATCATGTTTCATAGTTTGTTATAAAATTTTGCAAACAGGTAATTTTCTCCTTCATTGATATGCGCTGATGAGGCGGCACTGATGGGCACTGATAGGCTGCACTGATGGGCACTGATAGTCACAGATAAGGCGGCACTGATAGTCACAGATAAGGCGGCACTGATAGTCACAGATAAGGCGGCACGGATGGGGACAGATAAGGCGGTACTGATGGTCACAGATAAGGTGGCACTGATGGCCACTGATAAGATGGCACTAATGGGCCCTGATGGGTGGCACTAATGGGTGGCACTGAAGGGCACTGATAGGTGTTACTGATAAGTACCACTGATAGATGGCACTGATGGGCACTGATAGGTGGCACTGATCGGCACTGGTAGGTGACACTGATGGGCAGCACTGTTGATGAGGCACTGATTGGTGACATTTATAGGTGGCACTGTGGGCACTGATAGGTGGCACTGTGGGCACTGATGGGTGGCACTGTGGGCACTGGTAGGTGGCGCTGGTGGGCACTGGTAGGCAGCACTGTTGTGCACTGGTAGGTGGCACTGGCAGGTGGCATAGGTGGGGAGAGATCAGCTGGTGGCTGCTCTCCTTGATTGGGACTGATGTCCCTCTGACAGCAGCTGGTGAATGGCTTCTTTTTCCCCTCACGCTATTAGCGTGAGGATAAAAAATAGTCAATTGCCGGCTCTGTTTACATCATATGATCAGCTGTCATTGGCTGACAGATGATCACGTGAGGGGTCGGGATCGACCCCTTACTCTGATCTGTGATCCAGCGAGTCTTATAGACTTGCTGATCACAGAGCGCACCGCGCAAGCCCTGCGGGGGGCACGTAGGCCACTTGAGCATGGGAGGACATCTATTGATGCCCTTCCGGCAAAGTAGGTCTGCACTGTAGCCGTCATTCGGCTATATTGTGAATCTGAAGCGGTTAAGGGTCAATGTTTGTTGCCATTCCACGAGCAAACGCAATTTTGAAGCGTGACATGATGGGTATCAATTTACTCGGCGTAACATTATCTTTCACAATAAAAAGTAAAATTTGGCTAACTTTACTATTGTCTTTTCCCAAAAAAAGTGCTTGTAAGGCCGCTGCGCGAATACGGTGTGACATAAAGTATTGCAACGAACGCCATTTTATTCTCTAGGGTGTCTGAAAAAAAAGTAAAATGTTTGGGGTTTTAAATTTTCTAGCAAAAAAAAACAGATTTTAACTTGTAAACACCAAGTCTGAAAAATAGGCTTGGCCCTTAACTAGTTAAGAATGGATGACACATCAGCTGTTAGCAGAATGTAAAAAAAACATTGCGGCCAATAAAAAGTTGGGGAAAAAATGGGTGGGGGTCCCAATCCATACAAGGCCCTTTCTAGTCTGGTCTGGTAAGGGAAACCCCATACAAGATTTTAAAAAGCGGGGACCCCCAAAATCCAATCCAGACCCTTATCCAAGCATGTAGCTTGGCAGGTCAGCAAGGGGGTGCAAGCAACACCCCCCTCCTGAACCATACTAGGCCACATGCCCTCAACAAGGAGGGGTGCTTTGGGGCAAGGGGGACTGCCCCCTTGTGACATCACTGACCCAGCATGCCCTGGTCAATGACCTCACAAGGGGGAAGTGCCACCAGGAGACATTGCAGACTGGCTCCGCCCCTTAGCTATTTAAAAAATGTCAGACGGCGGAGCAGGTAGATGGCAGGAGCCTTCGGCAAGAGGAATTTGCATCTGAACCACACGGCAGTGCTAAAAAAACACACAGGACTCTTTTTCAATTCGCAGCAAATTAGCACTGCTGCTGCACTGCATATATGTGAACCAGCTCCATAGAGAAGTTTGTCGGTTCACATGTCATGCGAATTGGATGGGGTTCAAAATGCATCAAATTCGCATATAAAGATGAATTTCAACTGTGTTGGCCCATTGTTTGATTTGAATGTGATATGCCTGGGCTGCTGGACACTAGGTTTGTCTAGAGTAGTGCACTTGTTGGATTTGTTAGGTATGTGGGCACAGTGCCTACATGAGACTGTTGACACCCCTTTAAAATCTTGTGACACAGTTATTTAGACAATTGTAAAAAATAGGCAAATGTATTCAGTAGCAGCTGCATGCATAAAGTAAGAGAAATAGACAAAGTGAACAGAGCAACAGTTTCAATAATTACAACTGAAATCATTTTTGGTATTAGAACCCTAAGAAATGTAATATAACAGTTCACTTTCTCTTTAGGTAATCTAAATGAATATAAATCTGATACTTGTTTATTGGTGAGCTCATGAGTCTGCTTTGAAGCCCTGGACAACTTTGTAGTAACACATTATTTTTCAAAGTAATAAATGTAGTATCACATGTACTGTCTCTTTAAGATACTACACACTGTAAAGAGTAATAGGTATTTAGTTCCTTTAAGAAGATTCACTTTGAAGGAAGATTTCTTCCATGGCAGTTTACTTTGTCCAATAGATGCTACTGGAAGCAATTGAATTTATCCTTTGTAGTTGAGTTTTTCCTTGCTGAGCTATCTGGAATGCTGACAGTTTTTCCTTGACTATGCAATACAGTAACAGACTATCTCCTTTGAAGACAAAGGAACTTCTGGGTTTTAGAAGAGCAATGCAATTCAAAAAATCTGAGAGACATTCACTGTATCACATAACATATCAGATAAGTGGCATGTGCAGGGCATGTCAGCCCATTGGCTGCGCTGCCGTCTGATTGCTTCCACACACCCCCGGTACCGGCACCCTCCTGTGCACACCCGCACCCCGCCATGTATTCCGGGCTCCGCTTGGCCATCTGCGGGCTCAGGGCTGACATGGCGGGTGCCGGGGGATGGAGGGGAGGGAGGAAAGCGGATGCACGTCCACCCCCCCTCCACTTTTTTTTATTGGTGATCCGGAAAGCAACACGTATGACGTCACTTCTGGGTCACCCTGTCCCTTTCCCCGGCTAGCATAGCCGGGACAGGATGTATTGCAATGCGATCTGCATTGCAATACATCCAGTGGAGCCCAGAGGAGACATGCAGGGTCTCTTAGACCCTGCATGTCTAATCAAAGAGATCCTTTCACCTCAAAAATAATCACACAAATGTTGAGGCCCCCTCCACCCCCACATATTCCACGTAAATGCATGTGTCGGGGGCACCTACAAGTGAAAACGTTGATTGCAATACATGTGTTACATATCGCTGCGTACGCCAGATTTAGAGCAATAATTCTAGCGCAAGACCTCCTCCGTGACACTAAACTGATGATCTATAGGGGGCTTTGGAAGCATCGCCTATAGAAAATATAGGGTATTGAAGTATGTCACCATTTCACGGTGCAAACAAAATTTAGGTTTGACACGATGGGTATGTATTTACTCAGTGCAACCTCGTCTTTTATATTTTACCAAAAAAGTGGGTAGTTTATTGCATTTGTTTGCCCTAAAATTCACTTTAGTGTGTTTTTTTGTGAAATTTTGTTTGCATTTTCTAGAATTTTCTGCAATAGGCTCCTGAGATGTAAATCCGACCCTGGCCATGTGACACTTGGCAGTTAGTTCTTCTCAGTCCTTTTAGGCAGACAGAAGAAACATGCTTAATCTGCTCCGTCTTCTATGCAAAGAAAAAACAGGAAACTAGTTAAATATCCCCACAGGATGGTTCCAAATAGTTCTTTCACCAAGCTTTTTTGTCCCAGACTGTGATGCGAAAGATTCCTCCCTCTAATGTCACATCTTTACAATGACACATGTCCCTATTTTCTGCAGCTATCCCAAATTGCAGAACAGCCTGGGTGAAATTGTAAACAATTGCTGCAAGGTAACCCTGCATTCGCACTGTCGTGGTGCAGAGAACAGTGCTGCCTTCAACCCATCATCACTGCTTTATGCATCATTGAGGACCGCTCAGCCTGGAGAAGAGGAAAAAAGGAAAAGAACCCTGTATGCTGTATGAGCTGCCTGAAGTATATAAAAATAAAGAGATTAGGAAGCAGTGTCTGAAATTAGGATTTGGAAAGTTTATGGATTTAGTTTGCAATTATCTATATACATAGGCGATGATTTACTAAACAAGACAAGGAATTGGTCACACACTGGAACTCCAAATTATCTCGATGTCATCTTTATTGTCAAAAAATGGTCAGACAGATACAGGCAATGGTAGACGTTTCACAAGCGATAGCTTGCTTGTTCACAATCAATGTAAAACTAAACAGGCAGGTCTTTTAAGGGAGTCCACCCAAAGTGGGATACACCCAAAAACACACCTGGCTCTAATAGTGCCACATACAAACAACATTTCAACCAACATTTTAAAAACATTTCAATGTTTAAAACACATACATATGTCTAAACAAATGCACACAAAATCAATAACCGTCATAATAAAAATATATATAAGTAAGCTTGCTGTCATGTATCCAAAGTTAAATCACAAGCAAATCATGAAAAAGGAGAAAAAGTAAGGCCCCTTTCACACTGGGGCGGTTTGCAGGCGTTATGGCGCTAAAAATACCGCCTGCAAACCGCCCCTAAACAGCCTCTGCTGTTTGTTCAATGTGAAAGCCCGAGGGCTTTCACACTGAAGTGGTGCGCTGGCAGGATGGTAAAAAAAGTCCTACAAGCCGCATCTTTGGAGCGGTGAAGGAGCGGTGTGTTCACCGCTCCTAAACCGCTCCTGCCCATTGAAATCAATGGGACAGCGCGGCTATACCGTGGTAATACTGCGGCTATAGCCGCACTGTACGAGCGGGTTTAACCCTTTTTCGGCCGCCAGCGGGGTTAAAACCGCACCGCCAGCGGCCGAATACAGCCGCAAAAACAGCGCTAAAAATAGCGCTGTTTTACCGCCGACGTCCCCACCGCCCCAGTGTGAAAGGGGCCTAAAGAAAAGGACAATAAACCCTAGAAAAAAAAAAGAAGACACAAAAAGTGTCCAAATCCGGGCTTGTAAATGCCCAAAAAGGGTTAACTAAAAACACACCTGTTCATTGAATATATGAAATGCAAAATATCTATGCACACATTATGAACATGTGTGCATGTAAATAGATGTATATAGCAAAATCTCATTGGGTATTAAAAGTTCAGAACCAAAACTTTGTTCAGCTAAACTGAACCACAGTGTAATTGGACTATTGATGTGAAAAATGCATAGAGCTGACTGGTGATGAAAAAATAGCCATCAAAAGTCAAATCTATGACGGACATAAGGACAAAAGGAGCATTGTAACAAAAAACTTTGAATTCCGCTGTAAAATATAAACATCAGAATGTGCAAAGATACCCCTGACAGTATGTCTGGGGTGGTCCAACTGAGCCATGAGCAAAGTGTTGCCAAGTTGTGCAATGTGCAATACATCGGACGTACCACTAGGAGACTCAGGGATAGATTTCAGGAACATTTGCACAGCACTGAGAAAAATTTATCCACAAGTGTTGCTAGACACTTTAACCAATACCATAATGGCAATAGTACCTTTGCAGGTGTACAGATTCTAGAAAAAGTCTTGACACCCACTAGAGGAGGGGATGTTTATAAACTTCTGTGCAAAAGGGAGGTTTTTTGGATTTTTTATTTCAAGACCAGAAAACCTTTAGGAATGAACCATGAGTGGGACATCACACATTTTTACAATTAGATTTGTTTTTGTTCCATCCAGGTCCATATATATATATATGCATACAGCGCATGTCAACTATTTCAGACATGTATGTGTATATATGTGCATGTGTGTGTACATATATATGTGTATTAATTCCATATCTTTTCCTATTTTGTCACTGCTGTGATTTGCACATTCTGATGTTTATATTTTACAGCGTAATTCAAAGTTTTTTGTTACAATACTCCTTTTGTCCTTATGTCCTTCATAGATTTGACTTTTAATGGCTATTTTTTCATCACCGGTCAGCTCTATGCATTTTTCACATCAATAGTCCAATTACACTGAGGTTCAGTTTAGCTGAACAAAGTTTTGGTTCTGAACTTTTAATACCCAATGAGATTTTGCTATATACATCTATTTACATCCACACCTATGAATGTTCATAATGTGTGCATAGATATTTTGCATTTCATATATTCAATGAACAGGTGTGTTTTTGGTTAACCTTTTTGGGCATTTACAAGCCTGGATTTGGACACTTTTTGTGTCTTCTTTTTTTTTCTAGGCTTTATTGTCCTTTTTCTTTACTTTTTCATGATTTGCTTGTGATTTAACTTTGGATACATGACCGCAAGCTTACTTATATATATCTTTATTAGGACTGTTATTGTTTTTGTGTGCATTTGTTTAGACATATGTATGCGTTTTAAATGTTGCAATGCTTTTAAAATGTTGGTTGAAATGTTTTTTGTATGTGGCACTATTAGAGCCAGGTGTGTTTTTGGGTGTATCCCAATTTGGGTGGACACCCTTAAAAGACCTGCCTGTTTAGTGTTACATTGGTTGTGAACAAGCAAGCTATCGCTTGTGAAACATCTACCATTGCCTGTATCTGTCTGACCCTATTTTGACAATAAAGATGACATCAAGATAATTTGGAGTTCTATTGTGCGTCCAATTGCTTGTCTTGTTCGTCTTCCACGGTGGTGAGCCGAGGTCTGCACCTGTGATCCATCCTGCACTTGAGTTTGCCTGGAGCAGTGTGCTTCTCTCTGTTCTTTGCGATGTATTACTAAAACTGGACAAAATCTGGTGCAGCTGTACATGGTAGCCAATCAGCTTTTGACTTCAGTTTTTTTAATTAAGCTTTGACAAAAGAAGTAGTCATCACTAGCCATAGACCATGTTATGTAGGCTGCTTAGCCCCGGTTCACACAGGGGCCGCACGACTTGCAGGTCGCCTCACCGAGGCGACCTGCACACGACTTCCACGGCGACTTGCAAAACGACTTCTGTATAGAAGTCTATGCAAGTTGCCTCAAGTCGCCCCCAAAGTAGTACAGGAACCTTTTTCTAAGTCGGAGCGACTTGCGTCGCTCCTATTAGAACGGTTCCGTAGTACAGAACGGGAGGCGACTTGTCAGGCGGCTAGGTCGCCTGACAAGTCGCCCCTGTGTGAACCGGCACTTAGGGTGGAAGCTGGGGAACAGTAACTTTTTCATTTTTTTTTCGCACAAAGAAAAATCACCTATTTTACTAAAAATAATATCATGGGTTTTTGTAATGTTAATATGTTCCACTGGTTCAAAAAAGTGTGAATTTTAATGATAGGACAAGTTAAACTGCTTTTAGAAAGAGTATCACCAAAAATCAATGTAATTTACTAGGTCATTATAGAGTCATTTTTATACTTTATTTCTAAAAATAAAACCAAATTGCATAAACACAAGTATAGAGATGCTGTTATTTATTTCGGCTGTATTCCCGTATAGCCAATTTATTAATTTAAATCATAATAAAATGCTAAAAAAGGATTTTTTTCAGCATGCAGTAGTAAAAGGTTGGAAAAGAAAGGCTATGGCAAGGGTGAGATAAAACATGCTTACTTCAAATTATGTAGCCAGGGTAGGAAGGGTTTAATGAAGAGTGGGAGATGGAAATTAAAAGAACAGGGTCTATTTTTCTTTTCGTTTAGGTTCTCTCTCCAATGTCAGAAAGAATTACACAAAGTATTAAAAAGAACCAACATATAGTTAAGCAGGATGAAGTAATAAAGGGCAGAGCAGTAAAATGTCCACTGGTTGCATTTAGGTAGTATAAGGCAATTAAGGACTATTTGGTGATGAGTGATTTTGAACTTGAAAAGAAAAAAAAATCATGTGCCCTAAAGGGAATTATTGCTGTGAGTCTTATGCCGCATACACACGATCGGATTTTCCGACAACAGAACCGTGGATTTTTTTCCGAAGGATGTTGGCTCAAATTTGTCTTGCATACACACGGTCACACAAATGTTGGCTCAAAATTCCAAACATGAGAACGCGGTGACGTAAAACATGTACAACGGGACTATAAAAAGGAAGTTCAATAGCCAGTGTGCCACCCTTTGGGCTCCTTCTGCTAATCTCGTGTTTATCTTGTGTTAGTAGAAGTTTGGGTTTTTGAGAGACGATTCGTGCTTTTCAGCCTCGTGCATTTCAGTTCATTTCTGCTTTTCAGTTTGTGCTTGTGGGTTCGTATCTGTTCTTCAGTGCGAGTTGTAAGTTTGTTTCTGTTTTTCAGTGCGTTCTATTTATAGTTCGCTTCTGTTTTTCAGTGTGTTCTAATCCGCTCGTTTTTCTCAGGTCCTTTCTGATTTTCAGTGCGTTTTTTTAGTTCGTTCTGACCAGCCGACCGTTTTCAAGTCATGTTGTGGGTACGTACTCATCGTAGCGTTCGTTCTGTGCTTGGTGTTGAAGTTCTTGCTTTGACCCAGTCCATGAACAGGACAAGGAGGAGTTCATGGAAGAAGAATTGGTTGCCACAGCATGACCATTTCTCACACATGCCTTTGTTGCGGGAGATCCAGGAGAATAATCCTGATGATTTCAGGAATTATCTCCAGATGACGGACCCTGCTTTTCGCCGTCTGTTGGCTTTGCTGTCCCCTTATATTATGAAACAGCATTCGGCAAGCCATCACTTCCGAGCAGAGGCTCGTCGCCACCTTGCGGTACTTGGCGATGGGGGGAAGTCTCCAGGATATTAAGTTCACGACTGGAATCTCCCCCCAGGCTCTGGGAATCATTATTCCAGAGACCTGTTCTGCCATCATACAGGTCCTGCAGAAGGACTATATTAAGGTAAGTTTTATCCTTTAACTTCACATTCTATGTATTTAATGTTTGCTAATGTATTGTATTTTTTCATCATTCCATAATTACCATGATTGTAATATGCTGTGAATGTCCTCTTTGTCCTCATGCATGCTGTAAGCTTTTAATGCTCCTTTTTTGTCCTTCACTAACCCCTCCAGCATGCTATCCTGGGCCATACACACCTAGCCTGTATTTTGTCTGCTTCATTGTAGTGCTTACCCTAAACACCCCCTAAAATGTGTCCAAATGTTATTTTTGTCCTTAAATCTAGGCAAGATTTTTTTTTTTGGGGGGGGGACTCATTTGGAACCCTCCCTCCCCCCCAACCACTAAGTCAACCGATACCAATACTCTATCTGCTGACTTTGCCAAACCCATACACACTATACCTACCTATTTTGTGGTCATATTTATGGATGAATTCACCAAAGCATGTAGTGCAAGGGCCTGTCTGAATACTTTCAAATGGTACTGTTTAAAGTTTTGTTCTCCTATTATCTTGATAGGTAATTGCAAAATGTAAAAACGGGCTTCAATTTGTACAGAGTGTATTCTTAATTTTGTATTATGACACTTCTTACCTGTCCAGTGGGCTGCCAATAGTGTAAGTAAGGAGGGGTTGGCCAAAGTAACACACATTATTTATGCATTCAGCTCTCACTGAAGTGGAGACGGTTACCTGTCCAAAACATCTCCCCCCCTAAAATTTTTACAATGGGCCATCAGAGGGGGGGAGGAATCTGATAAGTGGACCTTAAAATTTTTTGTTTAAATACTCATTTTAATAAATGTTATACTTATGTTGGCAAAGAATGTTTGGGTCGAATCTGCTTGCAATGTTATGTGCAAAAGTACAAATTTTTTTTTTTTGTTTGACTCCACAGTTTCCTTCAAACCCACAGGAATGGCAGACTGTGGCCTCCCAGTTTGCCCAGCAGTGGGACTTTCCCAACTGCCGTGGGGCAATAGATGGGAAACATGTCCACATCGTCCCACCCCCCATCTCGGGGTTGTACTATTATAATTACAAGGGGTATAGTAGTATTGCGTTGTTGGCAGTGGTGTCAGTGACTCACGAATTTTTGTATGTGGACATGGGGAAGAATGGCCGAATGTTGGATGGTGGAGTCATTGCCCAGACGGAGTTTTACAGATGGCTCCATGATGGCAGCTTTGGCTTGCCACCTCCAGAAGGCAATGTGGCAGGACTCCCATTCGTCTTCGTAGCGGATGAAGCACTTGCCCTGGGGGTCCATCTTATGCGGCCATTCCCTATGTGGACCCCCCCTCCGGACCAGAGGGTTTTTGCCTTTGGCATAATGGCCAGCCAGTTCCACCTATTCCTCACTGCAGTCAATATAAACAAAATCACATTGTTCTTTCATGCTGCATTTTGTACAACATTTTACACAAAAATGCAGCCAGCTATGTGGCCTCAGTTGCGACTGAGGCCGGCTCACTGGACTCAAACATGACGGCACTTGAAGCTGGCCATCCTGGCTTGCTCCCCAAAGCGCCCACAAAGTATGTCAAAGCTATATGGAATACTTTGCGGGTAGAGGGGCAATTGATATGCCAGATACAGTTTAAAAACTATGGAAAATATTTTTTTTTTTAAACTGGACTCATATTTCTTTTGATTTACTACTTGTGTTTCTCCAAAGGCCTTTTTTTGGGTATTTTCTTCAATAGTGTAAACGTAACTTATTTGATACATGAGTTGACAATCTTTTTATCAGCTAACTATTATGTTGTGCTATGGGTCTGCTACACACAATGTTTTTGTTGTTAATGTATGTAATGCATTAATGATAAAAATAATAATCCTTTTCAACTCCATGAATTGTATGGAGTCCCTAAAATGGCCTTATTGGGGCAAATTTTAGAGCACCTTGGGAGTTATTTACTAAAGGCAAATCCACTTTGCACTACAAGTGCACTGAAACTGCACTGAAAGTGCACTTGGAGTGCAAAGTGGATTTGCCTTTAGTAAATATCCCCCATTGTCACTGTAACTACACCAACTTACTCCAAAGACTGGTACTGAGCATTGAAAGAAGAAGCTACACATTGTTGAGTATAAAACATTTTACTCCAAGCACATTCACATGTGCATTATAAAAGGGTTTTTTTTTAAATTTCAATAAGTTTTTATTGAGTATTTCAAGAAATAGATACAGAAAAGAAAAAAAATGGGAGATGAAAGTAAGTGGATTGTATAACATAAAATAGGGTAGTAAGTGATATACATCTTATAGTGATATACATTCAGAAGTTATATTCGTACGAAAGGTAAATAGGTATAGTATTAGACCTACTGGTTCTGTTAATACGTTACATTCACCTCGTGGAGCAGGTAAGTTACAGCTTATATGGCCATATAGACCAGGATTTTGATGAGTTTAATGCAATGAGGCGTTCAAAGGTATAGTTCCTGTTGACAGCTTTGACTATATCTGTCACATTCAAGGCTGTAGTGGATTTCCAGTTGCAAAGAATCATTGATCTTGTCTCTAGCAGTATGTGGGTCACTACAGGTCTGAAGTCCTTATGGAGTTTGTCTATGTTTAAGTGTAAGATTGCTAATGCAGGGTCTGGGGGTGTGAGCATTCCCGTTATGGAGGAGATTAGTCGAAATATTTGGTTCCATGTGCTTTTAACTGTGGGGCAATGCCATAGCATGTGTAGTAAAGAACCTGTGTGACCGCAAGCTCTCCAACAAAGTGGTGATGTCTAGGGAAAGTATTTTGCCAACCTGTAAGGTGTGTAATGCCATCTATTAGCTAGTTTGATTGCTAGTTCCCAGTGCTTAACGCAATGAGAGGCTTTATTTCTGTGAATGCCTGTCGCCATTGTTCTGGTGAGAACGTTTTGCCCAATTCGCCC
This sequence comes from Lithobates clamitans, assembly GCA_037952925.1. NCBI lineage: Eukaryota > Metazoa > Chordata > Amphibia > Anura > Ranidae > Lithobates > Lithobates clamitans. The sequence goes on from JBBGZY010000190.1 coordinate 12,195,576, forward strand.
TCCCATTTTGACATTGCTGTAGTTTTGATGAATGTATTTTTATCCCTTATTTTATGGTAGAAAAATGATATACCTTTAGTGTTGCTGTTGGCGTGTTAGTAAAATTGCCATATTGCTTTCGGTATGTGGAGAGACGGTCTGGAGTAGGATTTAAGAAAATTTGTGATCCTCATATGTAAATATTTCCCTTTATTGGTGAGGTTGTATTGGGACATGACTTGGTCAAATGTTTTCAGTTGTGTTCCGTCATAGAGGTCCAGGATGTTATTTACACCTTTGCTCATCAAGTAATTAACTTTCAGTAATGGAATCTTTGTTTCTAGTAGCGTCATTGGTATTGTGTATGGTAGTTCTTCATTATCCTGATGTTTTTGTTTGAGAAGGAATCTCCATGCTCTCAATGAGATCTGCATAGGAGGAGTAAAAGTGGACATATTCCATGGCAACCACCCATCGCTTAATAATAGTAAGGTTAAATCCTTTGTTGGGGCTAATGTTTTTTCAATGTCTACCCATAGTGGTGTATCTTCAGTTTTGAACCATAATTTTGTCTGATCTAGTCTGACAGCCCAGTAGTAGTCATATAAGTCCACTAGGCCTGCCCCTCCTATTTTTCTATGGAACGTGAGGTTGTTTCTGGAGCATCTAGATTTTTTACCATTCCATATGTATTTCCAACCTATTTTTGACATTTTGTGAATATAGTGGATAGGTATGTGGATTGGTAAGGAACGGAATAAATAAAGTATTTGAGGTAACAACATCATCTTATATGCTGTGATTCTTCCAAACCATGATATTTCCTTATTGGACAAATGTTTGATTTGGGCTTCCAGTGTGGCCATCAGTGTTTGCATATTTGCTCTAACAAGTGTGGAAGTTTTGTTGGTAAGTGTGATACCAAGATATTTTATGCCATTTAAGCTCCACGTATAAGGCAGTTGGGTTTGGAGCATTGTGCGTTCGTGGGGTGGGACACCCAGGTCCAATATTAAAGATTTAGTAAAGTTGACTTTATAATATGAGATTTCCCCAAATGTGTTAAGGATTGCGTGGGCCTGCGGTAATGATGTGGCAGGATTGGTCAGGAGTAGGATTACATCATCAGCAAAAAGGTTTATGGTGTGCAGACTGGAGCCAAACTGGAAGCCTGTAATCAGGAGGTGAGATCTTATGGTTTCAGCTAGGGGTTCAATCATTAAGTTAAACACTGTTGGGGATAGGGGGCACCCCTGTCTTGTCCCGTTGGTAATAGGGAATGGTTTGGATAAGAACCCAGAGGAGTAAACCTGTGCCGACGGTTGTGAATATAAAGCCAGAATGGCTTGCAGTATGGGACCTTGGAACCCGAATTTGGTAAGAGTCATTCTCATGTATGTCCATTGGACTCTGTCGAACGCCTTCTCTGCGTCAATGGACAACAGCAGAGAAGGCGTTCGGGCTTTTTCAGCAACATTCATCACATTTATAATTCTGGTGGCGTCAGAGGTTTGTCTCCCCTTCACAAAGCCCATCTGGTCGCGTTTGATAATGTGTGGGATTATGTTTGTTAATCGTTTGGCTAACAATTTGGCATAGATTTTAATATCTGAGTTTAGAAGAGATATAGGCCTGAAGTTTGCTGGTGTGGTAGGATCTTTGCCAGGTTTTGGTAATGTTACTATGTAAGCTTTCAACATGTCTTGGAGAAGGGTTGCGGACTCAGCAGCCTTGTTGTATATGTGGTGATAAAGTGTTTGCAAAAGTTTTAAAGTATTCGTTGGAGAAGCCATCCGGCCCTGGAGACTTGCCATTGGGAAGAGTGTTTATTATCTGTGCTATTTCCCTTGCCGTGATTGGTGAGTTTAATGATTCTAGCTGGTGTGTAGAAAGAGTGGGGAGATTGATGTTCTTTAGGAATGTCTCAATCTGTTCCATTGTTGGTTGGTGTGTGTTGGGATCTGAGTGCAGATTGTAAAGCGAGCTATAGTAATCCGCAAATTGGTCAGCTATAGCTTGAGGGTTTATTATTTTGTGTGTTTGTGTAGGATGCTGTAGGAAAGCTATTCTCGTTTTAGTTCGAGCCGCTTTTAATCTGTTTGCTAGATACTTGCCTGCTCTATTAGCATTGGCGTAATAGTTCAGTTGAAGGCGTCTGAGATGTATGTCATATTGTTGAGAGAGAATATGCCTAAGTTTTTCTCTGAGGGAGTTTAATTTGTCAGTAAGTGGTAATGTAGGGTTTTTTTTGTGTTGAGTGGTTATATCGTGAATGTCTAACAGGATAGTACGTAGCTGCTGAGTCCGTTTTTCTTTTTTCTCTGGCCCCTATTTGAATTAAGACGCCTCTCATGAAGGCCTTGTGTGCATTCCATAGAATGTATGGGTCATTGACTGATCCCACATTATCAGCAAAAAAGAGGTGTAATTTCTGAGATAGTAGTGATTGGAGTTGTGGGTCTTGTAATATGCGTGTGTTGCAGTGCCAGATGGGGGGTGAAGGAGAGATTCCCCTCTCAGCAACAGACACAGAAATAGCCGAGTGGTCTGACCACATAATATCATGTATAGTGGTTGTTTCAATATTAGGTAGCAGCCGTTTATCCGTTAAGAATAAGTCAATACGGGAGTATGAGCAGTGTCTGCTGGAAAAAAGGTGTAGTCCCTTTCATTGCCGTGTAGACATCTCCACGTGTCGAATAGCTCTTCTTTGTGTAGTAGTGATTGGAGGGACAGAGTTCCCCTGCCTGACGATGTATCTAGGAGTGGGTCTGGTGTTGCATTAAAGTCTCTACAAATCAGGAGGTTGCCATGTTGCAAGGCTTTCGCTTTTTGGATCACTTTGTTGATGAATCGTATCTGGTGCGTGTTTGGAGCGTATAATGACACTATGGTGTAGGGATTAGAATTGATGTTCCCTGTGGCAATGATGTATCTTCCTGCATCATCAGTAATGATTTCTTTGGGCTCGAAGGATATGGAGTTTTTGAAGGCTAGGAGAACTCCCCCTGTTTTGCGATGCGGCATACAGGCCACGTAGATGAATGGGTAGTCCTTATGAGTGCATTGGGGATTGTTGTGTAGTTGGAAGTGCATTTCTTGGACGCTTAATATGTCCGCCTTATGCTTGTGAGCTTCTTTCCATAAGCTAAAGCGTTTAGCCGGGTGATTTAAGCCCTTGGCGTTGATTGAGAGGCAGGTTATCGTCATTTAAGAGACGGGGGTCAGGTTATGAGGCTGTGTTGTGGGGGTACTCACTGCGGCCATAGGTAATTTTCTGTGCTGCGGGGTTGCTGGTGGAGACGACGTATTGGAGCGAGTCATCTGCTGGTTCGGAGGTGAAATTGGTGCTGTGAATCTGTGTATATCACTTAAAAAAGAAGATAAAAAAAAACTGTAAACCAAACGGAAAGTCAACATGAGTAACATAAGAAATGGATCTCACAATTGATCCTCGTGCAGTCGAAGCTGCTATTGGTGATATAGGGGAAAGGTAGAGATTCTAGAATAGAAACTCAGCCCTGGAGATAAACCTGTAGTAACTTGGGTTTCATTTACGAGCTTCCACCTGTCGGCTTCTTGTTAGACCTCTTGTAAGACACTACCTGCCAATCATTTTGGAGGAGAGATGGCTCTGCCGGATGAGCCTGATGGATAGGCTGATCCAGAATGATGTTCCATCTCTTTAGGGCCGTGAGCCCTTCTTCCAGGGTAGATATTGAGACGGTGACCCCGTTGTGGGTAATAGAGTATAATAGAGTGTGGCGTGGTACTTCCACTTATGGAGGATTTTGTGGTTCCTCAAGGCTTTTGTAATCGTTAATAGATTGCGACGGCGTTGCAGAGTGTGTCTGGAAAGATCTGGAAGCAATCTGATGTTCGCATACTGCTGGGGGATGTTCTCTTGTTTGCATGAGGCTTGGAGGACCCTGTCCTTAACATGGTAGAAGTGCATTCTGAGCAGGACATCCCTGGGGATTTCAGCGGGGAGAAAGGACAGTTTAGGGACTCTGTGTATTCTGTCCACAAGCAAGTCATGAGCTGAGGCATCGGGCACCAGTGTGGAGAATAGGGTCTGGGCGTATTGTAAGAGCTGGTTAGGGGGGATATTTTCTGGTATTCCTCTCAGTTTGAGGTTGTTCCTCCTGGACCTGTCTTCTAAGTCGGCCATTTTGTCTTTGAGCCAAGTGATATCTTCCCCCTGAGCTGTGTGGGCCTCCACCATTACATTGTATGCTGAGGTGTATTCCTCCATCTTGTTTTCCACCTGATGTACTCTGTGGCCTATGGCTTGTACCTCCCTCTGACACTCTGTTATCCCCCTGACCATGTCTGCTTGTAATGAGGAACGTAGTGACAGGAGCATTTCTTTAAGTAATGTGTCCGAGACCGGCCTGTCTGTGGTGGGGAATTCCCTGATAGGATCCCCTTCAGTGCTGCTCTGGTGTGTGGGGTTGCTGTGAGGCCCGCTTACCTCCATGCACTGTGCGCTTCCTTGCCTTATGGGTGAGTCCCTCCGCGGCTTCGATTTGGCCAGGCTTCTCGTGGAGGGGCTGGATGGGCTTGAGGAGGACACACTGGGTGGGTTCGGGGAGCGGATAGGGACAGATGCCGGACCTTGTCTGCCGCCGTGCGTGTCGGGCCTAAGCTCCGTCCTGTCATCTGCTGTTCCGCCGCCATTTTGAGGGCCGCGAGCCGCGTAATAGCTTGTCATTTTTTGCGGCTGTTGGGAATTTTTGCGGCGTCTGGTCATCCCCGGTGTGTGCAGCGGGCACCTACTTGTTAGAGGGTAGGTCTGTCAGTCTTTAGGAGTGCTGGAGAGCTCTGATGGCTGTGGATTATCTCCTGAGGCGAGCGGAGCTCTGGGATTACACGTCCATCTTAGAGCCCGGTCGGCCACGCCCCCATAAAAGGTTTTTTTTAACAAACCACCATCTTTGGTGTATAACATGTATGTGTAACAGTATATAGCCTTTTTGTGGCTAAACAGGCATGTTTAAAACCAGAACATCCACAAATCAGGAACTTACATAGTTCAACTTTTATAATGTGAAGGCAATATGAGACATTAGTCAAAACTGTGTTGATTTTGCCCTCATCAGATGGGGTGATGTTACCCCTGTAAAAGCCAAATTTTGAAGATGCACACAAATTGGTACTCAAAAATGATCCCATGCCTAAAATGTGTCTTTTCCCTACATCTATTTTGATAGATGTAGGGAAAAGACACACAGTGTGTCAACATGTGCTATCTGCCATCATGGGATATCAATGTATGTGTTCTGTGGGTGCAACCCCTTCCTCACAACTAAAGTAGATGAGAGCATACATTGATATCCCATGATGGCTGATAGCACATGTTGACACACTGTGTGCATCTTCACAATTTGGCTTTCAAATTACTTTAAAATTTTGATAACCAAAAAAAGTCAATGTTGTCGTTATTTTTTGTTTTTATATTTTGACTAAAACATCAATGATGTTGATGAGTCTTTTTCAACATCATTGATGCTTTCCTTGACCTTCTCTAATTCACAATTGCACACCATTATTTTGCTAATCAGGATCTGTGCACTTGCACTGTTGAAGTGAATTTCTTCTTCCACAACATACACATCACCTAAAAAAAAAAAATACACACCATGTATTATAAATATGCAGGCATACATCTATTACCTAAAGCTGTGGTCTCAGACACTGACCTGTTGTGGTCACTATTTTGCCCACTTCATGTACCTCAGAATCCACATCTTCATGGTGTGTGGGGATTTCCCCTTCTTCAGGAGGCGTGGGGTTCCTGGTGTCCTCAGATGTCCCAATTCTTTCTCCTCTATGTGAATACAAAAAAGGTATACTTAGCACACAGATATTTGAGGCAAGAAATAGTAATATAAAACAGTGCTTGAAAGTATTGTCAAATTGTCGTTTTGGCAGAGTTCCAAGCTGAAGACATGATTTATTTCCCTTTCCTAAGCTGGAATACTTACCTGTTTTGTTAAAGTTTCACACATGGTGAGACCCCTAGTATCCACTGGAGCACCTGCATGGGACACCATAAAAAGGGTGTTCTGGTGTCCCACACTAGTGCTCCTGCGTCCAGATGTGTAAACAGCTGCTGAGTGTCCTCTCCTTACACTGAATTAAGTTTGCATTTCTTTATATTACAAATACATCTAAACAACAATGTACTCAACTTCTTTTCATAGAAATAGGCATGAACAAATGTAGTTAACCTGCATCTGCCAAAAACATTGTATTAGCGTTCGAACGAACAATGTTTAATACAAGCGATTACTATGCCCACGAACCTTAAACTTGCCATTTTAAACTGTACAACAGTAAAGAAAAGCACATGTACCAGCATGGAAGTAATTATAATAATAGGAACATGCAACAAATACTTTTTAGAAGCACTTTCCTGATCCTTCCGTACGGATCATGCTCCCTCAATTTCAGGTCTGACCAGTGTTTCGTCACATTTGGGTTTGGGTAAGGTCCATGCTTCCCATCATAGTCAGCCCTCTTTAAGATGTCCACCATCTCTACAAGAGACATATTTGAGGCCTTATATCTCATCCTGGATCGGGACGTTGCCTTGCTCCGGGCTTTCCTCGTCCTCCTCAATGCTGCTCTCTGCATGCCCCTGCTCTGTCTCCGCCATGTGCTCTCCCACTGTGCCGAAAGAGAAGGGGCGGGGAATACACTAGAAAGAAGGTCAGGGGTGGAGTTTCACGCATGCGCAGTGTATATAAAGCATAACACGCGTGCGTCGTACGTACGATCTGTGAGCGGAGGACGGAGTAGCATAAGCGCCAATCGTGCAAATGAAGGTACAATTTTAACTTGGGGCATCAGTGGTTAGTGGCCTATACTACTGCTTATAGATTGAGGCTTATATTGGGACAAGACTAGGAGAGTTTAGCCTGACATTAGGGTTTGTTTTGTGTTGTGTCTTGCAGAGAAAATGGATACATTTACTGACCCAGACTTCCTGTCAAACTTTGTAGACAAGTACAGGGAGCTATGGAAGTACATATCAATTGCCTCTTGGAAATACATCATCTTGGGTGTCTACTGTTGTTGCTGGCCGGCTATCCATAAAGGGAGTTGGTGAGATTCCAGCGGAGTTTCCTGTGGCTCCGATCACTCTACTAAGCCTGTTTTGACCCCCCTGAAAAAGGGCGGTCACAGGCTTTCCGGTAAGCCTCCATTGCTTCATTACCAGATGGCGGGCAGCACTAGCGGTGAAATACAGACCCAGGATCTTGCATTGGACATCTCACTTTTGGACTTTATGAACTTTATGAACTTTTTCACAAATATTTTATATTTATTTATATTTTTATCTGCACCACCAATTGAATATTTTTTTATTATATTTCATTATTTATAACTTTATCTGATGTTAATATCAATTATTTATTAGATATCAGTAATTTTTTGTATGCTATTGATCTATTGATATATCACATACGTTATTTGTGGTCTTTGTCCAGCACTGCACTTTTTCTTTCTATAAGTACAGAGAACTGTCTCTGGCAAGTCAAAAACAGTGACTACTCCAACAAGCTAAAGAGGAACGCAGCGCTGGAGCAACTGTTGGAATTGGTGAATCCTGTGTATCGCACGGCAGACATCAACGATTTGAAGGCCAAAATTGGTGGCCTGAGGAGCACATATAATAGGGAGCACAAAAAGGTCCAGGATTCCATGAGATCAGGAGCAACAGTAGATGACGTTTATGTACTCAGGCTCTGGTACTACGACAGACTGCATTTTTTGTCAGACCAGACGGAACCCAGGCCATCACTATCTACACTTCCTTCCACATGAGATGAGGCTTCAAAAGTCCAACCTGGGCCTTCCACCCAAGAAGAAGATGTGAAGGAGCCCAGCTTGAGCCAGGTATAGCATTGTTGAACATATTTCTTGAATTGAATGATGTTAACTAGATGTTATTGATCACTAATTTCTGATTTAACAAAGTAGTTTACATATCAATAGACAGTAGTAGCCGAAAATGATTGGGACAAGAATGAAAAATTCTGGGGTCATGATAGTCTATTCTATTTGTTAACATTCAATTTGCAACAGTCATGAGCTCAAAATTGTGTGTGATTGATGTCCAAAAAACTAAAACTATGTCCCATTTTCATACACAGAAAAGTCTCAGCTATGAGGAGGCTGTGGAAAGTCTCAGCCAGGAGGTGGCAGTGGAAAGCAGCTTGACCCAATCCCAGGTTCCTCCCCTCCACCAACAAAAAGGACGAGGAAGGCAAGGAACTTGGAGGAGTCAGCGACTACTTTGATTCAGCAGGCTACTGCGGTCCTCACAACAACCCCTGGTGGCCCTGAGTCCTTTGGCTGTGTGATGGCCAGTAAACTGGAAGTAATGGAGGGCCAACGTTTCATTTGTGAGGAGGTAATACTTGAGGCCCTAAACAAGGGGATGAGGGGCCAACTCACAAATAAAAGACACGTGTGTGTGAGTTGGACCATACTCCTCCACCACCTGCAGTAACACCACCACCACCACCTCCAGCAACACCACCACCACCACAGCCACCCAACCCACCACAGCAGCCTGAAAGGAAGCGTGGAATGAAGTGTTGACAGTGATGGCCTGGGTTTGGTGTGGTCTGGCAAAAGATGCAGGCTGTTGTAAGACCACAGCCTTGGGACATGTATGTCTGCTGCTGCTGCTCCCAATCTCCTGGACCGTATTGTACTCCTTATTAAATGGACTCCTCAGGTTACCAATTTGGCCTGTCAAATAATTGATGTCTGCCTTGGCGTACAAAGGCTTCACCAATTCCAACTGTTTCTCCAGGGTTGCCTTCCTCTTCATTTTTTTAGGACCCCTAATAAATTTTCCATTTTTGTTTTGACAAATACTTGGCTATGTGTTTTACTTCAAAAAGGACAGTTTGTTTGCGAGTAGGCAGGTACATTTCAAAAATACAATGTCAAATAACAAGGGACACCAACACCAACCAACCTATTTGAGGTAAAAAAAAATCCAAGATAATAATGGTGTTGTGGTAACTTGACACACAAAACGAAATACAAATATTATGGAGATCACTATAAAAAATTAAAAAAAAGATTATTCTGGAGATCTGGAGAAATAAAAATAAAAAAAGGAGATCACTATAAAAACTAAAAAAAGAGATTTTTCTGGAGATCTTGATTAAAAAAAGCAAACAAAAACAAACATTATTCATGAGATCACGAGAAATACAAATTCGTTTGTCAGAACTCTGTGTGAGTATCAACAGCAAAGCAACTTCATTATTCTATCATTATAAAGAAGAAGAGAATGCACTGCGTTAAAAGATTTCCAAATTTGCAGCGTGACAAATGTGCTATCTCCATTACAAACGCTAGTTTTACAAGACCGAGTGCTTCCGATCGTACTCACGATCGAACTTTCCGACAACAAATTTTTGTTGTTGGAAAATTTGAGAACCTGCTCTCAAACATTTGTGTGTGGAAATTCTGACATGTTCGATGGAGCATACACACGGTCGGACAACAAGCTCACATTGAACATTTCCCATTGGAAAGTCCGATCGTGTGTATGTGGCATTACACTGTATGTCTCCATATGACAAACCTAACTATATTTGGATGGGTATGTGCATTGCATATAGGAATTGATCACTTGATGCACACAATATGTGGTTTATTGCATGATGTTCCCTTGTGGCTATTACTATAAAAAAACTAAGAATGTTGAAGGATTGCATTCATTAACTTTTTTTTTTATTTACAGTTTTTTGTGAGAATGCAATTAACAAGAACAATGGCCGTTAAATCTAAAAAGACAATATAATTATTACAGTATGTTAGTATAAGCTGAGAAAAACCTAGCAGTGCTGGGTCTTGCGGTGTACATTAAGAAATATTTGAATAGATGGCAATTGGATTAGTAAGTAGCAAGTAAATGGAAGAGGGGGAGGCCTCAACTTTTAGATTAACACATGTAATTCAACTTAAAGGCGTGGAATGTTGATTGGAGGATGATTGGCTAGGAGTCTGAGTAGATACCATTGAGTATGTTGAAAGCATTGCATTATAGATTATTGAGTTCCTATAGGCAAGGTTTGAATGAAAGAATCCCAAATGTTGAAGAATTTTGAACCCGTAATTCCTTATGCAGGAATGCCTCCACATTTCATGTGAAAAACCTAGGATAATTTAGCTATAAATAAAGAAATAGTAGGGGTTTTTGGGTAGATCCATTCATGTAAAATAGTCTTCCTTGCCACAAAGGATATCCTAGTAAGCAGTTGCTTACAGCTCCTTGAGAATTTAATGCCCGGGAAGTGATTTAGGCCAAAAAGAGCCAATTCAGGAGTTATGCCCCGTACACACGGTCGGACATTGATCGGACATTCCGACAACAAAATCCTAGGATTTTTTCCGACGGATGTTGGCTCAAACTTGTCTTGCATAAACACGGTCAAACAAAGTTGTCGGAAAATCTGATCATTCTGAACGCGGTGACGTAAAACACGTACGTCGGGACTATTAACGGGGCAGTGGCCAATAGCTTTCATCTCTTTATTTATTCTGAGCACGCGTGGCACTTTGTGCGTCGGATTTGTGTACACATGATCGGAAATTCCGACAATGAATTTTGTTGTCTGAAAATTTTATAGCCTGCTCTCAAACTTTGTGTGTCAGAAAATCCGATGGAAAATGTGTGATGGAGCCTGCACACGGTCGGAATTTCTGACAACAAGGTCCTATCACACATTTTCCGTCGGAAAATCCGACCGTGTGTACGGGGCATTAGAGTTAAGTAGTTTACCAGATATATGGTAGCATAAAGTACTACAGAGTTCCAAAAAATGTTTTATCCTGGGGCATGACAAAAAAGCATGGAACAAATCCACATCTAATTGTCCACATTTCAAGCAGCAAGATGAGGTGCTTAGGCCCATAAAGTAGGAATGCTGCAGAGATACAGTAAATAAGAGTGATGGAAAAGTTGAAGCATTATTTCACGGTACATTGCGGCTTTGATCATGCCCCGAGAAAAATGCAGCAATTTTAGGAGGGCATTAGCTGAAAGCTGGGAAAAATTATTTGTCCAACATTCATGACATTTTGAGATCTATTGAAACTGGAGTAGAATCAACAAGATTTATTAACCATATTAAAAAAACCTAATGGGGATGTAAAAACAGTGAAAGATATGGAATTGAAAATGGGCCATTGCCAAGTGACCATTGGGCGATACACTATATTACCAAAAGTATTGGGACTCCTGGCTTTACATGCACATGAACTTTAATGGCATCCCAGTCTTAGTCCGTAGGGTTCAATATTGAGTTGGCCCACTCTTTGCAGCTATAACAGCTTCAACTCTTCTGGGAAGGCTGTCCACAAGGTTTAGGAGTGTGTCTATGGGTATGTTTAACCCTCCTTCCAGAACCGCATTTGTGAGGTCAGGCACCGCTGTGCACAAAAAGACCTGGCTTACAGTCTCCGCCCTGATTCATTCCAAAAGTGTTCTATGGAGTTGAGATCAGGCAAGTCAAGTTCCTCCACCCCAAACTTGCTGATCCCTTGAATTATTGTAACTTCATTCAGGAGCAGAGGAATGTATGGAGGCACCTTAATGGCAGGCAAGCCCGCATCCGGCCGGATGTGATCAGGGCAGCACACCTCCCTCCACAGCTCCGTTACTCCTGACTAATCTCCAGGACTTTGGAGCAATTTCTACCGGCTTGAACTGCACCAAAATATCACAGCTGAACAGGGGAAGGTGCTCTGAGCTCAGTGATGCCATCGTCTGCTTCGAAAAAGCCAGCTAAGCCTCCCACGGACCAAAGACAGACCCGCTCCATAAAAGACACAGCTCCTGGCCACGCCCCCGCCATCTTGGCTTCTTCTCCAAAGAAACAACGTGCTAAAGCCGCAGCAGATAAGATGGCACAGGCTAAAACACCAGAGGAGACAGCTCCAGCGCCTTATCTGAATCCTGCAGTAGACACAGAAGCGATCACCCGGCCGATCCTGGAGGCAATCAGCCCTAGTAAGGCAGAACTTATGGGGAGAATAGATCACCTATCCTCTAAGTGCAACTTAATAAGGCATGATTTTTGGGGCGTGGCCTGAACGGGCATGTGAGCGGACGCTCTACACGGAGCTCCCGCCACTGATCCTCTTAATATCCTGAACCCGCCACCGATCCGAACTCAGAACCGACCCACCAGCACACCGCAACCCCGCAGGACACATCAAGGTACCGCCGAACGGTTCCGGAGGCCCAGAATGACCAGGAGAGGAGAGAAAGAGGCAGCAGCAGCGGCGGCCATGGACGGCCAAGATGGCGCCGGCTCTCCTTTACCACAGCGTGCAGCTCGCAGCACAGACAAGGCACAGGAACCGAGCGGTAAGGCAGCAAAGTCTGGCAAACAATGGGGGAAAGAGCAGCCCAGAGACATGGTATACTATGCCCAAAAGATGCAGGGACAGAACGGGGCCTCCCCCCTGAATCAGCAGTCATTGGAGGGACAGGAAGGCGCCATGGCGCTGGATGACACGCTGCCATTAGAGGGCTCCCTGATCCTTAATGCAGACGGCTCTTGCTCCATGCAGGAAGAGGGACAGCAGCCTACATTAAGTGATATTCTGCGGGCGGTACAGGGCTGCACAGCGTCTGTAAATGGACTGAAAGCACAATTTGGGAGTCTCAATGAGACTGTTTCACTACTGCGCCATGACATTCAAAAGATCAGGGAGAGAACCACAGCAGTGGAGGGAAGGATCAGCGAGGTGGAGGATATACTACCCCCCCTCACTAGGGATACCAGAAGTGCATTACAGCAAGCGGCTCAGGCCAATGCCAAAAATGACGACATCGAGAACCGTCTCAGGAGGAATAATGTACGCATAGTGGGGCTCCCAGAAAAGGTGGAGGGAAGGGACCCCACAGCATTTACAGAAACGTGGTTACAGGACATATTCGGCAAAGATGTTTTTACCGCACTCTTTGCAGTGGAGCGAGCACACCGTACACCATTGAGACCCCTCCCCCCGGGTAATCCACCTAGATCAATGCTGGCCAGACTCCTAAATTATAAGGACAGAGAAATAATACTTCGATTGGCCAGGGAAAAAGGTGCAGTGCACTATAATGGAACGAAAATTTCTTTTTATCCTGACTTCTCGGCAGAGGTACAACGCAAAAGGGCCAAGTTTGCAGAGGTAAAGAAAAGATTACAGAAGATTCAAGTCGCTTACGCCATGTTATACCCGGCTAAACTACGCATTACGGCAAGGGGTCAGTCCACATTCTTTGAGTCTGCAGCCGAAGCATCCGCCTGGTTGGACCGCAACGAGCAGGATTTAAGGAGGAGGAGGGAGGCTGATATGGGAGAGTGAATGACACTATGTGAAGCTGGGAAGTTGGTCAGTCATTGATAGACGTTTTGTAGTCTATAACATACCTTGCGGGACAATATCACTACTCTACAAAGATAAAGCGTGACAAGAGCTTTGTTTACAGAAGATATACCAAGAAAAGTTAAACACCAAAGTGGGACAGCTGTACCCACAGGAAACCCTTTCTTTTTGAACACTCCAGTTTTGGCCCAGTTGAAGGGGCTTGGTAAGATGTGCTCGGTTGGCACCAGTTTAAAGCACAATTCAAGGTGCACAGTTGGAACCGGGGAATTCCCCCCTGACCACTGTGGGAAACTTGCTCACATCCACAGAACAAGATCTAAACCATGTAGCACATCGTTGCAGTTGGGATGGACACTTTTGCTCATGCTGACACCACGCACGCTCTCCCACAGTTGCCTCAGATCGTCATTGCAAGACAACGTTGAACGCTGTGCCGGGACTGTCTGGGTCATCGAGACATGCACTGATACTTTACGGCCTGAGGAGGAGGCGAAGAAACAGGCTATCCCAGGACTTGTCACTTTACAATACCAATCATGGCAAACACCCCAGTTGTGACATGGAACGTCCGAGGTGTCCTTGATCCCTTGAAACGTACCATGATAAGCACATGTCTGAGAAAATTTCACCCGGCGATAGTGGGCCTCCAGGAGACTCACCTAACGAAGGAGACAGTCAGTTTTCTGCAGTATTCCTGGGTGGGCAAGGCCTACCATTCCACTCACACTGCATTCTCTCGCGGGGTGAGTGTTCTGGTACATAAATCCTTGGCCTACCAGGAATTAGATGCTGTCATTGATTCCACGGGTAAATTTGTGTTTTTACATTGTAGATTGTTTACTTTGACGGTGATATTGGTGTTTGTGTATATACCTCCTCCATTCTCCAGGGAAATCTTGCAGCTCCTCCTGACTTACCTAGTTGACAAACCTGATGTCCCAATAATGATCATGGGCGACTTTAATGGTTACTTGGATCCTAGACTAGACAGGCACCCCCCGGCACAGCCACCCTCGGGAAACAGGGGCACCATTCTGAGCAGACTACTGACAGAGGTGGGTTGGATAGACTTATGGAGAGCTAAATACCCTGATACAAAACAATTTTCCTGCTTCTCCAAAACCCATGGGTCACTTTCCCGTATTGACCTGTGTGTGGGGTCCCCCCAACTCTTAAGTGTCATACACAAGGTAGAATATTTACCTCGAGGGGTCTCTGACCACTCTCCTCTGGTCGCCTATCTTGTTACCAGACCGAAGACCACACTGCCCAGAGCACCATGGAAGCTGAACGCCTTTTGGCTAAAGCTTTTCACCTCCCATGACAGAGTGGCGAAACAGATAGAACAATACTTTCTAGACAACCGGAGACAAACTGACTTATTAGTAAGATGGGACGCCTTTAAAGCATGCCTGAGAGGCACATTTATAGCGGAAATTGCTGACGTAAAACACAATTCTGCAGCCGTACTGATACAGGTGGAAGACCGGGTAAGGCAGTTGGAGCTTGCTTTTATTTTAGACTCATCAGAGTCCGCGAGGGAGGCATGGATATCGGCTCAGGAGTCCCTGGACCGGTTGAGGTCCTCCGCCGCGGAACGTAAACGGTTCTTTACTAAACAAGCTTTTTACGAAGAGGGTGAAAAAACTGGTAGATTGCTAGCTAGGATAGCCAGATCTCAACAGTCGTCCCCTGCCATAGGAGCAATACGTAACTCCTCGGGACGTCTGGTGAATGATCCGGAGAAAATTATAGAGGAGCTAGCATCTTTTTACGCAGAGTTATATAAGCCGTGTGACAGCTATACAGACGAGGAACTGCAGACATACATGGGCACTATAACGCTTCCAGCTCTGACCCACCAGGCAAGGGAGGAGCTGGAGGCACCAATTTCGCTAGACGAACTGAGGGAGGCGGCTGCCTCTTTCCCTACATGCAAGGCCCCCGGGGACGATGGCGAAACAATCCTACCCAAATTGCTCGAAGTGCTAAATGCATCCTTTCAATTGGGAAGGTTACCAACTACTATGACTAAAGCTAACATTATATTATTGTTGAAAATGGGTAAAGACCCCTTAGATCCGGGCTCCTATAGACCTATATCGCTCCTTCAGAGCGACATTAAATTACTAGCAAAAGTACTGGCCATGCGGGTTAATAAGATTGTTAGAACAATAGTTCATTTAGATCAAGCAGGATTTATGCCTCGAACGTCTACGGCGACCAACCTTAGACGCCTATACCTAAACATGCAGACCCCCTCGGAGTCTATGGGCCGTAGAGCCTTGCTGTCTCTTGATGCCAATAAGGCATTTGACAGCGTGTGCTGGAGATATTTATGGGCGGTTCTGGCCAAATTTGGGTTTGGGCCCAGGTTCATCAGATGGGTTAGGCTGCTGTATGATACGCCCAGGGCAGCTGTACGTGTGGCGGACCGAATGTCTCATGCTTTTGGGCTGAGCAGGGGGACCAGGCAGGGGTGCCCTCTGTCCCCCCTGCTCTTCGCACTGGCTATAGAGCCCCTGGCGGCGCGGGTGAGAGATTGCCCACAGATCAGAGGTTTCCGGTATGGTGAATTGCATGAAACAATCATGCTCTACGCCGATGACATGCTTTTGTTTCTGGAAGACGCAGAGGGATCCTTGGATCAGGCAATGTCACTTATAACTGAATTCGGCCGTTTTTCAGGCCTTACTATCAACTGGACTAAATCTGCCTTAATGTACATAGACGGTACCTCGCTGACCAATCTGAGACCACCGACTCAGATACCAGTGGTTTCTACCTTTAAATATTTGGGTATACACATCTCGCCTGCGCTTACAGACTTTTGTAGCCTAAATGTCTACCCCCTAATGTCGCGGTTTAGAGATAAGATAAATGTTTGGAATAAACTTAGGATGTCCCTGGCAGGAAAAGTGAATCTTATAAAAATGATTTTGATGCCACAGTTTCTCTATATGCTACACAACACGCCTGTGGTTATCACACTGAAGATATTCAGGGTGGTTAACTCCTTGTTTCGGCTGTTGCTGTAGCATACCAAACCCCCCAGAATCAAGTTGGAACAGCTGCAGCGCTCTAAGGAGGGGGGAGGCCTAGCCCTGCCCAACCCTTGGATATACTATCTAGCGGCGCAGCTGCAGCACCTGATAGGTGCCATGGCTCCTCTGCCACTGGGCTCGTCGGCTAAGCTTATGCTGGTAGGCACAGGGGCGGAATCGATACCTGAGGGACTGGAAGCCCATCTTTTCCAAAAACCCAATAAACAAATGCCCACATATACATTGTTACAGAAAGTGTGGAACAAAGCGAAACAACTACAAAAAGTTTCGGGCTTTACTAAGTATAGCCCGATATGGGAAAATAAAACATATGTTGAGCTGGCTAAGATACAGCAGGGGCACAGGTAGCGCTGCAGGGGTATCACACATATGCACCAGATTTTCAGTAACGGAACATTATTATCGTTTAAGGATTTACAAGAGAAATATTCATTGCCTGCCAGTATGCTGTTTTACTATCTGCAATTGAAGCATGCAATTAAAGCACAAGGGGATGCAACTGATTGGTTCCAATCCCCCACACCGGTTTTTCACATAATGCAGGAGGCGTCGGAGACTAAAGGCATAATCTCACAATGTTATAACATGTTATTAACGTCATTGTTGGAGGGGTATCCCACAAAGGCGGCTGATCAGTGGGAGGCGGACTTAGGCCCCATATCGGGGGAGGTATGGGAAGAAGCTCTGCAGGCAGTTAACTCCTGCTCACTAAATGTAGCACAGAAGGTATCCCAACTTTATATCTTGTTGAGAGTACATTATACCCCTGTAAAGTTGTATAGAATGGGCAGGGCGCCTGACTCCTTGTGTGGCAGATGTAGGGCGGCGTCTGGGGACTTGATTCACCTCCTCTGGCGTTGCCCCAAACTCCATAGGTATTGGACGGAGGTCCTGGCTACACTAAATCAGGTGTTCCAGGTCAATGTCCCACTAGATCCATTATGCTGCTTACTGGGAGTTCTGGAGGGGGTGATTACGGAGGAGGTGACGAGAGTCGCTTTTGCACGGGCGCTGTTCCAGGCTAGAAAGGTAATACTAATGGGATGGAAGTCTGCTATACCACCTAACAGCAAAACATGGATACTAAATATGGGAAAAACACTTATAATGGAAAAATATATTTACCAACACAGGGGCAGTCCTGGAAAATTTGACAGATTGTGGGACCCATGGTTGGATGTGCCCGGCATAAGCCCCATGGAACTGGTACAGATGAGGTTGCTAAGAGGTGTTTAAAAAAATACGACGAGAGTTTGTATTGGAGAATGGAGGATGAGGATATGAGGACAAAGGAGAATATATTATCGATTTAATTAGATGGGACATAGAGACCGAACGCTGACAATCTCAAAATGCAAACCATAATACCTTATTGACAGATATGTTACTATGTGGAAAAAGATATGCTGATTACGGTGCAAATATCAATGTAATGTATGTTTTTTCATCTGAGCAATAAAACCTTTTATGATTTAAAAAAAAAAAAATAAGGCATGATTTGGACAAGATTCGGGGCCGCCTGACGACAGTGGAGACGCGTGTCTCAGATGTAGAAGACACGTCCCAAGATCATGGTGCCCAGCTTGCTGAACTGAGAGATCAGGTCAGGGCACTGCAACATAAAGCTACAGATGCTGAAGACCGTCAGAGACGGAACAACATTAGGGTGGTGGGCCTTCCGGAAGGAACTGAAGGAGACAGGCCTGCTCAATTCACTGAACTTTTCTTCGAACAGCTGCTGTCCATACAAGAAATGCCCCCCACATACGTTGTGGAAGGAGCCCACAGGGTTCCTACTGGTAACAGACCCCCAGGTGCCTTTCCTCTGCCTTTTCTGGTCAGATTTCTGAACTTCCGCGACCGAGACATGCTCCTGACACAGGCCAGGAAACTACAGGATCTGCGACATGAAAACACAAGGGTGATGTTATTTCCTGATTTCTCAGCAGCTACGCAACAGAAAAGGCGATTGTTTAATGAAGTCCGAAGACGACTTAGGGAAAAGGAAGTCAAGTACAGCATGCTTTACCCCAGCAAACTCCGGGTCCAACACAAAGGGATGGTAAAGTTTTTTGAGCACCCAGAAGAAGCGTGTGACTGGATGGATAAGGAACTTTGAGGTCCTACAACATATCTACAGACCTGTACTGGAAGCTGGTATATTTTATTTTTCCTCTTTTCCTGTTTTTATCTTTTTTGTTTTCTCTCTGATGAATTTCTCTAACACCATGAGCATGTGCTGCAGTGTGCTAGGGATATCGCCCTGACAGTTTTCCCTGCTTTGGGTTCTCATTTTTTTTCTTTCTTTGATGCGGTTTTTTATTACCTACTGGCATTCTACAATGTTCTTTGAGGGGCAGGGGCAGGATTTCCCTGTACTTACTTTAAGATATACAGGCCCCTGTTATTTTGTTTACGCCTTTCCAAAGATAACCGATGGTGCAGCTCTTTTTATAGGCCATATGAGGCTCCACAGTTCTTTTTATTTTTTTTGTACTGGAGCAGATGGAGGTGAAAAGAAGATACAAGGAACTGCCGAACTTTAGATTACAGCGGTGGGAATTCACCGCAATTTTTTTGTTTTTCTGTTTTGGGATGAAGCTACATACCGATCGTTTTTTGTTTGTTTTTGGTATGAAGGCAAGGGTGGGAAGTTCTGGAACCACAGCTCGACCTAGGGTCTTTAATATCATAACTGTTATTGCAGTAGCTAAAGTGTGCATAGTCTATAGGGTTGACTACCCGCTACAGAAGAACAGGTGGTTTAAATTTAAATACACAAATAATAATGGCTAATGATATCAGGATTGTGTCTTGGAATGTTCGAAGCCTTAATCACAAGCTAAAGAGGGCCTCAGTATTCCAATACCTTAAGCAAACCCGCCCACATGTTGTACTCCTACAGGAGACGCACCTGGATGGCAGTAGAATACTTTCACTGCGAAAACCATGGATCCAAAGGGCCTTTCATTCGACTTATTCCACCTTTGCAAGAGGTGTTTCTATTTTAATTAGTATAACTATACCCTGCACGATTCACCAGGTGATCTCTGATACGGGAGGAAGATATGTGGCGGTTGTTTTGGATTTATGTCAAAAAACCATTGTGCTGGTAAATATTTATGTACCTCCTCCATTTCAGGCCAAGATGTTATATGATCTTTTAGGTAAAATAGCTTCATTTACTCATCTCCCTATGGTGTTGTTGGGGGACTTCAATGTTGTTCTTGATGCGGCGTTGGACACTTCCAACCCAGCTAGGTGAAGCTCTGTTGATCTAAATAGCTGGAAGTAGGTAGCGGACCTCACGGAACTGTGGCGCTGGAAACATCTAACTGCCACTAGCTTCTCACATGTGTCGACAACCCACAGGTCCTCGGCTAGGATTGACCTAGCATTTGGAAATAACCTAATGTTGCCTTTTGTGAAAGACATTTCATATCTGGCCGGAGGCCTGACTGATCACAACCCTCTTGAGGTAACTCTGACCTTTGTATCCGGGAAAATAGGGGGGGGGGATATGGCGACTGTCATCTGGTTGGCTGCAAAATGAACAGGTTGCTGTCTAGCTGACAGGAGCCATGCAGTCATATTGGTCATTTAATGTTGATTCAGCGGACCCTCCACTGGTATGGGATGCCTTCAAGGCAGTAACCCAGGGGGAATGCATCTCGGCAATAAAAACGGCACGGAAACATGACAGAGAGGAGACTGAGCTTCTACAACATAGAGAATGGGAATGTGCGAGAGTTCATGCAGAGAACCCTACTGGGGCCTCGTATGAAGCCTTGCTGGAGGCGAGACGATCCTTATCTATTTTTTTCACAGGTCAAGCTCGTGCAGACATGACAAAAAGGGCCCAGACTGTTTTCGCAGAGGGAGACAAGAATGGCAAACTATTGGCTATGTTAGTTGCTGACTACCACCCGCTTACTAATATCCCGATTATCAGAAATCAAAGAGGAGACTTAATTAGTGAACCCAAGCGTATTATGCAGGAGTTTGTCAGTTTCTTTGCATCTCTCTATTCCCCAATCCCTTCTTATGACCCTGCAGACTTGGACTCCCTTTTAGTTGACTTACCTATACCAAGACTCTCGGACGATGACATGAATAATCTTGAAGGGAAAATCACAATCAAAGAAATTGAGAAAGCGATATTCTCGTTCCCTCCAAACAAAGCTCCTGGACCAG
The DNA here is from genome assembly GCA_037952925.1 of Lithobates clamitans. Lineage (NCBI taxonomy): Eukaryota > Metazoa > Chordata > Amphibia > Anura > Ranidae > Lithobates > Lithobates clamitans. The sequence goes on from JBBGZY010000190.1 coordinate 12,216,236, forward strand.
ACGGTTTCCCTGCCGATTTTTATAAGGCTAATGTTGAAGTTTTGGCCCCTAGAATTAACTTACTCTTAGACTATTGCCATGAACACGATACTCTGCCTGACTCTATGCTAGAGGCATATATGGTTCTTCTTTTGAAACCAGGGAAAGACCCGGAGGATTGTGCATCATACTGACCTATAGCTTTGCTAAATATGGACTTGAAAATTCTGACTAAGATTTTGGCCCTTAGACTGACTACGGTACTCCCCTCTATTGTAAACATCCACCAAACAGGTTTTATGCCAGGGAAATCAACTGACACAAATTTAAGAAGACTTTTCACCCATCTACAATTGCAGTCGAGGAATGCTAACTCCAGAGTTGTGGTCTCTATTGATTTTGAAAAGGCCTTTGACTCTGTAGATTGGCAGTTTATGTTTAAGGTCTTGGAGGTTATGGGGTTTGGCCCAAAATTCAGGAAATGGGTTGCCATGTTATACAGAAGTCCGAAAGCGGCTGTCCGACTCGGATCATCCATTTCGGATTTCTTTGCGGTGGGAAGAGGAACCCGACAGGGTTGCCCGCTATTACCCTTTTTGTTTGCCCTCGCACTGGAGCCTCTGGCGGTAGCGCTTAGATCCTCAAACCATATCAAATCTATACGGGTGGGAACGATAGATGAGTCTTTGGCGTTATACGTAGACGATATGCTGTTGTTCCTTGATGACCCAGAAGAATCCTTAAGAGCGGCACTGGAAATCATCAATCTTTTTGCCACTTTTTCAGGGTTAAGGGTAAACTGGGATAAATCATCCATTTTACCAATAGATGAAGGGGCCAAAACAAGGGTAGATCCTAGTTTGCCGCTACAGTGGGTCACGGCTATTAAATATCTAGGGGTACAAATTACAGCGCATGTTCAGGAATACGCGTCCCTAAATTTACTGCCATTGTTAACATCCCTACAGCAAAAGATTCGAACATGGACTAAACTTCCACTGTCCCTTATAGGTGGCATTAGTTTAATCAAAATTAAATTTCTCCCTGTCATTTTATATTTTCTACGACATTCACCTATCTGGATTCCAAAGACGTATTTTCGGAAGCTGGATAGTATCATCTCATCCTTTATATGGGCTCCGAAGACTCCAAGAATAGGCCTTAGGGTCCTGCAGGAACCAGGGGACCAAGGGGGCCTGGCACTGCCTGATTGGCAAAAATACTATATAGCGGGACAAACTGTGTTCGCTCGTAGATGGTTGATAGCTGAGGATAGGGATGCGGCCACGGTGTTGGAAGCGGCCCAACTCGGATCGTATGAAAGTCTTAGGTTTGCCCTGTTTAGAGGTTCTAGGTCTGACTTGCCCCTGACGCTGACAATGAAAGCCACTATTAAAGCGTGGATGACAGCAGTGAAACTAGCATGCCCTAGTTATGGGGGGATATCGCCTTCAGCCCCGATTTGGATGAATCCAACCTTGCCACAATTCTACAACCTACCAGATCCTATGATTTGGGCAGTAAAAGGAATTAAGACATGAAGAGATATACTGTAACATCCTTTGGAGAGTTATTGACTTTTTCTTAAATACAGTCGAGGCATGATCTTCCAAATTCATACCTGTTTAGATTTTTACAGGTCAGACATGCATTTCAGGAGCAATTTAGAGATCTGAAGGTAGAGTCTCTGCCTTCGTCTCTTGAATCGCTATTGGCGGATGGAGATCTGGTCAAACCTCTCTCAGTGGCTTATAAAGAATTCTTTAAGATAACCCCACCAGCAATTACCAAATGCAGAGACAGATGGGAGATGGAGGACCCGGAAGTGCAAGGGGAAGACTGGGATGAACTATGGATTCAACCATTTAGGCACTTGGTATCTGCCAGAGATAGGCTGATCCAGTTCAAATTTCTACACAGGAGCTATCTTACTCCAGCTAGGCTAAATAAGATTTTCCCTACAGTATCGGCAGAGTGTTGGAGATGTTCTCATTCAACCGCAGATGCAGATCACATTTTCTGGCGTTGTCCAAAGATCCAGGAATTTTGGAAAGATATTACCTCCTGTATCACGGAATTGTTATCAGTACCAATTCTGATGACTATTAAGGTCTGTCTGCTGGGCCTAGTGGAAGATGTAGTACTAACACGTGCCATGCGAACACTGTTAAATATACTTCTGTTTTACGGTAGAAAAGCTATCTTGTTGGCCTGGAAAAAGCCAGAAGCACCGCTTATTTCAGCCTGGTGAACTCCATGCTACCCTTCTACAAGGCTACGTATGAGACTAGAGGGTGTATAAAGAAATTTGATAGAGTGTGGCAAGCATGGTTTAAGTCTAACACCACGGTGGGATAAGGGAAGGAAGTATTGTTCTGACAAAAAGCACTATATTTGGATGAAGGTATTTCTCATAAAGGTCTCAATGAATGTCCATAATTAATTTTAGAGGGTAGAGGTTCATGATCTATATAAGCATGTATATTAGCACAAGCTTCTGATATGGGCTATAGCAGGGATCCTGGAAATTCTTGGCGAGCTGTGGTTCGTGGGTGGGGGGAGGGGGGAATCAGGGGGGCATTGGGATGTTCTTGTAGTTAGTAGATCTTTGTTAGATAGGCATGAGGTCTTGTTGACCCAGTAGGGACGATGTCTTATTGGACATGTCTTTAAGGTTGTATGATTTGCTATGTTGATAAAACTAATAAAAAGAATTAAAAAAAAAAAAAAAAAATGGCAGGCAAGCCCAGAGTGAAGATGGATCCAGCTGCCTTGAAAAAGCGTGCACTTTGCACGAGAAACATTTTTTGGCTAGATGTGTTTTAATTGTGTTTAGCCTTTGGAATTCATGACTAAAAAAAACAGAGTAATATGCTGTAAGTGCCCTGGACTTTGTTTTCATGGATTGCTGTAATGTTATTTGAGGCTATGTTCCAGATGCATAGCATATGACTTCAGTAGACCTACAATAAGCAGCTAAAGTGTTTGTCAGTGTAAAGTACTTTCAATTTGCATGCATATATTTTCCGATTGCTTCACTTAGTTTTATCCTTGACAGTCCTCTAATAGTTCTGCTTGAAATGCCTACCTTTGAAGCACATCACACAAATCTATTAAAAACAGTTATGTAAACTAAACTAAATCTTTTACCATTATTTTAGCATATGCAATGTATTTCTCATGTACTGATATTTCTTTTTCATTCTTTATTTTCAATTTTTTCCAAGGACATAGGTGTGGGCACAGCATATCAATAAATGTTTCATATACACATCATATACAGTATTACAGAAGTCTACAGAGCAATAACAATTGTAATATCCAATAAATGAAATGCATTTATACAAAGACATTGAAAAGAAGATCCACCTTCCAGTCCTTGTCAATTTTTCAACAGGTTAATAGGAAAGTAGGTACATCAACCCAGTTGGTGTTTGCTGGGTTGCATTTTGGGGACTTTTCCTTTTAGTTTTTATCTTGCCTTTTGCTGTCACTTTTTAAATAGCTTTTTTTTTTTTTTTTTTTTTTTTTGTTTCATCAGTCTATCAATTAAGGGTGTGGTTAATTGCTCCCAGGTGACTATTTAACTTGTTGTAGGACTCAGTTGAGCGTGCTCAGTTTGAAGCTGTGGAGCTTGGTGTAAGTGGAGCTGGTTTAAGTGGGAGTTATAAACAAGTGTTAGAGTATACAAGTCTTGCTGTCTGCTGGTGTGTGTATTGCTGCTGTCTGCTGGTGTGTGTATTGCTGCTGTCTGTTGGTGTTTGCTGGGTTGCATTTTGGGGACTTTTCCTTTTAGTTTTTATCTTGCCTTTTGCTGTCACTTTTTAAATAGCTTTTTTTTTTTTTTTTTGTTTCATCAGTCTATCAATTAAGGGTGTGGTTAATTGCTCCCAGGTGACTATTTAACTTGTTGTAGGACTCAGTTGAGCGTGCTCAGTTTGAAGCTGTGGAGCTTGGTGTAAGTGGAGCTGGTTTAAGTGGGAGTTATAAACAAGAGTTTAAAACAGGAGGTTATAACAGGGGTCATAGTACCTGTGTAGTGTGAGTATCTGAGTGTTGTCTGAGTAGTGTGTGTGGATCGTTAGTACTTGTGTATTGTGTACCTATGTATTGTCTTGTCGTGTACCTGTGTATTGTCTTGAGTATTGGTGCCAGGAAGCTAGTTGTTAGGTAATTTGGACAGGGTAAAATCCCCAAATCCTCACTAAATTTAATAGGTACGATGCCCGGCGGGTGTGGAGAGGCGACTCTTTGTACATCTTGCCGCATGTATGCGTTCCTTGATCATCCGATCGAGGGCGAATACTGCTGTGCAAAATGTAAGCACATTGTTTCCCTGGAAGCCCAGGTTCTGAATCTAGGGAAGCAACTGTCAGCACTGAGAAGTCCCTCCATACTAAAGGTGAGCCAGGAACGTACACGGCAGGTGCCGGCAGGGGCCAGCACAGAGGCGGGTGGAGACAAAGAGGTGCAGGCACTAGCAAAGAGTAGATGGGTGACAGTCAGGAGGGGTAGAGGGGGAAGTGCCAGGGAGGCCGATCCAGGACTGGAGCATCCCAATAAGTACGCTCCATTGAGTGACATTGGTGTAACCAGTCAGGGACCAGCACTGCTGGAGATGAGGGACTCCCCTAGCTGCCGGGGGAAGAACTCCTCCAGTGAGAGTGGGGGGCAGCAAAGGGAAAGGAAAGACAGATTCTGGTGGTAGGGGACTCAATTCTTAGAAGGACAGAGAGGGCAATCTGTAACCAAGACCTGAAGCGCCGAACAGTATGTTGTCTACCGGGCGCTCGGGTTCGGCACATCACGGATCTTGTGGACAGATTACTGGGAGGGGCTGGGGAAGACCCGGCTGTCATGGTGCACGTTGGCACCAATGACAAAGTCAGAGGCAGATGGAGTGTCCTAAAGAACGATTTTAGGGACTTAGGAGCTAAATTGAGGAAAAGGACCTCCAAGGTAGTGTTCTCAGGAATACTACCGGTACATCGAGCCACACCAGAGAGGCAGAGGGAGATTAGGGAAGTAAACAAGTGGCTGAAGAGCTGGTGTAGTAAGGAGGGGTTTGGGTTCCTGGAGGACTGGGCCGACTTCTCAGTCGGTAACCGGTACTATAGAAGGGACGGACTGCACCTAAATGAGGAGGGTGCAGATCTGCTGGGAATGAAGATGGCCAAAAAGTTAGAGGGGTTTTTAAACTAGGCGAAGGGGGGGAGGGTCCAGAGACAGTGATAGCCAGCGCGGAAGATATTCCAGAGGGTAGTATTGGGGGCATTAGTGGTAGGTTAACCAAAGCACAAAAACACAAGGTGAGTATAGTAGCAAGTCCAAGTTGCAATCTTGAAACACCCAATACGAGGACAATATGCGACCGGTCTAAACTATGTGGCATGTTCACCAATGCCAGGAGCCTGGCGGACAAGATGGGTGAACTAGAGATACTGTTGTACGAGGAGGATTTGGATTTTGTGGGAATTTCAGAGACCTGGTTCAACAGCTCTCATGATTGGCTGGCAAACATTCAAGGGTATACCCTATACCGCAAGGATAGAGAGGGTAAAAAAGGGGGAGGGGTATGCCTATATATCAAGAATAATGTACAAGTGAATGTGAGAGATGACATCACTGAGGGGGCTAGGGAGGAGGTGGAATCTTTATGGGTAGAGCTCCAAAGGGATGAAGCTAAGGGGAAAATAATACTGGGAGTATGCTATAGGCCCCCTAACCTGAGGGAGGAAGTGGAGACGGATCTCCTATCACAAATTGGATTAGCAGCAAGGATGGGAAGTGTTATCATAATAGGGGATTTTAATTATCCAGACATAGACTTAGCGGAGGGAACCGCGCATTCATTTAAGGCTCGCCAGTTCCTTAATGTCTTGCAGGACAATTTTATGGGTCAGATGGTAGACGCACCAACTAGAAATAAAACATTACTAGATCTACTGATTACCAACAATACAGACCTGATAACAGATGTGGAAATACGGGGCAATTTAGGTAACAGCGATCACAGGTCAATTAGTTTCAGTATAAATCACACAAATAGGAGACATGAAGGGAACACAAAGACACTGAATTTCAAAAGAGCCAACTTCCCTAAACTACAAACCTTGCTAAAAGGCATAAATTGGGACAAAATATTAGGAACAAAGAATACAGAGGAGAGATGGGTTTGCTTTAAGAGCATATAAAATAAGGGCATTAGCCAATGTATCCCATTGGGTAATAAATTTAAAAGAGCGAACAAACATCCTGGATGGCTTAACTCCAATGTAAAAATGCATATAAAAGCAAAGGAGAAGGCCTTCAAAAAATACAAGGTTGAGGGATCATCCACAGCATTCAGAATTTATAAAGAATGCAATAAGAAATGTAAGGGTGCAATTAGGATGGCTAAGATAGAACATGAAAGACACATAGCGGAGGAGAGCAAAAAAAATCCCAAGAAATTCTTTAAGTATGTAAACAGTAAAAAAGGGAGGACAGACCATATTGGCCCCATAAAGAATGAGGAAGGACATCTGGTTACAAAGGATGGGGAGATGGCAGAGGTATTGAATTTATTCTTCTCCTAAGTCTTCACGAGTGAATCGGGGGGCTTCAGTAACCAAAACTGCAGTGTTTATCCTCATGACACAACACAGGAAGCACCTACATGGTTAACAGAGGACGGAATTAAAATTAGACTTGAGAAACTTAACATTAATAAATCACCGGGACCAGATGGCTTGCATCCGAGGGTACTTAGGGAACTCAGTCAGGTGATTGCCAGACCGTTGTTCCTAATTTTTACAGACAGTCTATTGACTGGAATGGTACCAGCTGATTGGAGAAAAGCCAATGTAGCACCAATATTTAAAAAGGGCCCAAAAAACATCCCTGGGAATTACAGACCAGTTAGCCTAACATCAATAGTATGTAAACTCTTGGAGGGGATGATAAGGGACTATATACAAGATTTTAGTAATAAGAATGATATCATTAGCAGTAATCAGCATGGATTCATGAAGAATCGTTCTTGCCAAACCAATCTATTAACCTTCTATGAGGAGGTGAGTTGCCATCTAGATAAAGGAAGGCCCGTAGACGTGGTGTACCTGGATTTTGCAAAAGCATTTGACACAGTTCCCCATAAACGTTTACTGTACAAAATAAGGTCTGTTGGCATGGACCATAGGGTGAGTACATGGATTGAAAACTGGCTACAAGGGCGTGTTCAGAGGGTGGTGATAAATGGGGAGTACTCAGAATGGTCAGGGGTGGGTAGTGGGGTCCCCCAGGGTTCTGTGCTGGGACCAATCCTATTTAATTTGTTCATAAATGACCTGGAGGATGGGATAAACAGTTCCATCTCTGTATTTGCAGACGATACTAAGCTAAGCAGGGCAATAACTTCTCCGCAGGATGTGGAAATCTTGCAAAAAGACCTGAACAAATTAATGGGGTGGGCGACTACATGGCAAATGAGGTTCAATGTAGAAAAATGTAAAATAATGCATTTGGGTGCCAAAAATATGAATGCAATCTATACACTGGGGGGAGAACCTCTGGGGGAATCTAGGATGGAAAAAGACTTGGGGGTCCTAGTGGATGATAGGCTCAGCAACGGCATGCAATGCCAAGCTGCTGCTAATAAAGCAAACAGAATATTGGCATGCATTAAAAGGGGGATCAACTGCAGAGATAAAACGATAATTCTCCCGCTCTACAAGACTCTGGTCCGGCCGCACCTGGAGTATGCTGTCCAGTTCTGGGCACCAGTCCTCAGGAGGGACGTACTGGAAATGGAGCGAGTACAAAGAAGGGCAACAAAGCTAATAAAGGGTCTGGAGGATCTTAGTTATGAGGAAAGGTTGCGAGCACTGAACTTATTCTCTCTGGAGAAGAGACGCTTGAGAGGGGATATGATTTCAATTTACAAATACTGTACTGGTGACCCCACAATAGGGATAAAACTTTTTCGCAGAAGAGAGTTTAATAAGACTCGTGGCCACTCATTACAATTAGAAGAAAAGAGGTTTAACCTTAAACTACGTAGAGGGTTCTTTACTGTAAGAGCGGCAAGGATGTGGAATTCCCTTCCACAGGCAGTGGTCTCAGCGGGGAGCATTGATAGCTTCAAGAAACTATTAGATAATCACCTGAATGACCGCAATATACAGGGATATGTAATGTAATACTGACACATAATCACACACATAGGTTGGACTTGATGGACTTGTGTCTTTTTTCAACCTCACCTACTATGTAACTATGTAACTATGTAACAGAGATAAGGAAAAAGGATCAAGGAATATGAAATAAAAAAAGTAACCCCTATAAACTAAGGAGGTAATATAAAAACGTCAGAAGTATGGGGAAAAGGGCTGTTGAGGGGGAGGTAAGATATGGGCAAAGAATTAAGAGGGGGAGCACTTAGTCAAATCACCACTGGTCGAAGGAATAGATAAGGGACTTAGTAACTAGTTTTTTTAGTAGAGTAGGGAACGGTTTGAAACCCATTTAGCTTTTTATTGCTGCCTATGTCCCCGTGACAAATTTAGTTTCACTTCCTGTCTGGTGAAACTGTTGTACCCATCACAGTAAATAAGGAGAAATCTCTTTAATGCAGAGCTGGGCTTTTTTACTCCGCTAACCAAAGTACATTTTTCAGCTATAACCGATAAGAGCTTTAGAGATGCAGCCACGTACCAAATCTTCCTTTAAAGTTGTTGTAAAGGCAAAAGTTTTTTTTTATCTTAATGCATTATTGCATTCTATGCATTAAGATAAAAAGCCTTGTGTGTGCAGCAGCCCCCCCACCCCTTAACTTTACCGGAGCCCATCTAGATCCAGCGATGTTGCAGTGTCTCGGCTGCCCGGGACTCCCCTTCTCATTGGCTGAGACAGCAGCGCAGCGCTATTGGCTCCCACTGCTATCAATCAAAGTCAGTCAGTCAATGAGGAGAGAAAGGTGGCAGGTTCGGGCTCCATGTCTGAATAGACACAGGAAGCTGTGGCTCGGCTCGGGTGCCCCCATAGCAAGCTGCTTGCTGTGGGGGCGCTCAACAGGAGGGAGGGGCCAGAAGCACAGAAGAGGGACCTGAAAAGAGAAGGATCCAGGCTGATCTGTGCAAAACCACTACACAGAGCGGGTAAGTAAAAAATGTTTGTTATTTTTAACTAAAAAACAAATGAGACTTTAAGATCACTTTAAGGACTTTCCTTGCCCACTTTTATTAAAAGAAAGTTCAAAGAAAAACAAGAGTTAGGCCCCATGCACACGAGATGCTGTTAAAAGTGCGTTCAGAGGCAGTTGGACACTTTTTTTAACTGCCCCTGAACTCATTTAATGTTATCCTATGTGTCCAGGTACACAGTCTCATTTTTTGGCGTTTTTAGGCAGTTGCATTTAACCTTGTTTTTCCAGAAGCAAAAAATGGGTTCAGACGCAATAGTTTTTCACGTTTCAGGTGCCAAACGGACCATGTTTAGCCGCATTTGCATTTATAAGCGTTTTTAAAGGTGCCCTATTTTTTTGACATTAGAAATCTCAAAAATGATGGCAAATGATGAAAAACCATTAAAAAATATTTTAAACAATTGTAATTGCTTGCAATGATTCATAGACCATTTATATACCCTAATGAGCCCTTGATCCATTCCAATACACCACTAGCATTGCTGTTATCCAAAGTATAATTGGAATTTGACCCATATGTTGTTAGATTTGAACAAGCAACTTGTGGCAGGTGATGTGGCAAGTGGACAATCCACAACTTGGGGCAGGTGACGTGGCAAGTGAACAATACACAACTTGTGGCAGGTGGCATGGCAAATGACAATTCAACTTGTGGCAGGTGACGTGGCAGGTGACGTGGCAGGTGACGTGGCAAGTGGACAATCCACAACTTGTGGCAGGTGAGGTTGCAAGTGGACAATCCACAACTTGTGGCAAGTGACGTGGCAAGTGATGTGGCAAGTGGACAATCCACAACTTGTGGCAAGTGACGTGGCAGGTGACGTGGCAGGTGACGTGGCAAGTGATGTGGCAAGTGGACAATCCACAACTTGTGGCAGATGATGTGGCAAGTGACATGGCAAGTGGACAATCCACAACTTGTGGCAGATGATGTGGCAAGTGGACAATCCACAACTTGCGGCAGGTGACATGACAAATGACAATCCGCAACTTGTGGCAGGTGATTTGGCAAATGATAATCCCCAACTTGTGGCAGGTGACGTGGCAAGTGACATGCTAAATACAAGTACACTGCTGCTCTCTCAGCTGCTGCTACTCAATCTGGTCTCACAAAATGGCTGAAAGAGTTAAATAATACTGTTTTTTTGAGCTTGGGGAGGGTCTTGATGTTATCTTAACTAAACGCTTATAGACGCAAATGCGGTAAAACGCGGCTAAACGCTTTCAGCAGAGTTTGCACCAGCGTCTTCTGTGCATGAGGCCTTACCCTTTCAGTTCTGCTGCTCTGGTCTTAGTCCTAAAGCTTGCAATGACTACAGTATGATGAAAATATTGAGCTGCTGCAGGAGGCTAGTGTGAATGTAGCCTAAAGTACATATTTGAAACATGGGTTTTTATAGCAGAAGTGTAAACTAGGCTATGGCAGTTTCACTTTTTTTAAATGTAGAAGTGCAGCTTATAGTTTGAATTACTAGTTCAATACCTATGATAATTAAGGTTTAGGCAAAGTTCTAGTAAAAAAAAAAAAATACTGCAATTTTCTACGAACAGGAGGTGAAAATTTTACAGAAGCAATGGGGCTGATTTACTAAAGGAACAGAGACCATTCACTGAACTTAGTAAAGATGAAGCTGTGTTCATGTGCTAGTAAAAATAATGTTTTTTTTAATTATTACTTTTCTCACACATGATTAGGTATTCAAAGAACACTTGGACATTCAAAAGGACACAATTTCACTTTACCTAAACATTTTGTTAAGAGAACAGCCCTTATTCCTATAGTAAATCAACCTTACTGCATACTTGAATCTCTGTTGAAAAACAAACCTCCCACCAGGACTTTACTAGCCATTTTTAAATGTATTAATACTTTATGTACATGAAATTTACTTGGTCTGTTGTTGAATGTTCATTTTTAAATAATAGTCATTTCTAGTTAATTACATTAGTGTGACTAAAAGCAATGAGAATCTTTTAATTATAGATTAGTGCACAGTGTTTGCTTCTGCCACATACATTTTCAAATTAGTTTACTTGCAGTGGACCTGAAATACTGACAGAATGTGTACTTTTAGATTAGAAAATTGTGAATAGTCCTCTCTTTTTCTGAATGTGTCAATACTTCTACATTATTTCTTTCCACTCTAATAATGAAAAACATGGTATCAGCAAAGGTTTTGCTTCTATTCCTGTGAGATACCCTTCCTAATACTAAGTTAGTATTATCAAAACAGAGACCAGATAGACTTGTTAAAAATTGTAAAAGACAATAGTATTTTAAACCACTTGAATAAAATCAATACAAGTCTACTTCCTCCTGCTGGTACTTGTTTTCATGGAACTGAGTTGTAGGTCATTCAACAAAATATGGGAAAAAGTAAATCTCAGTCACTACAGAACTCACACTCCTTTAGAATTCATGGTAGCCTTTGCTTTTTGGTATCACCATTTTTGGTTTTTCACTGTGTGTATAACCATCACTATCTAAGATTTATCAGTTTCCACTTTCGAGATCTGCAACTTCCCATTGTACCGTTGTATAGACAGTGTCATCCAAGATAAGTCAGTGTATGCTTTATCCGTGTGGTTGTTAGGGCTGGGCTCAGCCCTTCCTTCTCAAAGCTGGCTGCTCAGCTGTTGGCTAATTGCCAGCTCCTTTCACCGCATGGATCAGTTTGCCATGGTGTTAAATGCTCCTGAGTCGCACAGCTCACCTGGAATCTCCCACTGTGCTCCAGTACAGCCTGTGTTGCAGGCCATCCCTGCTGCTGCTCCAGTCTCTGTGCAGGCACCCGCCTTGAGTATTACCTCTACAAGAGGTATGTCTGGTTCTGCTCCACTTCCCAAGCGATTTGGGGGCGATCCAGTCCAATGCAAAGGGTTTCTCAACTAGGTTGAGATATACTTTGAGATGCTGCCCCAGGCGTTTTCCACGGACAGAAGCAAAGTAGGTTTCCTGATATCTTTGCTTTCTGAGAGAGCCTTGGCCTGGGAAAACCCTCAATGGGAGATGCAAAAACCTGTTGTCTTGAGTTACCAAGAGTTTGCGACTTCTTTTAAAAGGATATTTAACGTTCCTGCATGCTCCACTTCTGCTGCCAAGTGCCTCATGTCCATCAAACAGAGTATGAGAACTGTTGCCAATAACGCCATTGAATTCCATACTCTGGCAGCAGAGGTTGCTTGGAACAATGAGGCCCTCGTGGCTGCTTTTTCTCATGGTCTCTCGGATACCATTAAGGATGAGATAGCAACCCGAGATATACCCACTGAGCTGGAGAGGTTGATCACGTTTGCCATCCTCATTGACTCCAGACTCTGAGAAAGACTTCTTTTTAAGGAACACTTGCGGAAGCCTCCTGTACATTTGCCTCGAAACTTTGCAGTCCCACCCTTCCATCCCTCACCTCCCATGCCTCCTGGTACAGTACAGTACAGAGTCAGTCTGTGAAGATGAACCCATGCACTCGGGCTTCAGGTGTCTCTCTGCGGATGAGAGAACCCTTAGGAGGTGGGAGAGATTGTGCCTTTATTGTGGCCAGGCGGGTCACTTTTTGAAGTCTTGTCTTACCCGTCCAGGGAATGTCCGAACCTTGAGGTCCTGTCACGGACAGAACTTAGGTAGCGTTGTTTTATCCCCAGTTATCCAGGAGGATAAGCCCCTGGTCTCGGTCACCCTTTCTTGGGCTGAGCCGTCCGTCGAGATACAGGCTCTAATCTACTCTTGGGCTGCAGGCCTGTTCATTGATGCTGCCTTTGTATCGAAGCACTCGATTCCACTGCAGCTGCGTGACACTCCACTTGCCATTGAGGCTCTTGACGGGAGACCTCTACAGCCTGCCCATGTGACTCATGAGACTGTTCCATTGTCCATGGCCATAGGGGCTCTTCACCATGAGATAATCCAATTCCAAGTTATTTCCTGACCTAAGTTTCCGCTGGTTATTGGTTATCCTTGGTTACAGAGGCACAACCCCTCTTTTGATTGGCTCCATGCTGAGGTACTCTCTTGGTCACCACAATGCAGTAAGTCAAGTTTCCAGAAGGTAGCTAAGGTCCTGTGCACCTCTTCACTCCCCTCACTGCCAGAGGATTACCGCAATTTTAGCGGTGTCTTTGACAAAGGTCAAGCCGGTAGTTTTCCGTCCACACCGGTCGTATGATTGCGCAATTGAACTTCAACCTAGTGCCATACCCCCTCATGGCCGGGTTTACCCTTTGTTGGTATTTGGGGATAGGGCCACGGAGGAGTATGTTGCAGACGCACTTTCCCAAGGTTTCATCCGCAAATCCTCAGCTCCTGCTGGTGCTGGTTTCTTCTTTTGTGAAGAAGAAGAGTGGTGAACTGAGACCTTGTATTAATTATAGGGGTCTCAATCGTTTCACGATTAAGAATGCCTATACGATTCTGTTGATTACAGAGTTATTTGACTGCCTCAAGGGAGCAACAATTTTCACAAAGCTTGATTTGAGAGGGGCATACAATCTTGTGAGGATTAAGGAGGGTGATGATTGGAAAACTGCGTTTAATATCAGAACAGGCCATTATGAGTACCTCATAATGCCTTTTGGCCTTTGTAACGCCATGGCAGTTTTCCAGGAATTTATTAACGATATCCTCTGAGATTTGTTGCAGTTATGTGTGGTTGTTTATCTCAATGATAATTCTTGCAGCTCAGGTCCATGCTCCTCCTGAGAAACTTTGTGACTGCTGCTTTGTCCCAGAGAGTCTCTGTACTGCCATGCTCCAGACTTACCATTCTCTCAAGGCTGCTGGCCACCCTGGGAAGAATCAACTCTTTTCGGCCACTTCCCAACAATTCTGGTGGCCTAGTCTGCATGCTGATGTAACCGCCTTCATAGCTGCCTGTTCCGTGTGTGCTCAGTGTAAGACTCCACGACACCTTCCAGTGGGCCTCCTACAACCCATACCCAATGGAGAGAGGCCCTGGACCCACCTGTCTATGGATTTCATTGTGGATTTACCCAACTCCCAGGGCAACATAGTTATCCTTATGGTGGTTGACCTGTTCTCGAAAATGTCCCATTATATTCCACTTAAGAAGGTGCCCACTTCTAAGGAACTGCCTTCCATTTTTGCTCTGGAGATCTTTTGCTTACATGGGCTACCCGAAGGAGATTGTCTCGAACAGGGGTAGTCAGTTTGTATGAACTATAAAAGGCAAAAGGCAAAAAGGAATCCTACATTATTGGTTAGTGAACCATAAAGGTAAACTGACCCACCGATTCGCCCTTAGCGCGGTATATCTCCCAGAAAGCGTGCAGCCTATGACAAAAAGGGGGGGTTAAAAGGTAACCCTAAGAAACAATGAAGGGAGATCAGCCATGGTATATGAATTAATTAATAGAAGCTTTATTGGTGAAGTACTAAATTATTGACAGTGTTCCAATCTAGGCGGAACAACCCTACCCTGGTTGGATAATGTTCATGTAATTTGCAAAAAATTCATGAATCACTAATAAAATCACATTGTAATAAGACAATATTATCACAAATTAAAAAGCGCTAATACATGAACCCTACTATATCAAGACTAATACCAAAGACCAGGAGGAAACATGGACTTGAAAAGAAAATGAGTTTCTCAAGGGTGACACCAAAGGTATTTGTAGCAAAGGTGTCTCCAGCTTTCAATTAACTGCAGAGATCTGCTGTTTTCTGTGATTGACCGATATATGCCATTAAATGTGCATTAGTTGAAGATGATTAACATCCTATTGGCTGATTCAATCAAGTTTGAAGCTGGATCAAGGGAAACAATTTAAACACCCAAAGGTTAAAATTTCCGTTTGTATTGTGTCAAATGTCCATAGTATAGGTGTTTATCAAAATGTATACGGTCTCATATAGATGACAATTAGACTGATATCACTACAGTGGAGAAATCATCAATAGCAGAATATGTAGCACTTGGCTCCTCTGTTGGCTCCAAAGTATGAATCGTATCCACTGATAAACAAAGTCTTAAACCTGCTGCATACATCAAAACGGGAATGTAATTAAACAATATTGGCCCGTGTATGGGCTTACCTCGATTGTATCGCAGTTACAGGTCTCTGTATGTCCAGGATGGATTTCCAGATTCAGTCTGCTGAGATGTCCTTTGGATCAGTTGATGATTTTGGGCTGTAGTTTTAATTCGGTTAATGTCCGCAATTGTAGCCGTCGTATCATAAAAAGATAATGCCTAAAACTGCTGGTATTTAGGGGGAGGATTCAATCATCCCAGGCATAGTGCAGGACACATGCAGAGATAGTGTCTGTGGAGTACGACTTGGATAGTCCAAATAGCCTCCAGGTGGATATCAGGTGGATATCAAGTGAATGTCAGATGAGCCGTTTAATCAGTCCAAACCTCCAGCGTGAATGGTAGGCAATTCTGCCTTATCGCTGAGACTTGGGGGTCATTGAGATATGTGGGGGCATGTTAGCGCTACCCTCCGTCTACGCGTTTCGTACACTGGAACGTGTACTTCCACTTTTGTGAACGTGTACTTCATCTGGACGTCCAGATGAAGTACACGTTCCAGTGTATGAAACGCGTAGACGGAGGGTAGCGCTAACATGCCCCCACATATCTCGATGACCCCCAATTCCTACGTTGCTATATTTCTATCGGGTTGGGGACAGGGTCTGGCTGTCATCTCGCAACCTCTGACTTTGTGTTCCCTCTCTGAAGTTCCCACCTCGGTTTATTGGGCCTTTCTGTATTCTTCACAGGATTAACCCAGTGGCTTACGCATTAGCCCTTCCTAATATGCGTATCTCAAATGTATTTCATATCTCCTTATTAAAACCTTTGGTCTGCAACCGCTTTACCACCTCGGTGCCTCGTCCTCACCCTGTACAGGTTGAGAACCATGAGGAGTATGAAATACAGTCCATTGTTGACACCCGTAAGTTCCGTGGGTGCATAAAGTACCTGGTGCATTGGAAAGGGTACGGTCTGGAGGAACGCTCTTGGGTCTCATCCTCAGACGTACATGCACCTGTCCTCCTTTGTGACTTCCATAGACATTTTCCCCTCAAGTCTGGTGGTCCTCTGAGGGGGAGAGGTCATTGAGGAGGGGGTACTGTCAGGGCTGAGCTCAGCCCTTCCTTCTCAAAGCTGGCCGCTCAGGTGTCGGCTAATTCCATAGGTTGGACTTGATGGACTTGTGTCTTTTTTTCAACCTCATCTACTATGTAACTATGTAATTGCCAGCTCCTTTCTCTCCACGGTGACTCACCTGTTGGTGATATTCTGCTCGTCAGTCCTGCCTACTTAAGCCGTCCAGCCCAGATGATCTCTGCCTTCACCTTGGTCACATCTCTAGAGACGCTCTCCTGTGTTCCTGTTAAAGACTTGCTTGGCTAACATTCCTTCTGGCTCCAGATCCTGCTTGCTGTTCTACTACACTCATCTCTGGCTCCCTGACATTTTGGCTTGTCTGACTATCTGTTCCGGTTCCCAAACTCTGGTTATGTTTTGACTATGTTTACTCTGTTTACCTTTTTATTATTATTATTAAACAAGTGTAATTTAACTATACTTCTGTCTCAGTCTGATTCATGGTTTCTGACAGTTGTATTGAAAACTCCATCTGAGATCTCCTACATCTCGCAGTGTGTTTGTGATGTAGACACCATGATCTGCCAGTTTACACTTTCTTGCTGTGGTATAAACAGCTCCACCTGAAATTTGCCAGTTTCCACTATAGGCTTTTTGTATGGATGCCACAATCTGAGATCTGTCAGCTCCCACTGTGTGTTGTGGTATTGACAGCCCCATTTAAGATCTACCAGTTCACACTTTGTCTTTTTGGTATTGAAAGCATCACATAGACAGCATAATCTGAGATCTTGGAGTTACTACTGTGTGCTTCCACTATAGAAAGCTCCATCAGGGTTTTTCCAGTTCCTATTTTACCCTTTTGGTATAGACAGCTCCATCTGAAATCTGCAAGTTTCCACTGTGGGCTTGTTGTATATACAGCACCACCAGAGATCTACTTGTTAACTTTTTGTGCTTGTGGTATAAACACATTTGAGATTACTCAGTTCTAACTGTATTCTTTTTTCATGGGCATCACCATCTGAGATCTGCCAGTCAACACTGCATACTTGTGGTATAGACAGCACTGTGTGCTTTTGGTATTGACAGCCCCATCAAAGATCTGCCAGTTAACCCTTTTATTCTTGTGCTATGCATAGTGCCAGCTACGATCTGACACTTTCCACTGTGTACTTGTGTTTAGATGTCAGAAGCCACTTTCTGGCTTCTGCATGCATATACTTTCTCCTTGAGAGTTCCCTGTTTTGTCTTAAACCCTAAGGTGTTTTATAAAGTAAACTGCAACCAGAGTGTACATGTTTATGTTTTTTTTTCCTCCCCTTCCTGCCTCTGTAGAGGAAGGCACATGCATTGGAAATGGACAGCATTACAATGCAATCTCTGGTTGCAGGTTCCTTATTAGAGCACCCAGGATTTCTGGCTGTCAGGGTGCTCTGCAAAGAAGATATAACCATGTATAAGCACATGGAGTTGCCTACTACCAAGAATAGGAGACAGCTTACCAATCCTAAATTACCCCACAGGTATCTTTTAGGTTCAAAGAACTTCTAAGAGGATAATAATATCTTTGTATTTTTCTGTAAATGGTTTGCTTATTTTAAGTATTATTCAGTTATTGAACAATTTAGAATGTTTACATATTTAATACTATAAAGAAGGTGCAACAGTTTTAATTTTCCTATTGACAAGCACTGTAAAAATAACATTTTCAAAACATTTCCAGTCAGGTAAATATAAAATATTAAATATGAATATTTTGCATTCTTATTTTGGCCCAGCAAGTGGAGCTTTAAGCTCCTTTTAATGTTTGTAGGCTGTGAGTTTGCTTTATTGCTATAAAGCATGTTGTTTAAACAAGTGAATTAGTCATGACACTGACTACTAACAATTACCCCTATCAAACTGCTCAATATGAAGTTTCAGTCAGGCAAACTACAGTGTCAAAGCAGGCAACGTTTGCTGTCTGGTCCCTTTAGCTAATCCTTGATGCTCTGGAAATCCTTTGTTGTGTATTAAATGTGAAAATTATCAAAACAACAGTTAAAAAATGTATAAACCTAAAAATAAAGTTGTCCAAGACCATTGCAGTTTCCCTTTAAAAATCATATGTATGTAAGTAAGCTTTTGTTTTCTATGTTAGAAGTTTACAGTCTGGATTAAATAATTATTTAATGCAAATACTTTGGACTCAGCTTTGCTAGGCTTTAGGCTTGGCTGGACATGTGCTTTTACTGATAAAGAAATTGCTATAACTTGTTTTTGATGATGATGCAGAGCAAATTAAATCTTTCCACAAATGCCAGCAATACGTTGTCTGTTTAAAGATTGATTGAATTTGCTGGTGCTACCATTAGATAGCTATGTATTGCAATTTCTGGTCAGTGATGTAGGGATGAGCTTCGAGTTCGAGTCGAACTCATGTTCTACTCGAACATTGGCTGTTCGCAAGTTCGCCGAACAGCGAACAATTTGGGGTGTTCGCGGCAAATTCGAATGCCGCGGAACACCCTTTAAAAGTCTATGGGAGAAATAAAAAGTGCTAATTTTAAAGGCTTATATGCAAGTTATTGTCATAAAAAGTGTTTGGGGACCCGGGTCCTGCCCCAGGGGACATGGATCAATGCAAAAAAAAGTTTTAAAAACGGACGTTTTTTCAGGAACAGTGATTTTATTAATGCTTAAAGTCAAACAATAAAAGTGTAATATCCCTTTAAATTTCGTACCTGGGGGGTGTCTATAGTATGCCTGTAAAGGGGCGCATGTTTCCTGTGTTTAGAACAGTCTGACAGCAAAATGACATTTGGAAGGAAAAAACTTATTTAAAACTACCCGCGGCTATTGCATTGCCGACAATACACATAGAAGTTCATTGATAAAAACGGCATGGGAATTCCCCACAGGGCAACCCCGAACCAAAATAAAAAAAAAAAATGATGTGGGGGTCCCCCTAAATTCCATACAAGGCCCTTCAGGTCTGGTATGGATATTAAGGGGAACCCCAGCCAAAATTAAAAAAAAAAATTGACGTGGGGTTCCCCCTAAATTCCATACCAGACCCTTCAGGTCAGGTATGGATTTTAAGGGGAACCCCGCGCCAAAAAAAAAAAAAAAAACGGCGTGGGGTCCCCCTAAAAATCCATACCAGACCCTTATCCGAGCACGCAACCTGGCAGGCCGCAGGAAAAGAGGGGGGGACGAGAGTGCGCCCCCCCCCTCCTGAACCGTACCAGGCCACATGCCCTCAACATTGGGTGGGTGCTTTGGGGTAGCCCCCCAAAACACCTTGTCCCCATGTTGATGAAGACAAGGGCCTCATCCCCACAACCCTGGCCGGTGGTTGTGGGGGTCTGCGGGCGGGGGGCTTATCGGAATCTGGAAGCCCCCTTTAACAAGGGGACCCCCAGATCCCGGCCCCCCCCCGTATGAAATGGTAAGGGGGTACTTACCCCTACCATTTCACTAAAAAACTGTCAAAAATGTTAAAAATGACAAGAGACAGTTTTTGACAATTCCTTTATTTAAATGCTTCTTCTTTCTTCCTTCATCTTCTTCTTCTTCTGGTTCTTCTGGCTCTTCTGGTTCTTCCTCCGGCGTTCTCGTCCAGCATCTTCTCCGCGGCGTCTTCTATCTTCTTCTCCTCGGGCCGCTCCGCACCCATGGCATGGGGGGGGAGGCTCCCGCTCTTCTCTTCATCTTCTTCTCTTCTTCATCTTCTTCTTCATCTTCTTCTTCTTCTTCTCTTCTTCCTTCTTCTCTTCTTCATGTCTTCTCCGGGCCGCTCCGCAGCCATGCTGTGGCATGGAGGGAGGCTCCTGCTGTGTGACGGCGTCTCTTCGTCTGACGGTTCTTAAATAACGGGGGGCGGGGCCATCCGGTGACCCCGCCCCCCTCTGACGCACGGTGACTTGAGGGACTTCCCTGTGACGTCACGGGGAATGCCACAGGGAAGTCCCGTCATGTCACCGTGCGTCAGAGGGGGGCTGATGCACGCTCAGACGCAGGTTGTGACTGTGGAGAGCAGACCTCTGTAGCAGCTCCCTGAAGCAGCTCCGGCCATCCGGCCACTCAGCTCCGGCCATCCGTCTTGGACCCTTGGATCCTTGGATCCTCCTGATCCTCTTGCAGCGGCACCGCCCCCCCCCCCGGCCCCCCCCGGCCTACATCCGGGGGCCACATCAGCCAGCCGGCCGGCCGCTTGGGATACCGCGGCCCCTGCCAGCTCCTCTGCCAACCGGTATCTCACCACCGCCTCCCCTCTGATTATCCGACCACCAGCTCCGGCATCCTATCACCCTTCCGGGAATCCTCGTACGCCTCTCCGGAATCCCTCTCCCTCCCCCCCTCTGACCTTCTCCGGATGCCGCACTCAGCCAGCAGGCCAGCCGCTCAGGTTCCTCTGCGGCCCTCCATAGCTCAGCGGCTAGCTCGGCGGGACATCACTGCCACCCACACTTCAGCCCGGTCTACCGGCCTCCCAGCCCGGCATCCAGGCACCCATCCATGGATCTAGTCCCTGCCGCCGCCCCTCTAGCGGTACACTAGGATCCCCCCACTGACCTCCGGGCGCTGCACTCACCCAGTCCGTCCGGCCGCCCAGGACGCTCCTACCCGGCTCCGGCTGCCTGCCGGCAGCACATCACTGCCGCTCCTCACACCACCGCCTGGTAGCTCGTCCGGCGGACCAGCGCCCCCCTCCTGCCAGCCTTCCCACCGGTTCCACCCGCCCACTACAGCATAAGGGCCCGGGTAACCACGCTAGGACAGCCCGCGGCTTGGGCCTAGCAGGCGGCCATCTTAGTACTCCTATTGCCGGCCTGGTCACCGCTCAGGCCTAGCCGGCAGCCATCTTGCTACACCTAGGCTGAACGATACAGCTTCTGGGCCTCCCTCCCTAGGCCGCAAGCACCCAGCCGCATCACATCACCTCCTGATTTGACCCCAGGCCCCCCCCCGGACACCACCGCAGCCGCTGTCTAGCCACCCCGATCAGCCGCTAGGTTGGTGGGACAGACCACGGCTGCGGCCCAGCTCCGGCAGCCACACCCCCCCCTCTCCCAACAGAGCCCGTTCCCCCTCCACACCTGGAACACCCCCCCGCTACTAGACCACACCGCAGAGGGCACTGGTGACTGGCGACTCACCTGATCCCAATCCACCGCAGATCGCCCTAGACGCAGCCACCGCACCACCCACCATCCTACAGGTAAGCACCAAGCTCACTAGCAGTTGATCCAGGGGCCGAGCCCGATCGCCCCTCGGGGGGTCAGGAAGGAATTTTTTCCTCTGCTGCGCTATTGGCTTCGCAGCAGAGGTTTTTTTGCCTTCCTCTGGATCAACAGGAGGGTGGTAAGCACACCACCTCCGCCAGGTCCTCCGCACCACATTAACCCGGCACCCAAACCCCTCCAGAAGCAGTGGTGACCATCCGATCCCGACATCCTCCTGCAAGCTCGTCATCGCGACATCAGTATCATCATCATCATCATCATTAGATCAACCTTCTTTCAACAACGCTGTCTTCTCATCATGTGCAACTTCAAATACACAGCAGACGCCCTTCACAGGCTAAGAAACGCTGCCTCAATCCTGCCAACCGCCACTCAAAAAAGACTAAAAAAAGAACAATTACTAAGGACCAAGCCACAATCAACCATCAGAAACAGGGAGACATCGATCCAACCACAACAACTAGCATGCGCCATGATCAACACCAGATCTGCAGTCAAGCACAGGCTGGAAATCTACGACTTTATCAACGAAAACAACATTGACTGCCTATTCATTACAGAAAGCTGGCTAACACCTGACTGCAACACCATCCTAGCTGAATTGGTGCCCGAGAACTACAGTATCCTAACCGAGCATAGAATAGGAAAAAAAGGAGGAGGCCTAGCAGTGATTTTCAAATCGCACCTTGTTTTCACCAAACCAACTTTACAGAACTCAGTGCCCTTCATGGAAACTCTCTCACTGCATCTTCAAGCAACACCTCAAGACACCATTCACATACTACTATGCTACAGACCACCAGGACCAAAGACCAATCTCATTACTCCACTCACCGAATTCTTCTCAATACACACCCTGAAAACCAAAAACCTGCTGGTACTTGGGGATTTTAACCTCTGGGCAAACTCTGCCCAAGACTGTATCGCAACCGCCTGCATCAACCAAATGGAAGAACTGGGCCTGCAACAACTGATAAACGCTCCCACACACGGTTCAGGACACACTTTAGACCTCATCTTCAAACAGAATATGGACATCAACATACTGGACAACACTCCACTACCATGAACGGACCACCACGCTATCAAATTCAAAATCACCATCAACACCACCTCCCAAAAACAGAAACGGACAACAACAACAAAATGGAATAGATCCCAGAAGAAACTACACTCCGAACTCTTCAAAACCACATTATCAAAAAAAATACTTCTGCTAAACTCAAACCTTTCAACGGAACAAACACTCAACTGCCTAAACAAGGTATTACTACAAACAGCAGACTCAGTGGCGCCAAAACGCAGAACACCTATCCGCAATAAAAACTCAAGATGGTTTAATGCCACGCTCACCCTACTCAAGCAAGAACGTAGAAGAGCTGAAAGAGCATGGAGAAGAAATCCCACTAAGGAAAACCGTACCAACTACAAAGAACTTACTGTGAAATACCACAAGGCAATCTTCAAAGCTAAAAAAGAACATTTCTCGGACACCATCTCAACTGCCCTAAATCGTCCGCGAGAACTTTTCAAACTAGTCACCCAGTCAATGAACCCGACTTGCTTAGAGCCACCCGAAAACAATACTCAAGAATTCTGCAATGAATTATCGGATTACTTCATCGACAAAATCGACAACATTCGGAAATCGATTCATCAGAAAAGAACAACCAACCTCATTCAACCAAAGCAAAAAGAAGATATTAACACAAACATCACGCAACCACCGAAATTTTCTTTGTCCCCTATCACCGTTGACACGACTATAAACATCATCAGAAGCCTTCGAGACAGCACATCCCCAAACGACATCATTCCCACAAAACTCCTTAAAGAATGTTCCGACATCCTGGCCCCTACTCTGACACACCTCATAAATCAATCATTCAAAGAAGGGACTGTACCAACCTCCCTCAAGCAAGGCATCGTCAAACCTCTGCTGAAGAAACCCAATCTTGACCCTAAGGACCCCAACTGCCGGAGACCGATAACAAGCCTCAACACCATCTCCAAGATTATGGAGAAAGCAGTAGTACATCAGCTTCAACACCACCTGGACACACATCAACTCCTGGACCCACTGCAATCAGGCTTCCGCCCAGGCCATGGCACAGAAACAGCACTCCTCAAAATATGGGACGACGCCCTTGAAGCAGCAGATAACGGAGAATCTAGTCTCCTGGTACTGTTGGACCTCAGCGCAGCATTTGATACAGTGAACCACGATACTTTACTTGTCCGCCTCTCAGAAGTGGCAGGAGCCACAGGTCTGGCGCTAAAATGGCTTGCATCCTTCCTAGAGAATCGCTCTCAGACAGTGAAACTAGGAACTTTCACCTCAGAGCCCCGGGCAGTCTCCTGCGGAGTTCCCCAGGGCTCACCCCTGTCACCAGTGCTATTCAACATCTACATCCGCCCACTTCTTAATATCATCAGAAAAACGGACCTCTGTTTCCACTCATATGCCGATGACACCCAACTCTACTTTCGCATCACCGGTCAAAAAAACCATCATCAACAATTAGAAAAATGCCTCTGTTCAATTGATGATTGGATGACCATCAGCTCCCTCAAACTTAACGGTTCGAAAACAGAACTTCTTCTCCTACATGCCAACAAAAATTCCAAAATGAAGACCCCGTGGACACCCCCCACCATCCTCAGACAGACCATCACTCCAAGCCTCAAAGCCAAGAGTCTCGGAGTCATCTTTGACTCAGGAATGACAATGGATGCTCAAATAGGATCAGTGGTGAGCGGATCCCACCATCTCCTCCGCCTCCTACGCAGACTCATCCCCTTCATCCCAGAAGAAGACAAACCGGCAGTTGTGGGAACAATCATCAACTCCCGACTCGACTATGCAAATTCGCTCTACATAGGACTACCCCAATATCAGCTTGCGCGCTTACAACTCATTCAAAACACGGCGGCAAGACTGTTAACAGGCAAAAAACCCTGGGAATCCATTTCACCATCCCTAAAGTGCCTACACTGGCTAACCGTAAAGAATCGGATCAAATTCAAGACCCTCTGCCTCACCCACAAATGCATACAAGGAAATGCTCTGCTATATCTGCAGGAGAAAATAAAACACTACACACCCAATCGCACCCTTCGATCAGCTAACCAAAACCTCCTCATCATTCCAAAATATCGCTACAAAGCAAAGGGAGAACGAAGATTTGCAGTCCAAGGACCTCGACTATGTAACGCTCTTCCGACCCACATCCGCATGGAAGAAAACCATCAGGCCTTCAGGAAAAAACTAAAGACCTTCCTTTTCTAAAAAGCTGGCAACAGAGAACGCATTCTAGCGCCTTGAGGCGATTTAGTTCGCATTTGCAGCGCTCTACAAATCCTTCATTCATTCATTCATTCAATGTTGAGGGCATGTGGCCTGGTACGGTTCAGGAGGGGGGGGGGGCCGCACTCTCGTCCCCCCTCTTTTCCTGCGGCCTGCCAGGTTGCGTGCTCGGATAAGGGTCTGGTATGGATTTTTAGGGGGACCCCACGCCGTTTTTTTTTTTTGGCGCGGGGTTCCCCTTAAAATCCATACCAGACCTGAAGGGTCTGGTATGGAATTTAGGGGGAACCCCACGTCAATTTTTTTTTAAAATTTTGGCTGGGGTTCCCCTTAATATCCATACCAGACCTGAAGGGCCTTGTATGGAATTTAGGGGGACTCCCACATCATTTTTTTTTTTTTTATTTTGGTTCGGGGTTGCCCTGTGGGGAATTCCCATGCCGTTTTTATCAATGAACTTCTATGTGTATTGTCGGCAATGCAATAGCCGCGGTAGTTTTAAATGTGTTTTTTCCCTCAAAATGTCACTTTGCTGTCAGACTGTTCTAAACACGGGAAACATGCGCCCCTTTACAGGCATACTATAGACACCCCCCAGGTATGAAATTTAAAGGGATATTACACTTTTATTGTTTGACTTTAAGCATTATTAAAATCACTGCTCCTGAAAAAACGGCCGTTTTTAAAACTTTTTTTTGCATTGATTCATGTCCCCTGGGGGAGGACCCGGGTCCCCAAACACTTTTATTGACAATAACTTGCATATTAGCCTTTAAAATTAGCACTTTTGATTATTCATGTTCGTGTCCCATAGACTTTAACGGCGTTCGCGTGTTCGAACGAATTTTTTTCCTGTTCGCATGTTCTGGTGCGAACCGAACAGGGGGGTGTTCGGCTCATCCCTAGTCAGCAGCTACAAATACTGCAGCTGCTGACTTTTAAAACATGGACACTTACCTGTCCAGGGCCCCCGCGATGTCGGCACCCGAGGCCGAAGCGTCTCTCCGTCCTCGGGTGCTGCCGCCTCCATCTTCGGTAAGGGAATCAGGAAGTGAAGCCGTGCGGCTTCACTTCCCGGTTCCCTACTGCGCATTCGCGAGTCGCGCAGCGCAATACGGATGGTCCCTGCTGCCTCTGGGACCCGTGTGTTTCCCAG
The DNA here is from genome assembly GCA_037952925.1 of Lithobates clamitans. Classification (NCBI taxonomy): domain Eukaryota; kingdom Metazoa; phylum Chordata; class Amphibia; order Anura; family Ranidae; genus Lithobates; species Lithobates clamitans. The sequence goes on from JBBGZY010000190.1 coordinate 12,242,166, forward strand.
CAGGCAGCGGGGAGGGAGCAGGAAGTGGCGTAAATAAACGCAGATTCTGCGGCTATCTATGCCGGAAGTGGGTACAGATACCTGTAATATACAGGTATCTGTACCCCCCTCCCCCCTGAAAGGTGCCAACTGTGTCACCGGAGGGGGGGAGGAATCTGATAAGTGGAAGTTCCACTTTTGGGTGGAACTCCACTTAAAGTTAATCCAAAATGTGAGTCTTTATTGGTTTTCATGAAAATATATTCAGCATGAAGGGGAACAAAATGTGCAACCAATGGGCTATGTTTATTTTTTAGGATTTATTCAATGCACAATGTAGAAAAAAGTGCAGTAATCTATAACAACAAGACCAAATAAACTTTACTAGGCAGACCAGTACAAGATAAGGTCTGACTGATTGCTTTTAGTATTGCACTCTACAATTTGCAGCTTGTAATGCTATCAATATCATATATAATATGTGCTTATATTTGCAACTGGGCTTTTAATAACTACTTTATAGTACTCCATAAAACTATACTATTTTTCATTTAAAAAAAGGTGGAAACATAAGTTATGAAAAATAACAAATCAATGTGAAAGAAACTTTCAAATGAATGGTATGATAAGCATTTGAACAAACAGAATTAGCCTTGTAAATTTAAAGTTTCAGTCTACATAATACTGTACTAGCATTTCAGTTTTGACTTAATGCTTCCCCTCCTTCTCACCCTCCAATGTTCCCTGTAAAGATGGACAAGTTAAAGCACTTAGAGCCCTTTCACACCGGGCCGCCCATAGCGTCGGCGGTAAAACACCACTATTTTTAGCGGCATTTTACAGTCGGATTAGCGGCGCATTTAGGCCACTAGCGGGGCACTTTTACCCCCCGCTAGCAGCCGAGAAAGGGTTAAAACCGCCCGCAATGCGCCGCAATAGCGGTGTTTTGCTGGTGGTATCCCAGCGCTGCCCCATTGATTTCAATGGGGAGCAGCGGTGGAGGAGCGGTAAACACACCGCTCCTTCACCGATCCAAAGAAGCTTCTGGCAGGACTTTTTTTTCCCGTCCTGCCAGCGCAGCGCCCTCAGGCTTTCACACTGGAGAAAATGCTGCAGCTGTTTGAGGGCAGATTGCAGGCGCTATTTTTAACGCTATAGCGCCTGCAAAACGCCCTCAGTGTGAAAGGGGTCTTAAAGTGACTAGCAAATGTAGAGTGCTGTGACTACTGGCACATTTTGTTAATGCTGCACAGTACCCACTATTCCTTGCTACTGCCAATATACTGTCTATACTTAGATTTTCATGATCACTTTGATCCTGTCCTTTATATCTACACAACAGCTTTACAACCACTACATGTTGTCCTTGACCACTCCTGTGTATTCTGTCCCCCAGGAGTAGTAAATGTTTAGAACCTCTGTCACTTTTCTATTAGTCTCTGTGTCCTTCTTAATACAGATCCCTTGTTGCTTCCTGCCCTGGTGACCCCTTCTAACAATCTCACACCCCAAAAGCATTCTTTTAAAAATGTGATGTTTTGCTGTTTGTGTCAGTATTGGAGAAATTGCTCTTGATTGATTCCTGTCTCCTGAGGAGAAATCTCCTCAAAAGGGACACATACAGCACTAAAATCCTGATAGAGGTTTTACCTCTTCACTCCTCAATATTCAAATTAAAAAAAAATTGGGATGAAGTTTGACTTTAAAGTGACTCTGTCACCAGAATAAAAACTTGAACCATAGACTACAGAGAGGGAACAAATATACAACACTCCCAGAAGGGTCACATGCTAAACATTCTTTAGCCACTGTAGCCCTTCAAGGAAATTAAATACAGCGACATGGTACATTATGGCTACAAGGTTAATAATATTTTATTTATTGGGAGCCATTGGTTTCAAGTTTTATGCTGAAGACATGGTCGCTTTAACCCACATTTTCCACCCCTACCTAACATATTTTCAGTTCCTATGCATGTTCCTCCTAACAACTCATTGCCTCCCCATAGTTTGTGCTTCAAGCAATTCTTCAAAGCTCATTTGCTCTTTTTATCTCAATATTAAGACCTCACACTTTGCAGAACTTTCATATGCATGAAAAAGCACACACAGAAAATGGAAGTATGCTACAATCTCTTATATTTTGTAGATTCTTATAAGATCTCTGAACCTTCTGCCTAGAAGAGCTGTTATTAAAATGAACTCACCCTCTATTTGCTTATTTTACACAGCAGATAAAGTACCATGATGACTTACATGGCTGGGTGGGGTACAGCCAGGAATAATAGGAAAAACATCTCACTACATTAATCACTAAGAAACATAAATATTTATGAAGTCAGTTGGAGATTCATCCAATTACTACTGAGAAATCAGTATTGAAATAGGCTTAAAAAAAAAGAAAATTCTTAAATTATTTAAAAAAGTACATTTATACTAATATGTTTATTTTTCTCTTTTACCACAGGAGTCAAAACATTTCTCAGTCACCAAGACAACCAAGTAAACCACCTGATCCAGGGCCAACTGGTCTAAGTAAAAGTAGGACGGTAGATGCTTTCAAAACAGAAACGAGAACACAACCACCTGGTCGAAGTCCTTCAACTCTGAGCTTGAAAGAGCCTAGAACTAGGCCCGATACAAAAGAGGAACAGAAGACTGGGATGATGAGTGGTTTTCTCTCAGACAGTAATCCAATAAGCATGGTCTCCTCTGTAGTTACCAAGTTTAATCCATTTGAGACAAAGCCTGATTCTGCTGCCCACAATGAAGATTTAGTTAAGAAACAAAAGGAAAGAGAGCATGAAAATAAGGAGCACCTTATAGGAATTAATAAACCCGGACCTCAACCACAGCGGTCACCGATACATGGGCCACAACCTCAAGGAATTGCTAAACCCACAATAGCTGCTCAAGAGCACCCAACTAAATCTACACAACAGCAGTCTGAGACAAAAATAGCATCTTCACAACAGAGTCCTGCAAGGACGTCAACACGGGTGTCAGATGCCACAAAATCACTTTCACACACTTCTATCCTCAAAGAACCTTTGCCTGAAACTGTAAAGCCTATGAAACCTTTAGTTCAAGAGCCAAAACATTCTACCTCATTGTCCCAAGTACAAGGATCTAAAAGAGAACCAGAGATGCAGGATCATTCTGCTAAAACATCACGTCAAACTATAGAAAAGCAGAGTTTGCAACAATCAGAGCTTTCTAAACAATCTACTGATATGTCAAAAATGTCACAACAGATGTCAGAACATGAAAAGCAACCTACACAGACTCATGGTACTGCCAAACCAAGTGCACCACAATCTGGGCCTGTAAAACCACAGCCACATCCAGTGGTTGCTGCTTCAAGTACTCAGCAGCAGGCAACTTCTGTGAAACAAACTCCACATCAGACAGGTCTTCTGAAACAAAGTCCTGTGACACAGCAACAAAAACAGCAAACACCACCTATGTCAACAATTAAACAAATGACCCAGAAGCCAGAGCCTATCACTAAAAAGCCTGCCTTAGTAAAAGAACAACCACCACATACAGAGGTTTCTGAGATGAATGCAGAATCTAAGAGACCACAGGACAATAAAATGCAGATGTCCAAGACAGAAGCAAAGCACTTGTGTCCTCTTTGTAAGACAACTGAACTCTTGTTGAGCTGTAAAGAAAAGCCTAATTTTAATACTTGCACCCATTGTAAAACTGTTGTATGCAGCTTATGTGGTTTCAATCCTAATCCACATATAACTGAGGTAAGTGATTATCCAGGTGTTCTTAATAGATACATATTATACATATATGTATACATACGTATACATATATACATATATATATATATATATATACATAGATATATATCTATATATAGATAGATCTATAGATAGATAGATAGATAGTATATAATAAGTATATATGAGATTGGGGATCTCTGTGGGGTAGGTTTGAATGGGAATTGACATACCAGTATGTTTTTAAGTTTTGTATAATAGATGATTCTTTGAGGTAACATGCCTGTTGTTAATATTCTTGCTATTTTGAAATATTATTGCTCATTTGTATACTTACCCTACTGCATGTATTTTACATAGCTACTGCTCATACAGTTTATAAACAGAAGTTGCTGGAAAAAGGTTAGGGAAAAAAGAGGCACCGTATATGAATATAAACAGTGTCTTTGTTTAGTTGTAATCACTAGAATGTTTTTTTTTATGAAAATCTCAACGTGGGTTCTATGCTCCTCCATTATCGTTCATATCATTGTCCACTAATGCACCATTGGTTGATGGTTCCTGTAAACAGTGTATCAGGGTGTACCTATGACAGGCATAGAGGTGCATCTTCCCTGCTTCTCCCAGCAATTGTTGCTGCTACGAGAACTTTGCAAACTATGGGATGATGCCACAGGGTCAAAAAGTGAAATATCTAAGAAAAGGAGAACGGTAAGTACATTGCTGATAAGTACATTTACGTTTGAACTGAGTATTTACTTCAGGGGTCTGCAAAGGACCCAAGTCAACCATTTGCCTAATGCTAATACAATTAAGGTTAATATATATGCACAATGCCAAATCCTCAACATCTGAATTGCTTTTCTGAAATCATGTGACTTTTGATACTCAAATAAATAATTTTCAGCTGGCCAGTTAAAACCTAGGAATCCACAAAAAATAAATTGTAGTTAATTAAATTAGCTGCAAACTATACATTTTAACCTGCAGAAAGCTTTTTAACTAATTACCACACAATTCATGTGTGTAATGTTTAATAGCTGATCTGGCAACCTTAACCCAGTCTATTTCTAGTGAAGTTATAGCAGTGTTTTGCACTAAACTCCTTTTAGCATTTTTGCTAATTAAACTTGGCTTTCCCCCTAAATTGTGCTGCATCAAACAACTGTATTGTAACAAAGCTTCCATTACAATGACTAACAACTTGCAGACCATTTGCCCTGTACATTTATTTTGGTTAACTGATCTTTGTTCATTTAAATGCATGGAGAGATGATTTATTCCATTTTAATACTAATTATATTAATGCTGGCATCAGGTTTGTCTGGAAAATTGGCATCAGGTTTGCCTGGAAAATTCCAGAAATACCCTGGCTACAGAGAAAGTGGTCACTTTCAGTCTGCATAATACCTAGGACATCTTTATCTTTTCCTTTGTTAGCCTGCTTTGCTGTCCTTTACTCTTGTGATTTTTCTCTACCTCCCTTACTTACCTTTTAGATATTTTGGCTCATGTCCTTTTTATTCTATCAGTACACTTAAAGTAGAACTATAGGCAAAACTTTATTTTTAATTTTGGATAGAGTAAAGCCTCGTACACATGATCGGATTTTCCGATGGGAAATGTGTGATGACAGACTGTTGGCGGAAAATTCGACCATTTGAATGCTCCATTGGACAATTGTTGTCGGATTTTCCGCAGACAAATGTTGGATAGCAGGTTTTAAAATTTTCCGCAGACAAATGTCTGTTGTCGGATTTTCTGAGTGTGTGTACACAAGTCCGTCAGACAAAAGTCCAAAGTACAAACATGCATGCTCGGAAGCAAGGACGAGCCAGAAGCGGTCGGTCTTGTAAACTAGCGTTCGTAATGGCGAATTAACATTAGTGACGTGGCAAATTATGAAATCTCGAAATGCAGCGCACATTCTCTTCTTTAATGGGATAATATTGAAGCTGCTTTGCTGGTGATACTGATGGAGTTATTGCAAACGATTTTTCAAAGGCTTTTTCTTTCTAGTGATATCAAAAACAATAATATTGTTTTTTTGTTTTTTTTGGGCAAGCTATCACAACACCATTATCCCGTAGTTTTTTAAGTTCAAAGCTATGTTGGTGTTAATTTTACATTGTATATTTTTAAATGCAACTACCTACTCCCAAACATTTGAAGTAAAACACATAGCCAAGTATTATCCTCCACAATTATTTTCATTGTGCATTAAAAAAAAGAAAACAAATACAATTAGACATGCTATCTGCCAATAGAACTTAACCAAAAAGTGCATTCTATGCATCCAAAAATATAGAAAATATAACAAATCAAATCATTATTATTCAACCAAAAATAAAATAAAAGCCCCATATATGTGTCCTGCTTCTTAATTTAGGGGGTCAACAATGCCAAGAGTTGATGAAAGCAGGGGTCTGTCATCGGGAGATAATTCCAAAAAACATCTGGATTATTCTCCTAGAGCTCCCGCAGCAAAGGAATATGACATAACTGGTCACGATTAATAGAGCAACCAATTTTTGGCCCAAGAACAACTCCTCCCCCTGTTCCTGGACTGGACTTGGGTGAAAGCAATAACTCCAAGGCCAATAATAAATAACATGTTATCTCCTCCAATTCTGCAACATGTCTGGTTGATGAATGGCCATTCAGAAACAAACTGAAAAGCACAAAATGAAAAGCGCAAACCGAAAAGCATGGAATGAAAAGTGCAAACTGAAAAGCGCTAAATGAAAAGCGCGAAATGAAAAGTGCAAATCAACACTCCACAAACTGTTGGCCAACAATTCCTTGCTGTTTGTATGCAAGACAAAATCAAAGCACGCACCTTCGGACAAAAGTCTGAGGTTTTGTCTGCAGAAAATCCAATCGTGTGTACGAGGTTTAACTGACAGGGGTCTGAACTGGTTGAGCAATGTCTACGTAATTTCCCCTTTCATTGGAAAACAGGAGCCATAACCTACCTGGGAATCCAACTCCCTACTAATCTAACAGAACTCTACAATAGAAACTTTCAGTCGGAACTTCATAATATACGCCAAGATCTCGAACAGTGGGATAAACCGACCATCTCCTGGTTTGGAAGAGTGTCTATCCTTAAAATGACAGTTCTACCTCGGCTCCTGTATAAAACACAAACATTGCCTATTCGCCTGCCACCCTCCTCCTTCAGACTGTATAAGTCCATGTGTAGGATTTTTCTCTGGTGTAAGAAACCCCCAAGGATAAGTTGGGCGAAATTGGTGCTTCCTAAAGCGAGTGGAGGAATTGGCCTTCCTGATCTCCAATGCTATTACTGGGAAAGCCACTTAGTGCGAATTGTCGATTGGCGTCTACATAACCAATGTAAAGACTGGGTCTCTTTAGAGCGCCTAGTGACCAAGACAGATCTATGTCATGCTCCCTGGCTGTCCAGAAGACACGTTTCGCCCATAGCCTTAACCCATCCCCTGGTAGGAGCCACCTTGCATGAATTTGAGAGGGCATGCGCGGTGCATGCAGTCTCAGCTAAACTCTGCCCTATCACTCCAGTTAGAAGTAACCCAGACTTCCCCCCGGGTCTAGCAAGCTCCTTTTTGAAAGCTGAATTGCCACACACAGAGATGCTAGTGAAGCACTTCTTCCAAAGAGAGCGCTTCTTACGGCAAAGTGACCTCACTACGCTCTCTAACACAAGGACATTCCCACTCTGGTCCTACCTTCAGCTCAAACATTACCTTATTGACCCATCCCGTAAACAAAGCTTTACAAAACCCCCCACAACCTTGGAGTCACTCTGCACTCGCTTGACCCCCCAATTCCATGTCATCTCCACGCTTTACCCGTTGCTGTTCGAGGAACCATCCACACTCCTACGTACGGAGCGTTCCTTCTGGGAATCGGTCCTGGGCTCGGAGATAGACGGAGAAGACTGGGACCGCGTCCACCTTTTCATTCACAAAGTGTCCCTGAATGTATCGGTTCAGGAGATCTGATATAAACTAAAAACCCCATGGTATAGAACACCGGACTTGGTGCACAGGTTCTCCCCCTCTGTCACTGACCTCTGCTGGCGGTGTGGTGTGGAGACGGGCACATTCCTCTATATTTGGTGGGATTGCCCGGCACTCCAGCCACTCTGGCGCAAAGTTCATGAGCTGACAAAACAAGTATCATTACTCTCTCTAGAGTTTTGCCCGGCGCAGTATCTCTTGCACCTAATTAAACTTCCTAAAAAAAATTATCATAATTCGATTGCCATGCACTTGATTAATGCTGCAAGGATGTGCATACCGACCCATTGGATTCCACATCTCCCCCTTCTGTCTCTGAGTGGTTTAACAAAATAAATTGCGTCGCCGAGATGGAGGAGCTGATACATACTGCCTTAGATAACATCTCCAAATTTATGAATACCTGGGAACCCTGGATTACTTTCAGAAATTCCCAATCATACCAAGATCTCAAGTTGACAACGAAATAACTCCTACCTGGTGTGCCTTCACCCCTGCTATCAAAGCCTAACTTAAATTCAAACCCAATTGTGACACATCTAAGGGTAGTGAGCCCTACAAGCTGGAGAGGGTAGTTGGTGAAGACCTCACCCCCTCTCCTAATTCGCACTCCCCCGTTTTCTCTCCCCTTCTTTTTGTTTTCTCTCCCCTCCCTCCTTTCTCCTTGCTTGCTTCACCCCCACATAATATTTTTCCCCATTGACATTCCCTTCTCCTTTCCTATATCGCCCTTTGAGAATGCACACTCCTAAGCAACCTAGTCACATCAGATTCTTCGCTCATAGCTTGGAAATACAGTTGTCTTATTTCAATATAGCTCTTTTTGTGTAACTATATGTGCAGATGTGTATTACCTATACAGGATCACCGAACTATGATGTATATGTCATGATTGTATTTGGCTTTCTTTTTCTCAATAAAATCTTTATGCAACAAAAAAAGAAAAAAACTAACAGGGGTTCTAATTCCTCTCCATTCTATCCAAAACTAAAAAAAATATTGTCTTTAGTTATACTTTAACTTGCAATGAAGGCTACATATAGACATGATGTAGAGGTGGTGTACAATTACAGATTACTCATAACCCCATGTGTACATGTTTATCTGACATATGGAGGATAAGGTGGGAGTAATAGCACATTCCTAGAGTCAGCTTATTTCAGGGAAGAGGGTAACTGTCGGCCAAGGAAGCCTAACTTAGCAATCTTCCCCTAGCAACAGTTATCTAGGAGTGTATGAAGAAGGTGCATAATAATGATAAGCCATCTGTGCCTATTAAGGGCAATGTAGCAGATTCATATAATAATCCACAACTCCACTGTGGCTTACCTTCCATTCTCTCCCTTGTAGACTATTATGCCCAAGATGTGAAGCAAAACACCTCTTAACCAGTTTACCTCTAGAGCTAATAATTTTACATTTTTTGCACACATGAAAAATACAACTTTTGGGCTAAAAAATTACTTAACCACTTCCTGTCGACCTGGAGCATAAATACGGGCTCTTGGCAGGTGGGCTAGGACCGAGCGGCCGCATATATGTGGCCCTAGTTAAACACTTTACTGTGCTGAAAGCACGCTCACTGCATGCCCGAGCACTGTAGCGAACAGGTACTGGAAATCTCCCGATGCATACCTGCAATCGGGAGCTTTCTGATCATGTGACAGCTGTGACTGCCAATCACAGCAGTCACATGATTGGAATGCCTGCCTCTGCCTCCCAATTAATTAAGATTCACTTAAAGGGCTGGGAGGCGGCAGCGAGAAGGGGATAAAACTCCAAGCACATAATATATTTTCTGAAAGCAGAGGCCTTGTAGAATAAAAAGATGGTGTTTGCAGTTTTTTATGTTACACGATATATGCACAAACACATATTTTCAGGAAAAATATATACTAAATTGAATTTAATGGCAATCGGGCAAAATAATGTCCTATTTTTTAGTAAAGTATAAAAGATAGGGTTTTGTCAACTAAATAGATACCAGACATGTCAACTCCTAATTTGTATGTGCCCCTGATATCGTAAAAAACGATGGTACCCAAAATTCTCCATAGGCAATGATTTAAAAGCCTTTGCAGCTCATTAGTTTAGAATTAGCCATGAATTATTGTTTTCACTTTGATGTTTGCAGAGATACCTCACATTATGTTTTCTTTAAATTACATTTTATTGTAATTTTATTTATTTGTTTACTTTTTTAATTTTGTTTATTTCTCATGGAAGGGGGGTAATCAAACCCAGATCATGGTTGATTAGCTGCTTTCCTGGCTGTAGCAGCTGGTGAATGACAGCTCTGAAACTGGGAAATGCTCATTGCTTGACACTTCCAGCTTCATCATCAGCAGAGGATATTGGGGAACACCAACCCAGGACTATTTTTTGTGGTTCTTGGCTCCCAGGAAGAGCGGGAGCACCTGGGAGCCATGGTGTGTGTGTGTGTGTGTGTATGGAGGGGGGGTTCACTTGGACCACTTTTATGTGGTGTTTTAAACCCTTCACTCTCTGGATCTACAGTACATAGTATGTTCAAAGAGGTGAAGTAGTTAGATAAGCAGGCATTTGTGGTTATCTCATCCTCTTATGATAAATCGCTGGGTGCTGGTGAGTGAAGGAAAAATGAGTATAAACAGTAGGCAGTGGGTAGAGGTGGGTTGTTATATAGATTTTACTTTGATTTTGGTTAGTTGTAGCACTGGGTCCACTGCACAATGGAATGTTTTAAAAGCAAATGCTTTTTCATACAGATGTTGATACATTTTGTCAAGCTTTTATGTACATCTAGTTCTTTGGTCATTGTTGCATTATAGTGAATTTGAAAGTACCGGACAAGTATTTAGACATTCGTAACAAGCAGCTAGTGAATAAATTCACCTTCAGAGTTCACAACAGAAGCATTAAAATTACAGCTCCACCTTTATTTTTTTCGGGGTGGCACAGACTTGACAGCTGTCAGTCTTATTATGTAACCAATGTGCAATTTTAAATTGTGACATGGTAGGTATCTATTTACATGGTGTAACATCATATTTTATGTTTTATCAAAAAAGTTGGCAATATATAGTGTTGGTATATACCAAAATTTGTTAAAGTGTATTTTTCCACAAAAAATTGCATTTACAAAACCACTGCGCAAATACTGTGTGACATACAAAATGTAAACACCCACCATTTTATTCTTATATATATATATATATATATATATATATATATTGGGTTTCTAAGTCATTTAAGTCATGGCGACAAACTACATACATTTTAAAAAGCCTTTAAAAGCCTTTACAGGTTACCACTTTAGATTTACAGAGAAGGTCTACTGCTAAAATTGCTGCCCTCGATCTGACCTTTGCGGTGATACCTCACATGCATGGTGCAATTGCTGTTTACATATGATGCCAGACCGAGGCTTGCGTGCGCCTCTGAGCAGGGGGAGATAGGGGTGCTGCTTTTTTTTATTATTATTTATTTTGCTTTTTTATTTTATTTTTAAACTGTTTATTTCATTTTTTTAATCATTTTTATTGTTATCTCAGGGAATGTAAATATCCCCTATGATAGCAATAGGTAGTGACAGGTACTCTTTTCTGAAAAAAATTGGGGTCTATTAGACCCTAGATCTCTCCTCTGCCCTCAAAGCATCTGACCACACCAAGGTCGGTGTGATAAAATGCTTTCCCAATTTCCCAATGGCGCTGTTTACATCCAGCAAAATCTAAGTCATGAAATGCTCGTATCTTCCGGTTTCTTAGGACATAGAGATGATTGGAGCCATTCTGGTCTCTGATAAGCTTTATGGTCAGCTGGCGGAAGCATCGGCTGCATTCTCAGGTTCCTTGTTGGGACAGGAGAGCCAGAGAAAAACATGGAAGATGGTGGGGGGGACACATTCCCTCCCACTGCTTGTAAAAGCAGTGTAGAGGCTAATTAGCTGCTAGGATTGCTTTTACATGAAAGCCGACCGCTGGCTGAAAAGAATGATACCAAGATGATACCTAAACCTGCAGACATCATTCTGGTATAACCACTCAAAGTCCAGCAATATACCAGTATGTTGCTGGTCCTTGTTGGGCATATATTGTAATTTTTTTTCATGCAGGGTGTGGGCTGAACGAAAAAAAGAGATTGATCGGTGAGTATGCCAACCATTAGAATACCTCCCTTCATCCACCCACTTCTAATGATGGGCATACATGTGCCATTTTGTTTTTAACTGTGGTGGTGAAATCACCTCCTACAGCGCTGGAGTCATGGCTTTATGTATCGTGGGAGCAAACGCTGTTGCTGTCAAGATGAATAAATCCGCTCTGCAACTGAATGGCGTACCTGCTAAGAAAATGATGGTTACTAATAAAACGAAGTAACATTGCAGTATAACAGTAAGACATACCATACCTGCAAAGCAAATACAAAAAAACAGTAAAAATAAAACATTTTTAACGCAATCTGCCTAAAATATATATATGCCGAAGCATGGGGGCATCCGCCCCAAAAGTTAGGAGCAAAACGCTCCTCCACCCCTGCTGCCCCCATGCTTCGGCATATATGCTCTTTTTTTAACTGTGGTGGTAAAATCACCTCCTACAGCACTGGAGTCAGGGCTTTATGTATCATAGGAGCAAACACTGTTGCTGTCAAGATATATAAATCCGCGCTGCAGCTGAATGGCGTACCTGAAAACAAAAAAATGGTTAACAATAAAACACAGTAAACAGTAAAGTATAAAAAAATTACATACCTGAAAAGCAAACATGATAAAACATAATAACAATAAAACATTGCAAAATAGAATACAGTAAAAAAGAGCAGAACAATAGAGAGAAAGAGAACAATAAAACAACAACTATTTTTGTTTTTTTCTACACTTTTGTTTGTAACTGTAACGGTTCGGTTCCAGGTTCGGGTCTCTCAAAATGCGATGGCATCTTGGGAGACCCTGTGAAAGAGTGTCCTAGTCTGTGCAGTGCTGTACCCTATGCTAAAACTCCACTGGTGTATGGTAGCGTTCAAAACATTCACCAATGCAAAGACCAGGATTATCAGGACAGGAGGGACAATAATACCGGGTGTCACGCCTATATCCGTGCTTGCTACAGGCAAAATATCTTCTTTGGGGGGCTCGTTGGGTAGGGGTGGGGTCGGGAGGACATACAGAAAATGCCTCTCAGGCAGCCGGCTTACTGCATTTGGATTGGGAAGGTGAGGTGGAGCACCGTCTGGAAACAGAAGGGCTCTGATGATCTCTTCCCGGAGTTTAAGGAAGGATCTAGTCCGTCTTGAAGCTCTGTATAGCACATCAGCGTTCAGCAAAGCCACTTGAAATAAGTATACAGACACTTTTTTGTACCAGCGTCTGGCTTTACGGGCAACCTGGTACAGCGCCAACAACTGGTCGTTGAGGTCCACCCCTCCCATATTTTGGTTATATTCGTGTACACAGAGGGGTTTCTATACAACACCAGTCGCCGTAGTAATTTGGACCGTCGTGTCTGCATGAAGGGAGGTAAGAACGAAAACATTCTTATTATCCCTTCACTTCACAGTGAGCAAGTTTTTACACTTCAAGCAGGCTCTCTCCCCCAGCCTAACATGGGATCTATAAGCCTCTGGGGTAAGCCCCGGTGATTAGATTGCATGGTGCCACATGCACCAATCCGATAATCAAACAAGTGACTAAAAAGTGTCACGCTCGTGTAATAATTGTCCACATACAAATGGTACACCTTTCCGAATAAGGGTGACACCAAGTCTCACACAATCTTGCCAGCGCTCCTATGTAATCTGGGCAGTTTGGTGGCTCGGTGGCCCTGTCACAGAGCTTATACATCCTGACCCCGTATCTGGCACACTAGCTGGGAAGATACTGTTTGAAGGGCAAGCGGCAAGAAAACGTAATCAGGGACTCATCAACGCAGGCAAATTGATGGGGAGTAAACAAGGCTGCAAAACATTCGTTGAAGTGGTTTACAAGGGGCCAAATTTTGTAGAGCCGATCGTATCCAGGGTCTCCACGAGGACGACAGAGTTCATTGTTGTTGAAGTGCATGAACCGCAAGATCTGCTCGTATCGTGCCCTGGTCATGTAGTCAGAGAACACAGGCATATGGTAAATTGGGTCAGTGGACCAATATGACCGCAATGTACTCATTTTAACTATGCCCATGTTGAGGGATAGGCTCAGAACGGTCTTAAATTCGGAAACCGCAATTGGTTTCCAATCTCTGGCAAGGGAGGACTGGGGATGAGTGGCGATGAATTGACCTGCATACAAATGACTTTAGTCCACAATAGATCTATAGAGATCTTCCGTGAAAAACAGTGAATAAAAATCAAGTGACGCTTCCACCTGAATTCCGGGTTGGCCAGTGAATGGGGGAAGTACGGATGCTGCATAAATGGTGGGCTCCCAATTAGGATTTGCAAATTCTGCTGGATGGACACTATGGGCACGACGGGCCTGTCTTTGTCTTCTTGGTGGCAATGGGACACTACTTGTGCTTGCCACCTCGCCAGCTTGAACTGCACTTATAGGACTTGCTACATCGCCACGTGATACTGCAGTGCTGGATGTACGACCAGGATGTACTAGGCCGCTGGTGCTTGCCAGTTCACCAGAAGGATGAGCGGCGCTAGTACTTCTCTGCTTCATAGAAGAGCCCTGCGGTTCTTGCACCTCAACAACAGCAGAAGAAGATTGGGGTCTGGTACGCCTGACCTTGGCAGGGACCACAACTCCTTCGTCAGAGCTATCTGTCATGGAGCCGCTGTGGTCTACAGGATCGTATTCTGAGCCTGAATCTGACAGATGAGTGACTTCTTCTTCACTATCTGTCAAGCTCAGAAACGTGTAGGTCTCCTCACTAGTGCACCTTCGATTTGCCATTTTGGGCTCTAAATTTACTGGTACACTAGTGAGATTAACAGGTAAAAAAGCTAGTAGGCTGTCAGCAACTGTATCAACTGCTACCAAAAAAACTGTTAGCGATCGCAGGGATCAGGCCTGACTCTGCGAACGCTGCAGTTATGTATTTAGTGTTTTCTACGTGACAATGATCGATCGACACTGCACTTGGGTGGGCTGGGCTGGGTTGGGCGGAGGGGCAAAATGCAGGTGCTAGCAGGTATCTGGGCTGACTCTACTAACACTGCGTTTTTGGGAACCCTAAACTGCTGGGGATGCTAGTATAGATCTGATCAGATCAGATATTGATCCATTCAGACACTATACCACTAAGGGAGGTGTATGCTGCATGTGTGGGTGTTAGCGGTACTGGCACTGCCTGGGGTGTGCAGTCCCTAACTGACCCTCAAACCTAACTGATATCACCCGCCGGGCGATCAGGGGGTTAATCATTTATTGGGTAATAAACGGCGGGTATAAAAAACAAACTAACCAGCCTCACCCAAAACAGTTATACGGTGATCACTGGTGAAAGAGTTAAATAGGAGGCAATCAGGGGGGTAAAACCTTTATTAGGTAGTATATGGGGTACCTGACGCTATAAAAAGCTGGCGGTGAACCTAAATAACTAACTGGCTACCTAGCGTCACCCGTGACACTTATACAGTGATCACTGGTGACAGGGGGTGAAAGGGTTAACTAGGGGGCAATCAGGGGGTTAAAACCTTTATTAGGTAGTATATGGGGGTACCTAATGCTATAAAAAGCTGACGGGGAAGCTAAATAACTAAACAGGCTAACTAGCGTCACCCGTGACACCAATACGGCGATCAGAAAAATGATCGATTAGTGACACTGGTAACAGGGTGAAAGGGTTAACTGGGGGCAATAAAGGAGTTAAACCTTTATTAGGGGGGGTTAGGAGGGTACCCTAGACCTAAAGGGGCCTACCACTAATTGCCCTAAACCTTATAACAGTCACAAAATGACACCAATGCAATGATCAGTAAAAAAAATGAAAACTGCTATTGGTGTCACGGTGACAGGGGGTGCAGGGGGGGTGATCAGGGGTGATTGGGGGGTGATTTGTGTGCCTGTGTGTACTGGTGTTAGTGTGCTGTTGGTGCAAACTCACATTGATGTCTTCTCTCCTCGGGAGCCGTAACGATAAGGCTCCACAAGGAGAGATGACATCACTTTCTCTGCTTCTGTTTACAGTTTCAGAAGCAGAGGAAGCTTCCCATTCGTCAGGAGCGATGACTCAGTGGCCTCCCCCTCAGGACCGATCACTCCTGCAACTATGGCGACCACCTCGGGCACCTGGGGGGGGGGGCGCAAACGCGCCCCCCGCCCACGGGAGGGGAGTAACGTACCCATACATTACTCTGCCTGCCCGTGCCATTCTGCCGACATTTATCATCGTGAGGCAGTTGGCAAGTGGTTAATTTAAGTGTATCTAAAACCAACATTTTAATTGTTTACTTTAAACAGAAACAGGGGGGAAATCTTCCTGCAACGATGCCAACCACCTCGGGCACCTGGGGGGAGGCGCGATCGCGCCCCCCCGCCCACGGGAGGGGAGTAACGTACCCATACGTTACTCTGCCTGCCCGTGCCTTTCTGCCGACGTTTATCGTCATGAGGCAGTCGGCAAGTGTTTAATTTAAGTGTATCTAAAACCAACATTTTAATTGTTTACTTTAAACAGAAACAGGGGGGAAATCTTCCAGGAATCGGGAATTCCTTTGACAAGTGTCTACAAGGGGTTTTATTTTACAGTGAAGAGACTGCTCTTAGTTCCTGTTGTGTCTGTGGGTTAAGAACTGATGTCATCTTCCTAAATGGGACACAGACAGCAAAAAGAAAAAACTGACAAAGGTTTTTTTATGATTCCCTACACTATCTAAAAAAAGACTTTACAGCTTTACATATACAAATTGTATACATTGGGTATGCTTGTAAACCCCAAAAAAACTTGGGCATACACAACACACAATGTCTCTTTCCCTGACTGCCACTGCTTCCCCCCAACCCCAAAATGACAATTGGGTCTGCTGGGTAGTACAGCAGTGTCTGTAGCTGCTGCTATTGAAAGCTACGTAGCAATGACATAGGTGTCCGTTTATGAAGCAGTGAAATCTATTCACTGCTTCATTCTCCGGCACTCACAGTTACGATCTTTCTCCTCTGTGTGCCAGCTTATGAAGCGGTGTAGATCGCTTCACCTTTGGAGGAGTGAAGAGATCTACAAACGCTTCCAACAGTGGAGAACACCCCCTGATACTGGAATCTCGTGAGACTTTACGAGATTACAGCACCAGAAATTCACAGAAACACAGAGATGTCAGTTTATTAAGCAGTGATAAATTATCACCGCTCAATACACTGACAGACGGCGTGGATTAATGTTATATACATATGTATTATATACATATGTATACACACACACACATTATGCTGTATATACATGTATATACACACACATTATATATATATATATATACATATACACATTATATGTATTTATGTATATATATGTATACACATAAATATTACAGGGGGACATGCTTACAGTGTTGGGGGGTCTGAACTAGGCATAAGGAAGTTAAAAATCTTCCTCCTTCCCCCTCAGATCCCCCGAGATTTCCTCTTCACTCCCCGATTCACCACCTCTGAGCTGGTGAATCGGGGAGTGTGAATTCTGACTCAGATCGCCAGTGAAGCGTTGAGATCACCGCTTCATAAACTGGCCGTTACTGTGTCATTCCATGAGGATTCTCCATGCGTAGAGATAATCGGCGGGAGAACAAGTTCAAACATGTTCTCCCCCCGATTTTCACTGTTTCATATACTGTTTATGGACTGTGATCAGCGGCGATCCTCGAGATCACCGCTGATCACTGCTTCATAAACGGACACCACAACATTAAATAATTATAACAACTACAACTGTTTATAAAAACAACATGAACAGTATCTTCTTCTTTCATATATGTTTGGACCAGAAAATTCATAGCAGACATGATTTAACTGAAGATTTTTTTACATCATTAGTGTTTTATTCACCGTACTGCCAATCTACAAATTGTAGCAAACAGGTGGGCATATACACCTTAGTATCTAAGGTACTGGAAGCATAATATATCTTGAAAAGTTTGTAAAATTACTGATAGGTTTCAGTCATTTCAACAACTCTTGTTGTTTAGTTGTATCCTGCATACAGCAGGTCATTGGATGCTGCCCTGTCTTCACTGCTTATGTGGATGAAGCCAAAGCTCCATACCAGGAAGTAATTGTGCCAAAACCTAATGTACCAAAAATTAGTTGTTTGGACAATTTTGTCTTTAAAAAATATGTTAATCAAAAAAAAATAAATAAAAAAAATAAAAATAAAATAAAAACAGACATTTTTACAAGCCATTTATGTATGATATAAGATATCAGACTTACCGCCTTCATTACAAGACCATAATGAGAGATATTTAGGTGCTTTTGCCAGATGTTTGTACAGATGCATTCATTTTTAATGCGGACGTTTTATAATCCCTTAATTTTCTGTTGCTCTCTGTGTTCCCATTTTGGAGATTTCCCTACACTTCCTGCTCTTTTTTGGTAATGTCACCGTGCATGAATGAGAAAGGAAAATCTGAAATTTTACAGTTAATACCAGAACAGGAGTAGTGAGGACACCCCAGCAAGGACACATGTTCTGGTAGCAACTGTCTGTGATTCTCCATTCCAAATCCAAACTAGAAAAATATATTTTTAAATATATATTTTGTCTAGAGTTCCACTGTAAGTTTCTACAACCCATTTAACTATGAATAGTCTTGCAGACATTTTTATAAATTGCAGCTGTCTTATCCTTGCTGCTTAACCTCCATGAAAATTAACCTTAGTTGTAGTGATCAATATTCTTTTATTTAAAACTGGTTATTTTCAATTTTCAGTCTGACAATAAAAATTGATAGGAGTCTGCCCCCGGTTTCAGAGGAATAGAGGAAAAATGTGTCTGCAGCTGAATACAGATGCTTTCAATACATTACTGTCTTTGATATGTGATGTGTTCTTAGCCCTCCTTGGTTTGCTTGGTTTGCTTGCATGAGACACACCACCACTGTGACCATATGATTCCTTAAAAGGAGATTTATCCATATAGCCTAACACATCCAACATTCATTCTATTTGTGGCATGTCAGCGTTCCCTGTCCTGCATTGACCTTGTCTTGGGTACTTATGGGATCCTTCCATTTATCTTTTCAGTGGAAATACAACCTAGCGTATTCTAGAGGATCAGTATACCTTATGCTTGCTTCTAACCAAGCAGGTATGCGCATTGGCTGACATTTTAACCCTTTTTGGCTGTCTCTTTTTCAGTTGCATACCACCATTGAATCCTAAATGACCTTGTTTGTATCCACTAGCAATGCCTCTGGCGCACAAGGTGTGGTATCAGACATGTTTATCTGAGAGGCTGTCTTTTTTTTAATTGGGTTGTAGTTATTATGTTTTTAGTGTGATTTACAGAAAAAAAAGAAGAGCCAACATCAAAATAAAACATACAAAATAGCATTGCATGTATTAGTTCACGTACTGATCAACAGTGCACATAAACATCTTGATACACTCAAGTGGCACAACATAAAGAGGCTGAGGTTAGAGTATATAATAAAATATACACAGTATATTGATAAACACCAAATGTCTACACAGATGGGCCCTTAGAGGGCAAGTAAAGGTACAAAAATGTATATTCAACACCGGACAACATCCAGGCTCATCAAAAATAAGTGTTTTCTGTTGGATTTGGGAAGCCAGGAAGTAAAGTTTAGGGTTAGGGACCACCAATCCTTCACCATCCTTTGGAAGCTGGACCACCCCCAACTTAATTCTGGGCCTTCTTCCCTTCCAGATAGAATCCCTAAATAGGGATTCTATTTTTCTAAATACATTTTGGGATATCCATAGGGGAGCTTTATAAAGGATTTACAATAACTGTGGCATCCACACTATTTTAATAAGGTTGACCTTCCCTACAATAGGGTGGGGAAATTTGCACCAGGCTGTACAATTGTTACTGACAAAGTGGGAACACATTTAGGTTGTCCTTAAAAAATGTAGGTTCAGTGTCAACTTTTGTAAATGGATTCAACTGCTATATGCACAGTGCATGGCCTCTTTTCAAGTGAATAAATTAAAGATGCCTGGCTTTGACCTGTGTTGCAGGATAAGACAAGGCTGGCCACTATCACCTTTGGACCTTCACAGTAGCAATAATGTCCTTAGCCTTCCTGTTATGACCGTATGTACACTCAGACATTTATAGTAGTTCAGAAGCAGTTGAGGTTAAAAGCATTTTTCTAAAAGCAAAAAATCCCATTCAGGGCGGTAGTTTAGTGGCATTTGAAACATAAAATGCTTGTAACAGCATGCAAATGCGTCTAAACATGGTAACTCTGTAAGAGAGATTTTTCCTGCATTTAAGAGCTTCTACTGAGGTTATCGGTAAAAAAACGTTTCTAAACACAAACGCTCATAAACGTGGCATGCAAAAGTGGCAAAACGGACGTTTTTAGCCGTCGGTTACTAGCCGTCAAATTCCAGCGTTCAGAAGAGGTTTTGAAACATTCTGTGTACATGAAGCCATAAGAGTTTTTTTTTATTCTGTTTTTTTTTCAGTTATTTTGCTGCAGTGATGTAGGGGGCTGGCTAGCCCAAAGTTATGCTGTGGTAATACACCTTGGTCTCACAAGCATCCCCACAGTAATGAGGTCATCATTTTGCTCTGTCACTGCTCCCACTTCCAGCATCAGTTCTTTCATGGTAGGGAATCACCAGATGCTAATATTTGGTTTCTTATCCCTTGCAGTATTTACTGCAAGGGATTTAAGGCAAAGTAACAGGTTGCTATGATAACATGCATCAAACTGAGTTAATAATTGCCTTACTTCCAACTGCCCTGATCTGCCACCATAGTTTGAAAAAAAAAATCCAGTACATTTTGGTATTGGTGAATACATAATACTCCCTTCTATTTATCACTGTTTAATGCTCAAGACCTGAGCACCTGATCACCAGGGCAATTTTGACATATAGGAATAGAGTAGAGCATCGATCAAGCTTTGACTTTCTTAACCACTTGACCTACAGAAGGTTTTTTCCCCTTCACAACCAAAGCAATTTTTGCCATTCAGCACTACGCCACTTTAACTAGCAGTTGCTTGGCTGTGTAACACTGTATGCAAATTACATTTTTATAATTTTTTCCAAACAAATCGAGCTTTCTTTTGGTAATTTTTGATCACCACTGGGTTTTTTATTTTTTGTTCTATAAACGGAAAACATCAAAAACAATATTTTTTGCTTTCTGTTATAAAACATATCCAATAAAATCAAATTTCTTCATACATTCATGCCTTTGGTAAAAATAAATCCCAGTGTGTATGTTAATTGGTTTGTGGTCAAGTTATGGTGTCTACAAACTATGGTTTATACAGTGGGGACGGAAAGTATTCAGACCCCCTTAAATTTTTCACTCTTTGTTATATTGCAGCCATTTGCTAAAATCATTTAAGTTCATTTTTTTTCCTCATTAATGTACACATAGCACCCCATATTGACATAAAAACACAGAATTGTTGACATTTTTGCAGATTTATTAAAAAATTAAAACTGAAATATCACATGGTCCTAAATATTCAGCCCCCTTGCTGTGACACTGATATATTTAACTTAGGTGCTGTCCATTTCTTCTGATCATCCTTGAGATGGTTCTACACCACATTTGAGTCCAGCTGTGTTTGATTATACTAATTGGACTTGATTAGGAAAGCCACACACCTGTCTATATAAGAACTTACAGCTCACAGTGCATGTCAGAGCAAATGAGAATCATGAGGTCAAAGGAACTGCCTGAAGAGATCAGAGACAGAATTGTGGCAAGGCACAAATCTGGCCAAGGCTACAAAGAAATTTCTGCTGCACTTAAGGTTCCTAAGAGCACAGTGGCCTCCATAATCCTTAAACGGAAGATGTTTAGGATGACCAGAACCCTTCCTAGAGCTGGCCGTCCGGCCAAACTGAGCTATTGGGGGAGAAGAGCCTTGGTGAGAGAGGTAAAGAAGAACCCAAAGATCACTGTGGCTGAGCTCCAGAGATGCAGTCGGGAGATGGGAGAAAGTTGTAGAAAGTCAACCATCACTGCAGCCCTCCACCAGTTGGGCCTTTATGGCAGAGTGGCCCGACAGAAGCCTCTCCTCAGTGCAAGACACATTAAAGCCTGCATGGAGTTTGCCAGAAAACACCTGAAGGACTCCAAGATGGTGAGAAATAAGATTCTCTGGTCTGATGAGACCAAGATAGAGCTTTTTGGCCTTAATTCTAAGCGGTATGTGTGGAGAAAACCAGGCACTGCTCATCACCTGTCCAATACAGTCCCAACAGTGTAGCATGGTATTGGCAGCATCATGCTGTGGGGGTGTTTTTCAGTTACAGGCACAGGACGACTGGTTGCAATTGAGGGAAAGATGAATGCGGCCAAGTACAGGGATATCCTGGAAGTAAACCTTCTCCAGAGTGCTCAGGACCTCAGACTGGGCCAAAGGTTTACCTTCCAACAATACAATGACCCTAAGCACACAGCTAAAATAACGAAGGAGTAGCTGCACAACAACTACGTGACTGTTCTTGAATGGCCCAGCCAGAGCCCTGACTTAAACCCAATTGAGCATCTCTGGAGAGACCTAAAAATGGCTGTCCACCAACGTTTACCATCCAACCTGACAGAACTGGAGAGGATCTGCAAGGAGGAATGACAGAGGATCCCCAAATCCAGGTGTGAAAAGCTTGTTGCATCTTTCCCAAAAAGACTCATGGCTGTATTAGATCAAAAGGGTGCTTCTACTAAATACTGAGCAAAGGGTCTGAATACTTAGGACCATGTGATATTTCAGTTTTCCTTTTTTAATAAATCTGCAAAAATGTCAACAATGCTGTGTTTTTCTGTCAATATGGGGTGCTGTGTGTACATGAGGAAAAAAAATGAATTTAAATGATTTTAGCAAATGGCTGCAATATAACAAAGATTGAAAAATTTAAGGTGGTCTGAATACTTGCCGTCCTCACTGTATACTGGAATTTACGCAGCTTTTTCTTTCTAACTACCCATCACATTTTTTGAGGTGCTAAAATGCCAGGGCAGTACAATCACCCCCCCCCCCCCCATGATCCTTTTTTGGAAAGTAGACTTTCCAAGGTATTTGCTGAGAGGCATGCTGAGTCCATGGATGATTTTACTTTTTGCCACATGTTTTTGGGAAATTACAAAAATGTTATATTTTCACAAAGTTATGACTTTAATTAGATATTTCTCACATATGCCATGGGTATATGTGGACCCCAATACACATTCTGCTACTTCTCCCGAGTATGGGGATACTGCATGTCTGAGACTTTTTGGGAACCTAGCTGCATAAGGGGGCCCAAAACTAATCAGGTTTTCAAAGGGCGTAGATTCCTCATTTTACTTTACCTATACCTATCACAGTTTTGGATGCAAGAATAGTTCAGACACCCCTCCAATGACCCCTTTTTGGAAAGAAGACACTTTATGGTATTTGATAAGAGGCATGGGGAGTATTTTTCAGATCTCATTTTTTGTTTCAAGGTTTTAAAAAATGAAAAAAACTGTCAGGATTCAGTAGCAGGGAGACCAGATATGTGTAGCTACATTCAGAAAAATGAGACCAAACAATGTATATATCTTTTAAGTGAGATTAATTTACAGTGAAACAAGAGACAAGCACACACCAGCAAACAGTAAACATGAACAAACCACAGTGACAAAATACCTATAACTACTGTATATACAAAATATGTACACTATGAAAGACATGGGTCACAGGTAATACCAGTGATACAAGGTAGGGGGGAATCAAGACTGGGTACAGAAGCCGGGTACAGAAGCCAGGAGCAGGCCAGGAGCAGGAGTAAGCAGCAGGGTACAGAATGCAAGATTTGCTTAGGAGCAGGAAAACAGGGACAAGGGCAGCAAGAATGGCTATCAAAACAGTGTGTTAGTAGGAGCAGCCTAATATAGCCATCTGGCAGCTGAGACCAGGTGGAACTGATCACTGAAGCTTGCTGGCTTCTGGTAGACACTTGATGGTGGACACTGGAACTGCAGCAATCAGCCCACAACACCACAGTGGCACCAGCAGGGGAACTCAGTCCTAACATAAACAATACATTTTTGCTTTCTTTATTCATTTTCCAAAAACTTGTGACAACAAATGAGATCTGAAAAATACTCACCAGTCACCATGCCTCTTAGCAAATACCTTGTAGTGTCCACTT
Source organism: Lithobates clamitans (assembly GCA_037952925.1). NCBI lineage: Eukaryota > Metazoa > Chordata > Amphibia > Anura > Ranidae > Lithobates > Lithobates clamitans. Next base: position 12,266,134 of record JBBGZY010000190.1, read on the forward strand.
TCCAAAAAAGGAGTCATTTGGGGAGTATATGTACTATCCAGGCATTTTAGCGCCTCCAAAATTCTAATAGATAATCAGCAAATAAAATGCAAAAGTTATGCCCTTTGGAAGCCTGAAAGTGGTTATTGGATTTTGGGCCCCCATACGCGGCTAGGCTCGCAAAAAGTCTCATACATGTGGTATCCCCATATTTGGGAGAAGGAGCAGAATGTGTCTTGGAGTGTAATTCCATGTATACACATGACGTGTGTAGGAAAAGAGACAACTTTGTGTAACAAAAAAAAAAAAAAATTTGTTTCATTTTACAAAAAAACTTAATGTATCAAAAAATAAGATCTTCCAAAGACTCAACATGCCTCCCAGCAAATACCTTGGGGCGTCTACTTTCCAAAAAGGGGCCATTTTGGGGGGGTGTTTGAAATGTCCTGGCATGTTAGAGGCTCTAAAAGCATTACATGTATAGCCAGTATTAGGAGTTTCTGCCACACTCCTAATGTTGCACATACATGCAATGTTCTTTTTTTTGTTCAGCCCATGAACAGATTCCTCCATTGACATTGATCGATGTGGATAAAGAAATCTCTGCGGGAAAAAGTGTATGATATGCCCACAAGCTTTCGCCACACATCCACCCACTCTGCTAATGTTCGGCATGCTTGCAATGTTCTTATTTTCGTTTAGTATACACAATCATAATAAAAAAAAAATCATGATCACTACCCCAGAGTAGTACAGTGTTACTATGGTAACACTATATTGCTCTGGTCACAGTGTGTTAGAAAAAGAATCATGAAAAAAAAGAAAAAAAGTAATAAAAAATAAAACAAAAAAAAAAGGTTTACATTTTATTACTTCTTTTTTTTACATACTGACATTGTCAGTGTCCCTGATCACTGCCACACCAGTTATATGATAATGCTGTACTGCACTGGTGATATTATGTAAAAAAAATAATTGTGACAAAAAAATGACAACAAAGTGAAAATGGCCACATTTGGCCCAATTAGCCATTTTCCCTCCCCGGTGTCATGTGACTCATTAGTGTTACAAGGTCTCAGGTGTGAATGGGGAGCAAGTGTGTTAAATTTAGTGTTATCGCTCTCACTCTCTCATACTGGTCACTTGGAGTTCAACATGGCACCTCATGGTAAAGAACTTTCTGAGGATCTGAAAAAAAAGAATTGTTGCTCTACATAAAGATGGCCTAGGCTATAAGAAGATTTCCAAAACCTTAAAACTGGGCTGCAGCACGGTGGCCAGGACCAAACAGCAGTTTAACAGGACAGGTTCCACTCAGAACAGGCCTCGCCATGGTCAACCAAGGAAGTTGAGTGCACATGCTCAGCGTCATATCCAGAGGTTGTCTTTGGAAAATAGATGTATGAGTGCTGCCAGCATTGCTGCAGAGGTTGAAGGGGTGGGGGATCATCCTGTCAGTGTTCAGACCATATGCCGCACACTGCATCAAATTGGTCTGCATGGCTTTTATCCCAGAAGGAAGCCTCTTCTAAAGATGATGCACAAGAAAGCCTGCAAACAGTTTGCTGAAGACAAGCAGACTAAGGACATGGATTACTGGAACCATGTTCTGGGGTCTGATGAGATCAAGATAAACTTATTTGGTTCAAAAGGTGTCAAGCGTGTGTAGCAACAACCAGGTGAGGAGTACAAAGACAAGTGTGTCTTACAGTCAGGCATGGTGGTGGAAGTGTCATAGTCGGGGGCTGCATGAGTGCTGCCGGCACTTGGGGGCTACAGTTCATTGAGGGAACCGTGAATGCCAACATGTACTGTGACATACTGAAGCAGAGCATGATCCCCTCCCTTTGGAGACTGGGCTGCAGGGCAGTATTCCAACATGATCATGACCCCAAACACACCTCCAAGGCGACCACTGCCTTGTTAAAGAAGCTGAAGGTAAAGGTGATGGACTGGCCAGGCATGTCTTCAGACAACCCTATTGAGCATCAGTGGGGCATCCTCAAATGTAAGGTGGAGGAGCACAAGGTCCACCAGCTCTGTGATGTTGTCATGGAGGAGTGGAAGAGGACTCCAGTGACAACCTATGAAGCTCTGGTAAACTCCATGTCCAAGGGGGTTAAGGCAGTGCTGGAAAATAAAGGTGGCCACAGAAAATATTGACACTTTGGGCCCAATTTGGACATTTTCACTTAGGAGTGTACTCACTTTTGTTGCCAGTGGTTTAGACATTAATGGCTGTGAGTTATTTTGAGGGGAATTTACACTGTTATACAAGCTATACACTCACATTGTAGCAAAGTGTAATTTCTTCAGTGTTGTTACATGAAAAGATATAATAAAATATTTACAAAAATGTGAGGGGGTATACTCACTTTTGTGAGATACTGTATATACCATAGTTTGTGGACTCATGTTTTTTTTTCCAAAATGTTCCGTTGTTTTTTGTTTATTTAGCAAAAAAATAAAAAAAACCCAGTGGTGAATAAATACCACCAAAATAAAGCCCTTTTTGTGTGAAAAAAATAGTAAAAATGTCTTCTGGGTACAGTGTTGCATGGCCACGCAATTGTCATTCAAATTGTGACAGTACTGAAAGCTGAAAATTGGCCTGGGCAGGAAGGGGTAAAAGTGCCTGGTATTAAAGTGCACTGTATGTAAAGGCAAAACTTTTTGTTTCAGGTTTTCAAAAGCTCAGGGAATGATTGAGACCATTGTTTTCCCCTCATTTTACATTTCAAAGATACAACAGAGAGTATGAGGTAACCTCTCCAAAGTAAGAGGAAATCCTCTCCAGTTTTTTAATGGTGTGATCATTGAAAGATTTCCCCTCACCTGTTACAATGCTAAAATTTTGGTTTTCACAGCACTTTCTGTATCATCATTCTGAATCTCCACAGGGGGGCATGAACAACAAAAAAAACCTGACAGAGTTTAAAAAGGCTAAGTTCTCCTTTTTTTATTCTCTAAATTCCAGCTTCCCCATGTACCAAGATACAATTAATGTACCTCTGTTGCACAAAAACAAAAAGCTTTCTCTATATTCTACAGGCACTACCTCAGCCACTATTCTCCTATAGAAAACTCCTTCATTACTTCTTGCTAATCATTCTAGTATTTGGGGATCTGAAAACTGTTAGTGAACTAGGGAAGTAGTTCAGGAGTTGACTATAATAACACATACCCTGCACCTGCCCTCCCCCTCCAGGAGAATCCTTCCATCCACCCTTGTACTTACATGCACTCATTATCAGTAAGCACCAATCTCACTGAATACACAGTCCTATACTGATTGATTGTTTTGTACATAACCTTCTTCCTTCATTGATCGTTCATTTGGCAGAGTGTGCAGGAGCTAAGCAATCACATAACAGCCTATGTGGAGCAGAGCTGTAATATTTGAAACAGGAGAAGTTTGTCCCTGGATATCTGTAAAGCTCACCATACACTATACAATCTGGCTGTACAATCTCCTTTAGATCTGTCAACTATGTAGTGCAATGGCCTGCCTGGATACAGAGTGATTGGGTAGATAGGTGTATCCTCTTGTTGGTGAATCTGAAGGATATTGTACAGAGATTGCACAATTAGATTGTATAGTGTATGGCAACCTTTATACACCTAAAATGAACATGCATTTTGTTGAGTGCAAAAACATTCAACAAATGCACAGTAAAAAAAGTATGCAAACCACAACCTGCCAAAATGCACCATGAACTAGTTTGCTCTTTACTACATTTGTCACATATAGGGAAGCCCAATGAAATAAAAAAACATATTACACTCTTCTATACTAAATAATTCTAACTCGCGTGTCCCATCTTACTGCTTTAACTGGGAAAGGACTTTGGTAACGCACAAACCCCTGAGACCTGGAAAAAATCTGGGACACATTATTCGTTGCTCCCGCACTGTTATAAGTTTAGAAAACTCTTTTAAAGTCCTGTCCCGGTGGTATTTTACTCCAGCTAGAATTGCTAAATGCCTCCCTTCTTACCCCTCTACATGCTTTGGGGGATGTTCAGACCTAGGAGATATGAAGCATATATGGTGGACATGCCCTAAGGTTAAACTAATGGGGATAAGGTCTATAACATGGTTAATTCGATGTTACATATGAACCTGCAAAAAGATCGCTGGGAAGCGCACCCATATATTTTCAGCCAGGAAGCAATTGATTGCTAAAGTGCAAAAGATGGCAATTCTCAACTTTGACAAGGTGAAAAGTCGGGTAAATGAGAAACTGAATGAGAAATTGACGGAGATATTACCTGACAAACACAATAAATTTTTACATACCTGGTAGCTCTGGTATAGATTACATCCCATCAGCACAACCACCTTCGCTTTTCCTAGAATTGTAATCCAACATAACAAGTCAATATTCAAATAGTGAACCTTTCTCCCCTCTCTTTTTCCATATTCCCTTTTTTCTATCTTTTTCCCCAGATCCTCTCCACCTTAGCACTGCCTTTCTGCCCATAATCTAGAGCGGTACTTCTTTTTGGTCCTATGGACGACTGTACTGTTCTTTCTAGTTCAAGGGCCCCTAGTTGAAAAAACAAAAAAAACAAAGCATATCCAATCTCCAGGCAGGGCTCTGACAATTGTCTAACGGTAGGTATAATATTGCTTGGGACCTCTGGTCCTACATTTCTATATCACTGTTTAATGTTCTGTATCTGCAGAGAGAAATTCCTTTACCTGTCTATTTTTCTTGTCATTTCTAAAAAAATAAAATAAAATTCAAGTGAAAAAGATCTAATCCAGGCAAAAAAAGAAATAATAAAAAAAATGCGCTCCCACTGCGCTGTGTGGATGGGGCCTGAAAGTGAAATTGGTGTGTTTACACCCTCCCCTGTTCTCTGAGCTGGACGTGGATTACAAAAACATTGAACTGAGATGTGAAGATTCAAAGCTGCCATGGACTAGGTAAGTGAAAGATCAGTACATCGGGATGGTTTGGACGGAAAGAAAGAAGAGACTTAAATTTACTATGAAAAGTGAAAATGCCTTAAAAGGTGAACGTAGTTTTTAGCATTTTGACTCTCTATCCAAAACTAAAAAAAAGGTTTTAACTTTACATGCCCTTTTGAAGAAATGTGCAAACGAAATTGTAGAGTAACAAATATAGACCCCTTAAGCTTGATATTGTAAACCTTCTATCCAGAACCTTCTACCTCTCCTGGTCTGTAGTTTAGCAGTATTACATTATGTTTCTATGGTTCAACTTTAAAGAGACCCTGTTACCAGACCAATAATGTCTACATAAATCTTCTTATAAGATTATGCATGCATTTAAAGTATTTAATGCATGCATGCATGTTAATTACCTGTACAAACCACCCTTGTATAGACATCCAAAAGCACTGAGACTGCTGATGGGTGCCACCATCTGGAATCCCTTTCACACTGCTCTGCTGAAAAAATCTGTTTCTTTTATGCATTTCCGGTGTGTTTCTTGGTTGTCTGACTACCAGTCTGTATAACATTAACAATGGCTCAAAAAACACACCAAAATCACAACCATAAATATTGTACAGTCAAGAGATATGACACAAATCATTAAGAATTAGAATGACAAATAATTGTTGTCTAATTGCAGGTTAGCTAAGGAGCAGTAGGCAAAGTAGTTCCTTTCAGTAGTAATGTAAACCTATCTCTCCATCTGTCTGGATGCAGTTCAAGTTCACATTGCTTCTGTAACTGGAAACATTGTAACTGAGATGCAATAAAGAACTGTAGAAAGTTAAATTGTTTAGAGTAGGTTATGCGAGGTTTTCAAACAATGCTTGCAGAAAAAGTGTAACTATGAGTAACATAAAAAGTGGCATAAAGGGCTGCAGTCTATAACACAGTCATTTTTGTTTTAATGAGTTCTTCATAGACTCCAGAAGAGGAGGTAATGGACTGCTCTGTGCATAATCATTGCACAGAGCAGGTAAATATATACTATTTTTTTTATTTTAGCAAAAAAATCTGAGTGTTTAATATTATTTAAATAAAAAAATAAATAAAAAGTGTAAAGAATACATTTAAAAAAAAATAAATAAAGATAATTAAAAAAATAATTAAAAGCACCCCAGCTCATGCATACACACAAATGCAAACACGTTAGTTTGCCTTTGACCAATGGCTAAATAATTTTCCAGAAAAAAAATGCTGATTTTAACGTGTGAGAAAATTTTAAAATCGCCCTGAACAGTAAGTGATCAAAGGAAAAAACTGAGAAATACCCCACAATGTATGCCCATCAAAAACCACATCATCCAGTGATGCATAGCCATCATTCACAATAACCAAAGGAAAAACATGATCTGATCCTGCTGCTGATTTGCATTAAATTACATCTCATGGGGCCCTGCTACTAAAAGTAAACATAGGGATGGGGTCTTCCATGTGATGTCTTTGACATAAATGTAATTGGTAATATGTCTATGGGGCCAGTGTTGTCACACTATTCCTTTGTTTACATGGCCAGGGATTCTCGGTCAGTAAATAATGGGGCTGGGTAATGTCACTGGTTGCTAAGGATGTTGAATATTCTGTCTCCCTTAGCAATCATTGACAGAAAGGAAGCTGTCATGTATAGTAGCAGTAGCAATATCACTACTATACATGATTGGTTCCTGCCGAATGGGCTAAAAGTCCATTGTTAGAAATGAACTTCCAGACAGTCAAAGTTCAGTCCAAACATGTGTTCAGCTCAAACCTTGAGTTTATCCCTATTCAGAAACATATCAGGAGCACAGCAATCTCAAGAGATGTATGGCAGAGTTTATAACTGCTCAAATCAGCTAAAATCAGAAACTTGAACCCTAGAGACAGAGTCTTACTTTTGGTGCCCCTTGTAGAGTGTAATTTTCTTGCAAAGTGGCAAGATTCATATGAAATCAGAGAGAAATATCAGTGATTTAAAGTACCAGGTACACCAGTCCAAAAAGAGAAAGCCCCTCCAAAATATGCCATGTTAACCTAAAAACCCCAGAAGGATCAGGTAGCTCTATCAACAAAAATCACCCTAAAGTATCACTAGCAAAAGGTATACCTGAGGCTAGGATGTCAATGATCCTCTCTGCCGCCCAGATTCAGGAGGAGAGTGAGTACTTGCAGAAAAATTGAGAGGTGTTTTCAGAATTATCTGGCCAAACTAACCTCATTTAAAATGGTGTTTTGAAAGAGCTGCACAACAAAATTAAGGTAAAACCTTATCAGGTACATGAAGCTCAGAGAAAAGCCATTTCTAAAGAAGTACAGATAATGTTAGCCTTTGGTGTTATAGAGGAATCTAATATGAGTATTCAACTCTCTCACTCCTATGACGAATTCCAGGTGGAAATAGGCCTAGAAGAGGCAACAGCATTTGGCAGGGCATTATGAGGGCTCTAATGATCAAGAGTGAAGTAATAACAAGTTGGCCCCAGTCAGTGTAAAAAGCAAGTTAGAGACCTTTTAGAGTTTGTAGGATACTACTGGAGGTGCTTAACTTTGCTACAATAGCAGCTCCAGCTACTGATCCCACCGAAACGAACATGTTCACCATGGTGAAATGGAATTTAGGTGTGGAGAGAGCCTTTCAAGAATTGAAGGCAGGATTGTGCAAGTGACCAGTGTTTACCACTCCCAACTTACATAGTTAATAAGACTGAAAAAATACACAAGTTAATCTAATTCAAACGAAAATAAAATAAATAGAAAAAGTACATATACAGAGTCCTATATCCTCATATCTCCTCTTAAAGTATAACTAAAGGAAAATGTCCACTTCCTGTTTGGCTATGGAACAGGAAGTGAAGCAATATCTCTACAATGGAACATAGATGGCCAAAAATAAATTGACTGTTGTTATAACTCTTCCTTTTGCTATCCAAAATGAACAAAACAGTTTTGCCTATATGTCTACTTGAATTGCATCTTCTCAAGAGAGAATACATTCAGTTCAGCTAATTGTTCCCCATACCTGAAGTCTTCCTTTCCTCCTATCAGTTTGGTTGCCCTTCTCTGCAATTTCTTTAGTTCCGCAATATCCTTTTTGTGAACTGGTGTCTAAACTAAACTGTGTATTCCAGTCGAGGTCCTACTAATTGATCTGTGCAGGAACAAAAATATGCCTGTCTCTGGAGTCTATGTCTCTTTAAATACAATAAAGTATTTGCTAGCTTTATAACTGCAGTTTTGCACTGTATGCTAATATTAAAGTGTAACTAAAGGCTTTTTTAGTTTTAGAGTGGAGAGGGATTAGAACACCTTTCAGTTTTTATTGCTGTCTGTACCCCTTTAGGGAAGTGGAGGGATTTCCCCTCACTTTTTGTTTTAGCTATATGACTAGTAATCTGCTAGTCATATAGGTGAATCATGGAATCTCCCCAATGGGACACAGATGGCAAAAAAAACTGACAGGGGTTATAACAATCCTTTACTCTATTAAAAATGAAAAAAAAAATATTTTCCTTTAGTTACACTGTAACTCTGTGATCCACCAGAACACCCAGATCCTTCTCAACCATTGACTCCTCCAGTTGTACTCCTTCTACAAGGTGCACAACTTTACATGTATGAACTTTAAACCCCACTTACCATATAGTTGATCAATCAAACAGTACATTAAGGTCTGCTTGTCAGTTGGGGACATCCTGTAAGGATCTCCCCAAACACAAAAATGAGGACATTTGGAAAGGGTCTCATCTACAAACACAGAAATGTTATTTTTACTACAAAACTCTATCTCTCTGTACACACACAGTATATATATATATATATATATATATATATATATATATATATACACACACACAGTGCTTTGAAAAAGTATTCATACCCCATTGAAAATGTCCACATTATGTCATGTTATAACCAAAAACGTACATGTATTTTATTGGGATTTTATGTGATAGACCAAACACAAAGTGGCACATAATTGTGAAGTGGAAGGAAAATGATAAATGGTTTTCAAAATGTTTTACAAATAAATATGTGAAAAGTGTGGCGTGTAGAACCACCTTTCGCTGCAATTACAGCTGCAAATCTTTTTGGGGATGTTTCTACCAGCTTTGCACATCTAGAGAGTGACATTTCTGCCCATTCTTCTTTGCAAAATAGCTCAAGCTCTGTCAGATTGAATGGAGAGTGTCTGTGAACAGAAATTTTCAAGTCTTGCCACAGGTTCTCAATTGTATTTAGTTCTGGACTTTGACTGGGCTGTTCTAAAACATGAATATGCTTTGATCTAAACCATTCCTTTGTAGCTCTGGCTGTATGTTTAGGGTCGCTGTCCTGCTTGAAGGTGAACCTATGCCCCAGTCTCAAGTCTTTTGCAGACTCTTATGCCCCATACACACGGTCGGATTTTCCGACGGAAAATGTGTGATAGGAGCTTGTTGTCGGAAATTCCGACCGTGTGTAGGCTCCATCGCACATTTTCCATCGGATTTTCCGACACACAAAGTTTGAGAGCATGCTATAAAATTTTCCGACAACAAAATCCATTGTCGGAATTTCTGATCGTGTGTACACAAATCCGACGCACAAAGTGCCACGCATGCTCAGAATAAATAAAGAGATGAAAGCTGTTGGCTACTGCCCCATTTATAGTCGCGACGTACGTGTTTTACATCAGAATGATCGGATTTTCCGACAACTTTGTGTGACCGTGTGTATGCAAGACAAGTTTGAGCCAACATCCGTCGGAAAAAATCCTAGGATTTTGTTGTCGGAATGTCCGATCAATGTCCGATCGTGTGTGCGGGGTATAACAGGTTTTCTTCTAAGATGGCCCTGTATTTGGCTTCATCCATCTTCCCATCAACTCTGACCAGCTTTCCTTTCCCTGATGAAGAAAATCATCCCCACAACATGTTGCTGCCACCACCATGTTTCACGGTGGGGATGGTGTGTTCAGGGTGATGTGCAGTGTTAGTTTTCCGCCACATATAACATTTTGCTTTTAGGCCAAAAAGTTCAATTTTGATCTCACCTGACCAGAGCACCTTCTTCCACATGTTTGCTGTGTGACTGTCCCCCACATGGCTTCTCGCAAACTGCAAATAGGACTTCTTATGGCTTTCTTTCAACAATCAACATTTCCTCTTTCTACTTTTCCATAAAGGCCTGATTTGTGGAGTGCACAACTAATAGTTGTCCTGTGGACAGATTCTCCCACCTGAGATTTGGATCTTTGCAGCTCCTCCAGAGTTGCCATGGGCCTCTTGGCTGCTTTTCTGATTAATGCTCTCCTTGCCCAGTCTAACAGTTTAGGTGGACATCCATGTTTTGTTAGGTTTGCAGTTGTGCCATACTCTTTCCATTTTTGGATGATGGATGGAATAATGCTCTGTGAGATGTTCAAAACTTGGGATATTTTTGTATAACCTAAACCTGCTTTAAACTTCTCCACAACTTTATCCCTGTCCTGTCTGGTGTGTTCCTTGGCCTTCATGATGCTGCTTGTTCACTAAGGCTCTAACCTTTGAGGGCTTCACAGAACAGCTGTATTTATACTGAGATTAAATTACACACAGGTGGACTCTATTTACCAATTAGGTAACTTCTGAAGGTAATTGGTTCCACTAGATTTTAGTTAGGGGTATCAGAGTAAAGGGAGCTGAATACAAATGCATGCCACACTTTTTACTTATTTATTTGTAAAAAAAATTGAAAACAATTTATAAATTTCCTTCCACTTCGAATTATGTGACACTTTGTGTTACTCTATCACATAAAATCACAATAAAATACATTTACGTTTTGCTTGTAACATGACAAAATGTTATAAAATGTTATAAATACTTTTTCAAGGCACTGTATATATGCTAAAAAGTAAGGGTCTCAACACTTAAACTTGGTGTACTCCACTAATAAACTTAGACCATTCAGAGTATGAATCCAAGCCAATTTTCTATCTATTTACAAACTGGATTTTCAAAACCTATATGTGTTAACTTACATGTTTGTTTAAAATCTTTGAAAATGTATTAAAAATAGGGATGAGCTTCGAGTTCGAGTCGAACTCATGTTCGACTCGAACATTGGCTGTTCGCAAGTTCGCCGAACAGCGAACAATTTGGGGTGTTCGCGGCAAATTCGAATGCCGCGGAACACCCGTTAAAAGTCTATGGGAGAAATCAAAAGTGCTAATTTTAAAGGCTAATATGCAAGTTATTGTCATAAAAAGTGTTTGGGGACCTGGGTCCTGCCCCAGGGGACATGGATCAATGCAAAAATTTTTTTTAAAAACGGCCGTTTTTTCAGGAGCAGTGATTTTAATAATGCTTAAAGTCAAACAATAAAAGTGTAATATCCCTTTAAATTTCGTACCTGGGGGGTGTCTATAGTATGCCTGTAAAGGGGCGCATGTTTCCTGTGTTTAGAACAGTCTGACAGCAAAATGACATTTTGAAGGAAAAAACTCATTTAAAACTACCGCGGCTATTGCATTGCCGACAATACACATAGAAGTTCATTGATAAAAACGGCATGGGAATTCCTCAAAGGGGAACCCCGAACCAAAATTAAAAAAAAAAAAAGACGTAGGAGTCCCCCTAAATTCCATACCAGGCCCTTCAGGTCTGATATGGATATTAAGGGGAACCCCCGGCCAAAATTAAAAAAAAAAAATGACGTGGGGTTCCCCCTAAATTCCATACCAGACCCTTCAGGTCTGGTATGGATTTTAAGGGGAACCCCGCGCCAAAAAAAAATAAAAAACGGCGTGGGGTCCCCCCAAAAATCCATACCAGACCCTTATCCGAGCACGCAACCTGGCAGGCCGCAGGAAAAGAGGGGGGGACTAGAGTGCGGCCCCCCCCTCCTGAACCGTACCAGGCCACATGCCCTCAACATTGGGAGGGTGCTTTGGGGTAGCCCCCCAAAACACCTTGTCCCCATGTTGATGAGGACAAGGGCCTCATCCCCACAACCCTGGCCGGTGGTTGTGGGGGTCTGCGGGCGGGGGGCTTATCGGAATCTAACAAGGGGACCCCCAGATCCCGGCCCCCCCCTGTGTGAAATGGTAAGGGTACCATTTCACTAAAAAACTGTCAAAAATGTTAAAAATGACAAGAGACAGTTTTTGACAATTCCTTTATTTAAATACTTCTTCTTTCTTCTATCTTCCTTCATCTTCTGGTTCTTCTGGTTCTTCTGGTTCTTCCTCTGGCGTTTTCGTCCAGCATCTCCTCCGCGGCGTCTTCTATCTTCTTCTCCTCGGGCCGCTCCGCACCCATGGCATGGGGGGAGGCTCCCGCTCTTCTCTTCATCTTCTTCATCTTCTTCTCTTCTTCTTTTCTTCTCTTCTTCTCTTCTTCATTTTCTTCTCCGGGCCGCTCCGCACCCATGCTGGCATGGAGGGAGGCTCCCGCTGTGTGACGGCGCTCCTCGTCTGACAGTTCTTAAATAACGGGGGGCAGGGCCACCCGGTGACCCCGCCCCCCTCTGACGCACGGTGACTTGACGGGACTTCCCTGTGACGTCACGGGGAATGCCACAGGGAAGTCCCGTCATGTCCCGTGCGTCAGAGGGGGGCGGGGTCACCGGGTGGCCCCGCCCCCGTTATTTAAAAACTGTCAGACGAGGAGCGCCGTCACACAGCGGGAGCCTCCCTCCATGCCAGCATGGGTGCGGAGCGGCCCGGAGAAGAAAATGAAGAAGAGAAGAGGAGAAGAAGAGAAGAAAAGAAGAAGAGAAGAAGATGAAGATGAAGAGAAGAGCGGGAGCCTCCCCCCATGCCATGGGTGCGGAGCGGCCCGAGGAGAAGAAGATAGAAGACGCCGCGGAGGAGATGCTGGACGAGAATGCCGGAGGAAGAACCAGAAGAGCCAGAAGAACCAGAAGAACCAGAAGATGAAGGAAGATAGAAGAAAGAAGAAGTATTTAAATACAGGAATTGTCAAAAACTGTCTCTTGTCATTTTTAACATTTTTGACAGTTTTTTAGTGAAATGGTAGAGGTACTTTTGTACCCCCTTACCATTTCACACAGGGGGGGGCCGGGATCTGGGGGTCCCCTTGTTAAAGGGGGGTCCAGATTCCGATAAGCCCCCCGCCTGCAGACCCCCACAACCACCGGCCAGGGTTGTGGGGATGAGGCCCTTGTCCTCATCAACATGGGGACAAGGTGTTTTGGGGGGCTACCCCAAAGCACCCTCCCAATGTTGAGGGCATGTGGCCTGGTACGGTTCAGGAGGGGGGGGGCCGCACTCTCGTCCCCCCCTCTTTTCCTGCGGCCTGCCAGGTTGCGTACTCGGATAAGGGTCTGGTATGGATTTTTGGGGGGACCCCACACCGATTTTTTTTTAATTTTGGCCGGGGTTCCCCTTAATATCCATATCAGACCTGAAGGGCCTGGTATGGAATTTAGGGGGACTCCTACGTCTTTTTTTTTTTTTAATTTTGGTTCGGGGTTCCCCTTTGGGGAATTCCCATGTAGTTTTTATCAATGAACTTCTATGTGTATTGTCGGCAATGCAATAGCCGCGGTAGTTTTAAATGAGTTTTTTCCTTCAAAATGTCATTTTGCTGTCAGACTGTTCTAAACACAGGAAACATGCGCCCCTTTACAGGCATACTATAGACACCCCCTAGGTACGAAATTTAAAGGGATATTACACTTTTATTGTTTGACTTTAAGCATTATTAAAATCACTGCTCCTGAAAAAACGGCCGTTTTAAAAAAATTTTTTTGCATTGATCCATGTCCCCTGGGGGAGGACCTGGGTCCCCAAACACTTTTTATGACAATAACTTGCATATTAGCCTTTAAAATTAGCACTTTTGATTATTCATGTTCGTGTCCCATAGACTTTAACGGTGTTCGCGTGTTCGAACAAACTTTTTTCCTGTTCGCATGTTCTGGTGCGAACCGAACAGGGGGGTGTTCGGCTCATCCCTAATTAAAAATAAAAAAACAAAAAAAAAATCACATGTACATAAGTATTCACAGCCTTTGCCATGACACTCAAAATTGAGCTCAGGTGTATCCTGTTTCCACTGATCATCCTTGAGATGTTTCTACAACTTGATTGGACTCCACCTGTGGTAAATTCAGTTGATTGGACATGATTTAGAAAGGCACACACCTGTCTATATAAGTTCCCACCGTTAACAGTGCATGAAGTCCATGGAATTGTCTGTAGAGCTCCGAGACAGGATTGTATCAAGGCACAGATCTGGGGAAGGGTACAGAAACATTTCTGCAGCATTGAAGGTCCCAGTGAGCACAGTGGCCTCCATCATCCATAAGTGGAAGAAGTTTGAAACCACCAGGACTCTTCCTAGAATGGGCTGCCCGGCCAAACTGAGCGAACGGGGAGAAGGGCTTTAGGGAGTTGACCAAGAACCCGATGATCATTCTAACAGAGCTTCAGCGTTTCTCTGTGGAGAGAGGAGAACCTTCCAGAAGAACCACCATCTCTGCAGCACTCCACCAATCAGGCCTGTATGGTAGAGTGGCCAGACAGAAGCCACTCCTCAATAAAAGGCACATGACAGCTCGCCTGGAGTTTGCCAAAAGGCAGACCAGACCATGAGAAACAAAATTCTCTGGTCCGATGAAACAAAGAATAAACTTTTTGGCCTGAATGCATCATGTCTGGAGGAAACCAGGCACTGCTCATCACCTGGCCAATACCATCCCTACAGTGAAGCATGATGGTGGCAGCATTATGCTGTAGGAATGTTTTTCGGTGGCAAGAACTGGGGGACTAGTCAGGATTGAGGGAAAGATGAATGTAGCAATGTACAGAGACATCCTTGTTGAAAACCTGCTCCAGAGCGCTCTGAACCTCAGACTGGGGGATGGTTTCAACAGGACAAAGACCCTAAGCACACAACCAAGATAACAATGGAGTGGCTACGGGACACCTCTGTGATTGTCCTTAAGTGGCCCAGCCAGAGCCCAGATTTGAACCTTGAACATCTCTGGAGAGATCTGAAAAAGGCTGTGCACCGATGCTCCCCATCCAACCTGATGGAGCTTGAGAGGTTCTGCAAAGAAGAATGGGAGAAACTGCCCAAAATTAGGGGTGCCAAGCTTGTAGCCTCATACTCAAAAAGACTTGAGGCTGTAATTGCTGCCAAAGATGCTTAAACAAAGTATTGAGTAAAGGCTGTGATGTAAATGATTTTTTTTTTTCATTTTTTTATTTTAAATAAATTTGCAAAGATTTCAAACAAACTTCTTTCACGTTGTCTTTATGGGGTACTGTTTTTTAGAATTTTAAGGAAAATAATTATTTAATCTATTTTGGAATAAGGCTATAACATAACAAAATGTAGAAAAAGTGAAGCGCTGTGAATACTTTTCGGATCTATTATGCTCCTGAGTTCCCCCATTTCTCTTTTGTATACAGAGAACTAAAAAAGGCTGAAACCGGCAATACATTTGCATTTTCTTTGTCCCCAGTCCTAAACTCTGATTTATCTTGTAAAAGGCATACATGCTCAGATCTGACATTTTTACTGTTAATATGTTCAAATATTTTTGGGGGGTTTATCCTACTCTGTCAGTCAAGAGTTTCTTGAACAAATAGGTGCCTCTGATGTTTGCCTGGGAGCAGTTATGTCCCAGGAAATTAAAAGGGGAAAAGAACATCCAGTAGCCAGAAACCAACCCTGCTGAGAGGAACTATTAAGTATTTGAAAGAGAGTGCCTAGCCTGGAGTCACTGAAATTCTACCACTTGGGCAGACAGGTATGACTGATTACAGACCATTTTCCACTACAGTGTATGGCTTGGAAAAAATGGAAACAACGCAAGTGTTACAACATGGTTTCTGGCTCTAAAAAGACTTTACATTTTATGTACAACACAGGCCAGGGACCCACCAAGGAAATGCTGATTGGCTGTCATTTGTCCAGTGTAAGTTGGCAAAACGCATTCCTTCTCACAGATCTGAGCAGAGGGGGAGGGTATGTAAGGCACTGGCTGGCATGATTGTGAATGGTGTAGATTATATTTGTCATTCAGATTTTTCTTACCTACACATGTTGAGGGGCTATGGGTGTGTATCTGATATGGAGAGCACAAACTTTTTACTTCCTCATAATCTTAAAAAAAAACGCTGTCTTCAGTCATAAAGTGAGAGGGCTTTGTATTGTTTGGGTGGAAAAAAATCTCCTTTCCTAGGTCCACATTTTGCCTGGTAGTTAGACTGCATTCATTTGTCTCAGCTGTTTATCTATCGATCAACTTGTGTACAACCATCCTCTCAAGTTTTTCCCAAATGATCAGTGCCGTTGGGTATCGCTGGCAACACTGATCATTGCATTCTGCCAGTGGGGAAGGCTCCCTGTTGGCAGAATACAATAGCTCAAGAGGAGTGATTCTTGCATCAACATTTAATGTGTAAATAGGGGAATCGGTTCATTTTTTTTTTCATTTGACCCACTGGTTCTAAAGCCTAGTACACACTATTAGGTTTTTTTTGTTCAACCCAGCTCAGGAGGAGCTGCTGTACTTATTATGTGTTGTTAGTACAGCAATCTCCCCCGCTGAGCTATTGTGTTCTGACAGGGGGACAACCCCTGCCAGAACACAGACTGGCTGCTGTACAAACGGGCGGAATGTTGGCCAGTATCTACTAAACCGGCTGGTGCCACCCAATATTCGGCCCATGTGTATGGCCCTTAAGACTCCTTGAAAACCATGCACCTCCTATAGGGGCTGATATCTTATCTCAACAGCTGTTAAGAGGGAATGGTAAGCATGGTAATGGAAAATTATGCTTTTGCTTTTTTTAATGTCTTATCTCTAAATCTTTGTATTTAATACAATAGCAAAGATATAAAAGGGTAGACATGCAAAATGTGAAAGTCAAATAAAAAAATTACTGCATTCAATGTATTAACCGCTTTAAAAGCTCAAAATATATAGTTGTGTAAAATACACTATGCTTTTTCCTTAAAACAATAGGAATATATTTTCACTATTGTTCATCTGCTTTTTCCCTTTGTGCGTCAATCACATGAAAACCTCTATTTCTAAAGCTGCTTATTTTTACTTTTCTTTGTTACAAATATAATGCATATTTTAGTAATACTGCTTGCAATGTGAATTGTAGAAAATTGTCAGTTTGGCTGCAGTAAGATTCAGACTGACACTTTTGCTGATCATTGCAGTTCTAGCATTTTTTTTTTGTCCTTTTTTATTTTTTGCTCACATCAGATTTTATAGTATTCCCATTTGCCCTTTCAAGACATTATTTGCAATTTTACATTTATGGTTATTTATGCAAAGAGAAAATAATTGTTTATTGCTTTTATTATTATTGGTGTGAGCAGTAGTACATTCTATATATATATGATCATCTGGTGTCATTTTTTCCCTTTAAAGACCAATTGAATTTATTTCAAGTGCTATTTTTGACAATATTGCCACTGCTGTTTAAATTGTTCAATTGTATTTTGCATTGTTGTTTACTGTGCAGCAGCATTGATGGGTCTTTAAATTAAACAGGCTTTTTTAACACTTGAGTAAATTATACATTGATATGCATAGCTAAAGAGGTCAACTGCAGTGAGCCATCTGCACCTTTGTTATGTCTCCTGGCAACCGTAATTCACTACTATCCTACACCATGTGACCTGCCTTGCTTGCTCTGAGTAAAGCTAGCACAGGAAGTGCATCTGACTCTTTGTTTAAACAGACAAGATAATCTGTAGTTTTATATCCTGATGATATTCTGGTAATTGTTTGCTTCTGTGGATCACTGATAAATGTTTTAAAGTGATAGCAGTGTTTACTGTTTCCCTTTTTTTTTCTCCTTTTTACTCAACATTTTTCCAGACTTTTTTATCTCTAGCTTGTAATTTTGGGGTTATAGTTGATGGGTCATTTGTTTTAGTGATTAATAGAGAACACTTTTTTATCTCTCGCTCGTAGCATCCTTTATTAACCTCTTCAGCTCTGAAAGGTTTACCCCCCTTCGTGACCAGGCCATTTATTGCGATACGGCACTGCGTTACTTCAACTGACAATTGCGCGGTTGTGCAACGCTGTACACAAGTATAATTGATGCCCCTTTTTCCCCGTAAATATAGCTTTCTTTTGGTGGTATTTGATAACCTCTGTGAAAAAAGACCGACAATTTTGAAATAAAAAACAATATTTTTTACTTTCTGCTATAAAACACATCTGATAAAAAATGTAAAAAATCTAATTTCTTCTTCATTTGGGCCATTCTGCTTTATATTTTTGGTAAAAAATCCCAATAAGCATATATTAATTGGTTTGTGCAAAAGTTATAGTGTTTACAAACTATGGGATATTTCTATGGAATTTTTATTTATTTTATTTTTTTACTAGTAATGGCGGTGATCAGCAACTTATAGCGGGACTGCGACATTGCAGTGGACAAAATGGATGCTAAGTGACACTTTTTTGGGGACCAGTGACACTAAGGCTACTTTCAGACTGAGGAGTTGTGGGCGTTGGCGGTAAAGTGGCGCTATATTTAGTGCTGTTTTACCATCATTTTAGCGGCGCTATTCATCCACTAGCGAGGTGGTTTTAACCCCCGCTAGTGGTCAAAAAAGGGTTAGGCTGTTCGTAAAGCAGCGCTGCAGCGGCGCTTTGCTGGCGGGTTTGTGGCGCTGCCCCATTGTTTTTAATGGGAAGGGGTGCTTTGGGAGCGGTGAATACACCTTTCCTATAGCGCTGCAAAGATGCGACTTACGGGACTTTTTTTACCGTCCTGCAAGTGCACCGCTCCAGTGTGAAAGCCCTCGGGCTTTCGCACTGGAGACACAGAAGAGGCTCTTTACAGGCGCTATGCAGGCGCTATTTTTAGCGATGTAGCGCCTGTAAAGCGCCTCAGTGTGAAAGTAGCCCAATACAGTGATCAGTGATAACTAATATGCAGTGTAACTGTACTAATGACACTGGCAGGGAAGGGGTTAACATCAGGAGCAATCAGAAGGTTAAATATGTGCCCTGGGAGTGCTTTCTAACTGTTGGGGGGTGCTTGTACTGTAAGAAGAAAGAGATCTGTGTTCCTGCTTAGAGTTCCGTGTTCCTTTCCTGCTGGACACGCTGATTGGCTCCTGCTGTGTCCAACCGCAGCAGGAGCTGGTCGCCAGCGGCACACGCAGGCGCCCCAGACCCAGAAAATTAAATCATGTACAGGTATGTCATTTAGCACTGCAGGGCCGTCCTACCACAGTATATATGCGTGGGACGGTCCGGAAGCCGTTAAAGTTATTTTTGTTTGTATTTTTTTGGATTACGTTTTTTATTGTAAATAATAACTACCTGGAATCTCTGTAAAGTTCTATAACATTTGGTTAAAAAAAAAATATAAATAAATATATATATATATATATATATATATATATATATATATATACTCTCTCTCTCTATATATTATGTGTATATATATATATATATATATATATATATATATATATATATATATATATATATATACTATATTACCAAAAGTATTGGGACGCCTGTGTTTACACGCACATGAACTATAATGGCATTTCCAGTCTTAGTCTGTAGGATTCAATATTGAGTTGGCCCATCCTTTGCAGCTATAACAGCTTCAACTCTTCTGGGAAGGCTGTCTACAAGGTTTAGGTGTGTGTCTATGGGAATGTTTGACCATTCTTCCAGAAGCACATTTGTGAGGTCAGGCACTGATGTTGGACGGGAAGGCCTGGCTCATAGTCTCCACTCTAATTCATCCCCAAGGTGTTCTTTCGGGTTGAATAGGACTCTGTGCAGGCCAGTCAAAGTTCCTCCACCCCAAACTTGCTCATCCATGTCTTTATGGACCTTGTTTGTGCACTGGTGTGCAGTCATTTTGGAACAGGAAGGGGCCATTCCCAAACTGTTCCCACAAAGTTGGGAGCATGAACATGTTCTAAATGTATTGGTATGCAGACACCTTAAGAGTTCCCTTCACTGGAACTGATCGTTATGTGATGGCATGATCACAATGTATACACACCAGTTATGCATGAGTTTCATTTATGACAGCTATCCTTACTGTATTAATGCTGTGATAGGCCCACAGCTATAACATGATACCTAGCATCCTGTACCATGTGATTAGCTGTAGCCAATCACAGCATGTCAACAATAAGAACAGAAGAACAGATGTTATGAATGAAAGCCATTAATGACAGTTCAAACAATTGCTGTAATAGCAATCACATTATAAAAAAAGAACAAAAATCCCCCCCCCAGAGTAGTACGGTGTCATTATGTTGACACTGAACTACTCTGCTGACAGTATGTAAAAAAAATTATGTTAAAAAAAGTGTTAAAAATAGAAAAATATGTTAACATAAAGAAAACAAAATGTTCAAAAAATTGAATAATAAAAAAAAAGTTTACATTTTTTTTACACAGGGTCCTCCTGTGTGTCTAATGTCAGCACTTGCTTACTGAAAACTTTATAGGGGTCAGCAGCAACTGAAACCTTTCAAACACTTAGGTTTAACATTTAGGTGTTGCGGTTTTGCATGGTAATGCAAATGTTTGGGAATGCACATACCATGTTGCATTGTTGTGCCTTTCATTTTGAATAGCACTCCAGCATACTGTTACAGTGGATTGCAATTTAGCCATGCTGTGAATGTTGTGATGCATGCACATGACATATATTGTGATGTACTTTGTTAAAAAGGGTCATGTCTGATATCTGGGCCTTTTCAATGTGTTTGAATATCCAGAAGTAAAAGAATATCCAGTTTTTGTGCACATTCACCTTCTATTCAATCCAGATCAGTGCCTCTCAGTGTTTTTACTTAACAACCAAAACTGACATAAATAAAACCATCCACTTGCAAGCTGAAGCTCTCTATTCGTCTCTTGGGTAATGGATGTACTGAATCAACAAAAATGATTGTTGAAAATGAGAGAGCGCATGTGCCCTAGTGTAATAAAATGTATTAAATAAATATATACAGTATAAATATAGTATAAATATACGGTATAAATACACTCGTGTAATATAGGCATATCAACCCAAAATTCCCATTCACATGCCTTGTCCTTCAGATAGATGGAAAGATCCCTGTTGGCTTCCACAGTGTGTCATCCAGATGATCACTCTGCTGACAGAGCTAATCATACAAAAGCCAGGACACCTATCTGCCTCAGCCGTTGGTTAGCAAAACGTACTAGGGAATCCACGCATGTGCACGGCTATAGACATTAATTGGTACCAAATCCTAGAAACATTGAACACAGAAGAAAAATGGGAATGCTTTAAGAACACATTAAACAAAGGTATCACACAGTGCATTCCAATGGAAAATAAATATAGAACAGCGAAGGTTAAACCTGTGTGGCTAAACGGTAACATAAAAAGTCTAATTAAAGAGAAAAAAATGGCATTTAAAAATATAAAGGGGATGGGTCATTGTCAGCATTTCAATCCAATAAGGCATGCAATAAGAAGTGTAAGAATGCAGAGCAGCTAAAAATACTATGAGAGACACATAGCAAAGGAGAGTAAAAAAAAATCCCAAGAAATTTTTTAGATATATTAACAGTAAAAAAGCAAGATCAGAGCACATTGCCCACATAAAAGACAATGAAGGGAGGATAGTTATGGATGACACAAAGAAGGCAACTGTACAAAATGCTTTCTTCCCCTCAGTTTTTACACAGGAAAATGAGGGGCATACCAATCACAACTGTATTGTTAGTAACACACGGCAGGACGTACCCTTGTGGCTAACAAAGGCTGGAGTCAAGAAAAGACTAGAAAAGCTTACCAAAAATATCACCAGGACCAAATGACTTACACCCGAGAGTCCTCAAAGAACTCAGTCAGGTCATAGCTAGACCATTATTACTAATCTTTGTGCACAGCATACTGTCAGGAATTGTACCAGCTGATTCCAGAAAAGCCAATGTGGTACCAATATTCAAAAACAGGCAGAGACATATTCCTGGAAACTACAGGCCAGTCAGCCTAACATCAATAGTAGGTCAATCATTGGAGGGTATGATAAGGGACTATATCCAAGAATTTGCTGCTGAAAACAGTATTGTTAGCAGTTATCAGCATGGATTTATAAAGGGTCGTTCCTGCCAGACCAGTCTGTTAACTTTCTAGGAGGAAGTGAGCTGCCATCTAGATAGGGGAAGGCCTGTGGATGTGGTGTATCTGGATTTTGCAAACACATTTGATACAGTTCCCCATAAACGCTTAATCTACAAACTGAGGTCTGTAGGTATGGACCATAGGGTTTGTTCTTAAATAGAAAACTGGTTACAGGTGTGTGTCCAAAGGGTGGTGATAAATAACATGTACTCAGACTGGTCTGGAGTGGTTAGTTGGGTACCCCAAGACTCTGTCTTGGGACCAATTCTGTTTAATTTATTCATAAATGATATAGATATAAATGTTATTTTATTTTTAAGACATTGACAATAGGAACTAATTATGCAACACTACCTAATTCATGCTACCTTATATATTCATATAGAAAAATTAATAAAATACAACATTTCATAATGAATGCAGCTTTAATGCAGTGCATGCTAATACACAAAATAATTCCTGATGACTCACTGTAGTGGCCCAGAGAAATGTCACCCGGCACTTAACAATATGGCATTGGATCTTTATTGTCTTTACATGCACAAAAATGTTTTAAGTTTTGAAATGACCCAGCAACCTACCTACTGAAACCTCCCTTCCACTCCCGAGCCCATAGCACCCTTTTTGGGCCACTAGGGTTATTGTTATACCACTTAAGGATACCTTTTCTGAGCAATGGTCCTGATTTATTAAGAAGGAAACTGGAAGTCATGTACAAAAAGGTTACAAAGATTAAAAATTGACATTTGCTTTGTTGATAGGGAAAACAGAGGTTTGCATGTTATTTATTTCAGGTTTTTTACATCACATCTGAGCCAATAGAGAGCAGATGTAGTATATGTAAGTTTCCTGTCAGCTTCACCTTTTTTTGTTAATGTAATTTTCAAAATCAATAGATTTCCAATACCAATTTGATACATTTTGTTAAAAAAATTGGTTTTGAAATAGTTTGTTATTCATACAGAAATTATTATCAGAGGAAATCACATTGGACATATTGCTAGCATTTTAGCAGGAAGAAAAGACTACACAAAAGTTACTACTGAGAAAAGCAATTTAATACATGCTGCAGTTCTGTTAAAGATCTTTAAAGTCATCTAGAAGAAAAGCATGTCAGGGCCTGAAAGGATGCTGATCTCACACAGCGTCTAGGCAAGTTTGTCAAATGGTTACCTATTAACATTAGTTCAAAGGGTCAAAATAGACCCGTGTGAACATATTTTCTCTACATTAGACATTCCACATAAGAGAGGGAACAATTTAACTAAATAAATACAGATATAAGTAATTAAATTACATTTCAATAAATTGTGTTACTAGTATTCATGTAATAAACTGATTCATGGATTGTCCAATGAAAAAAAGCAAAGTTACTGTGTTCAAACCCAGATAACCCTGTAATATGTGAACAGGTTCGGTTCTGCAGCTGAAGCTCCTGAAAAGTGTCAAAGTGCAACCATATAGTGTAGACGGCACTGGATCAGGAACTGCAATAACAAATTTTTTTATAACACAGAGTAAAAAAATCCATGACATATAGCCCCATTGATGTGTTTCTGTCAAACATGGTCTTGATTGCTAGCTAAGTAATATCACACCGCCATTATCTAAAAAATGGATATCTGGGGAGAAATTTAGAGACTCTTGCTGGGACCTGGTACCCTTGGATCAGAACTTTATAATTGGTTTCCAGTCGTGCCAGAACTACTGGGAAGGACTGTATGGGAAGGACTCCCACATGCATGCATGGGAGTGACGCCATCACGGCTCCGGCCACTAACAGCGCTGGAGCCCGCAAACCCAGAGGAAACCCGGCGAGCTGGGGGAGCTTCGTTCTAAGGTAAGTAGTGCTAGTATGCAATGCACACTAGCACATTATGCTATTGTTTTGCAGGGTTTTTTTTTTTTTTGGAGGTTTACTACCACTTTAAGGACATCATCAACAGAGATAGGATGCTCCAAGGGCTCTCGCTTTGCAGTAGATAGAGTAGGCATAGAGAGTTCTCAAAACAGTATGTCAGCCTGATTAGGGGTAAATGTCCCCTTGGCTGCACATAAATGAGAAAAATGTTTGCAGAATTCACAGAGGACCCTAACTGGATTCCTCATGTGCACATCTTTGGAAGTTTTAAGCCAAATAGGTTTCAATTCATAATCCAGCCGGTGGAGTGCTAAAAATGTCAGGCTTATTAGCTTTAGTGTATTGTATGTCGGATAGTCTTCTCAGCTGATTCAGCCAACAAAAGGCCAAGTTCACTTTTAGTTTTGTCCAATAAGAGCTTATTAGACGGATCAGGATTTGATTGAAAATTGAGGTGAATGTTACAGTATATATGTCACATTCCAGTTGTTGCAGTTGCATTGGATAGAAAAACAGAAAAGTACTTCTGATTGCACATTTATGGACTTCAATAGAATGAATAGGGGTTATATTAGGAGTAGTGTTATGCATTAGTTATTCTTTCATAGGAACTTGAATGTCGAAGCAAAATGTATTAGCTAATCGGGTTTCATTTAAACACTATGTTGTTTCAGTGGTTTCAGAAATCAAAGATAAAATTGTAGTAATCACTGCGCAATGAACAGACCAAGGGAAAGGTTTAATGCTAGATTGTAGTAGGATTGGGAAGGAAGTGATTGGGATGAAAATGTGGCCTATTATTGTGAAAGATTTATGAGGATGACTATAGAAAGTATATTTATGCCTAGCTGGGTTGCATTCCTTCCAGATTTCAGGGAAGGTGGCCTGTTGTAAGAGTGTTTTTAAGGTGACAGAAGAGGGATGAGATTCAGAGGTGTAAGGTAACCTATACATTTGAGACTGTAAGATTTGGTTAGAGTCTCCACACATGAGAATTCCCTTAGGGTGTTCTTGAATAACCTGTAACAAATGTAAAAAAAAGGGGGTTCAAGCTGTTTTTGGAGACATAATACGAAACTACAGTGATTTTAACATCTTGAAGGAGACATACCAAAATAAGATTCTGGCTTTCTGGGTCCCTGATTTAAGCAAGAGAAGTAAATGGGATAGAATGATGGAAATCTATTAGAACGCCACAGTGTTTGGTATTAGCACAAGATAAAAATACTTGTAGATAATGGGAACTGAAATATCATGGGGCAGAATGTGCCACATCTTGTGTTTCCTGCAGGGCAGCAACATCTACTTTAAGAGTTGAAAAGGTTTAGAATGCTTTAAAGTGGTTGTAAACCCTTACAGACCACTTTGACCTACAGGTAAGCCTAGATTTTGGCTCACCTGTAGGTCCATGCAAAAAGACAGGCACCACTGCCTACGGCGCATGTGCCACAGACAGCATCACGCAGGCGCACTGAGAATGCCGCTGCTAATGGCAATATGCTGTTAGTGGCGTCTCCTGTGCGCATGCAAGGGAGTGATGTCATTGCGGTTCCAACCAATCACAGCACCGGAGCCACGATACCCAGAAAGAAGATGGATGCTCCGTAGCAGAGGGGACAGCAGTGACATCGCAGGCTCCTGTGTCAGGTAAGTGACACATAATGGGCTACTATGCGATGCATGGTAGCCCATTATGCTTTACCTTTGCAAGGAAACAAAAAGGAAGTAAACCCATCAGGGTTTACTTCTTCTTTAAGTGAATGTAAAGAACTGATGGAAAGAACTGATGAAAAACTGATGTAAACTGATGTAAACTGATGAAAAACTGATGTAAACTGATCCGTTTTTTCTTTAAAAAAACATGACTGAACTGATGAAACAAACTGAAGGCATGTGTGAAAGGGGCCTAATAAACCTTTTGGCATCCTTGTAAGGCCTTATGTACACTGCTGCCGGTAAACAGACGTTTAGAGGCAGTTGGATACTTTTTTCAGCTACCCCTAAACTTCTCCAATGTTATCTTATGTATACATGTACACAGGTTCGTTTAATGTTGTTTTTAGGCAGTTGCCTTTAGAGGCTTTTCTTTGAAGGCAAAAAATGAGTTCAGACACCGAAGTTTCCAACGTTTCAGACGCCAAACGCCGCTAAACGTGGTACCGGTGTTTAGCCGCGTTTCGTTTATAGGCGTTTTTGATTTTTGCCTATTTTGAAAAAGAACAAAAAAACATTTTTTTCAAACGCTTCTAAATGCAAACACGGCTAAACGCGGCATGTAAATGTGGCAAAACAGACTTTTTAAACGTGGGTTTTTATCTGTCAAGTTAAATCATTCAGGAGAGGTTGTAAAAAAGTCCTGTGTACATTAAGCCTAACAAGCATCAAGATCCACCAGGCTTCTCGCTCTAATAGGTGTCTGTGTAGATCTTCCCCCATGATGAATCTGTTAACTTATTTCAATGCCCTAAAAAAAGGAAAGCCTGTCACATCACTTTTGTGCACATCTTTAAAATGTTTGGATACTGATGACAGCTGTTTAACATTGGGATCTTCTAGAAAAGTGATAACCCCCCCACTGATAACTTTGTGTAAACTGCTGTCTGAAAAAAGGATGGGCAAATTTATTTTAAGAAGAGCAATACGTCTAGAATGCCATACGGTGTGAACCAAAGGTTGATGATGATACAAAATGTTATGATTGGAACTAATTCATATAATCTGATTGTTACATTGTCACCCTTTTTCTCTGCATTGATATTGATATATATTGGGTGCACATTCATGAATCTCAGCATGGCAGACGTGTCTTGCTAGAGCTCCGTATTTCTCATGGCATCTTGGAAGCAGAGCACTAGCCTAACACTGAATTGTGACTCCACTGAAACCCTCCACAACTGTGACACCCTACAGCGGACCAAAGGATGGTACTCACTGGTTCTTAGGCTGAATCGAAACCAAACACCATCTGTGAAGCTATGGCTTGTGCCTCTTCCAAGATGGCAATGAAAGCACCATCAGAGGCTCCCTCACTTACTCTGCTCAGAACATGCTAACAGCGGTAAAGAGGAAGATATGCCTTTTGATCAGAACTGCACCCCGGTGATTCTGCAGACTTGTATGTCACAACAGGACATTTTTTAATCAGAACACCTCTCCAAAGAGATCTAAGAGCTAGGCCAGAGTCTTGGAAACACATATTGATGACTTAGAGTTAACATCTAGCAAGCACACCCAGGACATTGAAGCCCTTTAAGAGAAAAACAAAATGCTTCTGGCCCCTCTGGAAGATGCAGAGAACTGTTCACGTCACTCCAACCTCCGCATAAGTTTATACCCAAAATGGTTGTGGAACTAACATCTTCAGACACTGCACTCTTCCAAGAGCTGTCCCTTTCAATACCTATGGAACACCTGGAATTCAGTGACCTGGCCTGGCACCAACTGAATGAATGGCCTTGTGACATTAGAGTCAAGCTGCATTTCTACTGCACTAAACTGCTGGTTGCTGCACGATCTAGGGAAATAACTACCACATATGCTCAGATTTTGCCCCTCTCACAATCACTAAATGCAGGGCCATGAAACCACAAACTCAGGTGCTGACACAAAACACACCAAATTATTTATAGATGGGGATTTCCCCATCTATATGCTATATACTTTGCATATCAAGACAAGCAACACTACAGCGCCACTCCGGAGGACATGCAAAGCCTATTCAAGGTTTTGCAATTAGCAACAGTGGATCCCTCATCAGAGATACTACAGCTAAGAACCCCTTCTCATTCTTCTCTGCAGCCTTACACCACCATACCCGCTTCTGAGCATAAGGAGACCCAACTGAGACAATCTCACCAATGCTCACAAATCCTGACCTCTGTTCAACCCCTTTCATACTGGGGCAGTTTGCAGGCGTTATTGCGCTAAATATAGCGCCTGCAAACTGCCCCTAAACAGCCTCCGCTGTTTGTTCAGTGTGAAAGCCTGAGGGCT
The DNA here is from genome assembly GCA_037952925.1 of Lithobates clamitans. Classification (NCBI taxonomy): domain Eukaryota; kingdom Metazoa; phylum Chordata; class Amphibia; order Anura; family Ranidae; genus Lithobates; species Lithobates clamitans. Next base: position 12,294,021 of record JBBGZY010000190.1, read on the forward strand.
TTCACACTGAAGCGGTGCGCTGGCAGGAGAAGAAAAAATCTCCTGCAAGCCGCATCTTTGGAGCGGTGAAGGAGCGGTGTATTCACCGCTCCTAAACCGCTCCTGCCCATTGAAATCAATGGGACAGCGTGACTATACCGCGGTAATACCACGGCTACAGCCACGCTGTACGAGTGGTTTTAACCCTTTTTTGGCCGCCAGTGGGGGGTTAAAACTGCACCACTAGCGGCCGAATACCGCGGTAAAACAGCGCTAAAAATAGCGCTGTTTTACAGCCGACGCCCCCTACCGCCCCAGTGTGAAAGGGGCCTTCCCACCAGATGGGAACATCTGTGCTCTTTGAACATGCTATCCTTCAGCAGAGTATACTAATAGAAAAAGGTTACCATCCAGCTAGAGCATGTTTGTTGCCAACATCCCTAGATTGATAGATGAAAAAAATACCCCCAAATAAGGTTGTGGGACTTTAACAGCAACAGCTTAATGTAAAAACAATTTTATTCCATAGAAACATTTATATATGTATACAAAACATTATAATAGTTAATAAACATAACACAGTGAACACAATAAAAAGCTGAAACACAGCTGTACTGATGTGCATTGGATAAGGATGCTTGTAATGTCTTCCACGAAGGCCTGACGAAGGACTGAAACTGACCGTACCTTCGTCAAGGGCGACTCGTGGGACAAGCTCTTACGGTATGGTGAAATACAAGATTGGAAAAAATATAAATAAATACAACATTTTCTACCGCATAATATTGTCATAGCATTGCATAGAGAACATGAAGTCTATGAAACCAAAACAAGAGAAACAGCCTACCCAAACAAGACAGTGTTAGAGCACCCATTGCCCAAATCACGGTGGTGGATATGCCAAAACCACCCACGGATCCAAAAACCGGAGTCTGGGTGAGTGTGGCTGGCCCCACTCTGCCCACACTGATCCACCCCCAAAAAAAGAGACACCGAACCACGGAGCCCGTCCAAGAGGGTACTGTGTCAGGAAGGCACAGACCCAAGTGGATGTCTGAAAAGGATAATAAAAAATATGGTATTCAATTAAAGATTATCTAAGTCAAAAATGTCAGTCCAAGGGTCATAGTCGGCTCAGTAAATAGTATCGTACCTGAGTGGTAGAAAATATACAGTGGTGAATCTAGGGCGAGTAGAAAAAAGCGCTGTATGAAGGGATAGTGGGGTACCAATTGAATAGTCATTGATTAGCTCGCATGAACATATTGATCTTCACACCAGCAGAGTCTGCAAACAGAGTGCTGTGTAAGAGAAGGTAAATCAATGTAAAGTAAGTAAAGTGCCTGGACTTATATAAAGCGACAAGGCAAAAGCTTACATACTGGTATAAGGCTCTTCAGTTAGTGGGCGTCAAATCTTGCAGCATCTATGTCCAAATGGGTCGCCTCCATTTAGGGCAATAACAGACTGACACTGATCACTGCAGCATTTAAAAGACTGAGAGGGGAGGGGTCGGGCGTGACACTGATCTGTCAATTAGCATGGAAGAGGGCAAAGAAAAAGGAACCTCCAGGTGAGAGTGATTTTGCGGCGACACCGCACTCTCTGCGGCATCCCCACATTCTCACTCCAGCCAAGATTAGCCCAGAACTCCTCCCACTCTTCTGTGAGAGGAGACAGAGCACAGCCAACTGTATCTTAGCAGCCAGGAGTGTTGTAACAATATAATAGCCGGCTACATAGTAAGACCACAGGATAGGAGGATCATGACAAGCACAGATGCATCCATGGTTCTCCATATTTATTATGTGAACATATTAAACAAAAAAGGGGACCTACTGTATATTCAGAGCTTTTGGAAGTAGGGGGCAACATGTAAAAGGTGTCAAACAGGACGGGGGGACCCCGAGCCATCACTACACGGCGCACCCCACAGGCGTAGGCCTGAGAGGTGGGTCATGCAGTGGCGACCCACCGACGCAGAGAGGGCGGCCGAGCCAGGCATATAGATGCCCGCAAGGACACCACATGAAAAAAGCCCCCCAAGAGGGACACAGAGACCCTGGGAGGCCCCCCTGCGCCGGGCGGGGCAAAGAGGGGCCAACAGATGTACCCGAACATATAGTGCGCCATAACCGGACATGGCAATGAGAAATCGAACAACTGCAGGGCATGAAAACAGGTCAAATGTACATCATCAAGGAACTAAAACACGATGAGCAGGTCAGGGGTAGACAAATCTAAGTAGATGATTTAAACATAACATTACACAGGTGACCAACCTAGATTGGACGATTGGACAGTATGTTAGATCAAAGGAGGGGGGCGGGAGAAACCACGATATAGGAGACTATAGATCTTTCTCACATTCTCCTGATGTAAACCCCTCTAAAAATGGCCTATAACTAAGCTGTTCATTTAGGCCCGGGGGTGAGGTGGCAGCAAGGTCAACAATCCAACGTACTTCCCGTTGTAAGAGGACCTTGTTCCAGTCCCCGCCCCTGGGGTTGGGATGGATTCTATCCAGGATCAAAAATTGAATTCCTGGAAAGATCCCATGATGTTCATGAATTACATGCCTTCCCAGAGGGAGATCTGGGTTTGCCTTTTTCATGGAAGTGATGTGCCTGGAGGCTCGCAGGGAGAACTTCAGTTTGGTCCTCCCAACGTAGAAGCGTTGGCACTGACAGGTAAGAAGGTATATCACCTCCTCGGTCTTGCAGTTGAAAAAGTGATGGGGTTGGTACGGTCGGCCATTGGGGAGAATTATATTTTTACTGGTGTTCATGTATCTGCATATAGAGCAACCACCGCAGGTGAAGGTCCCAAACCTTTTACATGGATCGTTTCGGAAGTCGCCTACAAATCACTCTGGACCAATTGGTCTCTTAGTGATCTGGTGCGTCGATATGTAATGGCTGGTCGTGCAATTAAATGTGGGTGTAGCATGGGGTCATCATATAAGGTATGCCAAAACTTGTTAAGAATTAATTTTATGGATTCGTGTTGATTGCTAAACCTCGTAATGAGCCTGACTGTAGGGTAGTCATCGGACTTCTTTCGATGGCTAAACAGTAGCTCACGTCTGGTATGTCCATTGACTCGCTTGAATGCCTTTTTCAGAGTGGAAAGAGAGTAACCTCTATGAAGAAGTCTGTCTCTCAGTGCAGAAGCCTCACGTAGGTATGATTCCTGATAGGAGCAATTCCGCCTTAACCTCAGATACTGGCTGTAGGGGATGGCACGGAGAAGGGGCCGAGGATGGGCGCTCGAGTCATGCAAGATAGTGTTGCCAGCCGTGGGCTTCTGAAACAGCCCACTTGATAGGCTGCCATCCTCATTTTTTGTAATGGTAGTGTCTAAAAAGGTGTCACTGGTCTCGCTATAGGTGAAAGTGAACTTCAAATTGAGAGTATTCTGTTGCATGGAGCAAATGCATTCCTTCAGCTCCTTCTCCGAGCCATCCCACAGCATCAAGATGTTGTCAATATATCAAAACCGAGCTAGTACATGTTGTGTATGCGATCTGAGAGACTCATCAGCAAGAAATGACTTTTCCCATTCCCCCAGGTACAGATTGGCGTACGATGGGGCACACGAGGTCCCCATCGCAACGCCCTGTACCTGGAGGAAACTCGAAGGAAAAAATGTGGTGGAGAATGAACTCCAATGCCATGATAATGAACTCACATAGTTTTTTATCGTCTCTGTGTGTCTGCGCAATGACGCGTCTAATAACGGCCAGGCCTAACTGGTGAGGAATGGAACTGTATAAAGCTTCTATGTCGATCGCCACCAACAAGGAGCGCTGTGGAACATGAAGCCCATCTAGACTTTGTAGGAGATGGATAGTATCCCGTACAAAGGAGGGTAAATTCTCAACAAAGGGTTTGAGGTACGAGTCGACATACAAGATAAAGTGTTCAGTAATGGCCCCATTCCCTGATACGATGGGTCTTCCTGGTTGGACCAAGGGATTCTTGTGGACCTTGGGTAGGCAGTAGAATGTTGGGATCTTAGGGTGTTTTATGCGCAAGAATTCCCAGGTGTCTTGATCTATGATTCCCTGAGAGAAGGCTCCATCCACAAGAGCTTAAAACTGAGTTTCAAATCTGATGATACTCGCTCTAGGGATGGATTTATACCAGTCTCGATTTGCCAAGACTTTTTTGCACATTGTTCTATATTGGTCATTAGACATAATGACTATGTTGCCCCCCTTATCGGAGGGCTTGATTGTTAGAGAGTGGCATTTTTTTACATTTTCAAGCGCTAGTCGTTCTGAGGGGGATAGGTTGTTATCCTTTAGCAGAGTATATCTGTTGATGAAACCTTCTGTTTATTGGCTCAGTGGCAAATTGTTACCACCTATGGAGCCCTTTGTTCTGAAAGTTTTGCCTGGGCTTTTTATGATAATAATAAGCCATCCCATGCACAGATTTGTGTTTCTTGGTTAACTAAAATAGTGTATATATTCTGCTTGGCCCGCATTTACTGGTTATTACTTTATCTTTTTTATTTCTGGTAACAGGATAACTGGTGCTTCTCACACAGATTTTTTGGATCTCTACTTTTGTAATCATTACCCAAAATATTCCTTGATTACGATTTACTCCAACCAGTAGGTGTTCATTAAGCTCCATGTTTATAGACCTCTGTCATGTGACTTGTTAGTGTTACAAGGTCTCAGGTGTGAATGGGGAGCAGGTGTGTTAAATTTGGTGTTATCGCTCTCACTCTCTCATACTGGTCACTGGAAGTTCCACATGGCACCTCATGGCAAAGAACTCTCTGAGGATCTGAAAAAAAGAATTGTTTCTCTACATAAAGATGGCCTAAGCTATAAGAAGATTGCCCAGACCCTGAAACTGAGCTGCAGCACGGTGACCCAGACCATACAGCGGTTTAACAGGACAGGTCCCACTCAGAACAGGCTTCACCATGGTCAACCAAAGAAGTTAAGTGCACGTGCCCAGCATCATATCCAGAGGTTGTCTTTGGGAAATAGACGTATGAGTGCTGTCAGCATTGCTGCAGAGGTTGAAGGGTCAGCCTGTCAGTGCTCAGACCATATGCCGCACACTGCATCAAATTGGTCTGCATGGCTGTCATCCAAGAAGGAAGCCTCTTCTAAAGATGATGCACAAAAAGCCCACAAACAGTTTGCTGAAGACAAGCAGGCTAAGGACATTTATTATTGGAACCATATCCTGTGGTCTGATAAGACCAAGATAAACTTATTTGGTTCAGATGATGTCAAGCATGTGTGGCGACAACCAGGTGAGGAGTACAAAGACAAGTGTGTCTTGCCTACAGTCAAGCATGGTGGTGGGAGTGTAATGGTCTGGGGCTGCCTGAGAGCTGCCGGCACTGGGGAGCTACAGTTCATTGAGGGAACCATGAATGGCAATATGTACTGTGACATACTGAAGGAGAGCATGATCCCCTCCCTTTAGAGATGGGGCCACAGGGCAATATTCCAACATGATAAGAGAAGCGCATGGTCTCTACCATCCACCAGCTCTGTGATGTCATCATAGAGAAGTGGAAGAGGATGACCTGTGAAGTTCCGTTGAACTCCATGCCCAAGAGGGTTAAGGCAGTGCTGGAAAATAATGGCTAAAAAGTATTGACACTTTGGGCCCAATTTGGACATTTTCACCTAGGGGTGTACTCACTTTTGTTGCACAATGGCTGTGTGTTGAGTTATTTTGAGGGGACGGCAAATTTCCACTGTTATACAAGCTGTACACTCACTATTTTACATTGTAGCAAAGTGTCATTTCTTCAGTGATGTAACATGAAAAGATATAATTAAATATTTACAAAAATGTGAGGGGTGTACTCACTTTTGTGAGATACTGTATAATCTTGATTGTCACTGGCTAAGCCTTCTCATAGACCGGGAAACCTGGTTATATCTGACAATAGTCTTGGTCTTTCGATATGTTATCACTTATTCGTACCCCACCTGTTCCTTTTCTTTCCCCTACTTTCCTACCCCCCCCTTTCTCCACTATATATTATGTCAGTTGGTCTGGTGAGACTGCACCATAAGTGTTTAGCTGGCTCTCCAGCTATTATTTAGATGACTATGAGCACAGCCTTTTTTGTGTAATTTGTTGTCAATCCTTATTGTCTGATTGCCTTGGTTGCCACAAGAAGCAGCCACTGCATCCCCTACCCCCAGGTTCTCACTCTTAGGTCAGGGGATCTGCCCTGTGTTTGAACAATTCCCTTTCAGGCAATAATTATTTGAGCATACACTTGATATTTATCAATATTGTGTTGCCCTAAGTCAAAAATACTTCTTTATTTTACTGCTTATTTTTTTCTTTGTACTTTTCCTTCTTTCCCCTCTCCTTTTCCTCCTTACCCCTACATGAAGTCTTCCGTATCCCATGCAGACCTGGTCCCTACAATCTGTTGCAATGCTTCTGACTTACCCACGGCTCTTTAAACTGTTTGTCACAAAATGTGAAAAGTCTTCCCCTCATAAGAGGGTTAAAGAGGAAGTAAACCCTAATGGGTTTTACTTCCTTATTTTTCCCCTGCAAAATAAAAGCATAATGGGCTAGTATGCAACGCATACTAGCCCATTATGTGCCACTTACCTGAAAATGATGCCCGCAATGTCCACAATATCCCTGGTGGTGGTCGTATCCATCTTCACCCCTCTTCCTTCTAGGACCGTGCACTCAGGCTCTGTGACTGGCCAGAGTCACATGTGTCACGCGGGAGCCGTCATTCACGGCACGAGCCCCTTAGAAACGGCATGATCATACCCTTTCTTCAGTGTGCATGCACCAATGACGTTGGAGTAAGCGTATATGGTAAATATCTCTTAAACCGTGTAGGTTTAGGAGATATTTCCAGTACCTACAAGTAAGCCTATTTAGGTTAAAGTGGTCGTAAAGGGTTAACCATTTTAACCACTAATAGAGGGGAGGTGGATAGAATCTAGAAACTGACAAATGTATTTGGCGCAGGGAGCAGGGTCTGCGGGGGATGTATGTACTGTAGGTTATATAGTTTAGAATAGAATTAGCTAAAACAGTTAGCAATATCCTTGGGGTTGCTAACTTGGTTTCCAAGAGACATTTTCATATTGGGTATTCTGGAACGTGCAGTTTTGCATTCAAGCTGTTTGACAAGCTCAGCTGCAGATTTATTTCCATAGACATACCCATTGAGGCGGAGCCGTTTGATATGAAAATCTAAATCTTTTTGCAAATGCACCCGGACTTCCTCTCTAAACTGTTGCAGTTTGATTAGGTCACGGTCATTGAGGTTGGTTTTGTTGCTCTGTTCCACTGACGTGATTTTATCAAGAAGTCAGGAAGTGGTCTCTGCTCACATTCTTTTCTCATGGGTACCAATTTTGATAAAGAAACCTCTCATATAGCATTTATGAGCATTCCATAGCACACTGTCATCTAGGACCGAATCAGTGTTCATTTGAAAATAACTCGTAATCTCAAATTTGATCTGTTCTTGGTAGCGTGGGTGATTTATGAGTGAGGTATTTAAGCGCCATAGAGTGGTAGGCTTCAGATCTGGGTTAGTAGAGAGAGTAATGGTCACTGGGGCATGGTCTGACGATGTAATAATGCCAATGTTTGCTGCAAAAATGGACTGTAAAATAGATTTGTGTGCCAAGAACATATCAATCCTGGAATAGGACCTTTGTGCATTTGAGAAGAAGGTGTAGTCCCTCTATGAGCCATGCAGACACCACCAAGGATCATATAGTTCTTCAGATTGAATAATAGAGGCTAGGGCAGTGGGTCATTTTCTGCATGCGCTAGAGGAGTCTAATTTGGAGTCTGCTATATCGTTAAAATCACCGCAGATAAGTAAGCGGTCTTTGGGAAAGTTATGTAATTTCCCTAATACAGTTACATAAAACTGCTTTTGATGCGTGTTGGGGCATATATATTAGCTATTACCAGAGGGGTGTCATTAAAGGTTGCTGATAGAATGAGATATCTACCGACCGGATGGGCCTCAGCCTGGAGGACTTGGAACGCTACTGAATCTTTCACAGCTATCATCACTCCTTTTTCCATTTGATCAGCATTGGCAAAACACTATTGAGGTAATCTCTTGTGATAACACTTAGGCATTTTATGTTGTGCAAAATGGATCTCCTGTACACTAGAGCTGCGCAATTAATCGTCAAGAATCGTTATCTCGATCTTGACTAAAGTGTTTCACAATTCTTTCTGTGCAAATAATTCTCTCTGTTCTTCTGAAGCCACAGCCCTCAAAAGAAAGGAAGAGAAAAACTGGGCAGTCTGCCAAGTATCAAAACATTCTTTATCAGTTTAACTTAAGTATAAACATTGTAACAATTTGTCAATGGAATAGACTTTGTGTGTAAATGAAAAAAGTTTAACCACTTAAGCACTAAACCTTTTTCTGACATTTGTTGGTTTCAAGTTAAAATCATTTTTTTTTGCTTGAAAATTAGTTAGAACCCCCAAACATTATATGATTTTTTTAATAGACACACTAGAGAAAAAATGGTGGTTGTTGCAATATTTTATGTCACACTGCATTTGCACAGCGGTCTTTCAAATGCAATTTTTTTGGAAAAAATTACTTTAATGAATAAAAAAAAACACCAGTAAAGTTAGCCCATTTTTTTGTATAATGTGAAAGATTTTACATCACGAGAATCGTGAAAGAATCGTGATCTTTTTATTCTAAGCAAAAAAATTGTGATTCTCATTTTGGCCAGAATCGTGCAGCTCTACTGTACACATAGGATGTCCATCTTCTGGGAGATTGCTTCTATCCAGAACCTAGATCTCTTAAATGGGCTGTTAAGCCCCTTAAAGTTGATGGTTGTGAGAACTAGGGCCATAATAGGTCTCAATTGGTGGTGTGAACATCGACTAGAGAAGGACTACTACCGACAGTACGATAGTGTTAGGTCCACAGACCGGATACTCGTGTCTGATGAATCAGGTATCAGTAACAAAAAGCAAACAGGTAGAAAATATACACTGTGTTTAACCTGAAAGCAACAGTAGCAATAAGTAAGGGAGAAGAAAACAGATCAGTTTTCTTCTAAAACTAACAAACTAACTGGAGTGTGTCAGAACAATTAGTGAACCACACTCTTTGGGTTTCATATACAGTAAGAAAAGGAAATTAGTACACCCTTACAACTTTAGTGCAGGTAGATTAATGGTAGGCTGAGGCCTTTTGTGGTTAACTATGGGCCAGCAGTGTTTGCGATTCTGACATAAGTGGTAGCAGTAGGGGCAGATGGGGAGCTGTGATAAGTCCCCAATTGTGCCCCAATTGCTTCATACCTTCTTTTAGGGAAGTAATAGGGACCAATTGGTTTTGAAAGGTTATTGGTCAGAAAACCCCAGGAGTATGGAATGTTGTGGTCTCTGAGAGCAGACGTGACCGGTGCAAACTCCTTGCGCCTTGGGGAGATTGCTGCTGATAGGTCTTGGGATAGTGTGATAGCAGTGTATGGTGCCGGGAGTGTACAGGCGTCTCTAGCAGCTTTGAGGAGTCTTTCCTTAATGTGGTAAAAGTGTATGCGAGCCAGTACATCCTGGGGGACCGTGTCAGACAGGTGCTTAGGCTTCATGATTTTGTGTGCTCTCTCAATCAGAATGTCTTGGGGAGTAAGCTCTTAATGTTAATATGCCGAGATCAGTCTTCTATATCAGCGACTTTGAGTTGTAGCCTGCGGATCACTTCTGCATGGATGTTGTTGGCATCCGGCATTTCATTGTGGGCTTTCATTGTGGGATGTCGTGGACATCCCTTAGTTGTTCCTCTACATGCTCTTTGCATTCCTCTATGTAGTCTAGCCTGGCGGCAAGATGTGAGATAGAGGAGCACACTTCACTTTGTAGCCCAGATTGCAAGGAAGGCAGCATAGCTTTTATGGTTGATTCAGAGGCAGGCGCTTCTGAGGCAGGGAAAGCAGCCAGTGCTTCATGGTTGTCAGTGTCCTTATCTGCCTGTGCTTCTAAGATGGCAGCTCCATGTAACTTTTTTAGCTGAGGGAGGCTTGTTGGGAGACTGTATAGGGAACAGGGCAGCCCGCTTACCTCTGTCAGCAGCCTGTCCTTGTGCAGCTGAGGACTTGTGAGAGGATTCCTCCATATCTGACATATCTTCTTGTGCCTCCGCTGCCTGAGGCTCCAGCTGGGTTTATGGGTGGGAGTCCTCCCTTGCGCCATGCATGTAGTGATATAGTAGTGGGATGATTATTATAATGTGAGTAATTTCCAGCAGTAATTGGGGGGTTAACGAGTGGGTGTGGCGCTGTCCTGAGTAATGGAACTAATGAATACCATATAAATCACATATAACCAAATGACCATATGAAAAGTGATCCACTGTGAAGGGAGGGGGGAAGTGGGGTAGGGGTATGGGAAAGGGAGGGGGGGGAAGGACAAGAAGACTATATTACATATAAAGTTGCAAAACCACATATAACGTGACTTGTTTTCAGTGCAAATAAATTAATGAATTGACATCAAAAATTATCAAACATTGGTAATTAAAATAAATCAACTCGTGACCAGTGCTCAGTGCAACATAAGTGATATTCAGCAATCTTAATAAATTCTTGGTGTTTCTGTAGAACTAGGCAGGTGTATCCATGCATGCATCCACTGCCTGTATTAATTTTGGTGACCGGGTGCTCGTGACTTGTCTTGTGATCATGCGGACACTCACCAGCTTCTTTAACCCCTGCGGGGGTAACACGCAGTCATAGTGTATGCCACTGTGCAGCAATCCACAGGCAGTTACTGGTTTAGGATGACGTTTTAGGCATAAAAGAAAGAGGAGATTCCCATAACGTAAAACCATAAACACTCTTTATTTAAAAGCAGATGACAGAGTGGTACTCACATTTTAGCAGTTTAAACAGGCAACCAAGTGTCATCAAAGAGGAAAAACGTCAGGTTTAAAAGTTGTGTTTCACTGGGAGATGATGCAAAGGCGTCAGATAGGCCACGCCCTATGCGTTTTGTCAGAGGACGTCTACGGGAGCACACCTGCCTAGTTCTACAGAAACACCAAGAATTTATTAAGATTGCTGAATATCACTTATGTTGCACTGAGCACTGGTCATGAGTTGATTTCTTTTAATTACCAGTGTTTGATAATTTTTGATGTCAATTAATTAATTAATTTGCACTGCAAACAAGTCACGTTATATGTGGTTTTGCAACTTTATATGTAATATAGTCTTTTTGGACGTCACATACTGAAAAATCTTTCCCCTTCTTGTCCTTCCCCCCCTCCCCTTCCCATACTGCTACCCCACTTCCCCCCTCCCTTCACAGTGGATCACTTTTCATATGGTCATTTGGTTATATGTGATTTATATGGTATTCATTAGTTCCATTACTCAGGACAGCGCCACACCCACTCATTAACCCCCCAATTACCATTTCGTTTTCTCCACTAAGGTGGAAATTACGTCTGTGGAGGCAGCAGTCCAATACTTTTTATATATATTTTATATATACTTATTTTCATTTCAATCTTCTTTCCGTTACGCGGATACACCACCTAAATTCTGCTAATTTCCAGCAGTAACCCGATTCTTCCAAAGAGATGCACTTTATTGAAACTTCAGACAGAACAAAGTCCATAAGATACTTGCAACAGATGACAAAATAGTTGACAGGCTATTTGTGCAGCATTCATACACCTTCAGAGAACCCAATTCCTTTTGTCACCTTTTATGGAAAATGAAAAGACTGATTGCCAGCTTGAATCATCCCCCTAAAAATACTAGTACACTGGGGGGGGGGGGGGGGTTCTGCTAGGTCAACCCAACAAAATACTCTTTGATTTTATTGTTAATCAAAGTGAAAAGCCACCATTTCCATGAATACCCCCTCAAGTCTAATTACCATAAATACTTCTTCTATGGTTCTTTATCATGCTTAAGTATATAAACAATGTACCCTTTGAAATTTTCAATTAGATTAACAGGCCATACCTCACATACTTAGGTAGACTTCCATAAGATCAACACATCAAAGGGTTATCAGCTGCCCCTTTAATGTGTTAAAATTGAATTGGCAACTTAACCATTATCAACTGAATTCTGGTCTTGTATTGTACTGTATGTGTACACATATATAATAATATAATATCCTACATAAATCGGCCAACATATTACAACATATACCCCCACCTGGGTCAGTTCTAACTACTAGAACTGACCCATAAATCAAACAAACATATCCTAACGATTTGAGGTACTAAATGCTTTACAATGGCTCATATAAAATATGTAATTGAAGACTGGTTACATCTCTCTTCACCAGTCTCTAAAATACCCTCATGAAAAGTTATTAGATGATATAACTTTAGACCATGACTGGAAAAGGATTTGGTAAACATCAGTGGCCCTTATAGCTGTTAGGCCTTATTTCAAAGCTTGCCATTTCTTCAGTATATCACATCAAGATCTTGAATTTTGAGCAAACACAAGCTGATGTCACAGTCCAGTTTTCGGTCTGACTTTATCACATCTCTCGCCATCTCACTGATTATGCTCTGGGAGCTCCAATCCACATAAGCCCAAGGTTTTCTCTTTCCAGGCTCAGAGGTTTCATTTTTAAAGATTAAATGTTGAGTTTTAGCATTCTTCATCACAAGTCCAAAATGAAACGTCTGCCAGCCACAATTTGCTTTCTTTGTAATTTGCTGTAGGCCGACCCCACATTGCCTTCATTAGAGCAGTTACTTGGATCATTCAGTCCATAATTCCACCTGAATGGGACCACACGATGGCTCAGATAGTATCAGCCTGACATCAGTGTTTATCAGATCATCTGTCCAGACAAATCAGCAGTGGAATACTTGTCAGTATCATCGCCATGAAAGAAAGTTCTTTACATCCATATATGTCATAGCCTTCAGCATATTATAAACAACTGATTCAACCAAATTCAAATCATGACTATTTCACTCACCCCTCTTATAAATTTGGGAAAACAGCCCAACATACTATATTCTACTCAGTCTAAAGCCTCGTACACACAATTGGATTTTCCGACGGGAAATATGTGATGACAATTGTTGTCGGGAATTTTCCGCGGACAAATGATGGATAGCAGGTTTTAAAATTTTCCGCGGACAAATGTCTGTTGTCGGATTTTCCGAGCGTGTGTACACAAGTCCGTCAGACAAAAATCCAAAGTACAAACACGCATGCTCCAAAGCAAGGACGAGCCAGCGGTCGGTCTTGTAAACTAGCATTCGTAATGGTGAATTAACATTCGTAACGTGGCGAATTATGAAATCTCAAAATGCAGCGCACAATTCTCTTCTTCTTTAATGGGATAATAATGAAGCTGCTTTGCTGGTGATACTGATGGAGTTATTGCAAATGAATTTTCAAAGGCTTTTTTTTCTAGTAATATCAAGAATAATATTATTATGTTTTTTTTTTTATTTGGGCAAGTTGCAACACCATTATCCCATAGTTTTTTTAAGATCAAATACGTTGGTGTCCCTTGTTAATTTTACATTGTATTTTTTAAAATGTAACTGCCTACTCCCAAACTGTCATTTGAAGTAAAACACATAGCCAAGTACAATTTTTTTATTGTGCATTAAAAGAAGAAAACAAATAAAATTAGACATGCTATCTGCCAATAGAACTTAACCAAAAAGTGCATTCTATGCATCCAAAAATATAGAAAATATAACAAATCAAATCATTATTATTCAACCAAAAATAAAATAAAAGCCTCATGCATGTGTCCTGCTTCTTAACCGCTTGCCGACCGGCACACGCCGATATACGTCGGCAGAAGGGCACATACAGGCAGATTAACATACCTGTACATTGCCCTTTCAGAAGCGCTTTGTGGGCGCACGCACACTGCCAGGACCTTCGTGAGTGCCGGTTCACACTAGAAGCGGCACGACTTGCAGGTCGCCTCACCGAGGCGACCTGCACACGACTGCCGGGGTGACTTGCAAGACGACTTCTGTATAGAAGTCAATGCAAGTCGCCCCCAAAGTAGTACAGGAACCTTTCTTCTAAGTCGGAGCGACTTGCGTCGCTCCGATTAGAACGGTTCCATTGTACAGAACAGGAGGTGACTTGTCAGGCGGCTAGGTCGCCTGACAAGTCGCCCCCGTGTGAACCGAGCCTGAGTGTGATCGCGGGTCCCACGGACTTGATGTCTGCAGGGATACCCGCGATCATCTCACGGAGAGGAAGAATGGGGAAATGCTTATATAAACAAGCATTTCCCCGTTCTGCCTAGTAATAGGACACTGATCAACGCTCCCTGTATTCGGGAGCAGTGATCAGTGTCGTGTCACACATAGCCACACCCCCCACAGTTAGAATCACTCCCTAGGACACATTTTATCCCTTCACTACCCCCTAGTGGTTAACCCCTTCACTGTCAGTCACATTTACACAGTAATCAATGCATTTTTAATTGCACTGATCTCTGTATAAATGTGAATGGTCCCAAAATCGCGCCAAAAGTGTCCGATCTGTCCACCAAAATGTCGCAGTCATGATAAAAATCGCTGATCGCCACCATTACTAGTAAAAAAAAATTAATAATAAAAATGCCATAAAACTATCCCCTACTTTGTAGATTCTATTACTTTTGTGCAAACCAAATAATAAACGCTTATTGTGATTTTTTTTTACCAAAAATATGTAGAAGAATACGTATCGGCCTAAACCGAGGAAAAAAATGTTTTTTTATATATTTTTGGGGGATATTTATTATAGCAAAAAGTAAAAAATAATGCATTTTTTTCAAAATTGTTGCTATTATTTTGTTTATAGTGCAAAAAATAAAAACTGCAGAGGTGATCAAATACCACCAAAAGAAAGCTCTATTTGTGGGGAAAACAGGACGTCAATTTTGTTTGGGAGCCACGTTGGACGACCGTGCAATTGTCAGTTAAAGCGACGCAGTGCCGAATCGTAAAAAGTGCTCTGGTCTTTGGGCAGCCAAATGGTGTGGGGCTTAAGTGGTTAATATAGGGGGTCAACAATGCCAAGAGTTGGTGAAAGCAGGGGTCCGTCATCCAGAGATAATTTCGAAAAACATCTGGAATATTCCCCTGGAGTTCCCGCAGCAAAGGCATATGACATAATTGGTCACAAGTAATAAAGCAACCAATTTTTGGTCCAAGAACTCCTCCTCCTCCTGTTCCTGGACTGGATTTGGGTCAAAACAATAACTCTAAGGCCAATAATAAATAACACGTTATCTCCACCGATTCCACAACATGTCTGGTTGACGAACGGCTGTTCAGAAACAAACTGAAAAGCGCGAACAGAAAAGCGCTAAATGAAAAGTGCTAAATGAAAAGTGCTAAATGAAAAGTGTGAATCAACACTCGCCAAACTTCTACTAACACAAAATTAGTAGAAGGAGCCCAAAGGGTGGTGCTAAAGAGCTGAAAAAACATGTAGTACGTCAGTACGTTCATGTTTGTTGGCCGACAATTCCTTGCTGTTTGTATGCAAGACAAGTTTGGGCCAACGCCCTTCGGCCAAAAGTCCATGGTTTTGTTGGCGGAAAATCCGATTGTGTGTATGAGGCTTAAGTATACAAATACTCAGACACCCAGTTATTTATGCTATGTCAAGCCATTGTGCAGCATCTCACCTTAGATGATAAATATATGGATATCAATATGCATTATGTCATATGTACAGCTGTTATGAAAATTATTTTAGGTTTAAATGCTTCTCTCTGGTTTTAAGATAAAAATCAAGAAATAAAACATAATGAAAATACATTTTAAAGCAAAATAGATCAGGGAAAGGGAGAAAAATAAAAAAATAAAAAATAGGGCGTTGGGAAAAAAGTCCATTAGAAAGAAAAGAATCATGTCACAGAGCCGCAGAATGGGGAAGAGCCTATGTAAACAAGACATTTCCCCGTTCTGCCTTGTGTCATGACAGAGATCACTGCTCCCTGTCATCAGGAGCAGTGATCGCTGTCATGTGACTGGAAGCCCACCACCCCACACTTAGAATCACTCTCTAGGACACACTTAACCCCTTCATCGCCCCTAGTGGTTAACCCCTTCACTGCCAGTGTCATTTATACAGTAATCAGTGCATTTTTTATTGCACTAATTGCTGTATAAATGACAATGGTCCCAAAATAGTGTCAAAAGTGTCCAATGTGTCCGCCATAATGTTGCAGTCCCAATAAAAATCGCAGATCGCCGTCATTAGTAATAAAAAAAATTCATAATAAAAATGCCATAAAACTATCCCCTATTTTGTAGACATTATAACTTTTGTGCAAACCAATCAATATACTCGTATTGCAATTTTTTTCACCAAAAATATGTAGAAGAATACATATTGGCCTAAACTGAGGAAAAAAATTGTTTTTTTATATATATATTTGTGGGGGATATTTATTATAGCAAAAAGTAAAAAATATTGTGTTTTTTTTTCAAAATTGACGCTCTTTTTTTGTTTAAAGCGCAAAAAATAAAAACTGCAGAGGTGATCAAATACCACCAAAAGAAAGCTCTATTTGTGGGGAAAAAAAGTACGTCAATTTTGTTTGGGTGCAATGTCGTACAACCGCGCAATTGTCAGTTAAAGCGATGCAGTGACAAATCGCAAAAAGTGATCTGGTCAGGAAGGGGGTAAATTCTTCTGGGGCTGAAGCGGTTAAACATTGTTTGAAGTTAAAACAAAGTACTATTTACATGTTTACAGTTTGAAGCTAATTTTCTCCCACTGCCAGAGAAGTGTTATTTGCATTCAAAAACAGATCTTGAAAATGTACACCTCCTGCTGTGTCCACATTTATGACACCCTGGAACCTCTTTAATTGTTCCAAAAATGTGTCATGTTCTATTCTCATCTTATCATACTCAATCTTCAGGTGGTCATATTTCTGTTTTAACTGAGAAAATGTTATCCAGGTCTTGGACCTTTTCTTATTATTATTTTGATCAACTCTGTTTTTCATGTTAACATCACCTATATTTGACCCGGTGTTCCCTCTCTTTGCTGTTATCATTAGATACTATCTTCTGATCTTTATATTCATTATTCATAAACAATGTCGCTAAATCAATTTTGACAGCCTGCTCATTTGACTTTCTCCATAAATGATCTGCTCTCAACAATATGTCTTTTAAATCATGAGGATTTGGGGTAACATAAAATATTTTGTTTGATATCTTCATGCAAAGCCATACTAGAACCATACTCATATGTACCAAGCCTCCATGCTCAAATGCAAGATTATTACCGGCCAATAATTCCATAATAGCAGCTATCCTGTGTGACAATTCATAGGGAGATTCACTTTGCATTTGTTGGAACTTCCCATGAATAGTAACATCAGAACCATTCAAAACACACAATAATTCCAGTAATATGTCCCTTGTTATAAGAGGCTGAATACATATCTGTTTAATTCTCATCCAAATACTATTTCCCATAGAATGTTGCAAAACTCTTTCTAAGTCAGTTGGGTTAATATTGTACATATCTCTGACCTGCTGCCTGTCAGAAAAACATTTTAAAAATCTGTTTAAATCATGGCAGGGAACCATTCATATTTCTTTAAGAATTACGTCTAAATCTTTTGGTTTCAGAGGTTTGATTACAAGCTGAACTTGTATTATTATTCAGGTCTGGTATGGATTATAAGGGGATGGATTTTAAGGGGAATCCTGCGCCAAAATTAAAAAAAAAACTGCCGTAGGGGTCCCCCCCAAAATCCATACCAGACCCTTATCCGAGCATGCAACCTGGCAGGCCACAGGAAAAGATTAGGGATGAGAGAGCACCCCCCCCTGAAATGTACCAGGCCACATATCCTCAACATGGGAAGGGTTCTTTGGAGAAGCCCCCCAAAGCATCTTGTCCCCATGTTGATGAGGAAAAGGGCCTCATTCCCACAACCCTTGCCCAGTGGTTGTGGGGGTCTGTGGGCAGGGCGCTTATAGGAATCTGGAAGCCCCCTTTAACAAAAGGACCCCCAGATCCCAACCTCCCCCCCATGTGAATTGGTAAGGGGTACATTATACCCCTACCATTTCACAAAAAAAGTGTCAAAAATAGTAAAAAAAGACAGGAGACACTTTGGGACAAGTCCTTTATTAAAAAATGAAAAAATTAAAATGTCCCGCGATGTAAATCATCTCACGCCGCCGACAAGCTGAAAAAAGAAAAAAAAGCTGCAAAAGCTCCACCTATATGGGAGGGTTGTGAGGATGAGGCTCTTGTCCCCATTAACATGGGGACAAGGTGCTTTGGGGGGCTACTCCAAAGCACCTTCCTCATGTTGAGGGCATATGGCCTGGTGCGCTCTTTCGTCCCCCCCTCTTTTCCTGTGGCCTGCCAGGTTTGCGTGCTCAGATAAGGGTCTGGTATGGATTTTGGTGCAGGGTTCCCCTTAATTTCCATACCAGACCTGAAGGGCCTGGCATGGATTTTGGGGGGACCAACGCGCAATTTTCTTTATTTTTGGTTCGGGGTTCCCCTTAATATTTATACCAGATCCAAAGGGCCTGATAATGGACTGGGGGGGGACCCATGCCATTTTTTTCAATGCACAATATCTATATTCCTGAGACCTGACAATTCATTACAGCCGCGATCAGTTTTAAATTACCTTTTTCCTTTAGAAATGTCATTTTGCTGTGCTAAACACGGGAAAACTGCGCAAATTTACAGGCATACTATAGACCCCCCCCCCCCCAGGCAGGGTATTTAAAGGAATATTTCATTTTTATTGTTTCACTTTAAGCATTATTAAAATCACTGTTCCCGAAAAAACAACTGTTTCTAAAACTTTTTTTTGCATTGATACATGTCGCCTGGGGCAGGACCTGGGTCCCCAAACACTTTTTATGACAATAACTTGTATATAAGCCTTTAAAATGAGAATTTTTGATTTTTCATGTTCGTGTCCCATAGACTTTAACAGTGTTTGAGTGTTCATCTAAATTTTTTGCCTGTTCCCATGTTTTGGTGCGAACTGAACCGGGGATGTTCACCCTTAAGTGGGAGTAGTCGCTATTAGCCATGATAGATACCTAGTAGAGCGAGGAGGAGAGGAATCAAGCAGCCATCTCTCTCGGCGGCTCGGACATGCCCCCCCCCACATGTTTGTAATCTTGTATGATAGGGTGGAATTTTTATATAAAGGTGGTGTGATGTTACATAGCTAGCTCTGATTAAGGCTGAAACTCATCAGCATGGCTAGATTTCATGAATTTTTTTATCCTGTTTATAATAACGTTTATTATTGCATTTTCTGATTGAGTGCGGCTTTACTATATGATCCATTGATTTTACCAGCTTTAAAAGAGATTCCATATTAATAATTCTAAGTTTGGTTCACTACATAGGTTTTTTTAATTTAGTTTTTATACCTACAGATTTTGTCTATAGAATTTTATATTAAGGTATGGTATTTGTTTACATTAATGTATGCCTTTTCCTTTTGTTTCAACAGAAACACGAATGGCTTTGTTTGAATTGTCAAATGCAGAGAGCTCTTGGTATGGATATGACTGCTGTTCCTTCACCCATCCCACCTCCAGTCAAACTAAAACCTGCAATTCCAGCAGCAAATACATCTGTCCCTCCTTTAAAGAAGGAAGCAGTTCCAGTGCCAGACCAAACAATGAAGCAAGGACCCAAAGCACCACCGTTATTAACCAAGCAGACATCTGTGTCTGGCTCACCAACTAAGTCTAATCAACAGACAGGGGAAAATAAAACAGGAACTGCAGTGTTGGATAAAACCAAACCATCTGGAACTGAAAAGAGGTTACCAGTTGAGACAACACACCATGAATCTTCCCAAAAGCCTTTAGCTAAGACTGATTCCACCTCTGCTCCTCTATCTGCTGCATTCCAAGAGATGGGACCTAAACTCACAGAAGACAGAAACAAACAAAAGAATAACACACCAGTATTCATTCCAGCGCAAGAATTAAAACAATCCTCTTTATCTAATGTAAAAGCACAAGAGATTCCCCAGAAGGTTGAAGCTACAGACGTAAAAGAAGATCCTACAAAAAGTCCAAAAAGGACTGCCACTATAGCTGATAGCAAGCAAACTCCAAAAGAGCCTTCTGTGGCAAGCTCAAAACCTAGTCCTTTGCCTAAACCTGTTGCCCCACAAGCCTCACAGTCCACTGGTCCAGGAAGCCCAAAATCCAGCCCATCACACAAGCCTGTGGCTCCACAGGCATCACAATTTGCAGTGCCTGGAAGCCCAAAATCTAGCCCTTTACATAAGCCTGTGGGTGCACAAGCATCCCAACCTGCAGTGCCAGGAAGCCCAAAATCTAGCCCCTCACATAGAGCTGTGGCTCCACAAACATCCCAAACTGCAGTGCCAGGAAGCCCAAAATCTAGCCCATCCCACAAACCTGTGGCTCCCCAAACATCACAAACTCCAGTGTCGGGAAGCCCAAAATCTAGCCCATCACATAAACCAGTGGTTTCACAGTCATCACAAGCTGCTGGACCTGGAAGCCCAAAATCTAGCCCTTCACATAAACCAGTGGTTCCACAGTCATCACAACCTGCTGGGCCTGGAAGCCCAAAGCCTAGTCCCTTACCTAAACCTACTGCTGCACAAACATCACAGTCTATGGGGCCAGGCAGCCCAAAGGCAAGCCCTTCCCATAAACCTACAGTTCCACAAACATCAAAAACTCCTGGACCTCCTGGTCCTAAACCCACTCCTGCACATAAACCTATGGTTCCACCAACACAGCAGCCAGTTGGGCCAAACAGTCCAAAATCGAGTCCTTCACATAAACCTGTTGCTCCCCAAACAGTATCACCACCAACCACCCAACCCCAAAAGCCACAAGAGCAACCTAGACGTTTTAGTCTAAATCTTGGGAGTGTCACAGAAACTCCTAAAGTACAGCCTACAACACCGCAAGAAACAGTAACTGGAAAACTCTTTGGTTTTGGAGCATCAATATTTAGCCAAGCTTCCAGCTTTATATCCACAGCATCTCAACCCATTTCTCAAACACAAAGCACACAAGGACCAGCTTCTAAGCAGCCTACCCCTCCACCAAAAGCAACTGCTCCACAGAAACCAGTGAAAGAGGCAGTGGATCCACAATCACCTAAACTTCCTCCAGCAAAAAAGGAAACCAAGCCAGAACTTTTAAAAAAAGTGGAACCGCCCAAATCTAGTTCTTTAGCAAAGGAAATTGATGAAAAGATTAAAGAGAAAGTAACCGAAAAGGTTTCTGAATCTAAAATTGTTGTTAAAGAAACAAAAGCCGAAAAAACTGAAAAGATAACAGAGCCAAAAACATTGTGCCCTATTTGCAAGATAGAACTAAATATTGATTCTAAGGACCCTCCTAATTTTAATACATGTACGGAATGCAAGCAGATTGTATGCAACCTTTGTGGATTTAACCCAATTCCACACATGACTAAGGTAAGGAGGCTGATTACTGCACTTTTTTAATACCTTACCAACATTTTACCTACTGTATAAACATGCAGCCTATGCTACTGATTTAGTGGCATATATTTAAAATACACAAATTTGATTACATACATGTGTATCTAATATTCTGTTAAAATTAAAAGAACACTCTTAGCAAAAAAATGCAGCACTCCCCTAGCCTTTGCCCCAGTAATACTACCACAATAGAATACTGACTGACGTTACGCTTGATCTGACATATGTCATTATATAACAATTACTGATGCTTTTTTTTGTTGTTTAAGACTCTCCTATCCCTAAATTTAATCTTTTACAAATCTAGGTCAATTCCAACACAGAATATTATCTAATGTGTGCATCAATTTGAAAACCAGGCTTGATTTGTGGAATTGCATGTTTTCTGATTCTTGGCTCTGCCCATCTCCTTAAACTTCTAGTTAGTAAGGAAGGCTATCCATTACAATAAAGGACCATTAGGGAACATTAACACTTGTGTTTGGAGGAATGGTGAAAACATGCAGTTGAGCTGCATGTTTACCATCCCCAACTGCTCCTGCTTAAGCTGCAAAGGCAGCAGATGAGGCTGTACACATGCCGTGGGCATGGTAAGAATTAAACCCCCTGTCGTGTTCGGCAGACAGTTCAGCTCATTAAACCCTACCAATTCAGCCGAATGGGGCTGTGCCACAGCTGCCCCCCTCTCCCCTGTCAAGCCTCTCCTAAAAAGCAATCCACTGGGGGTCACCCCTCAGAAGGCAAATGCTGGTGTAAACTAGCTCTTAAGGGGAGGAAGAAGGTGTGGGGGGGTTAACGAGTAGGCTTTTTAAAGTAAAATTGAATTGAATTTAAAGTCTAAGCTCATCCCAAGAATACACAAGATTCAGCACATTTCCTGGTCTTTCCCTGTGGCCACAACTTTTTTTTTTTCAAAAGGTGAACGTAAAGACTTTAACATGAGCTGCCTATATTATTTACGTAACTGCCTACTGGCCATTTTGAGGTGTGTTCTTTTTACAGGAGGTAACTTCTTTATGCATTTTTTCATCATATGCTCAGTTTGAATTGCTCAGATTTGTGACAGACTTGCTTTAACACTAGAGATTATAAAAGCTATCCACATGGTTTTAGACTTGTTTAGATAATCCTGAAGAACCAGGAATGGGTCACATGTCTAAATATTTGCTTATCTTTACCTAAATGCCTTAAAGTGAACTTGAACTCAAAATTAAAGATTTTCTATGTTATAGAGAATGTTTAGTACCCTGAAAAATGTACATTTTGACTTGAATTCCTCCTGAAAAATAGCAAAGCACTGCTTGGTATGTGAGTGTGCCTAGGCATTTCTGTGCAGTTAGCATCATGCACTGCTTGGTTTGGGAGTATGCCTAGGCATTGCTGTGCCATCAGCCTCATAGTTGTATATTTGTAGTGTGAGATCCAAGGCACTGCTGCCTCTGACTGCTAGTCTCAGGAGATTTGGGATGAAATTTAGTGATGTCATTACTGTGTTGCTCAATATTCTCCTTACTGGAGGCTCTGACATAAAGAAGCAAAATCCTCTAGCCTCTACAAAGATAGCTGCCCCCACACGGAGACACAGTGAAGAAAAGGCATGTAAGTCAGTACTGTTTGATCACTGCAGGGAAACCATCTGCTGTGTTGTTAACTAGTAATTTGCCCTCTGCCTTCCTTTTTGGGCACAGCTACTACAGTGCAGTTCCTCTTTATTATGTGCCTAAAGGTTCATGTGTAAATGGATCTGCAGATCTTCCCCAAGTGCCCAAAAGAAATGCCCATCTGTTGTTTACAGGTTCTGTGCAACCTATGGTATGTGAGTGCCTAGTGATGGGAGAGAAATCACACAGAAGAGCTCAGCTCATGTAGCAGTGTTTATTTAAAACAAAACAACTTAAAAATTATTATAAAACTTCAAAGTAGCCTGGTCAGCTCAGAAACAGTTTGACCACTTTATTGTCTGACTTTCCCAAGAGCACAAGTTGATCATCCTAATTCATGTTCAATTTGAAGTTCTACTAAAGTTCTAAATGTTTTTAGGTTACTTAAATGTTTTAAATAAACACTGCTACATAAGGAGGCGGTCTTCCATGTTATATCTTTCCCATTATTCGGCACTCTGAAATTGATGCTGGAAGCCATGGCAGATAGTGTGCATGCAGAGCCAGGATCCAGCCAGAGGATGGAGGATTGAAGTATTTGGAATATAGAGGAGTATGCTCACCTTCAGCAAGATTTTCCAAAAATACCTCAGTGAAATTCTATAGCTTATCAATAGTACATACCAGCCCTCCGCCTGTTTCAAATAATGTACCTCCTTCAATTACACATGCTGCTGTGGGAGCCTCTCCAAGAAACAATTCTGGCCCCTCCATCCACCTCTGTTTTTCCATTTACAGGATGCGACATTATAATTGTGTGCCCCATAGCAGACACTCCAGGCCATTTAAACCTTACATATGTGCAGTGCGCTCTTTCTTTAGCTGAGAGACTTTTTATAGGTATTGCTCATCTCACATGTTGTATCAAGGAAAATAATGACATATTGTATATGTTAATTTGACTATGTGACTATTCTATGTCAAGCCTACCATGACCATAATGGATCCTCCAGTGTCATTTAGATCATTTACATTTCAGAGGTTCACCCTTAAAATATCAATAATCCTTAAAATGCCTGTACACAGGCATCCTAGAATACTCTCCACAAGTTCTGCAGATGCAATGGTCTTCCCGCTTGGATGTGATGTAGAAGCTGTCAAACGTGAGAGGATGCATTAAAGGCCCTAAAAGAAGTCTTGTTTTTAAATTACTGTAACTAGAGTAGCCTCCATGCTCCCCTCAGCAAAGTTTCCCTTTACTACATTCTTAAGGATGCATCTTTGGTCTTATTTACAATGGGTCAAAGAGAAGTAAGCTATGGCAACCATAAAGATTTCATTTGGAAATTTTCTGAGATTTTCACTCATTGTTTCTCAAAGTTTCACATGTAAACTGTCAAGCAGTATTTTTTTAAAGAAGTAAACAGTAGTGACAGTTTGGTTTTGTCTAATTGGAGTTTAATTATGCAGTTTATTTACAGCAATGACCTAACACTGCATGGCATATTAAAATCAAAGCCATCAATTGTGTCTTGGAGTCCTGTAATATTCTAGCTTTCCAAAAAGGGTGTCTGTTTTAAGATTGTAGAATATGATGTCTTTTATCAGGTGATTTATATGTGTAGCTGGTATAGGTAAATACTGTATTTTGTCATGGAAAGTTTCAGATTTTATTTACAATGGCTGTGTGAACAGTCTGAGACTATCAATGCATTAAATAAAGCATAAGATATTGGCTTCACCTCTCTGATCATAGATGATGTCACTTTCGGCTCTGCCAATGATGTCATCAAATCACCAGAAGTGACATCATGGGAAAGGTGAAGTTGATATTTTTACGCTCATTTAGGGGCTAGTGTCCAACCGATATGCTTTTATCTGTGTTCACTAGTTTCAGTGCACAGTTAAATTACCTTGCATCCCACATTATAAGGAGTGGATCCAGGAATGTGCAAGAAAGTGCATATGTTGGTCCCAACTTAAAGGGGAATGCGCTTTTGCCCTATTGCTATATAGTACCACATACTGTATAAAGGTGAACTGCTAATAATACCAGTGGAGGATTCACATGATATATTGTAAATCACATGTTTAGCCATTGCATGGTATTGCAGTGCACAGTTAAATGTGAACTACATTTAAAAAAAAAAAAACTTGCTGTGTGTAAATATGGAAGTAGCAAAGGAGCTACAAAGGACTGCACATTGAAGCTTTGTTTTAGGATTATTCATTTTAAATCGGTCACTTAAGAACATGTGATAATTCAACTAGAGGGTGACACTATTAACGCTAAAGGTTATTTGTATTGTGTTTGTATCCTATATTTACTAAGGAGTTGCAAAGGACTGTAAATTTCCGTTTCAGCATTATTTATTTAGAGACGGACATTTAACCACATCTGTTAATTCAGGGTAACACCATCCATTATTATTACAAGAAATTTATATTGGGAAAATTTGGTTCTATTTATATTAGCACATTGGTTATCTAAAGGTATATTTACAGAAGGTAATCGGGACACCTACAGAGTGTCTCACCATCACTCCTCATTTTATTCAATTTTGCATATTTTATGCTTTTTACACATTTTTGCATTTATTATTCAACAGGTTGTCGGTGAGGTTATCCATGCAATGCATGTACATGTAATTACAGGTAGCACTGCATTTTTCTGTTTTGTATTTGTAAAGGTGTGGGGACACATGTCAATGTAGGCAGCTACCCATATATTCACATTTTGAGTATATTGAGGTAATTGCATAGTAGTTTTCATTATTTTTTGTGCACCTTTTTTACATACAACTTTATTCAATCTGATGTCACATGACTTTGTTTTTTCTTCGCTGTAGCACAGACCAGGCTGGGGATGGAGCTAATCTGGAGTGGGTCCAATGCCACGTGACATCGCCAGTCCTTTCCCAAGTCAATGCAAAGCCAGAGTAGAGCTTTCGGTCAAGGATTTGATCCACCCACCAACGCCTTCGGGTGGATCAGATCCTTAACTGACAGTTCCAAACCACTTTGCACAGCCTGATGGAAGGGCCTGGCAGCATCACAGGATATACACTCACTTTGGTTTTGCCCTGGTGTCTCCTCAAGAATGCAATAAACCTGTCAGATGTAAATAATGGAGATAAGTCTAGGAGCTGGCTTGCACCTCATTGGACTTAACTCATAGTATACCTGCACTTTTTACAGAGTGTCTGAATTCCTGGAATTCAGCTTTAAAATGTTTGTCAAAGAAACAACAATTTTAAAAAAAATATGGTTTTGCACAGAGCAGCCCCGATCCTCCTTTTCTCAGGTCCCCACCAACGCTCTGGGCCTCTCCCCTTGGCTGCTTGCTATGGGGGCTCTCATACATGCTCTCTCCTGTCCCAGCTCCCCCCCTTCCTCACTGGCTGTAATTGACAGTGGCCAATGGCTCCTGCTTCTGCATCTCAGTCAATGAGGAGGGAGAGACCCAGGAGAGCTGCAGCTCTTTTGCACAACACTGGATGAGATCAGGCTTAAGTGAGTATTGGGGGGGAGGCTGAGGGGGGAGCTGCCCACTGTAGGTTTTCTACCTTCATGAATAGAATGCATGAGGTAAGAATCTTCAGCCTTTAGAACCACTTTAAATCTGACTGTTTTTGTTATTGACATGCAAATGTTGGAGTAACTAGGATGGCATGTGTTCAGTATAACTCCCTCATTCTCTGAAGTTCATAAAACCTCACTAATAACATAGGAAAGACCCACATTAAGCAGATGAATGATCAAAAGCCTATCTTAGTCATCCCTCTGGTAAAGTGTATCTGTGGTCAGAATTTAAAATCAAATATTCATTTCCAACGTGTATTCAGTTGATTCTAGCCCACTACTATTAATCTGAACACTTGTAAATCCCACACATTTACTTCTTTGAATTCTGTGACGCATAGTCACTGTGCTCTGTGAATATGCCCTTGCTGTGTCATACATTTAACAGAGATTGGCTTCTGAACTACAGAGGTGCTGAGAGAAGGTGTTGCAGGAGACACAGTAAGTACAGGAGTCACTGTTTGCAGGCATGGAGGTTTTATGGGATATGTAGTCCTTAGAAATTGAAAGTAAAACAAAAAAAATGAGAAGTTGCAGAAGTTGCAAGGCATGCAAGGAATTCAGGAATTTTTGGAAAGAGATTGCCAGCAGACAGGCAGAACTCATAACATGAAAGTAAGTTTATATTTGTATTGCTATTACAATGCTGATGTTATAAAATTAAAGTTTATGTAATGACTATAGATCTCCTTTAAGCAAATAATATAATCTTTTACTATAATAAACATTAGTTATAGTGTGAAAAGAGAGCAAAATGCAAGCTGGACAGTTATCAGTGATAACACTTGATTGTACTCCTTCTGGATGTCTGTGTAGTTTTTCATGATAACTGATGATGTATTGTAACGTTTTATATGTCAGGGGCAAGCTGTAGAAACTCAAGGGAACTATGTAGTTAACACCCTTCAAAATGAGAGTTATATATACTTAAGGAAATAATTTATCATGTCTGCTGGCTGACCTTATATCATCTCTGTGCAGTGGTAATAAACACTCCACTCCACTCCACTCTCCATCTAGCACTCTATTAGAAGATTTTTGCTAAAAATCTATCCGTGTACCTGAAAATATTTGTAATCGTTGAAATAAATAATTGTAAACAGTTGCACTATTTTTCATGAAATGAAAGAAACCTTAATAAGCAAATTGGTACCCTTCTGGCATGTTTACCTTTATTATCAATGTAGCGCCACTCCCGTAAGGGCCGCTGGAAGATGACTGTCTCCAAAGGTTGCCCTGACCTTACAAGCCTCCCAACACCGCTGAAACCCTAGGTTCGGACATAATTCAGAAAAAATGCAATTGCAAAGACACCAGACTAGCAAAGTAAATAAGTATTTAACTAAATATTATTAAGTCAGCAAAGAGAAAGGAATGTTAATGCAGATATCTTTCAATCTTAACCTTGAGCTTAGCAAGTATATAAAGGATATACAATACAAAGAAAAATCACAATAAATCAAACAGTGATAACCAATAGGCCCTGAAATGACCCCAGGTATAAAAGGGAAGAGAAAGACCTATCTGTATTAGGCTGCTTCCTTAACTGGTTGCCGACCAGCCACAGCAGTTTTACTGAGGCAGAATGGCATGGCTCGGCGAAACGGCGTTACCTTATGTTGCATCACCTTTTGGCCACAGCGCGGTGCCTGGAGCCGATGTGAATGCCCAGCGGATGCGTGTAAACACACACATCCCGGTTTCTCAGGGGAGACGAGACAGATCGTGTGTTCATACTATGTATGAACACCAATCTCTCTCCCCCTAGACAGTCCCACCCCCCCTACAGTTAGGACACACCTAGGGAAAACAGTTAACCCCTTGATCGCCACCTAGTGTTAACCCTTTCCCTACCAGTGACATTTAAACATTAATCAGTGCATTTTTATAGCACTGATCACTTTTTTCTTTTCATTAATTTCGATGGGCTGCTCTATGCACAACAAATGCCAAAAAGTAGCTTATGGGTTAGAGTGCCTTGTTCTCTATAGCTGCAGAAGCACATGGGGGATACTGATGGGGTAAACTTAGACATGCGGTCCAGGGTCATTTACCCCTGAGAAAAAAAGTTTGTAGGCATTTACTTGGGCAAAGATGTTCTGGGAGCATTTGGAGGGGGCTAACCAAATCTTAGTCAACGTGGCTTGGTCGGGGTTTTGCCTAGGTCAGCCGCCCACTTCACTATATAAGAGGGTGGACCGGAGCCTGTTGAGTTAATCAAAGATGTGTAAAGATCTGAGACATGACCTTTCAAGTAGGGGTTGTTTCGGCAACAATTTTCAAAAGAAGTGTTTGAGTGGCCCCTTATGGCAACAAAGCAGGCTACAAACATGATAATTAAGTTGGCTATAGTGATAGGATTCATTGGCCGGCAGTATGGAATAATTTTTGGAGATATTGTACAGTCAAAGTTTTTGTCCTTAGCAAAGGTTTTGGGTATGGAAAGTTCATGAGAGAGGTCTTACAATAAGCTCTTAGAATTAGATAAATGCCTTAGAAAACCTGTGTTTTGTAATACCAAAGCAAGGAGCACAATCCAGTTATATGTGATCCACCACCAAGGCACTAATATAATACTTCATGTGGAAATCATTCAATCTTAATTAAAGCACTAAGAACAGTTTTTTGCCAAGATATGGCAGTTGTCAGCCTTGAAGAAGAAATTTCCATTCTATAGAGTTAGGCATGTATGATTAAATTACTTGTTTGCTTCTGAGGCATATCCTCACAGTGTGTGTTTGCACTATTTTTTTTAAATACATTTTTATTGAGAACACTTTTAGTTAAGAAAAGGCAATACAAAACATGCATTCAGATAACATCTTTCCACAACAGCAAATAACAATGAGCTGTAAAGATACACATTATACAGTTGCATTCTATGCATTCACATAGGATGACAGTTAACAAATACAAGAAGAGGTCAAACAAGTCAAAACAATGCATAATGCATGACATTGTTACCTAATAGTTTTCAGAGTAGTACAATATTTAAAAGTATCCCCATATAACTAACTGGTCAGTCATGATGCACTTTGTGTTCTTTTGCTGTTTGGTCCCCCAGTAGTGGGCAGTCCTGGATGATGCAGAGAGTGGTGATGACATGATGACATTAGTGCCACTCACAGTATCAATACATTGTGAGTGCCACAGTCTTTCCTTAGTCTTCAATGTTGAATGGCACTGGGTGTCATTTAGTTCAGAAGGCTGAGGACATCTTGCGGCTAAGCAGTGGTACTGCAGGGGAGAGCTTTAAATTGAAGTTGAGTATTGCAGCCCCAGCTGTTTTTTTTATGTTAGGTATCATGATGGGGACATTAAAAAAATGTCCCAGAGTTGGGCTTTAGGTTAAGAGTTTGATTCATAGGTTTTGTTTAGCTTTGGTAAACAGTGTAAGGGTTGGCATAAGTTAAGAATCATGTGTGTTTGGGATGCAATCACTCAGAAGCCTACAAAGCTGGATAGAACCTTAGATGCTACTTCAACTGCATTACAGTAAAGCATGGGTGCTCACGCTGTGGCCCTTTAGCTGTTGCAGAGCTACAAGTCCCATAAGGCATT
Source organism: Lithobates clamitans (assembly GCA_037952925.1). Lineage (NCBI taxonomy): Eukaryota > Metazoa > Chordata > Amphibia > Anura > Ranidae > Lithobates > Lithobates clamitans. Next base: position 12,324,226 of record JBBGZY010000190.1, read on the forward strand.
GCAAGGCTGACAGTTACAAGCATGATTCTCAAAAGCAGAGGCATGATGGGACTTGTAGCTCTGCAACAGATGGAAGGTCACAGGTTGTTTATGTAGAGGCTTTCTTTGCACATAAGCAATTATGGTGTTATCTGGTTGGGGAATATCATAATGAAAATATCATTATCTAGGTTATGAAACAAGTTAGCACATGCCACTCTCATAAAAGGGCACTGATATTATACATGAGCCATATTGTATAAGAACTTTTAAGAAAAATTGAGATATATGAACACCTTTATATGGCAGAGTAAAACCTTGTCAAATTGTTGATTTATAGATACTTCCGACTATAAAAAAAGGGGGTTAATGTCGCTATTCATATATAATAAATCAATTTAAAAAAAAAAAAAAAAAAAAAAGGGGTTGATGTCGCTATTCATATGCAATAAATCAATTGTGACATATTAATCATACCATTAACATAAATCCTATAAAAATGCATATATGTGATCATGTGCAAAATATTAATATTAGTACCACCACTAAATAAGTATCAGAATTAGTCCTTCAACAAAAATGACAGCAGACTTCAATCCTCCAGACCACAAAGTCGATACCAATCAGACATAATCCTAAGTGGAAAATAGAGATGAAGTGAGGCTTGTACTGCTGACACTGTATTGGGACCTTGGAAGCCGCAAACCTCGCGTTCCACCATAAGGTAAAAGAAAAATAGATATAGTGTAATCCTGTGAGACATACGATCAATTGCGCATAGCAGCGCTACTCACGGAACAGAAAAGCAGAGCAGGCATTCAGATTGTGTCAGTGTTCGCCGCTGATCAGCGTGCATTCCACTGACTGCAGGAAGTGATGTCACTGGTTCTCAGGCGTAAGCCGGATGTTGCGTCAATGCATTTCGCCCCTCCCCCAGGGCGTCATCAAAGACTGGGGGAGGGGCGAAACGCGTCGACGCAACATCCGGCTTACGCCTGAGAACCAGTGACATCACTTCCTGCAGTCAGTGGAACGCACGCTGATCAGCGGCGAACACTGACACAATCTGAATGCCTGCTCTACTTATCTGTTCCGTGAGTAGCGCTGCTATGCGCAATTGATCATATGTCTCACAGGATTACACTATATCTATTTTTCTTTTACCCTATGGTGGAACGCGAGGTTTGCGGCTCCCAAGGTCCCAATACAGTGTCAGCAGTACAAGCCTCACTTCATCCCTATTTTCCACTTAGGATTATGTCTGATTGGTATCGACTTTGTGGTCTGGAGGATTGAAGTCTGATGTCATTTTTGTTGAAGGACTAATTCTGATACTTATTTAGTGGTGGTACTAATATTAATATTTTGCACATGATCACATATATGCATTTTTAGAGGATTTATGTTAATGGTATGATTAATATGTCACAATTGATTTATTGCATATGAATAGCGACATCAACCCCTTTTTTTTTTTTTTAAATTGATTTATTATATATGAATAGCGACATTAACCCCCTTTTTTATAGTCACATTTTTATAAGTAACTTCACCTCTGTTAACCAATAATCTTATTTTTAAAATAATTTTTTTTGTAGAGGTTGCCAGCACAGGTTTTATTTGTATTATCACTCTAAGTCACAGCACTTGTATCCAGCAGCTGCAACACTATTATATATTTAAATATTGAAATATTTTTTGCGAGCGCTGTTTTATACACATATACATTATAGATACTTCCGGGCAGCATGTTTTAGACCATGCCCAAGGGCAAGACAAATATTTTTTTCTATACATAACATAAAAGTGCTATGGCTCATGAAAAAAGTATTGCATGATTAGTAGAAGGGAATAGCAGTACTGAGATTGAATGCTATGGGATTCCAATAAACATGAGTAAATTGACTTGCTTTGCTTGCGTTCAGAAAGTACTCCAGATAGGTAATATGATTCTTAGATTGTTGCAGCCCAGAGCCAGAATTCTTCAACAGCAGCTCTATTCTCTATGTGAACAAGAGACAAAACTAAACTTATCAAGCTGTTCTGAGCTGTTCTGAGCTTCCCACTTGGTTGCTGGAGTCAAATTTTCCACTGCTAAAGACAGCAGTTTTCAAAGCAAGGCACTGGGAATGGGAAACCAGTTCTAATCAAAATGTAATAAACGATCCTGTATTGTATGTTATTATGTATGTTTTAAAAAGGAGTCTTTTTACTGTGAAATTCTATGTGCAGATTTTACAGTAGCATAAATATAAACTAATTTTGGGAAATATTGTCATAAAATACAGACTACAGACATGGGTAGACTTATACTTTTTGCCCTCTCCTGTGAGTAATAAACTAACAAGATCAGAGACATCATAGTCAGACAAGACAATAAATTTTAGGGAGAAGAGATGTTAAAAGACTGGTTGCATGACCTGAATTAGCACATCTAGAACCAAAATACTAACAGTAGTAGGTGATAGTGGGGTTGATTTACTAAAGGGAAATAGCAAGTGCAGTTGCTCCAGAGCTTAGTAGATGAGGTAAAGCTTAATTTTGCAAAGAATACCCAATCAAATGCAAGGAAAAAAAACAGCATTTTTGCTTGAACATAACTGGAAGTCAGCAGGGACTTGGAAAGTGCAACTGCATTTTGCAAAGTGCACAGTCTATTTGCCTTTAGTAAGTCAACCCTATGTGTCCTACTCTTTTAGTAACTTGCACCAGAACCAATTACCTACCATGCCATTCATTGATAGCAGGCTTGGCCAATGCTGCCTACATCTATAATGCATTAGTTACCTTTATCTGTGCCATCTTTAAGAAATATTTCCAATAGATCTTATGATTGAACATGTATCTGACCTTGGAAAATGTGTTAATGTTATGCTTGTTCTGTATGTAATGCTTTTCTGGTTTTATTATTAACCTTTTTGAGCATAAGGTTTCAAATAGGGCTAAATGTTGCTCCTGACAGCAGCAAATAAGTAATACTGTCCTACTTAAACCAGATGTTCTCCATTAGCAACCTGATAATCCCTAATACTAGAAGCCTAAAGTCCATCATCTGCAGCACCAGTTGATGTGCATTCTGCAGAATCAATGGAAATTATCCAGATTACGATGGATCCTCATTAAATTACTGAACTCATGTAATGTATTGCTATCTCATCCTGTTGAAGCCATTAAAAGGACTTAGCGAGAGTAATGGTATCCGTCATTGCACAGGGGTTCATATATACATCATGTACGTAAAACGAAATAAGATAGGCACAATTTTTTTTCCATTAGCACAAGCGAAAAACTGTAGATATAAAGATTTGCTCTTTCATATGATTACAGTCTTGATATCGTTGCCTAGTCTCACTTACAATCTAGAAAAGAAAGTAACTGAGCAATGAAATTTTACAATAAACGTGCCTTATACATAGTGGGGAACAAGACACCAGTATGTAATCATGCCTGCACAAATATATTGAATGCAAAGTATAGTGTATTTTTAGTGGGAATGTATTTTGCTATTTACAGCGCTTGTTCTACTTCACATGGGGGGGGGGGCAATGTGATAGCTGTATGCTCAAATACGGTCATGGTCATCCTCCTCCATATTCACTTTGATATGATATTTTATTACGTTATGCTGTAAGAAAATGGTGCTCTAATATACCAGGAGTACGTTCTATTCTCAGTCACATTACTATTTATTTCATTATTTTATGAGTTGATAGAAGAAAAGTCAAGTTTTAAGGATCTAGTGGGATGGATGCGTGGTGAGAGAATGCATCATCCCTGCATTAAAAGTCAATAGTGATACCCACAGTGAGATCCAAGTTAGAGTGATTTTAAAGTTTAACTAACGGGCAATTTTTTGTTTTGTTTTGGAGTCAAGATGGATTGTGTCTTTTCCGCACATTAGATTAAGTCACCCTCTCTATTTGTCCTGTTTACCATTATCATCAAAAGTGAAAGAAAAAGAAAAACCCCAAAGATTGGGTTGTCCCAAGAAACGTAATCGAGGGGGAATCTTCCAATGGGGCTGCTAGTGCTGATGGCCTGGGGGGCCCCAAGGGATTCCTTTAATCTGCAGGAATTTGTTTTGGCTATGGGACAGGAAGTGAAGGTAAATCTCCCCAATGGCAAAAAAAAAAATGACTGGGGTTATTATCTTCCCTTACTTTATCCAAAATGAAAAAAAAAAGTTTTGCCTATAGTTCTACTTTAAGGTCAGACAACATTGTTATTTGAGCCTTCCAATGTCAGAAAACAGAGGGTGCCATAAGCTGGTAAAGAACTGACTTAAACCATGCGTCAGAGTTCCTGCTGCGATCTTTGACGATTAGTTACTCTACAATGCTTTAAGCTGCATAAGTCAGTGGCAGATTTATTAACCACTTAAGCCCCGGACCATTTGGCTGGCCAAAGACCAGAGCACTTTTTGCGATTCGGCACTGCATTTCTTTAACTGACAATTTCGCAGCCACGCGATGTGGCTCCTGAACAAAATCAATGTCTTTTTTTCCCCATGAATAGAGCTTTCTTTTGGTGGTATTTGATCACCTCTGCGTTTTTTATTTTTTCTGCTATAAACAAAAAAAGAGTGACAATTTTGAAAAGAATGCATTATTTTATACTTTTTGCTATAATAAATATCACCAAAAAATATATCAAACACTTTTGACATGATCAGTGCGATTAAAAATGCACTGATTACTGTAAAAATACCACTGGCAGTGAAGGGGTTAACACTAGGGGCAGTGAAGGGGTTAAGTGTGTCATAGTTTGTGTTCTAACTGAAGGGGGATGGGGACTGGGCAGGGAAGATAACAGATTGTCTGTTCATACTCTGTATGAACAGACGATCTGTCAGTTCTCCCCTCAGAGAACCAAAAACTGTGTGTTTACACACACAGTTCTGGGTTCTCTGTGTGCCCCGAGCGATCGCGGGAGCCCGGCGCGCGAGCCCCCTAGTGGCCACAGGGCGAAGCAACCGTGCCATTCTGCCGCAGTACAACTGCGGCGGCTGGTCGGCATGTGGTTAAAGCCCCATTCAGAATTTTGTGGCGCAGCATGGTGCATTACCACACATTATGTTAAGGTAGCCCATGTATTTGAATGGGCTTCCAGTGAACCACAATGGATGAAAAAACACAATTTCACTATTTTTCACGTCACAGAGCACCGCTCTACATTGTAGTGCATTACCATGAGTTGTGTTGAATTGAGACACAGTTGCATTTTTTTATAGTACATTTGGATGGAATTAAAAATTACAGTGACCACAATGCACTCACGCATGCATGGTACCATGGTAATGTATGGTGGCCTACCATACATTCTAGCAATGTTCATGTACCACAGGTCATAGGCGTGCGGGCGCGGGCTGGCAGTGCAGCTTTTTTCTATAGTAGCCACTTCTGTTAACTTTCACAGCACTGGAAGCTAGCTGTTCAGGTTAATATGCAGCAGCTGAGAAGGTGGCACTGCAGGGATAATTTTTAGCTGAAGCAGCCATCTGCAAGTAATGGGATACACATTTAATGTTTTTAGTGCTGTATTAAAAAAATACCAAACTATGTCAATTCTGTTCTTTTAATAATTATTTTTAACATATAAGAAAAAAAGCTGCGCTTTGTATAAGCGATCATAAATAGTGACCTAAAGAGTATTCGTCTAGCATGAACAACTCCCTGTGTCACACTAACAGTTAAATACAATCACAAATGAAATGTGCTAAATTAAAACAACAAAAAAAATTATATAATGAATATATAAAGGGATTATTGTATACATATAAAGTGTATATAGTAGAGTCACGCCCAATGGGCTAATGAAACTAATTCCCACTGAAAGTTCAGATCATAGTGATTTTCCAAGTGGTGATATCTTAGCCCTCCAAACGTTAGTGACATGTGTCCACAACACCATGGGAGATGTGATAAAGTGCGACAGGAAAGTTCCTCCACCAATGATATCAAAGCCGCTTACCAGTTTTTATGATCTCTTGTTTAAGGAGATTGTGAATGCCTGTGGCTCTTATCCCCAGCCATGGGTCTTTAAAGCTGGGAAGGTTGGATGGTACTGGATTCTCTATATGGGATATCCTCTGTGCAGTAGATACACGCTCATTCCCCAAGAAAAAATAGGAAGGTATCCATAGCGTAATTCGTTTTAAAATTGCGTTTATTAAAAGTTAAAATATTGCACTTACAATTTTGTCATGTATAAGAAGTGTTTAAAAGACACAAGCCGGCCGGCTCTCATTAGCTGCCCGTAGCTTCCGGGTTCAGCGCGGTATATGGTGACGTCAGGACGCCAACCCTCCCTACGCCGTTTTGTCAAAGATGATGTCTTCCAGGGGCACCTGGAAGTTACGGGCAGTTAACGAGAGCTGGCCGGCTCGTGTCTTTTAAACGCTGTAAATGTACATCCCTATTCCCAATACATACTAAAAAGACCTATAGTCTAAAGAGGACATAGGTGGCCACCGTCTTCCAATTTTACCATACAAATCTCTCACTCTCACACACACATACACATACAGATCTCAGTCGATCGTAAGATCAACAGAGATTGTAAATGTGAGAATCAAATGACCAGGGAAAATGTCAATGATTTTGTCACTTAATAGAATGTCTTTGTACATTGTGCCTTTGTACAGTGGTACTCTACACTATTTTCCCCAGCTGATCATAATCTTGTGGCTGTTCCTAAGCTTCTGAAATTATCTATCTATCTATCTATCTATCTATCTATCTATCTATCTATCTATCTATCTATCTATCTATCTATCTATCTATCTATCTATCTATCTATCTATCTATCTATCTATCTTACAGGCATTGCAACTAATTATGACTCAACACAACCTCCTTAACCAAGATCTTTGCAATAAATCATACTTTGTCACATTTTCTCTCCCTAAAACAAAATCTAGGGTGAAGGTTTTGACTGTTGTATTGTACCCAAAATAAAAAAAGGACCAGGTAAACCTGAATTTCTAGTGCTGGTAGAGATATATGTAAATAATAAAAAAATAAATAAATAAAACTAAACATTCTGTAGACAACCCAAACATGAAAAAGCTGGAACCGTTGTCATTTTTTTTTTTGCTGCCTTTATCTCTGGTGGGTAATTTGGTATCACTCAGTTTCTATTTTTTTTTTATGCTAGTTACTGGTTTTTGTATTTTGTCTAGAACTCTCCTTTAGAGATTTAACATTTGGTAGACCTAAAAACAGAGTAGCAATATTTAAGAATCTCTTGATAACTAACTAAAACAGATGGTCAGGAAAAAAATATAATCAAAGCTCCCAGGGAAGATCTTACATTGTAGGTCTTCATCTGCCTTAGTCATTTCCCACAGTGCCAGCCTATTTCTATTTTAGTCAAAGAAGACATGAACATGAAAAGAAAAGCAGACACGATAACACTATCATCAAGGGATATAAATGAATTGCAATTAACATCAGCTTTCATCACATGGAAATTTTTGTATGCGTATTAACATACATAATATATATATATATAAATATATACAGATATATTGGGGCTGATTCATTAAATTGAACCCTCCCTCCAAACAAGCTTTTATATTTAAGTTTTAGAGAGAGTGTTGAATGGTTATAACCTGTGTCTGATTTGTATTGCTGCCTGATTTCCCTTTGTAGAGAATTAACCTCACTTCCTGTGCTTTGTTAACAGGTCAGGAAAAGTGGAGGATTCTCCCTATGAGACACACCTATAATAAATCCTGCTTTCTTTTTAGTTCAGTGATGAAAGTCTAAAACCTCTATAAATAAGAGATGAGGAACATTACAGTGCTGTTCCTCTCTCATGCTTTCATTCGCTCCCTTTGTTTTTCACTTATTTATGTTTTGCACTGTACAATTTATGAATACATAATTTAAGAATAACTACAATTAAAAAATACTTGGTCACATGGTGAAAATGTGAAAGTCTCCACTGGGGCCATAGGGAGCAATTAAAGCTTGGCACAGGAGCTAACCTTTCTCTACTTTGTCCAAAACTGAACAAAACATTATCTGGAGTCACACTTTAAACCTTAGGAAAAGTAGCACAACATTATAGTTGGTGGCTCCAGTGACCAATCCAAATTCTTCTTTAGGGTGAGGTCTGAATAATTGCAAATGTTCAGAAACACTCAAATGTTTATCTAGTGTAAGTGTATTTAAATTTTTTTTGGTGGGAGGGCCAGAAGAGTTGTCAATAGGGATGAGCTCGATGTTCGGGTCGAACATAAGTTCGACCTGAACATCGACCTTTCCAACAGACCATCCAACAGACCATCCACTGGGTTACTGGGTCTTGAGGATGGACCACTGGCCAGAACTTGCTCAATATGCAATTGAGCTGCTGGGCTGTCCTGCATCCAGCGTTCTTTCTGAACGCACATTCAGTGCTGCTGGAGGGTTTGTAACGGATCATAGAGTGTGCCTGTCGACAGACTCCGTTGATAGGCTCACATTCATAAACATGAATCCGTCTTGGATCAGCAGCTATCAAGCACCTGATGCTGAAGTAACTGATTGATTTTTCTATGTATGTGGGATCCCTTAAAGACTGCCTATGCTGCGTGACTATCCTATTCCTCCTCATTCTTGTTGATGTTAGCTTCCAACAATATTTTTGGTTTAGGGCATTACCACCACTGCCTAAGGCCCTATTTTTCTGCCCCTGTTTAACAGGGTCATGTAATTAAAATTTTTGATATGATATTTCACAGCAGGGCCCGTTCCTGTGCCCAACAAGAGTATCTGTGAGGGGTTACAGTGTTGTGGCACCACCACCACCACCCAAGGCTGAATTTTTCTGCCCCTGTTTAATAGGGGCATGTAATTACAATTTTTGATCTAATATTTCACAGCAGGGCCCTTTCCTGCGCCCACCAAGTATAACTGTGAGGTGTTACAGTGTTGTGGCACCACCACCACCCAAGGCCCAATTTTTCTGCCCCTGTTTAACAGGGGCATGTAATCACAATTTTTGATATAGTATTTCACAGCAGGGCCATTTCTGCGCTCACCAAGAGTAACTGTGAGGGCTTACAGTGATGTGGCACCACCACCACCACCAAAAGCCTAATTTTTCTGCCCCTGTTTAACAGGGGCATGTAATTACAATTTTTGATATGGTATTTCACAGCAGGGCCCGTTCCTGCGCTCACCAAGAGTAACTGCGAGGGCTTACAGTGTTGTGGTACCACCAACACCTAAGGCCCAATTTGCTGCAGAGTATATAGGGCAGGCTGTATAGCATATATACTTCTGTTCAGAGTATATAGTGCCTGGGGGCCCACACGCCATTTTTTTTTTAATTTCGGTGCGGGGTTCCACTTAATATCCATACCAGACCCAAAGAGCCTGGTAATGGGCGGGGGGGGGGACCCATGCCATTTTTCTCAATGATTTTCATCTATATTGCCGGGACCCGACAATACATTACAGCCGCAAGCAGTTTTAAATTACTTTTTCCTTTAGAAATGTCATTTTGCTGTGGTACTGTTCTAAACACGGGAAAACTGTGCCACTTTACAGGCATACTATAGACACCCCCCAGGCACGATATTTAAAGGAATATTTAATTTTTATTTTTTCACTTTAAGCATTCTTAAAATCAGTGCTCTCAAAAAAAGTCAATTTTTAAAACTTTTTTTTGCATTGATACATGTCCCCTGGGGCAGGAACCGGGCCCCCAAACACGTTTTATGGCAATAACCTGCATATAAGCCTTTAAAATTAGCACTTTGGATTTTTTACGTTCGTGTCCCATACACTTTAACGGTGTTTGCGTGCTCTAACAAACTTTTTGCATGTTCGCATTTTCTGCTGCGAACCGAACCGGGGGGTGTTCAGCTCATCCCTAGTTGTCAACAAAACAATTGTTCCTTTTGGAGGATTTCCCCTTGCCTTCTAATGACATTTTGAAATTCCAATCACTTTTAGTCCTAATTGCTAATTCTAGGAGAACCAGAGAGGGGAAATCTCCCCAGCAGAGCCCAGAAATAAAAGTTTGCCAAGGGTCTTAACACTTCCCTTCCCTCTGTTCAAAACTAATCCAAAACTCTAACATAACTAATTTGCTAAAACGACATAAAATGATAATGACGATGATTTACATTATATACACAGAAAAAAAGACAAAGGGGTTTACATTTTCTGTGATTAAATATCCAGTAAATTATTGATGTGAGTCTAAAACACAATACACTTTACTGTTAACCACTTCAGCACCGGAAGGAAGGCACTTTTTACAATTTGGCACTGCGTCGCTTTAACTGCTAATTGCGCGGTCATGCAATGCTGTACCCAAACAAAATTTGTGTCCTTTTGTTCCCACAATTAGAGCTTTCTTTTGATGGTATTTGATCACCTCTGCGTTTTTTATTTTTTGCGCTATAAACGGAAAAAGACCGAAAATTTTGAAAAAAAATGATATTTTCTACTTTTTGTTATAAAAAAATCCAATAAACTCAATTTTAGTCATAGATTTAGTCCAAATGTATTCAGCCACATGTCTTTGGTAAAAAAATGTCAATAAGCGTATATTTATTGGTTTGCGCAAAAGTTATAGCGTCTACAAACTAGGGTACATTTTCTGGAATTTACATAGCTTTTAGTTTATGACTGCCTATCTCATTTCTTGAGGTGCTAAAATGGCAGGGCAGTACAAACCCCCCCCAAATGACCCCATTTTGGAAAGTAGACACCCCAAGGAAATTGCTGAGAGGCATGTTGAGCCCATTGAATATTATTTTTTTTGTCCCAAGTGATTAAATAATGACAAAAAAAAAAATACAAAAAGTTGTCACTAAATGATATATTGCTCACACAGGCAATGGGCATATGTGCAATTGCACCCCAAAATACATTTAGCTGCTTCTCCTGAGTATGGGGATACCACATGTGTGGGACTTTTTTGGGAGCCTAGCCGCGTACGGGGCCGAAAACCAAGCACCGCCTTCAGGATTTCTAAGGGCGTAAATTTTTGATTTCACTCCTCACTACCTATCACAGTTTTGAAGGCCATAAAATGCCAGGACAGTTCACCCCCCCAAATGACCCCATTTGGAAAGTAGACACCCCAAGCTATTTGCTGAGAGGCATGTTGAGTCCATGGAATATTTTATATTTTGCCACAAGTTGCAGGAAAATGACAAACTTTTTTTTTTTGCACAAAGTTGTCACTAAATGATATATTGCTCAAACATGCCGTGGGAATATGTGGAATTACACCCCAAAATAAATTCTGCTGCTTCTGCTGAGTATGGGGATACCACATGTGTGGGACTTTTTGGGAGCCTAGCTGCATACGGGGCCCCGAAATCCAATCACCGCCTTTAGGATTTCTAAGGGCGTACATTTTTGATTTCACTCCTCACTACCTATCACAGTTTCAAAGGCCATAAAATGCCAAAATGGCACAAACCCCCCCAAATGACCCCATTTTGAAAAGTAGACATGCCAAGCTATTTGCTGAGAGACATGGTGAGTATTTTGCAGCTCTGATTTGCTTTTGAAAATGAAGAAAGAAAAGAAACATTTTTTTTTTCTTTTTTCAATTTTCAAAACTTTGTGACAAAAAGCGAGGTCTGCAAAATACTCACCATACCTCTCAGCAAATAGCTTTGGGGGTCTACTTGGGGTCATTTGGGGGGGGGGGTTGTGCCATCTGAGCATTCCATAGCCTCCGAAACTGTGATAGGCAGTGAGGAGTGAAATCAAAAATTTACACCCTTAGAAACCCTGAAGGCGCTGCTTGGTTTTTGGGGTCCCGTATGCGGCTAGGCTCTCAAAAAGTCTCACATATGTGGTATCCCCGTACTCAGAAGAAGCAACAGAATGTATTTTGGGGTGTAATTTCACATATTCCCATGGCATGTTTGAGCAATATATCATTTAGTGACAACTTTGTGCAAAAAAAAATGTGTCTTTTTCCCGCAACTTGTGTCACAATATAAAATATTCCATTGACTCGATATTCCTCTCAGCAAATAGCTTGGGGTGTCTACTTTCCAAAATGGGGTCATTTGGGTGGGGGGGTTTGAACTGTCCTAGCATTTTATGCACAACATTTAGAAGCTTAGGTCACACATCACCCACTCTTCTAATCACTTGAAGACAAAGCCCTTTCTGACACTATTTGTTTACATGAAAAAATAATTTTTTTTTGCAAGAAAATTACTTTGAACCCCCAAACATTATATTTTTTTAAAGCAAAGGCCCTACAGATTAAAATGGTGGGTGTTTCATTTTTTTTTTCACACAGTATTTGCGCAGCGATTTTTCAAACGTATTTTTTTGGGGGAAAAAAAACACACTTTTTTTAATTTTAATGCCCTAAAACACACTATATTGCCCAAATGTTTGATGAGATAAAAAAAGATGATCTTAGGCTGAGTACATGGATACCAAACATGACATGCTTTAAAATTGCGCACAAACGTGCAGTGGCGACAAACTACATACATTTTTAAAAGCCTTTACAGGTTACCACTTTAGATTTACAGAGGAGGTCTACTGCTAAAATTACTGTCCTCGATCTGACCTTCGCGGTGATACCTCACATGCATGGTGCAATTGCTGTTTACATTTGACGCCAGACCAACGCTTGCGTTTGCCTTTGTGCGAGAGCAGGGAGGGACAGGGGTGCTTTTTTTTTTTTTTTTTGCTCTTTTACCTTATTTTTAAACTGTTCCTTTCATTTTTCTTTTTTATCATTTTTATTGTTATGTCAGGGAATGTAAATATCCCCTATGATAGCAATAGGTAGTGACAGGTACTTTTTTTTGAAAAAAATTGAGTTTATTAGACCCTAGATCTCTCCTCTGCCCTCAAAGCATCTGACCACACCAAGATCAGTGTGATAAAATGCTTTCCCAATTTCCCAATAGCGCTGTTTACATCTGGCAAAATCTAAGTCATGAAATGCTTGTATCTTCTGGTTTCTTATGCCATAGAGATGATTGGAGCCATTCTGGTCTCTGATCAGCTCTATGGTCAGCTGGACGATTTACCGTGTGAAGATATATAAAATATAGGAACCCATATCTTCATGTATATTCAGAGTTCTCCTTTTTTATTAAAATATATATTTCTGTATTTTTTAAGAATCTGTGTTCCAGTAAACAGTTTCTGAATTCTCTCGGTATTGCAACACATGTGGCTGGGTTGACCAAAACATCTAAATGTTCTGCCAATGATTCTCGGAATATGAAGATAGGGAAAGATGTTGACATAAAAAGTCCCTGTTCAAATGTCAACTTAACCTCTTTTCCAGTAATTATTTCTTGTAATTATTTCTCCCTTTTCTGTCAAAACAACTGTCAAAACAACTTATCAGTTTGAAATATTCTAGGTTATGATGACCCCTAAAAATTGGACTTTTGTGGCCAAAATCGTTAGCCAAGCTGCATTCTCAGGTTCCCTGTTGGGACAGGAGAGCCAGAGAAAAACATGGAAGACGGTGGGAGGGGGGACATTACCTCCCACTGCTTGTAAAAGCAGTCTAGAGGCTAATTAGCCGCTGGGATTGCTTTTACATGAAAGCCAACTGCTGGCCGAAAAGAATGATACCAAGATGATACCTAAACCTGCAGGCATCATTCTGGTATAATCACTCAAAGTCCAGCAACATACCAGTACGTTGCTGGTCCTTGTTGGGCATATATTGTAATCTTTTTTTTCATGCAGCCTGTGGGCTGAACGAAAAAATGAGATTGATTGGTGGGTATGCCCACCATTAGAATACCTCTCTTCATCCGCCCACTTCTAATGATGGGCATACATGCACCATTTACAGTATATATGCCGAAGCATGGGGGCATCTGCCCCAAAAGTTAGGAGCAAATCGCTCTTCCGCCCCTGCTGCCCCCATGCTTCAGCGCTTTATGTATCGTGGGAGCATACACTGTTGCTGTCAAGATAAATAAATCCTCGCTGCAGCTGAATGGCATACCTGAATACAAAAAAATGGTTAACAATAAAACACAGTAAACAGTAAAGTATAAAAAATTGCATACCTGAAAAGCAAACATGATAAAACATAATAACAATAAAACATTGCAGAATAGAATACAGTAAAAAAGAGCAGAATAGTAGAGAGAGAACAATAAAACAACAACTATTTTTGGTTTTTTTACTTTATATTTTTTTGTGGGTTTTTTTTGTTTTTTTTTACACTTTTTTTTGTAACTGTAACTTTTATAACTGTAACCGGTTCCAGGTTTGGGTCTCTCAAAATGCCATGGCATCTTGGGAGACCCTGTGAAAGTTTGCCTAGTCTGTGCAATGCTGTACCCTACGCTAATACTCAACTAGTGTATGGTAGCGTTCAAAACATTCAATAATGCAAAGACCAGGATTGTCAGGACAGGAGGGACAATAATAGCGGGTGTCACGCCTATATCCGCGCTTGCTGCAGACGCAACATCTTTTTTGGGGGGGTTCGTTGGGTAGGGTTACTCGGGAGGACATAAAGAAAATGCCTCTCATGCAGCCGACTGCATTTAGTTGGGGATGTGAATGGGGGAAGTACGGGTGCTGCGGAAGTGGTGGGTTCCCAATTAGGATTGGGGAATGCAGCAGGAAGGGCACTATGAGCACGACGGGCCTGTGTTTGTCTTCTTCTTGGTGGCAGCGGGACACTACTTGTGCTTGCCACCTCACCAGCTTGAACTGCACTTATGGGACTCGCCACGTCACCAAGTGTTACTGCAGTGCTGGTTTGACTAAGACCGGGGTGTACTAGGCCGCTGGTGCTTGCCAGTTCACCAAAACGCTACCAAAAAAACTGTCAGCGATCGCAGGGATCAGGCCTGACTCTGCGAACGCTGCAGTTATGTGTTTAGTGTTTTGTAAGTGACAGTGATCGATCGATACTGCACTTGGATGGGCTGGGCTGGGCAGGGCCGGGCGGAGGGGCAAAATGCAGGTGCTAGAAGGTATCTGGGCTGATCCTGCTAACACTGCATTTTTGGGAAACCTAAACTGCTGGGGACGCTAGTATAGATCTGATCAAATCAGATATTGATCCTTTAAGATACTATACTACTAAGGGAGGTGTATGGTGCGTGCGTGGGTGTTAGCGGTACTGGCACTAACCTGACGCTGCCTGGGGCGACGCAGACCCTATCTGACCCTAAAACCTAACTTATATCACCGCCGGGTGATCAGGGGGCTAAACCTTTATTAAGTAATAAACGGCGGGTGCCCTGACACTATAAAAAATAAACTAACTAACCAGCGTCACCCGTAACAGTTATACGGTGATCACTGGTGAAAGGGTTAACTAGGGGGCAATCAGGGGGTTAAAACCTTTAATAGGTAGTATATGGGGGTCCCTGACACTATAAAACGCTGACCTTCCTAACTAGCATCATCAGTGACACTAATACAGCGATCAGAAAAACGATTGCTTAGTGACACTGGCGATGGGGGGTGATCAAGGGGTTAAAACTTTATTGGGGGGTTAGGGGGTACCCTAGACCTAAAAGGGGCTAACACTAACTGCCCCACCACTTCTAACTCTGACAAACTGACACCAATGCAGTAATCAGAAAAAAAAACTGCTATTAGTGTCACTGTGATGGGGGGGTGATCAGGGGGTGATGGGGGGTGTAAAGTGTGCCTAGTGTGTTTTACTGTAAGTGTATGTGTTGTGCACTTACTCAGATGTCTTCTCTCCTCGGCGCCGGAGCGGAAAATACTGAGCCGAGGAGAGATGACATCACTTCCTCTGCCGCTGTTTACTATACAGCAGCAGAGGAAAATTCTCATTCGTTGGGAGCGATCGCGAGGGGGTGGCCACGAATGAGTGGTCTCCCCTTCAGCCAGGATCGCTCCCCTAATGATGCCGACTGCCTTGGGCACCGGGGGGCTGCAATGCGCCCCCCGCCCGCGGGAGGCAGATCATGTACCAGGTACGTGATTTTGACTGCCCGTGCCATTCTGCCGCAGTATATCTGCGTTAAGCGGTCGGCAAGTGGTTAACTGACCTGAATGCAAAAAAAAAAAAAAAAGCTCAAACCAGTTTTATAATTAGTTAAAAAAAAAGTTTGAATGCAGTTAGCTTACATATCAGCCTCTTGTAATACTTTGTACAACAGCTTTCAGTCTGGAGCCAGTCAAGCTCTACTGCAGTGCACATGTGCAGTTAATATGATTGTAAACCTTTTTTTAAATATTAAACACGTTATACTTACCTGCTCTGTGCAATAGTTTTGCACAGAGCAGTCCTAGTGCTGCTCTACTTGGGTTCCCCGCCAGAACTCCTGAATCCTAACCCTTGCTGAGTGCCCACCATAGCAAGCAGCTTGCTATGGGGGCACTCGTATGGGCTAGCTGTGCCCGGCCTCCCCCCCGCTTCCCTCTCACTGACTGTGATTAACAGCGGCAGGAACCAATAGCTCCTGCTGCTGTCTATGAGCCTATGAGGGGAGAGAGAGCTGAGGGAGTCCCTGTTTTCATGGACATCACTGGATCGAGAGCAGGTTTAAGTAAGTTTAAGCAGGGGCTTGGGGGGCTGCACTGAGAAGGTCTTTACTTTAATGCAGAAAATGCATTAAGGTAAAACAAGTTCAGTCTTTAGAACCACTTTAACAGCTTCTAGGAGGAGAGGACAGAATGAGTAGGGCAGAGTAAGGAGTCATTTGTGTGCTGTTGTTTAATTGTCCAAATAGCAGTCTGTGCTCTTGGCCAAGCTTTATTGCTGCTGTACTGGATGATAAACACTTGGCTCTGTTGTGCAGCAAGAATTCTTGATTAACAAGGTTGGCTAAAAAGAATGATGCATCATTTGACAAAACAATAATTGTCAGTAATTGATAGTGTCATCTTCTTCAGGTTTTAAGAATGCAAATGAATTATATGCATTCAATAAATAGCATACATTGTGTTTCAGAACTGTTCTGGCTTGGAAGTTCAAACCCCAACTTCAGTTCAGCTTATTTTAAAATTACCAAAACCAGACTCTTCAGCACTAGTGGCAACCAGCAGAGACACCATACATTCGATTAGGCCTCATGTATACTGCTGCTGGTAAACAGACGTTTAGGAGCAGTTGGGAATTTTTTTTAACTGCTCCTGAACTCTCCTCTATGTTATCTTATCAGTACATGTAAACAGGGTTGTTTACAGTAATTTCTAGGTATTTGAGCTTAGAGGCTTTTTTTGGAATGCAAAAAATGGGCTATGAAGCTGTGTTTGGAGGCATTTCAAGTGCCAAAAACTTCTAAATGCGGCTAATTGCGGTAACTCGTTTCGTTTACAGGCGTTTTTCTTTTTTGGCTATTTTGAAAAAAAAAAAAATATATATCTATATATATATAGATATATATATATATTTTTTTTAAATGCTTCTAAATGCAAACGCGGCATGTAAATGTGGCAAAACGGATGTTTTAAACTTGGGTTACTATCTGTCAAGTTAAATCATTGAGGAGAGGTTGTAAAAACGTCCCATGTACATGAAGCCTTACAATAGACCTCCTTGAATGTCTAAACCATATAAAGGATAGGCAGCTTACATTGCAGATAGAGACTTCTGTTGTATGTCAAGGAAAAGAAATGAAAATAAAATAGACAGATATATGGAGATAATATTTCAGATTTAGCATTCAACAGTTGCATCACCCTCCATGACTTCTGATATTCTCCTTTGTAAAAAACACAAAAAGAAACTGCACTATTAGAAATAGTTGACAAAAATAACAAATGTGACAGCTGCGACTCTACCGTGATATACTAAACACAATCACTAAATATGAAATACCAACAAGAGTTGCGCTATTAAGTGACAAAGAAAAACGGTTAAAGCAAATATTTATGTGACATAAATAAAGTCCACTTCGTGTAATATAAAATGAGTACTAATTCGTGTATGATCACACAACTCAGATCGCATGCTAAACATCCATCAAGTGCTCCAGCAGTATAGCCACCACCAAATAAATAGATTCCACGCTTACCTGGTTGTCTGGCCAGTGGATTATTTTTGAGCGCTCTTTTTATCTACAAAATGTGAGTGGAATTTGCATTGTTTTTATCAATAAACGTACCCATGGGGTTTTACACTATTGGAGCATTTCTTTGCATGTTTTCACAAGGTATGAGGGAATTCCCGAGGCATGATCAGTGGCACTAGTCCTGACCATCACCAGCTGAGGAATTGGAGGGATTTCTTTAAGAACCTAGGGCAGGGTGCCCTACGCCATTTGGTAAGTGTGGAATCTATTTGGTGGTGGCTATAAAGCTGGAGCACTTTTCATCAGATGTTTAGCATGTGAATTGATTTGTGTGGTTGTAAACGAATAATGACTCATCTTATATCACACAAAGTGGACTTTATTTATGTCACATACATTTTTGCTTTAACCATATTTCTTTGTCACTTAATACCTTTATTTGCCCTCTGTTACCAGTACCTGTCCCATCCTTATCGTTTAAATGTGCTTGGAATGATGGATTGTCCATTCAGTTGGATATGCAAAAATAAACATTAAAGTTTTAGTAGGGGACATTTAGGACCTTTAGAAGGCTGACAAAACAAATTCCCAGTTAGAAACCTCCATGTCCTGGCTTGTTGCTATGATGTGAAAACCATTAGATGCTCACTCCAAGCATTACAGGAGCCAAAACCAAGTGCTTTCACATTCTAGCAACAAGGTAGGTTGGGGGTGGTGCTAGCTGAGACTTTTTAATCTAGGCATCCAGGAGGTCCAAATGGCCTACAGGTATGACAACAAAATCAATGAAGATTTTGCAAATCTGCAGTTTTTTATATCTCCTGAAGCCTTCTTGACTGCACAGGCTTTTTTTCTGGAAAAGGTGATCTTCGTCTTTAAACTGTTTTCAACACTATTTCAACATGAACCATACTTCAGACATTTTCCTCAGAGCAGCCTTTCCCAGTACAGCAAAATTTATGCTCTCTCTGTGAATTTCCTCAATCCGTACTAGGGATAAGTCTGCTCTGCTGGGAGTGCTAACGAGTCTTCAGGAATAACACAGCCAAAGCTATTCCCCAGGGCAGGGCGTGCCCAAGATCTGGCCTACACAATGACGCAGTTCTCCCTCAGCACCAAGCAGATAAACAGAACTCCCCTTCTGTTTACAACCCAGCAACTAATATCAATTTCCAAATTCAAACAGCTTTGATCTTCTCCCACTCAAACTCCTTCCTGATTGCAGCTTAACGTCATCCACTCAGAAAGAGCATCTTTTGCAAAAAACTCTTGCCAGGAGAATAACATTATCCCTTAAAGGGACCCCTAATATGTATATCCCTTCAAAAAGATATCAAAATAAACAGGGCAGCAACGTTTGTGCTTTACCACTTGTACTTTAATGCATGATATTCTATTTTCCTAAAAGGATATTTATTAAAAAAAATAAAAAGGAAATAATAAGGCAAAATGTAAGATAACAAGCAAATGCAGCCTTTAGCAACATGTTTTAATGATGAACTGTTACATAAGATGGCAGATAAGCATACTAATAAAATATTATTTTTACAATGTTGGAATTTATGCTGTTACCACTAGATTGTGTGTGTGTGTGTTTTCTGAAGCTGTCATCTTTTGATGACCACAAAGGAAAGGTTAAAGCAATTAAGTAATCATTACCTAATTCAACTTTTCAATCACTATTTCTGTACCAGACTTGCTGGATTTCTGTTGTAGTTGAAAGTTGGCAGTTGTTCATCATAGCTAACATACACATTCTTAAGATCATACAGTATTCATAAAAAGAAAAGCCTGATTTAGCACAGAGAAGTAAAATATGTCTGTGAAGGTTCTCATTCATCCAGGTCATGGTTTAGCTAGTAGTAGTTGGTCACATTCAACTGGACATGTCCTGTAATGTTGAAGATGTTCCACCATTTTCTAAACGGTTTCTTAAGTTCCAATGTATATCCCAGTATTTTCATCCTTACAAGTAGCACAGTCACCTCGGTCCAATCTCTATGTAATGTGCAGTTGCAAAATCCAGTCCCTTGATGTCAGGAAGTTTGCAAAGGTGCTAATCCTTTGAATGACATGACTAAAGGTATGAACTGTTGTCAAATTGTGGGGGCAGAGATGTTAAATTAGCAATATGTGTGGATGATAGTTGAAGGGCCTCACCCCTGTTTAGGGATGGTTGTTCGAGTTTGATGAAGATTGACTGCTCTTCTCCCTCTTCTCTGTGCAGAATTTCCAGGACAGACCGGAGCAATTCTGATTTGTTAGCGCCTGCATAGTGAATCGCTCCAGTCTGCCCCAGAAGCACTTTACAGAGGGAGAAGAGTGAAAATACCCAGACCACCGGATTGACTACATGGGCACTGACAGTTTAGCATCCCTGCAGTTAAAGTGTTGTAAACCTCATACATGAAATATGAACAAAGCATATTCTTCTATAGTGTGTGCTTGTCTCAATTAAGAGCACAATGTGCCATGTCTGTCTGCTGATTTGTTTTCTGCTACCAGCATGAGTCCCTTCTGATAAGTTTTCCTGATACAAATGAAAAAAATGGTGACAGGGGAGGGAGCCCCAGCTGATTGACAACCACAGATCTGTCCCTGTGAGTTGTGTGAAGGGAGATGTATCTCGTCTCTCCAATCAGCTCTCAGAGTTCTCACTGAGCTCTACAGAGTGTAACTTCAGCTCTCCGCCCACTTTTTCCTGAACTCTCCGGCATACTTTATAAATTGGAATGGCTATAGAGAAGAGAAGACTGCAGATAGACAGGTACAACTTATGTAGGAGGATTTGTTTCATCTCCATTTGTCCCCTGAGGCTTGTCACTTTACTGGGTATATGTAAGGGTTTACAACCACTTTAACCTCCCTGGCGGTATGATTATTTCAGATTTTAGGTGCTGAAAGCGGTACAATTATTTTGCACAGAAATTTGGCGTTTTATATTGTAGGCCTGTAATTCTTAGGAATAATTCACTTAAATCTGTCCAAACAAGAGTCTAATAGACATCCTGGGTATGATAAAGTTTGAAAAACGAAATAAAAAATTATAATATAATAAATAACTATAAATAATTATAACTAATAATAATATAATAATAATACAAATTATTCAATAATGTAATCAAATCAAAAACACTGAAATTTGCTCAGTTGCAGAATTGTCGCTTTTGTTACTTTTACTGTTTGATGACGGATCTCCTCACAAATCACTATCGCTCAATTCTGCAAGTGATTATAATTTATTATCGCTTTTTTCTAGCTGGTCTAAAACCACTTTTGATGTAAAGAGACAGTTTTGGTTGCTATGGGCAATCTCCAGTTTCCTGGCAGAAAGAACAGTTTTATATATATAAAACTGCATGCAGGACACTGGGCAGACCACTAGGGACAAAGGGGATGTGTAGTTATTTGATACAGTACTGTAATCTGTAAGATTACAGTAAGCTGTATCTGTACTGTGTGTTTACTGTGTGTTTCACTTTTGAATTTACCGCCGAACTCCGTCCCCGTGCGTCGCAACGCTCGCAGGGAACGGAGCTCGGCACTGTGAATCGAGCGAGACACAGCGGCTCACCGATCACAGCGGAGAGACATCGCAGGATCCAGGGGACAAGGTAAGTAAACTCTTCCTGGATCCTGCGATGCAAGCCCGAGTCTGGCTCGGGGATACCGCTTTTGGTATGAAAAATCCACCCCGAGCCAGACTCGGGAATACCGCCAGGGGGGTTAAGTACAGCAGGGACTGGGTCAGTGAGGAGGGTGTACAGTGTTAGTTCATTTTTTCTGAACAGGTATTTTTTTTTTTACAGGTAAGTAATAGCTCTGTATCTTTAAATGCAGTGTCCAATTTCTCCTTTTCTGTAACTGTATTTATATCTGTTGATCATGTGAATTTAATATGGTTATGTTGCAATGTGTTTTTACAATTTTTTATGATTATCTGATACATGTGATAAAATATTCTGATAAAAGTTGAAGGCTGTAGACTATAGGGAGATTTTGCATATATCTTTGTGGAAACTGCATGTTTGGAAACAATTGTAGAAGCAGAACCCATAGTATATAACGTGAAGTGACTCCTGTTCTGGACTTGTAACATTGACCACATTTTTTTTACCTTGAATATATAAAGATTACTTTTAAAGGGTGGCATCTGGGGGAACACAGGTGGAGGACAGCATCATCATATTTGCAGTAATTTATACAAATTTACTTATAAAAAATATTTTGGTTTATATATAAAAAAACAAACAAGGGAAACTTCTATAAAAGGGTGAGATAATCAAATTTATATTCTGAAATAACATTCTATTATTTGTTGGATTTTAATATGTTAGTAATTTCTATTTATTCTTTGCTTTTGGAGATGGTATTATAGTTTGTTCTAACATATGTGGGACATTGCTTGGGTATTTGGACATTAGAGAAGCACTGTTTATTCAATACTTTTTTTTTCTTTTACCAATACACAATATTGGTATATACAAAATATTAATACCTTGCCATAAAATATTTTATCATGATAGATGTTATACAGAATTTTGAGTACAGTAAAACCTTGGCTTGAGAGCAGTGGTGTCACTAGGGGTGGCTATTGGGGCTATAGCCCTGAATCTAGGGACCATAGCCCCAAGTCTCTTACTGGGTGCAGCAGTCGGGGCTGCATGTGTCATGGCTGGGTGAGTCTGACATTCTCATAGAGCCCAGCCAGTGCAGTCCCGCCCCCCAACCCCTCCACACAAACAGGCGATCAGGAAGCCTCGATCTACTCCTGCTCCCACCACTCCCCCTTACTCCAATTCCCATGCTGTGCTATGCACATGAAGAGAATGTGTGTGCAGGAACTTTGAAACAGCAGCTATCTCCTCTTCATGAACAGTCAGCCTGAGCCTCCGGGGATAAGCCTGTGAGTAAACACTGTCACTGAGCTCTCCCCCCTCATCCACTCTCCCTTCTGTCTCCCAAATCTCTCACCCTCACTTGCTCTTCCTCCTCCTCTTTTTATTTTGTGCTTCAGAAGTAACTGATCAGAAACTGTATATGAAGGTGAAAATTAAAAAAAAAATTCAGAGCATTTCTTAACAGTGCAACACTTAATGCATTTCAATGTATAGTACTTCACCTACTTTGAATGGTCACACAGAGTTATTGGAAAAAGAAATCCATTTCAGAGGGGGAGAAACTTGGTATTATGCATTGCAAAGCAGGCTTACTGCAAGCTGTTCCCTTAGTTAGATTTTACAGTTTTGCAGGTACTGTATGTGTTTTGTGTTATAGATTCAGAGCTGGTTCACACAACACTTTTTTGTGATCCAGATGCATTTATGAATCCACATGTGTTTTCAATGTGTTTCAGTGTGTTTTTTCCCTCTTGCTTTTTTCTTTTTTTGCCAAAGTTTCAGTTTTTTTTTTTCTAATGTGTTCCAGTGTGTTTTTGATGTGTTTTGCCACATTCCATTGTAGTTCCATACAAAAAAAAATCAGCATGTTCTACTTTTGTTGGCTGCACTGAAACACACTGCACAGATGGGAACTTGGGCCATTGGAATCCATGTAACAGTGTCCATGCGTTTTTGATGCAGAATAAAAAGCATAGGACTGCATCTGGTGTGAACCGGTCCTTGATCATCTGCATTACCAAAAAGCAACAGAATGCTCTCACTGAAGCAGAAACTCTTACAATATCTGGTTGTGAATCTCAGAATTGTAGGGTAACAGCAGACGGTTCAGACATAGAAAGACCATACTTGAACAAGGACACCCTTGATCAGACACTCGCTGACTTTAAACACCACACGATGCAATGCACACATTTGCAGTACGCTGTTGCAGGGTTTCAGGGGTTAGAAACTTGCTGTTATAGGGTAACAGCCCTCTATTCTTGTCGCGCAATGCTGCTGTTGTGTTTTCATCTTCACCTTTCACACATACTTCTGATGGAAGATACAGGTACATTCACACAGGCGTTTAGCCATGATGCAATTCCTAGTAGCAGAAATCTATAGAACCCTTCTGCAGGATTTGACAGCTGGTAGCTGCAGCCACTGAGCCCATACAATGCAATGACAGGCTGCCAGTGGCCAAAGCTATTCATAGCTGTTCACACAGTCAGCAATTACCTGCGAGGATCACAGCTGGACACAATGCGTTTGATTTACTAAAGGCAAATAGACTGTGCACCTTGCAAAGTGCAGTTGCTCCAGAGCTTAGTAAATGAGGTAAGGCTTCACTTGGCAAAGAATACCCAATCACGTGCGAGAAAAATAAAAAAACTGCATTTTTGCTTGCACATGATTGGATGATGCTTCTGCTAATTTACTAAGCTGTGGAGCAACTGTTATTCCGACTTTCTTTACTTCACTGCTATGGGCTCTAGCCTCAGATCTTTTGTAGACCTAGTTTGAGAGTAACTTTGTTTGAGAGCGTTTTGCAAGACAAGCTACATTTTTTAAATAAATTTTGACTTGATATACAAGCAATGTCTGGATATAAGAGTAGCGTAATGTCAAAAAAAGAGATAACAGAGAAGAGAGGCACCTGTAGCAATATGGTTACATTAATTAAGGTACAACATTTAGCAACTCACATGGATGATGATTAAAACAGGAACATCTAAGTATGCAGGTATCCGGGGTAAAGCTGTCCACATAGACCAGGGGCCTCCAAACTTTCTAACCAAAGGGCAAGTTTACTGTCCTTCAGGCTTTAGGGGGCCAGGCTGTGGCCAGTGGGAGTAGAAAATGTCCTGGCATCAGTGCCCTATCATTGGTTTTAATGGGAAGAAAAGTGCCCCATTGTTGATATCAATGAGAAGAATAGTGCCCCATTGATGAAGTCAGTTGGAGTCAATAGGGGGAATGGTGCTCCATCATTGGTGTCATTTGGTGTATTAGTGCTCCAGGGGCCAATTATAGGCAACCAGAGGGCCACATCTGGCCCCTGGGTCGCAGTTTGTAGACAACTGACATAGACCATCCTCCTCACTACCATCAACATCATAATTTCCATGCTGTGCTCCACTAGCGGTTCAAGCCACGCTTTCAGATCACTCTACTGCAGGGTAGTCTTCCCAGTCACGATTGCAGACTGACAGCGGTGAGAGCCGGCGGTGCGGGGAATGGTCTATGTGGACAGCTTTATCCCGGATGCCTGTGCCATGTGCCTCTTTTAATCATCAACCATGTGAGTTGCTAAATGTTGTACCTTCAATAAATGTAATTGTATTGCTACACTTCGAGGTGCCACTCTTCTCTTTTATACTCTGTAGCTCCTGCTGGGTTTTGCTTCTAATCCCCTTGTGGAGGCTTTCATTTGTGGATAGACATTTTATGGTTACGCAACCCATCACGTTGCTATAATCTTTTTATATGGACTATAAACTGAAGGACTTATAAATAAACGGTTGTGGAACAAATCATTTGAGTTTTTATAATTTCTTATGGAGAAATTTTCTTTGATATACAAACAATTTGTTTCTGTAACAAATTATTCTCGCAATCCAAGGTTTTACTGTATATGACTAGGGCAGGAGTTGAATGGGTGATGTACTTATTATGTAAAAGGGTATAGTACTAAGAATTTTTCCTCCTACTATATATGTAGAATTGTTATTGTTTTATTTTTTATAGGTGATTGCATACCCTCTGTTCTCAGCTGCATAAGGAGTTTAGAGAGCTGGGGGTGGAGAAACAGCAATACACTGATCTTCCCAGTGCATGGCTGTTTGTGTGTGTGTGTGTGGGGGGGGGGTGATCGTCTCAGCACAAGTCTGATAATTGGAGGACAGGCATGCTGTTCTCCCAGCACAGCCAGAAAACTGACTACACTAAGACCGATGTGCTGTCATGTCTAGCATGGGTAGTTTGAATAGGAAAGCAGGGGGACTAGCAAAACCATGAGGTATTTTACATAAAGGAAGCAAAACAAAGAGAACAAGATACTTTTTTTTTTTTTTTTTTAGAAATCTTTTTATTGGTGTTAAAGAAACGAACAAACGAGTAGTATAAAACACAGTATAAAGATACAATAGTGACTTTCACCTGAAAACAAAGGCGTATAACATCAAAAACGTATTAGTACATTCCAGCGTCAGTAACCATTATGTTCAAGTGAGGTGTGGATCCCACTGATGGAGATTGGAGAGACGGCACGGACGTCAACCCCACGCTCCCACTTATATGGAAGTGAAAAAGATCTGAGAAATGTTCCGCTCATGACCACAAACCTTCGTGAAGGATGTAGAATTATATAGGGGTTTAGATTAGGGGGGCTATCCTTAGACACATTTAGATCCATCTAAGCCGTAAATGGTTCTTTTAACCATTTGGACCATACTTTCTGATACTTCAGAGGGCAGCCTCTGTTGAAGTACGGATCTCTATATAGGGGTAGGTTCTTGTTCACCAACTGCCTCCAAAAGGCAACTGCAGGTGGGGCCAACTTTCTCCAGTGAAGTGCAATGCTCTTCCTGGCGTAGAACAGTAAAAGACCCAATGAACAAGATATTTTTTAATACAAGGTACAACAGACAAATCAGGAATATGAAATGTTGGTTTAACATTTTGTTTAACTGTTTTTTCTTGCCCCTCTAGATTAAAAGCTCATATTTCAAGTACTTCTTTCCTATTGTTTCTTCTATGCACTGTGTGTACTAATATTTTATTATGTCATTCAGTGCCAACAGACATGCTAACAATATAATAAAAAAAAGAATAATAATATAGTTTATAGCTTTGGAAAAATATAAGTCTGCTTCCCTGTGATTGTACAATATAAGGAAAGCCTTTGATTTAAAGTGAAATTATTCATTGGTAGACTGAATATTTCAGCTAAATCACTTAAGGCAATGCAGTGCATGATTTAAGATCTGGCTTGCATAATTACTGTTAGCAATAACAGTTTTTGTACAATTAAGTAACTAGTAATGTGTCTCTATTGACTTATAGTAACCACAGGAAGGTAAATTCGAAACTGCCGTTTTGCAGCGCTTGCTGTTTGCTTGCACTTTTTTGTTCTAAGCCATATATAATGGGTCGGCTGCACGCACTCAAGGGGAGAGGATGTTAACTGGATCTTTGTGTGCCAATGCTTCTGATAGCTTTCTTGATGATATAAATTAGATTTGGTGCTTGGAACACAGCAAGTCAAAGTGATTTGTCCAATTCTCACAGTTTTATCTATGTTTAGGATAAGGTAAAAATCTGAATTTTATCGTTTTGAGAACTGTTAATGTAGGCCACTACTTCTTTTTTTTTCATTATTTAAAGTCTGTCTTTTTTCAAACTTTACACTGGACATGTAACTATTTGTTATGTATATTGAAGGTAATACATATAATATGAAATTATTTGATATTTCTATTTACTTATTTGAGACTGGAGTCCATTAATCTCAACCTTTTTATTTTTATTCTGTGTTCCTACATAGGAAGATAAATGTAAATAACAGTAAGGTAGCAATATTATGTCATTTAAGAAAAAGCTCTACTGGAAAAATGTACATTGCCACTATTAAACTCTGTGTTTGAAAATGCTAGTTGCCTAGCTGTTAGACTGTTCACTGGCATTATGCTTAGTCATTGCCCTGCAGCAAATGTACATATCAGCAGTGCAGACTTCCTATTGACTTCACTAACTGCATGCTTAGTCTAGGTCTTGATGAGTTTCAATCATACAATTTACTTAAAGTGATACTAAACACACACTGTTCCATTTACATTGTCCCTCCTATTTCTGTATGTGGACGATGGCACTGTAATTATTTTAATAAAAAAGAAATCTACTGTAAGTACATTTTTTCTAATCAATATACAGCTGTCACATGACCCAGATATTTCCCAGATTGTCTGCATTGAAACAGTGGCAGGAGGAGCTTCTAATCCTCTGCTGCTGGTCACATGTTCAAAATACAAAAGCAGCCTTTGGAATACAGAGTAAAAATAAATAAATAATAACAATAAACTGTTTAAATTGGCATACAAATATATATTTGAAATTAAATCTTTTTTTATTTTGTGGAAATAACATGGTGGATTTCTGCCAGTCACAGGCTGTGTTATGCCCCTCCAGCCTGTGTCTTAGAATAGCCTCCATTTATCTACATGTAATATCCCACTCCCATTGTGTTTAGCTGGTTAGTGGGCATGAAGGAGGAGTGATGGAGTGGGCTGTCATTTACCACTCTGTATATACGCCCACATGTGTGATTCTATAGTCACGTGGACTGCTCAGATGTGATTGGGAGGAAATACTCAGCATTGAATCTCACTGAAAACTGAGCATGTGCAGAGTTGCCACCACAGTTGCAAAATCAATAGCTGAATTGGGGAAATGGACAGAAGGTGGAAATAGAGAGCAGCAGGATCAACCAGGATTTTTGCAGAATATAGAAACAAATCTATTAAGTATGAACATCATGTAATACATAATATTTTGATAGTTTTTTATAATGTGGGTTTAGTGATACTTTAAATACTATGTCTTATTCCTTTCACAACAAAGATTCAACTCTTGTTCTTGTATTGTTATTTTATTGGCATGCAGTGCTCAATTTGGAATAAATACTTACTGTGGTCTTTGCCACTGGTTTTGCTTGACAGGGAAATTAATAGATGAAGTAACCAATTAGGAAATCATTTTTTATCAGCAAGGCCATATGGAAATTTGTCTAGACAAAGTATTATACATTTGTAAGGAAATTAATACTAAGCCAGCTGTTAATTAAATAGATTTAAATTAACATTATTCATTTTTTATGCAAAACAAGGAAGTGAAAAAAGAAATACTTTATCAGGCATAAGTGTATGGATGAAATGGCAAAATAAACACAGACCAAGGGGCTCTATGTAAAATGTAACAACTCAATTAACACTTAACTGTCTAGCTGTCATGTTGCTGAACTTTGCTACGTTTAAAGCAGTTTTCAACATACAATGTTTTAGACCAGGGATGTCCAACCTGCGGCCCAAGATGGATATGAATGTGGCCTAACACAAAAGTGTAAACATACTTAAAAATGTTGATTTTTATGGGAGGGTTTTCACGTAGCGAACACATACAGCCAAAGAAAAATGTGACAATAGACTTTTCTGTTCCCAAACAACATATCCCACTCTTCACAATCACGCCTTATTTATGTCCTCAGTTTTCAGCTGCACCTATATTTGTGAGCAACTTCTTTTAAAGATGAAGCACATGAAGGGCAAAATTAGAGCTAAAATATCTGATGAGCACCTTAAGAATTAATTGAGAATTGCTACTACTTGCATCTAAACAGATATTGAAGCGTTAGGTTTTCAAAAACAGTGTCAATCATCGCACTCGTTTTATGTTGTTCTCCTTTACTTTTATAATAAAAAATATTACAAAAAAATTACGTTTTATTACTCTATTTATTTATGGATAGGTAAAAAAATAAATCATGCTAGTCTGTGAATGTAAACACTCCTTATAATGCTATGACACACTAAACAAGTGAAACATCATAAAGTGCTATGTGCAAACACATAATGAAATCACTAATAATAATAAATGAGTCCTTTAAGTAAAAAGAAAAAGAATGCGCTGATGCCATTGTGCCCCATGTGACACCAGGAGTGTGGGTGTTTGTTCTGTCTTTGCTGGCAAGTGATTTTATGTGCGCATACACATTTTTTACATTGTAAATAGCCTTTTGGCTTTCCTTTTACAATAAACTCTGCCTTAACAGTATTACACTATGGGGGTTCTTTTTTTGTATGAATATCTTCTGCCCCTGGATGATTGGGAGGTCCCACTGCGAGGGGTGACTACTGTAAAGGATTCATCTGCCATCCTATTGCCCTTGGAGGCTAGGTTCTTGCTACCCTGCAGAAGTTATTCTGCTTGTCTGTCTGACCATCCTACTGTAGCGATAGGTGGTCCCGACCATCTGGTAAGAGTCCCTGACTACTGTATGTGGTGTGCCACTAAAAACCCTGCATGAAGTCACTTGGTGGTGAAATATACACTTATTCTTGGACTTTTTTCCTTTTTTTCTTTTTCTTTTTACTCAAAGCACTCATGTATTATTATTAGTGATTTCATTATCTGTTTTTGCACATTGCACTTTATAATGTTTCACTCGTTTAGTGTGTCATAGCATTATAAAGAGTGTTTACATTCACAGACTAGCGTGATTTATCCAAGCCCTGCGAGATCACATAATATAACGTGATTTTGTGCAGCGGAGCCAACCTGCCACAGTAAAACTGCGGTTCGCAACCGGTTAAAGCAGGGGCATAGATAAGGGGGGGGCAGGGTGTTCAAACCCCCCCCAGAGCATCCTGTAAAAATGCCCAGACAGTGTCCCTGCTGTTTAGCCTCAGCATTAGCATAGTAGAAGCAATCAGAGTTTCGGAGTGCAGCAGCCAGCCCCCCTTCTATTGTGCCCCATTTATACTTATACTTACCTAGGTGGATGGGGCATCGATCCAATGTTGCACCTGTCCCCAGCTGCTTCTAAGCCCAACAACAGAGCGATCAAAGAATGCTGATTACTCAGTTCTCAGCCTTCATTGAGAAAAGAGTGGTGACTGTCAGTCCCTGGCTCTGCCCCCCCTCCCCCAAGCTCACTAGAATGCCAGGCTGTAGAGGGGACAGGAGCGTAATTAACAGTGAGAACATTGCTTGATTCCCACATCAACACTAATGCCCTGTATACCCGATAGGATTTTCCAACAACAAATGTTGGATGTGAGCTTGTTATCGGAAAGGCCGACCATGTGTATGCTTCATAGAACATTTGTTGTCAGAATTTCTGCCAACAAATGTTTGAGAGCAGGTTCTCAAATATTCCAACAACAAAATTTGTTGTTGGAAATTCCGAGCGTGTGTACATAAGTCCAATGCACAAAAGTCCACGCATGCTCGGAATCAAGCAGAAGAGCCGCCTTGGCTATTGAACTTCATTTTTCTCGACTCGTCGTTTGTGTTGTACATCACTGCATTCTTGACGTTCAGAATTTCTGACAACATTTGTGTGACCGTGTGTTTGCAAGACAAGTTTGAGCCAACATCCTTTGGAAAAAAATCTACAGTTTTGTTGTTGGAAAATCCTATCGTGTGTACAGGGCATTACTGTGTTGATGGGGAAATCCCTCCCGCAGAGCTATTCTGTTCTGTTGGTGGGGAGTGGAGGGAGCCTTCCCTGCTGGCAGAAAACAGTGATTAGTGTTGCCGGCTATAGCCACCTGCAGTAATCATTCAGGAAAAACCCTAGAGGCTGGTTGTGCACTTGACTTCTGTATTGACTGGTAAATAACCAGGGTGCCCATACATGGAGCAAAATTTGGCCGAACCCTGCTGAACCGGACAAATTTTGTTTTATGTATAATAATCGCCTTTCAATATGATTACCAGTCATTGCGGCACACTTTGTGCACTGTTCTTTCAACCCACAGGAAACTGTCCCTACCATGAAAGATCCAGTTAGTAGTATTTTACACAGTGAGAGAAATCTGTGGCATTGATATTTGCTCTTTATACTTTGCCCTTTTTCTATGATGAAAACCTGATAAAGCTTAGGTCAGAGAGTATTATGCATGTGTTCCACCATGGAAGAAATGTAGGGTGTTTTTTTTTATATACAGAGATTTGAATACAAGAAAACCAGCCACCTTTAAAGCCATGTACATTTTACAGTACATTCATCCTTTTAATAAATAACATTGTCCCAATAACATTGTTTGCACTGGAAAAAAGAACAACATTTAGTAAAGCTGCGTACACACGGGCGGACTTTTCGACCGGACTGGTCCGACGGACCTTCCGGTGGACTTTCGACTGACTTTTGATGGACTTCCGACTGACTTTTTAACGAACGGACTTATCTACATACGATCACACCAAAGTCCGACGGATTCGTACGTGATGACGTACACCAGACTAAAATAAGGAAGTTGATAGCCAATAGCCAATAGCTGTCCTAGCGTTTGTTTTTGTCCGTCGGACTAGCATACAGACGAGCGGATTTTTGGGTCCGGCGGAGTTACCACATATAGATTTGAAGCATGTTTCAAATCTAAAGTCCGTCAGATTTTCGACTGGAAAAGTCCACTGAAGGTCCGATAAAGCCCACACACGATCGAATTGTCTGACGGACCAGTCCGATAGAAAAGTCCGCTCGTGTGTACGCTGCATAAGGCTCCAGGCTCACTAATAGTCGCTCTGCTGGGCACCATCATCTTTATTAGGTAGGTAAAGCTCTGCTTCATTTGTAGGAGTTTTAGCTGAAGTGCAAAGAGTAGATTTGAGATCTAGCAGCAGTGTTTTCAGACTGTTCTCAGCACCCAGGTACAGCTATAACAAGTATTGAAAAAGACAAACTATTAGTAAGAAGGAGGATGTCTTCTCACACTTTTTGGCTTTAATTCAAGCTGGGAACTCCCACTGTGTCACTGTCAAGAGAATCATCAGGGAGTAGACTAGACCTCCACATTTCAATTTGAATAATTGACCCAACTTGTAGAATTTGCATAAACTAGGATTTTTTTTTTTTGGATAACACTTGTTTTAAAATGTTCATTAAAAAGATTGAAATATAAACAAATATATATTGAAGCACACCTTAGCAAAATTGCAAATAATCCCAAAGGTAAACAGTTTGCTTTATGATCAGCCCTCTGTGAACTCCACTGGAGATTAGAGTTGCATTCAGTGTATGTTAAATAAATGGTTATGGTTGGAAAGCAGAAAATTTAGGATTTGAACTGACGTATGCAGTGTTTTAGCCTGAGTGAAGTTTAAAGATGAATTCTAAGCAGATCTGAAACACAAAAAATTGCACTTAGGTGTTCATATACAAATCAATGAATGTATATATTTTTTTTGTAGTTAGTGTAAGTCTGTGAATTTAACTTAAATGATAAAAATGATGAAAATGATAAATGGTTTTCAATTTTTTTTACATATAAATATCATAATATCAAATATTATAAATAAATATCTGAAAAGGTGGCATGCATTTGTATTCAGCCCCTTTACCCCTAACCAAAATCTAGTAGAACCAATTGCCTTCAGAAGTCAGCTAATTAGTAAATAGAGTCCACCTGTGTGTAATTTAATCTCAGCATAAATACAGCTGTTCTGCAAAGCCCTCAGAGGTTTGTTAGAGAACCTTAGTGTACAAACTGCATCATGAAGGCCAAGGAACACACCAGACAGGTCAAGGATAAAGTTCTGGAGTTTAAAGTAGGGTTGGGTATAAAAAAATATCCCAAGCTTTGAACATCTCATGGAGCACTGTTCAATCCATCAACCGAAAATAGAAAGAGTATCGCACAACTGCAAACCTACCAAGACATGGCTGCCAACTTAAATTGACAAGCCAGGCAAGGAGAGCATTAATCAGGGAAGCAGCCAAGAGGCCCATGGTAACTCTGGAGGATCTGCAGAGATCCACAGCTCAGGTGGGAGAATCTGTCCACAGGACAACTATTAGTCGTGCACTCTACAAATCTGGCCTTTATGGAAGAGTGACAAGAAGAAAGCCATTGGTGAAAGAAAGCCTGAAGAAGTCCCATTTGCAGTTTGAGACAAGCTTTGTGGGGGGACACAGCAAATGCGTGGAAGAAGATGTTCTGGTCAGATGAGACCAAAATTTAACTTTTTTACCTAAAATCAAAATGCTATGTGTAGCGGGAAACTAACACTGCACGTTACCCTGAACAAACCATCCCCACAGTGAAACATGGTGGTGGCAGCATCATGTTGTGGGGATCTTAGAAGAAAACCTGTTGGAGTCTGCAAAAGACTTGAGACTGGGGCAGAGGTTCACCTTCCAGCAGGACAATGACCCTAAACATACAGCCAGAGCTACAATGGAATGGTTTAGATCAAAGCATATTCATGTGTTAGAATGGCCCAGTCAAAGTCCAGATCTAAATCCAATTGAGAATCTGTGGCAAGACCTGAAAATTGCTGTTCGCAAAAGCTCTCCATCCAATCTGACAGAGCTTGAGCTATTTTGCAAAGTAGAATGGGCAAAAATTTCACTCTCTAGAAGTGCAAAGCTGGTAGAGACATCCCCAAAAAAGACTTGCAGCTGTAATTGCAGAGAAAGGTGGTTCTACAAAGTATTGACTCGGGGGCTGAATACAAATGCACGCCACACTTTTAAGATATTTATTTGTAAAAAAAAAATGAAAACCAATTATCATTTTCCTTCCACTTCACAATTATGTGCCACTTTGTGTTGGTCTTTAACATAAAATTCCAATAAAATACATTTACGTTTTTGGTTGTAACATGACAAAATGTGGAACATTTCAAGGGGTATAAATACTTTTTCAAAGCACCATATAACACCAAAGTATTCCTTCTACAGCATACAGTATATAACTGTAACAGAAAACTTGAGGTTTTGTGTGGCACAGCTGTGTAAATCTCAGAACTGGTTGGACAGAAATACAAATCATTTGGCTCATAAAGCATTATCACTTGGCCCATAAAGCATTAATTATATATATATATATATATATATATATATATATATATATATATATATATATATATATATGTGTGTGTGTGTGTCAAAAAATGCAATCTGTTTATTTAGCTCTTTGGAATTCAGCTTGCTTTAACATTATTGAATTTCAGCACGGTGTGAGCAATCCTGACATTCTGATATTCCTAAATGTCAGCAGAGCAAGCTGTTGTAAGGATGAACAATTCTGCAGATTTGGTTCTCTTTCTTTTGGTGTGAATATACCCACCATATCCTAGTCTTTGAAGTTCCTTTCATTATTGCTCTAACATGGTCCAGTATTTTTTTCCATATCTAAATTGCACCACTTCTATGTGTAACAGTTGAGAAAAAAATTCTAATGCTCATAAAAGTCCATTATTCCGAATTGCTTTGAATTTTTGCAGTATTCAGCTTTTCAGATTAAAGCTGTTCTGACATACACTAATTCTAAGATAAGCGTACTGAAATGTTAATCTTTTCTATAATTATCCTTTTCTTATGCTCTCCACGGTAGTTAATGCTACAAATCCTAGCATATTTATAGGGTGCATTAGAGCTGCATATATTTTCCATTTGGTACATTTGATTTCTTCATTATACAGATTCCTATCACATTCAAGCATACTGTATATACCTGATGAGACCAACATCTCTAAATATCATTGGTACAAAGTTCAAAATCTATTCCAGGATCACATTCATTTTCATATAAAACCCAGGTGCCTATTCATAGGATGTTGCATTTTTAGGAGAGTGATACGATATCTGGAAATATATTGACACATTCCCTGGTGAAAGAAGGAAATTTGGTTGCTGCTACTTTCGCTTCTTGCGGTGTCTATCTTAGATGTCCATAGTTGCTTTGTGTGCCACCAGGAGCAAGTGCACTTGCAGTGCACAGTGTATTTTCCTTTAGTAAATCAACCCCATGTATTCAGGTGTGCTGGGTCTTGGAAAAAAAATGCACATATTATATCTGTTGTGGTGCTTGTTCAGCCCATTCATAATAAATATGCTGCCTTAACACAACATAAATGAATGCATGCCAGAATGGGCATTAATACACTGCGACGGATTGCTTAAATGGAAATAGATCCTCAAAGTTCCCTTCAAAACCTGTGAATAATGTAACCAGCTTCACTCACCAGCACCTTTACATGTGGAAAACACAAAAAAAGAGATCATGCAGTCAGCTAATAATAATTAGTATAGAAACATTTAGCCTTTTATATCATATTTTAATATTAACCGCTTGCCGACCGGCTCACGCCGATATACGTCGGCAGAAAGGCACATACAGGCATATTATGCAGTTTGCAGGCGCGCGCACGCTGCAATGAGCTCCGTGAGTGTGATCGCGTGTCCCGCAGACTTGATGTCCGTGGGAATACCTGTGTTCGCCTCACGGAGAGGAAGAACGGGGAAATGCTGATGTGAACAAGCCTTTCCCCGTTCTGCCTAGTGACACTGATCACAGCTCCCTGTAATCTGGAGTGGTGATCAGTGTTGTGTCACACATACCACCCCCCCCCCCACAGTTAGAATCACTCCCTAGGACACACTTAACCCCTACAGCGCCCCCTAGTGGTTAACCCCTTCACTGCCAGTCACATTTACACAGTAATCAATGCATTTGATGTGAATGGTCCCAAAATAGCGCTAAAAGTGTCCGATTTGTCCACCATAATGTCGCAGTCACGATAAAAATTGCTGATCGCCGCCATTACTAGTAAAAAAAAAATATTAATAAAAATGCCATAAACTATCCCCTATTTTGTAGACACTATAACTTTTGCGCAAACCAATCAATAAACACTTATTGCAATTTTTTTTACCAAAAATATGTAGAAGAATACGTATCGGCCTAAACTGAGGAAAAAAACTATTTTTATATATTTTTGGGGGATATATATTATAGCAAAAAGTAAAAAATAATGGATTTTTTTCAAAATTGTCGCTATTTTTTTGTTTATAGCGCAAAAAATAAAAACTGCAGAGGTGATCAAATACCACCAAAAGAAACTTCTATTTGTGGGGAAAAAAGGACATCAATTTTGTTTGGGAGCCACATTGCACGCTTGCGCAATTGTCAGTTAAAGTGATGCAGTGCCGAATCGCAAAAAAGTACTCTGGTCTTTTGCCAGCCAAGTGGTCCGGGGCTTAAGTGGTTAAACACACTAACTGCACACTCAGCATTCACACACTGCTAATAGAATCAATTCCCTTCTCCCTCATTGAAGAATCATTCAAATTCTCTTTGTGACATGTAAATCTTTAAAGGATTAAGTTCCCCTTTTTAAAAAAATTATAAATGCACTTTTTTGCAGTTAAAAAAAATGTGCATTTATTTATTTATTTATTTATTTATTTATTTATTTTGGAACCTGTAAGATCGCGGTTGTAGTGTCAGGCTCCTGCAGTCTGTGTAGCTGTCTGCCCGTTTTCAGGCAGTTACTGAATGACAGGTAGATCAATGAACTACAGAGAGCGCTCATCAGATGCCGACGGAACATGTAGTTCATTGATTCACAGAACTCTGTGAATGAATGATGTGGCTGTGTAGGGGGGGTGTCTTTTTAAATTGTAACAGCGGGTGCGGGGAGAAGATCCCTGGCCTGCTATTTCAGGGTGGGGGGGATTGGAAGGAGAGCAGACAGATGCTGAACATGTTACCTGTTACAGCCCAAATGTGGGAGTAACATGTTCACAAAATTGAACTTTTCCTTTAAGTCCACCGTGGTTAAAGTTAACCTATGGTGAGTCAATGGCTATTTAATTGTGTACATACAGTTTATTCTAGCAGCAAATTTGCTTTAAAACAAGCCTTCACTAACCTCTGTTGTAGGTATTGTGGAGAAATGTATCCTTAAAGTTCACAGTATAAGGAGTTGAGGTCCTCCACGTTGCTCTTTAGGGCACTTTCACAGTGAGGCGCTGGGGCGTCAGCAGTAAAGCGCCGCCATGTTTAGCATCGCTTTATCATTGTTTGTGCAGCGCTTTGCGGCCGCTAGCTTTATTGTCATTTTAGCGGCGCATTAACCCCCACTAATGGCCGTAAAAGGGTTAAAAGTGCCACTACACATGGTCGGATATTGATCGGACATTCCGACAACAAAATCCATGGATTTTTTCAGACGGATGTTGGCTCAAACTTGTCTTGCATACACATGGTCACACAAATTTGTCGGAAAATCTGATAATTCTGAACGTGGTGATGTAAAACACGTACGTCGGGACTATAAACAGGGCAGTAGCCAATAGCTTTCATCTCATAATTTATTCTGAGCATGCATGGCACTTTGTGTGTCGGATTTGTGTACACACGATCGGAATTTCCGACAACGGATTTTGTTGTCGGAAAAATTTATAGCCTGCTCTCAAACTTTGTGTGTCGGAAATTCCAATGGAAAATGTGTGATGGAGCCCACACACGGTCGGAATTTCCGACAACAAGGTCCTATCACACATTTTCCATCGGAAAATTTGACCGTGTGTACAGGGCATAAGAGTGAATAATGGAGCTGTGTGGGAGGAGCCCTGCACGGCCACACTCTTGGAATGTATCCTATGTATATATGCTTCCCACATTGGGAGAATTTCTAAATATGGAATCGAAATTATGAAAAAGAGATAATTTTTTTATGAAATATTCTGGTATTCCTATCCAGATGTTTTCTCCTATGAAAGATATGGTGATACAGGTAATAAATCTGACCTTATAATTTGAGATACAAACCATCTGGTGAGTGATCCTTTCTGAAGATTACAGTGGATAACACAGTTGGAGCATATTTGATGTGAAGTTTAGAAAAAATGCGATAGAGGTGTAACTAGAACTTTCAGGGCCCTGGTGCAAGAAACCATGAAGGGCCACCCTGGCCCCCCCTTCAATCTGAGTCCTGGGCTTCCAATTGTGGGAAGGCATCCATGGACATCCTCCTAGAACCCTGCCACCCGTGTGCCCCCTGGGGCGCACATCCAGAATGCTCTGTGACTGTGGCCATTTATCATGTGATCAGCTGATCACATGTAAACAGACTTGCTGGTTAGCAACAGTCCTTTCCTCCAACACTGCTTCTGTGTGAGGAAAGGAGAACGAAAAGACTGTCAGTGAATTGTTCACACTGATAATAAAGGCACTGATCATCAGTGCCCTAATTATTAGTGCAGCCTATCAGTGCAGCCTATCAGTGCTGCCTATCAGTGCCGCCTATCGGTGCTCATCAATGACACCTATCAGTGCCACCTATCAGTCCGGGTATCAGTGCTCATCAGTGCTGCCTATTAGTGCCCATCAGTGCTACCGATCAGTGATGCCTATCAGTGCTCATCAGTGCAGCCTATCATTGCTGCCCATCAGTGCCACCTATCAGTGCTGCCTATTAGTGCCGCCCCATCATTGCCTTCTCAGCAGGACTCTTAGCTGAGAGCGTCTTTCTCATACATCCCAGAGCCTGCACTGACAGTTCCCCCTCCCTTGTATGGGTGGGAGAGGGGAGAGCCAATCTGCTCCTTCTCCTCCCATTCCTCTCCTCCTGTGCACACTGTGGGAAGTGTGAAGCCCAGCAGCTTAATGATCAAATACAGCTGCTTAACTCCACACTACCCGCAGTGCACACAGGAGGAGAAGGAGCAGATCAGCTCTCTCCTCTCCCATCTGTGAGAGGGAGGAGTGAGGGGGAACTGTCAGTGCAGGCTCTGGGCTGTATGGGAGAGGCACGCTCAACTCAGAGTCCTGCATCCAGCAACCCCGCTGTGGCCTCTCAACAGCGGGGGACCCCAGCGAAACACTAGGGCCTGGTCGCAAGTGTGACCTTTGCAACCCTGGTAGTTCCATCACTGACATGCAGTGCTGTGGATAATATACCTGGTTAAAAGTGGTGGATCCATTTCCAAGGGCATTTTTGATGAAGGAAACATGGTTACACAGAAAGATTGTGAACTTTGCAACATTGTACATTATTTGTAGCACATATTTGAACTTTAGCGCTGCTTATGTATGTGAATTTAAATTTCACATTAATTGCTCCAAAGTGTCTGCAGCTATGAGGTTTGGCAAGGGCATGTTACAAATGATAACAGATCAATACGTGAATGTCCATAGCCTGGCCACATGGTCCCTTTAAGGGCAGGCACCATAATTGGGCTCTCATAACCATTGCTAGACAAAAAAACCTTTCCTATGTCCTCCTCTAAACCCAGTCTTTCTATTTTCTCTTTTGCCTAATTTGGGGCTAAGCTCTACCCACAAAATGCTTTTTTTAAATGTATATATTTTGTTTTAGTTTAGTAGAGTAACACTGTGTGCTAGTGGTGGCTTATTAACAGCTCAAACAGTATCCCTATGTGTTTGTTATCAAGGTATTGTAAAAGATATGCTTCTACTAGAGTTAAATCATTTCCCACTGATCCCTGAAAGCAGGATAAAAATTAGAGGATCTTAATCTGTTTTTGCTTCTGAAGAAAACTCACCCCCATGCTGTTGTTTGATATAACTGCACTGATACAATCTGGTAACAGCTAGCTACCAAAGTCTAATTTGTATCAACCTTTTTAATTTCAAAATACTTTGTAAAAGGAGAGAAAGAAAAAAATACATATGTGTGCTTGGTACATGATTCTGTGGTAATTTTTTTTTTTGTATTTTGACATTTACATGTCATATCTAGGCATTACATTTAACATTTCCATTATGATGTATTTTATAACAGGAAACCTGTATGCTCATTCTAAGGTTGCTAAGTTAACCTGATATATCACTGGTTAATTATTAGACAAGACATGCAGATTCAACATCTGCTCTATACCCACGGACTAGCTCAATCTCACCCTCTTACATAGAAAAATAAAAAATACATTTTGATTTAAAGTGACCCTATCACTATAGTTTAACTACAGTAGTGTTTGCAAGAAATACTGTACTAAGACTGAGAAATGGTCCTATGAAATCCACTGGGAACTGGCTCTACTGGGAGTATTGCATCCCTGGGTCTCCCACAGCTTTTACCAGTTGCTCATGCTTACCCTTGCATCACTACTGGGAACTTCAAGGAACAGTGTAGCTGCATTTACTTTACTATAATAACAGCATTGATATACAGTAAAGGCAAGTACCACAGCAACAGATCCAACAGGGCCTGGAAGAAGTGAAAGGTTATTTATTGTAATTACACCCATGGCCTCCTAATCCTTGGGTCTACTACTTCAAAGTACCAGTCTTATGAGGTGTACACATGGTCGGACTTTTCGACCGGACTGGTCCGACAGACGCTGACGGACCGAATCCGTCGGACAATCTGACCGTGTGTGGCCTGCATCGGACTTCCGACGGACCGTTTCGGTCAGAAATGCGACGTACTTTAGATTTGAAGCCTGCTTCAAATCTTTACGTCGTGATTCCGCCGGACTCAGTTCCTGACGTAAAGCCCGTTCGTCTGTATGCTGGTCCAACGGACCAGATACGACGCAAGGGCAGGGTACTGCATCTCGCGCTCGCTGAAATAGGAAAAACACATTTTCCTATCACGGCGAGCGTGGGGCATACCAGGCCCTTAGGTCTGGTATGGATTTTAAGGGGAACCCCTACGCCGAAAAAATGGCATAGGGTCCCCCCAAAATCCATACCAGACCCCCGATCCGAGCACGCAGCCTGGCCGGTCAGGAAAGGGGGTGGGACCGAGCGAGTGCCCCCTCCTGAACCGTACCAGGCCGCATGCCCTCAACATAGGGGGGTGGGTGCTTTGGGGTTTAGTGATGTTTAGACATCACTAAACACAATAGATACCAGTACTCCTATCTACATTTTATATCTTGTCAGTACCCAAGTGTTTATCAAACCAGTAAGACCAAATGTCAACATACTTCTTCACACACCCTCTGTGTTGATATGTCAGTTTCTCAAGTGTGAGGATCAGCCATCCAAGGAATGGTGGAAACTGAGCTACCCACTTTGTTGCAATCAGCTTTCTAGCCACAAATAATGCTCGCATGACAGCCTAAGCAGGCATAATACACAGTCAAGGTTATCAAAATACCCGAAAATACAGGTACGATGGTTACATTTTAACTTTAACATCATCCTAAGATTTCTAACCAGTCAACAGCCTCTGATGGCTTATCAAAAAAAAGAGTATCCTTTGCATTTTTTTTTTAGTTTACAGGATATTGCACAGAGTATTGCATATGCATTTTCTGCAAGCACTTTATAATATCATGAAATTTGACTATCTGCCTTTGTATATACTCTGAAAAGTCAAGAAAGAGCAGAATATTGGAGCCAGATTCTGCCTGTGATTCCAAATTGTGTGGCAATCATTACAAAATGTGCAGCATGCATTTGGGTGCCATTCATTCTAAATGGTACCCCAAAGGCAGTGTGATTTTGCCAAAGTTTTTGCGTGAGTTCCCACTATGCAAAGTATGAATGGGGCCTTAAGGTAGACCCAGGGTTGTTATCTGCAGTGCTAGTAGTACACCAGCAATCTCACAGGTTTTTAACACAAGAGTGATGGACTCA
Source organism: Lithobates clamitans (assembly GCA_037952925.1). Classification (NCBI taxonomy): domain Eukaryota; kingdom Metazoa; phylum Chordata; class Amphibia; order Anura; family Ranidae; genus Lithobates; species Lithobates clamitans. Next base: position 12,366,168 of record JBBGZY010000190.1, read on the forward strand.
CAATTAGCAATGAGCCGAGCACCCCCCCAGTTCGGTTCTCACCAGGACTTGTGAATAGACAAAAAATTTGTGCAAACATGCGAACATCGTTAATGTCTATGGGACACGAACGTGAAAAATCAAAAGTGCTCATTTTAAAGGCTTTTTGCGATTCGGCACTGCGTCTCTAACTGAAAATTGCGCGATCGTGTGATGTTGTACCCAAACAAAATTGATATCCTTTTTTTCCTACAAATAGAGCTTTCTTTTGGTGGTATCTGATTGCCTCTGTGTTTTTTTATTTTTTGCTCTATAAACAAAAAAGAGCGACAATTTTGAAAAAAACGCATTCTTTTTTACATTTTGCTATAATGAATATCCCCCCAAAATATATTTTTTTTCCTCAGTTTATGTATTCTTCTACATATTCTTGGTAAAAAAAATCGCAAAAAGCGTTTATTGATTGGTTTGCGCAAAAGTTATAGCACCTACAAAATAGGGGATAGATTTATAGCATTTTTATAATTTTTTTTACTAGTAATGGTGGTGATCTGTGATTTTTATAGTGACTGCGACATTATGGCAGACACATCGGACAATTTTGGCACATTTTTGGGACCATTGGCATTAATACAGCGATCAATGCTATAAAATTGCATTGATTACTGTAAAAATGTCACTGGCAGTGAAGGGGTTAACACTAGGGGCGCTCAAGGGGTTAACTGTGTTCCCTGGGAAGTGATTCTAACTGAAGGGGGAGGGAACTGACTGGAGGAAGTGACGGATCGTGGTTCCTAGCTAATAAGAACACACGATCTGTCAGGCTCGGTTCACACAGGGGCAACGCGACTCTGGCCGCGACTTTGCGAGGCGACCTGGACACGACCTGAGGGCAACACCACAGCGCGACTTGGGGCGACTTACAAGGCGACTTCAAGTCGCCTCCAGGACAGGCGATTTTCTAGTGGCCAATCAAACAACAATCAGCTCTGGGGGAGGGAGGGGTTTGCTTGAGCAAACCATCTTCTCTTCCTGTGAAGTCGCTTCACTATAGACCACGATCCGACTTGTAGGCGACTTCCATTGAAATCTATGGGTACAAGTCGTCTAGAAGTCGCCTTGAAGTAGTACAGGGACCTTTTCTGAAGTCGGAGCGACATTAAGACGACTCTCATTCACTTGCATGGAATTTCTGATGTCAAGCGACTTGGGGCGACTTGAGGTCTGACAAGTCGGATCCCAAGTCGCGGTAGTGTGAACCGGCACTAACTCCTGTCAGAACAGAACAGGGAAGTGTGTGTTTACAAACATTTGTTCCTGTTCTGTCTCTCCTGCTCACGATTGCCCATGGCCGGCGGTCATCGCGACCGTCGGGCCACGAGCACCGGCACCCCCGCTGTGCAGCGGGTGCGTGCCTGCTATCCTGACCCCCCACGACATATGGCTATGACAGCTTGCGCAGGGGAGCCAACCTGCCACAGTATAACTGCGGCAGTTGGTCAGGAAGCGGTTAAATATCGTGCCTGGGGGTGTCCCCTTAGTCTGCCTGTAAAGTAGCACATTTTTCCCATGTTTAGGAAAGTACCACAGCAAAATGACATTTCTAAAGGAAAAAATGTAATTTAAAATTGCTCACAGCTGTAATGTATTGCCAGATCCCGGCAATATACATAAAAAATTATTTAAAAAACAGCGTGGGTTTCTCCCACGCTGTTTTTCTTTTTTCTTAATTCTGTCATAGGACTCCCCTTAACCACTTCAATACACTATATTATATTGTACACTGCACTATATACCATGCACTGTATTATATATACTACACTGAGTGCACTATATACTCTGAACTGCAGTATATTTACTATACGGACTGCACTATATATTCTGCTGAAAAATTGGGCCTTAGGTGTTGGTTGTGGCCTCACAGTTACTCTTGTTGGGCGCAGGAACGGTCCCTGCTGTTAAATATTATTTCAAAAATTGTAATTACATGCCCCTGTTAAACAGGGGCAGAAACACTGGGCCTTAGGTGTTGGTGGTGCCAGAAAACTGTAACCCCTCACAGTTACTCTTGTTTGCCCTCTTTTAGTGGCCTGTGAGCGTCTGCCTCTCCTTGGAGGCCTTCTAGACACGATGGGTATTTTTTTTTAACACAGCACTACACTGTATTATATACTGTGTACACTGCCTGTACTGTATTAGAAACTGTACACCGCCGAATGCACTGTAAATATAGGCTACGCTGAATGCAAAGTATATATATATATATATATATATATATATATATATATATACTATATATATATATACTAGTCGGACTGTATATATATCAAATACACTGACTGTACTGACTGAATATGGAGTTTACACTGTATATATAGGCTACGCTGAATGCAGAGTATATATATATACTAGTCTGACTATATATATATATATATATATATATATATATATATATATCACATACACTGCCACTAACTAACTAATCTGTCTGCCTAATCTAGCTCAATCACTCTATTTCCGTCCACTATAACACACTATATGGATGCTGTGTAAGCAGCCTTATATAGTAAGTGCCTTTGGCCAATTATGGTTCTCACCGAGGAGCGTGCTGTGATTGGCCAAAGAATGCAGGTCAGGCATATGGTTTGGCCAATCATCATACAGCAATGCACTGTGGTCTTGTAGTGCATTATGGGGTCCTCAAATTTGCTGCAAACGCCCCATGAAATTCGCAGTTTGGCGAACGGTCGAACACTCGATGTTTAAGTCGAACTTACGTTTGACTCAAACTCAAAGCTCATCCCTACTCACAAACAAGATATGGTAGTATTCAGAGATGTAAATCATGTATAGATGTATAGATCTGGCATCATCCAGAGATGGCTGTACGCATGCAGAAAAATACTCTCCAAGAGTTTTCTGGAAGCTTGCAGTAGGTGCAGAATCCACACTCTCATGATCCTCAGTTCTTACTTCTGGCTGCTGTGCAAAACTTTCTAGGTGCCTCCCTGTCTCGCTGTGTACTCCCCCCTTTTGGTGTACTGCCACCATGTTGAGGATGGCCTGGGCCTTCTCCTTCCTCCTCCTGGTGCCTAGAGCCTGTTGCTGGCAACTCCATACCTCCTTAAAAAAATAGCCAAGAAGCAGCCCACAAGCTAGCACTGTATTGGCTTGAAATGGACACCGCAGCATTGGTACAGCTTTATTTAATTGGAGTAGTGTCACCACACATCCTCTCACATTCAACCACAAACCAACCCATCAAGTTAACCTCTTCCCACGGGCCATACACATATATTTAACACAGAGAAGCCGCATATATGCAGCCCTATGTAAACAAGAAACTGTGCCGAGAGCCAGCCCCAGCATAGTCACTGGCAGGGGCCGAAAAGCTCTTGATGCATACTTGCAATCGGAAGCTTTCTGATCATGTGACCACTTTGGCAGCCAATCACAGCGGTCGCATGACTCGAATGTCTGCCTCCACCTCCCGGCATCTAGAAGCTCCTAAAGGTTCGGGAGACATCGGTGAGAAGGGGTTAAGGATACTTATTTTTGAAAAAGGGCCAGTTATTCTCAGTTGAGTCCAATAGGATTTGACAATTACAGTTACATGGCTGAAAACAGAGTGCCTGCAGCTTTTTTTTTTTTTTTTATGCATGTATAAGTTTATTACATAGTTACATAGTTGTTAAGGTTGAATAAAGACAATAGTCCATCCAGTTCAACCTATGTTGGTGTGTGTGTGTGTAGAAAATCATTTACCATATCCCAGTAAAATGTTTTTGCTAAGATGCATGTCCAAGAGTCTTTTAAAACTATCCATACTTCCTGCCGACACCACCAATTGTGGAAGAACATTCCACATCCTTACTGCCCTGATAGTGAAAAATCCCTTACGTAGCTTAATTTTAAACCGCTTCTTTTCCAGTCTCAACGTGTGGCCCCGTGTCCTCTTACACTCCCTGGGACTGAAAAGTTTCATACTTACACCGTATTAGGAATACACAATGTCATCAAAACACCATTTACAATGTCTAATCTTATCTAGAAATCCCAGTGGTATAGAGATGTTTTGAGATTTTTGTGTATGCCAGTGTGTTCACTAAGAATATTGGTCATCATTGTATTTTCTTTATAGCTATAATGAACAATATGTTTACTGCTATATGACTGTTTGAATGTGCTATGTATGTTTCTTTAACATGTTTTGAAAAAGGAGACCTTCACATGTTTTGTCACAATTCACAGACTGATATATACCTTTTGAAGATTAGTGACACTTGAACTGCACTGTTCCAGAGTGCTGCTGCCTCAGATAATTGCATCAATTATTGCCTTTCCTTTAACACCTATCATCTGTTAGTGTTCTTTTCCTGCTAAATTTACTGTAAAAGATCTCATGAAATAGTGTTGCTCCCTGACATTACTCTGCTTTCAACAGTTCTGCTGAGCGCCTAGCTTTGTGAGCAGTGAAGGTGAGGACTCTCACTCATTTTAAGTTATTGTCGCCTTACAGTTATTAATAGCTTGCATGGTGGCAAATTTCACAGTATTAGGCAAAAGTACTGTAGTATGTATTATGCCTAAGAGATAACCTGTCAAAACTAAATTAGAAAAATAACCTTATGAGATGATAGCAGGCACGACCCATGCCTCTAGGTACAAGCCAGTGTGACTTGATAATCTTTGGATGCAATTTCTGCGTTTTCTGTACAGTTCAACAGCAGAACACCCTGATATCATCAAATGATAACATGAAAGTGATCCAAATCGGAAAACAGTGGAATTATAATCTATCTGTGTGACACTTTCCTGGGAGCATCATCCCAAAAAAACACGAATGTCAGTATAAAAAAGACCAAACAGACTTTTACCACTTCAGCTCTGGAAAATTTTACCCCCTTCATGACCAGACCATTTTTTCCTATTTAGCACTGCGCTAATGTAATTAGTAATTGTGCAGTCATACAACATTTTACCCAAGTTAAATTTATATCATTTTTTTTCACAGAAATAGAGCTTTCTTTTGGTAGTATTTGATCACCACAGGGTTTTTAATTTTTTTTCGCTATAAATAATAAAAAAAAAACCATGTGAACAAAAAAAAAACATTTTTTTTACTTTGTTATAAAACATATTCAATCAATAAAAAAATAAAAAATTCTATTTTCTTTATACATTTAGGCAAACATTTATTCTGCTACATGTCTTTAATAAAAAAAAAAGAAGCTACTGTTCTCTGTGTTTCCTGAAAGGTGACTGTATGTTGGATTTTTACGGTTTACAATAAAGATGTCTTTTTTCTTTGGAGTACAGCAGTCAAGGATTTCTTCATTTCCGTGTATATTAATTGGTTTGTTTGAATAGTGTCTACAAACAATGGTACAGTATATATACTGGAATTTCTATTTTTTTTTTTTTTTTTATAGTAGATGGTGGTCGGCAGTGAATTATAGTGGGACTGTGATAGTGTGGTGGGCAATCTGATGCTTACTGACACTGGGGGGTAACTGACTAACTGACACTGACATCACCGGAGACACTAATACAGTGATCAAAGCTAATAATATCATAATAATAATAATATAATAACACTGTCACTGTAGTAATGACATTGGCTGGGAGCTTTACAACTAGAAAAAAAGCAGCACATCGCTGCTATCTGTAGAGCCCTGTGTTGTTTACCAAGTCACTGAAACTGATAATCGCTATGCAATTCTCTTTAGTTTTGTTTTGCTTTAAATATGCCTCTTGCACAGTAATTCACATTAATGCACATGCACATTAGTGAAGAAGCACAGATGTATGCACAGCCTTAAAGGGGTTGTAAAGTCAGGAGGCTTTTTTTATCTTTATGCATTCTATGCATGAAGATAAAAAGCCTTCTTTGTGCAGGAGTCCCCCTCAGCCCCCCTAACACTTACCTGAGGTCCTTCTCTGTCCAGCGATGTCCACGAGTGTCTCAGCTGTCTGAGATTCTCTTTCCTGATTGGCTGAGACACAGCAGCGGTGCCATTGGCTACTGCTGCTTTCAATCAAAGTCATCTAGCCAATCAGGAGAGATAGGGGGTGGGGCTGGGTCGAGGCTCTGTGTCTGAATGGACAAAGGGAGCTGTGGCTCAACTCAGGTGCCTCCCATAGCAAGTTGCTTGCTGTGGGGACACTGAACAGGAGGGAGGGACAAGGATCACAGAAGAGGGACCCGAGAAGAGGAGGATCTGAGCTGCCCTGTGCAAATCCACCCTGAGCAGGTAAGTATAACATGTTTGTTGAAAACAAGATTTTACAATCACTTTAATTCTATACACTGGACCATGAGCTGCACCATGAGCATGCACAGATTTTTGGGCATGGCCATGTACTTGATCATCCTGACACAATTGCTTTAAAGAAGTGTTTGCTGCATAAAATTAGCTGTCTGGGAAGAGACTTTCCCGAGATGGATCATACCTTATACTTCTTTTGGAGTGTAGTATCTCAAAGAGACAGTTGCTACTTTGTTGCTATGGAAAGGAATGTGTTTACTGCAGTGTTGTTCAGAACCCCAACACAGTAAAAAATCTGAACGTCCAAAGATGTCCAGAACACAGCGCTCAAACCTGGTCTAAATCAATACTGGTTAAAACACGGTGACATGAACTAGGTGCAGAAACAGAATGACAGATATATACTGTAATATACTGTATATGGAACAGACAAATAGGTACAACATCAATCATAAAATACAATAAATATGGGTAGCCAAGAACTAGACATAAAAAAACGGGGAATAAGGCTAAGCATACTGCTATTTAATGTGGAGAGGAAACTCCATCTGTGTAAAAGTGATAAGGGAAGGAAAAAATACTGTGCAAACTACCGTAGTGTAGTATCATTAATAAGTGCCTTATTTAAAGCGGGGGTCCACCTATCTATCGTTTTTTTTTTTTTTTAGTTCATTCACAAACTTTTCTTCTCAGCATTACATACTCACATATTGTTTGTAATATGTCCGCCTGTGTCAGATTTCGTCTGAAAGAATAACTTATATTATTCACTGCAGGCGGTTTCCATCTTCATTGTGGGCATTTTAAGCCCACAAGCATTTATTTCCTGGATGTGGTGAATGCTGTGCTCCCAGCATTCACCGCTCGTTCCCGCACATGCTCAGTGGCATCCTGGGAAGCCTGAGACTAGCTCCCAGGAGTCTGGGAGAGGCTAGAAACACGCCTACTCCCACGGGAGGAGAAGCAGGAAGTGCAAAGAAGAATAGAAAAATAAAAGGTAATTACGGCGATTTAAATTTTTTTAAACGGCATGTCAGCATCTAGGCAAGAAAGAGAATACATACAGATATTGTTCAAAATTTGGGTGGAACCCCGCTTTAAAGAAAAATTCTAGGACTGAAACAACTAATCGACATAATCAATAATAACTGATAAGAAAAATATTTGTTAACAATTTTCATTATCGACTAGTCGGCCTATGTACAGAATGCATTATTTTTTTATATATAAATATACACAGTGCAGCACACATACAGCTCAGTACAGTGTCAATACATGTCAGTAAGTGCCTGAGAATTTGTGAATGTGAAAGTATGAGAAGCATGCCTCATGGGACATTATGTTCTGGGCTGTAGATGGAAGTGATACTGATTTAAGGGCTTAGCACCTGAACCCAGAGAAACTGGAAGCTGATAGACTGGAGGTAAATTAAGACTATACAATTAAATTTAAAGTAAATATTTACCAGTGTTGTGCATTCGATTTACAGTGGGGATGGAAAATATTCAGACCCCCTTACATTTTTCACTCTTTGTTATATTGCAGCCATTTGCTAAAATCATTTAAGTTCATTTTTTTTCTTAATTAATGTACACACAGCACCCCATATTGACAGAAAAACACAGAATTGTTGACATTTTTGCAGATTTATTAAAAAAGAAAGACTGAAATATCACATGGTCCTAAGTATTCAGACCCTTTGCTCAGTTTTTAGTAGAAGCACCCTTTTGATCTCATACAGCCATGAGTCTTTTTGGGAAAGATGCAACAAGTTTTTCACACTTGGATTTGGGGATCCTCTGCCATTCCTCCTTGCAGATCCTCTCCAGTTCTGTCAGGTTGGATGGTAAACATTGGTGATGAGCAGTGCCTGGTTTTCTCCACATATACCGCTTAGAATTAAGGCCAAAAAGTTCTATCTTGGTCTCATCAGACCAGAGAATCTTATTTCTCACTTGGTGTTTTTTAGCAAACTCCATGCGGGCTTTCATGTGTCTTGCACTGAGGAGAGGTTTTTGTTGGGCCACTCTGCCATAAAGCCCCGACTGGTGGAGGGCTGCAGTGATGGTTGACTTTCTACAACTTTCTCCCATCTCCCGACTGCATCTCTGGAGCTCAGCCACAGTGATCTTTGGGTTCTCCTTTACCTCTCTCACCAAGGCTCTTCTCCCCCGATAGCTCAGTTTGGCCGGATGGCCAGCTCTAGGAAGGGTTCTGGTTGTCCCAAACGTCTTCCATTTAAGGATTATGGAGGCCACTTTGCTCTTAGGAACCTTAAGTGCAGCAGAAATGTTTTTGTAAACAGTGGGGCAGGTGGGGCAGGAGAACAGGGGTAACAGTGGTGGGGCAGGAGAGCAGGGGGGACAGAGGTAGGGCAGAAGAGCAGGGTGGTACAGTGGTGCGGCAGATGAGCAAATGGGTTCAGTGTTAGGACAGATGAGAAGGTGATTCAGTAGTGAGACAGAAGAGCATGGGGATACGGCGGTGGAGAAGATGTGCAGGGAGGTACAGTGGTGGGGCAGATGAGAAAAGGGGTACATTGATGGGCCAGATAAGCAGGGGGGTTACAGCGGTGGGACAGAAAAGCAAGGGGGTACAGTGGTGGGGCAGATGTGCAGGAGGTACAGTGGTGGAAGGGATGAGAAGGGGGTTCAGCGGTGGGACAGAAAAGCAGGGGGGTACAGTGATGGGGCAGATGAGCAGGAGTTTACAGTGGTGGGACAGGTGAGCAGGGGGGTTCAGTGTTGGGCCCGATGAGAAGGGGGTTACAGTGGTGGGAAAGATGAGCAGCGGGGGTTCAGTGTTGGGACAGAGGAGAAAGGAGGTACATTGGTAAGACAGATGAGCAGGGGGTTACAGCGGTAGCGGTTGGGCAGAGGAGCAGAGGGTACAAAGGTGGGGCAGATGTGCAGAGGAGAAAGGAAGTACATCTGTGTAACACATGAGCAGGGATTACAGTGGTGGGGCAGAAGAGCAAGGGGAACAGAGGTGGGACAGATGTGCAGGAGGTACAGTCGTGGGGCAGATGAGCAGATAAGTTCAGTGTTAGGACAGATGAGAAGATGGTTCAGTGGTGGAGCAGATGTGCATGGAGGTACAGTGGTGGAGCAGATGAGAAAGGGGGAAAATTGGTGGGGTAGATGAGCAGGGGGTTACAGTGGTGGGACAAAAGAGCAGGGTAGTACAGTGGTGGAGCAGATGTACAGGGGTTACAGTGGTGGGACAGATGAGCAGGGGGTACAGAGGTGGGGAAGATGAACAGGGGGTACAGAGGTGGGATAGATGTGCAGGGGGTTACAGTGGTGGGGCAGATGAGAAAGGGGGTACATTGGTGGGGCAGATAAGCAGGGTGGTACAGTGGTGGGGCAGATGAGCAGGGGTGTTACAGTGGTGGGGCAGATAAGCAGGGGGTGTTACAATGGTGAAGCAGATGAGCAGGGGGGTTACAATGGTGGAGTAGAGGAGCAGGGGGTACAGTGGTGGGGCAGATGTGCAGGGTAGTACAGTGGTGGGGCAGATGTACAGTGGATTACAGTGGTGGGGCAAATGAGCAAGGGGGTACAGTGGTGAAATAGATTTGCAAGGGGGACAGTCATCTCTAGGTGTTAAGGTGCATGACTTGGGGCTCATCTGAGGTGTGGAGTTGCAGGAATTGAGGCTGATCTGAGGTGTGAGAGTGCAGGATGTTAATTTCTCACTACTAAGACTCCATGCACATTGAAGCTCAAAAAAGCTTTTTCTGGACGCCAGATTGCTGGCAGAAAACTCTGGTTGAAAAACGTGCTTTTAACAGCGTTTCGTACTAGCGCTTATGAGCGTTTTTTAGCGTTACCGTTTATGGGCATTTTTAATAAAAATACACAGATGATACTCCAAAAATCCCACAATGCATTCCAAACTCCCACAATGCACTGAAAAACTAGAACGCCGAACGCTAATTAACGCACACTTATGAGCGTTTATCGGCGTTTGGGGTTTTTTAGCGTTCTTTTTTGCGGTAAAAAATGGCACTTTGAACGCAAATTTCTGGCATTCAGAAAAAAGCCCATAAACTCCACTGCTCAATAAAGCTAAAAAAGTCCATGTGTGCATGGACACATAGGATAACATAGAGTGGAGTTTATGAGCTTTTAAAAAAAACACCCAATAAACTGCAGTTTATCAGCTCCAGTGTGCATGGAGCCTTAAAGTTGTTTACAGCATTTATTATATAAAAAAAATCCTTTTCATGATTGAGAGTGTGAAGTTGACATTTTTTTTTATAAAATTGGCACGCTCAATTTCTTTGAAAACATTTTTAGGCACACTGTGCTCAAAAGGTTGCCTACCCCTGCAGTATACTATAACATTTACCTTTAATTATAGTTCTGCTTTAATACTCTAAGTTCATTATATTTACAGCAGTTAGTCACAACCAAACTTTGCATCTACTTAGAGATTTTTTCTTTTTCTATTTGAAATACCACAGAATAGCTGAGAAAGGTTTTCCTGCATGTAAATTTAAATGCATTTTGTGACAAATGTGCAGATGTTTAGCTTGTGTGCATTTAAAAGAATCTATTTCCATTGCAAGTAATTAGTGATTGGAAAAGGAAAGGTAATTTCAACAAATGTCCATAGATGAGACCTGACAGCTAACACTGACAAGGAAGCGTTAAGCTGATTAGTGTTCTCTCTACTTCCTTGCATTCTCAGAAGACTGAAGTCTTTTATGTACATTAATTGAATGCAGACTGTGTGAATTACGTTCTTCTTTATTTCCAACAATACTAACCTTTATAGAAACTCTTAATACTGAAGCAGTAGAACCTCCCTTGGCTAGAGGATACAAATCAGTAAAAGCTATTTGGTAACTTATTGACTTAGCTTTGAAAAGTCTTCATTTTATGTCCTCCATTATACAAGAGAGAGCATCCCTTCTCTATTTTTTGTACCTGCCATACTCCCCTCCTTATCCTTATGTTTGTATTTTTGCACAGCCTTAAAGGGCATTTTACAAATTTGCAGAATGCGTGTCAGGAAATTATTATGTTTGCGTCTCAATATTTACTATATTGATTACATAATATGGTATTGTAGCCAAGGTTGGATTTATCATTCCAGCCTCCCCCCCCTCAGTCAACTGACTAGTCATTGAGGATGATTTACTAAAGGCAAATGGACTGTACACTTTGTAATTGCAATTGTACTCATTTTCCTCAGAGCTTAATGAATTTGGTAAAGCTGTGCTGATTTCTATTACTCAATCATGTCCTACCACCTCATTGAATATTCTTTACCAAGTGAAGCTTTACCTAGGGAAGCCAGGATGCACTATGGGAAGAGGCAAGTCGGCGGAGGTAGTGTGATGCTTTGGGTAATGTTCTGCTGGGAAAATGTGGGCCCTGCCATTAACATGGATGTTACTTGACATTCAATATCTACCTAAACATTGTTGCTGATACGAACCCCAATTAATATCCACCAATTATAAAATCTTACATGAAGCCACCCCCTTAACGGTAGATAGTCATTATTTCATGAGGAAGTGGTCTCAGATCCTTCAGCATGACATCTCCTTGTTGGATTGGGGGAGTATCTGGGAGTCCACCTCCAAAATATCCCGCTGTGTGACCCATAAGGAAACCACGTATAAAGTTCTACTTTTTTGGTATAGGACCCCAGAACTCTTACATGCCCGTAACCCGACAACCTCAAAACAATGCTGGAGATGTAATAATGCGGTGGGCTCACATTACCATATTTTCTGGGAATGCCCCTCAGTTAATTAGTTTTGGGTCCAGATCCAAACGCTTCTGGAAAAGTTGCTAGAGATCCCCATCCCTTTAAATCCTATGCATTATCTACTAGGTCTCCTTTTCCCAATTATCCCTAAAGCTAAACGGAGACTCATGTTCTTTATATTATTAGCTGCTAAACAGCTATCCCTAGGCTTTGGCTCGCTACTTCTCCCCCTACACTCCCACAATTTTTCTCTATTATGGCTTATATACGTAGGATGGAACATTTGACTGCTTTAGTTGATGGTTCAGTACAGAAGTTTTCCAAAATATGGCAGATATGGGATGAATCTGACTATTGTTCTGACACAAATAGTCTCAGTTAGTGGATAATTGACACCTATGTTCCTTTTTGCTATGACTCCAATGTTGACGTAAGCTATGTATACAGCTGTTTGTTGTGCATTCCCTGCACCTTTCTGTCTCCCCTATGTTGGTATGGTGCATTACTAGTGCAGGTTTGTACCCTTGTTTATGAATATTCTAAGTCAACTTAGGCCGCAATTTCATTCTTATTGGTATTCTTATGGTTTCTTTTTCTTATTTGTTATAAATGACAGTGTGTATCTGTACTATCCACAGAGTTTGTATTCTTTGTGTTACTTTGTATGCTTTACAAAAATTTTTTAAATAAACAAATTTAAAAAAAAAATCATTATTGATTACCAGGTACATTCCTTCGTGGAAACGGTATTATTGATGGCAGTAGCCTCTTTCAGCAGGCTAATCTGCCCTGCCACATTGCAAAAATGTTTCAAGAATGGTTTGAAGAACACAAAAATGAGTTTGATGTGTTGACTCCGAATTCTCCAAATTTTAATTCATCAAGCATCTATGAGATGTGCTGAAAAACAAGTCCAATTCATGGAGGCCCTCACAATATACAGGACTTAAAGCTACTGATAGTTTGGTGCCACAGCATATCTGTGTCTTGAAGTCTAGTGGTGTCCATGCCTCAATGGGCCAGGTCCATTGAGGCATGAATGAATTAATTCTTTTCTTTGCAAGTTTTTTTTTTTAAAGCGGTTGTAAATGTATAATTTTTTATTACAATAAAAAAACATATTGTACTTACTTGCTCTGTGCAATGGTATTGCACAGAGCTGCCTTGAACCTCTCCTTCTGGGGTCCCCTGCCAAAGCTCTCCGACCCCCCTCTTCTCTGAGTGCCCCTATAGCAAGCCACTTGCTATGGGGACACTCATGCAGGCTAACTCCCAAGCTGGGCTGTGTGACTCCATAGTCACATATATATTGGCCCTGTCCCCTGCTCCCGCCTCACAGGGTTTGATTGGCAGCTGCAGGGGCCAATGTCTCTCTCTGCTGTCTCTGTGCCTATGAAAGAAGGGAGCAAAGACAAGCGCTGCTGAAAACAGGCACAGCGCTGGATTGAAACAGGAGTGGGATAAGTATTTAAGTGGGGGCTGGGGAGAAGCTGATCATGGAAGGTTTTTTACCTAATGCAAAGAATGCATTAAAGTAAAAACCTAATTTCTTTAGAATCACTTTAATCTAGCGACAATTTCACTTTAAACAATTAGTTACTTTTCATGTAAGATGAAAATGTGTCAACTCCTTTTAATTCTACTAGATAATAGTATCTGTCAGTTTTATGAACCAAATGCAGACCTTCACAATTTTCAGTTGCTTAGTCACAATTGACAAATATGCTGTCTTGCTGATAAAGAACAACTGTTGAATGCAAAGGTTAGTGCCAAAAAGTCTGAAAATGCGTCATCCTGTGCATCCGGTGCTACAATTGGCAAATTAATCACTTAAAATAGTACAATAAAATGACCTAGTTTAAAATTCAGCAGTTAAATAAGCATGAATTCATTGTATGCCATCAAATACAACAAAAAAGTAATTCTTTTTAATAATTAGGTATATTGGAAATATGTAAAATCTACAAAAAGAGAGCGATATCTGTTTTTTAGTAGATGTTGGAGAGTTAAATGATTTCATTTTTTTTTTTTATGCCACATAGAACGCTGCTGTTCTTTACAGAGAAATCCTCTTTTTTTCAGATTTTTATTTTATTATACCTACAATTTGAAACATCGTGATAGCACATCTGTTGTAATTTACTGATAAAATACCAGATCTTACAAACAAATCTATATTTTGGAGATATAATATTATCTAATAATATTCAATATCTAATGCTTTGATTAGATTATTAATCCTTTAAAGAGGAAATATGCATGGTAAAGAAAGGGATTCATACCAGAGAACCAGGGACATGGAAGTGTTAGCAATGGAAATATTAGGGTGCTATGGTATTAGTGGGTGATACATATAGTATACTAAGTCAGCCAATACATTATTCCTGCCGTCAGTATTCAATGATCAGTCCTGCCCTTATAGCTGGTGGCACTGGTCATTCAGAAAAAAAAAACAACCGGCTGGCTGTACAAAAGTCATTTGCTATATCAACTTGTGTACAACCAGCCTGCCCATGCATGGATCGGAACTCAGCAGGTCCCTCCAGAATTGGTTGAATTTCATTCTATACATGGCCGGCTTAACTCTCTACTCCACATCAATAACATGAATACAGGTGTTGCTTAGGTTGCGGTGTTGGTGTATGACTAACTAAACTTTGAGAGAAATGCATCCTGGAGGGAAGGCTAATGAAGGCTGATTTGTGCTTTATTACTATGGATTACTGTACATCAATGCTCTTTCCATTATGTAAACATGCACAGTGGTATTGAATATCAAAAGTGTTGTATGAATCTGGAAACTTTACATAAATCTTTCCAAAATTAAAATATGAACTCCTTTTTAACCACTTGACCTCTGGAAGATTTCCCCCCTTCATGACCGGGCCACTTTTTGCAGGCACTGCGTTAATTTAACTGACAATGTCGTGGTCATGCAATGCTGTACCCAAATAAAATTTATGTCATTTTTTCCCACAAATAGTAGATGGTATTTGATCACCACTGCAGTTTTTATTGTTTGCGCTATAAACAAAAAAAGACAATTTTGAAAAAAAAAAAAAACGTTTTTTACTTTCCGCTATAAAACGTATCCAGTAAAAAAATAGAAAAAAATCTAATTTCTTCATTTGTTCTGCTACATGTTTTTGGTAAAAAAAATCTCAATAAGCGTATATTGATTGGTTTATACGAACGTTATAGCATCTACAAACTATGGGATAGATACTGGAATTTTATTTTTCTTTTAGACTGCTTTCACACTGAGGCGCTTTACAGGTGCTATAGCGCTAAAAATAGAGCCTACATAGTGCCTGTAAAGAGCCTCTCCTCCCACTCCAGTGTGAAAGCCCGAGTGCTTTCACACTGGAGCGGTGCACTTGCAGGACAGTAAAAAAAGTCCTGCGAACAGCATCTTTGCAGCGCTATAGGACTGGTGTACATATCGCGCCCCTGCCCATTGAAATCAATGGGCAGCGGTGCCAAACTGCCAGGAAAGTGCCGCGGCGCCGACTTACGGGCGGTTTTAACCCTTTTTTGGACGCTAGCGGGGGTTAAGTGCGTCCCGCTAGCGGCTGAATAGCACTGCTAAAACGACGGTAAAGCACCACTAAAAATAGCGGCGCTTTAACGCCGATGCCCCCAATGCCCCAGTGTGAAAGTAGCCTTATACTAGCAATGGCGATCAGTGACTTATAGCAAGACTGCGATTTTTAATTAACCGCGGACAATTGGACACTAAGTGACACTCTTGACACTTTGCAGGAACCAGTGACACTAATACAGTGATCAGTGCTAAAAATATGCACTATCACTGTACTAATGACACTTGCTGGGAAGGGGTTAAACATCTAGGGTGATTAAAGGGTTAAATGTGTGCCTAGCCAGTGTTAGTGTTTTCCATGTGTGCTGCGTTTACTAGGGGAAGAGGTGGATTTAAATCCCTGCTTTGCAGAAACACAGAATCCACCCCTGCCCCCTGTCAGAACAGAACTCTGCCTTGTTTACATAGGCAGAACTCTGTTCTGAGTCTCAGCCCAACGATCAGCAAGTACTGGTGGACATCGAGTGCCCAGCACCCCGCAGATCGCCTTCTGCTGTGAATGTTAGGCTAACATGCATAGTTTTGACTAAGGGAAGTTTCAAATGGAATGCAACTAAAGCTCCCACTGAAGGTTTCTTGCGTGAAATATTTATAAATAAATAGGAATAGCTGAAATCTATGTATTGGCAAATAATTTTTATTTTGTGAGGAAATATGTGCAAACGTCTTCACATAGATGTTATGGTAATTGGCAGGAATGTCCTACATTTATTAAAGCTCCAGGGAGTTATTTCCACAGTTCAAAGTGGATGAATATTACATAGATACAGCAGATGAATCGTGCATCAGTTTGTTCCTAACTGTGTAATGGCCCAAAGGACATCTTCACTAGGGTAAATATAATGAATTAATAATCATCTGACACACATCAATAAGAATTGGTAGACCAAATTACATTTTTATGTGTAGTTATGTAACAGCACCGTGACCTTAACAGATCAGGTTTTGTAGTTATTAAGTGAAAAAATGTTTGGCTATGCTGCAGCTTGATTGCTGACAAAGCAAAGTCATGCCTTACCCAAGGAAGTGTTATTAAAGTACAATTGTGCAGCAGCACAGAGGTCCAAGTAAATACAGTAAATGCATGTCACAAAATCTGTCTGCTTTGATGGAAACTTGTCATGATAGAAATTTTATTTCTGAAAACACTAGGTGCATGGCTGTCATGCTAATTATTTTGCTTCCATTCCAAGTCACTGGCTTGGAACGAGTATACAAAAATAGGATGTCAACAGCCGCGGCTGTGGCTCCTGGAAATGGGAACAGGATACCTGTCAAAGACTTTTGGGTGGAACTCCCTTTTAAGAGAGCCTGTCACTTTGCTAATTTAGGACACCATTGCAGGTTCTTTAAAGAAACCCTGCATCTGCTGATAGTTATCTTGGCCATGCTTCCTTGGCTCTCCTTTTGCTGCACCAGAGCTCTTGGTAAATACCCTCTCCTTCTGGGTATAGAGAAGCATGAAACCTCTGGACACTACGTGACTCGGAACAAAAGTTTGCCAATCCCGGGGGCAAGTTAGCTGAATGAATACATGAACATAGGGGAGTTGATCAACCAAGACATTCCAAACTGCAGCCACAACATGTGAGGACATCATTAGAAGGCAAGACAAGCAAACAACAAGGAAAATAACTACACTAATATTTAGTTAAAACAACAAAACCTTTTAAAGTGTGCAGTGTCTTTAACAGTGGTTACAATAAATATGAAACACTGTTGCGCTACTATTGATAAACAATTGTGTATAAAGTGAGATTAAGCCGCTAGCATAAACCGTATAGTGAACTGCACAAATAGGTGAGGAAATGTATAAATAAATGCAGCGCTAATATGTAACAAGGTGCAACAGTGAAGTGTCACTGAAAATGTGAAAATAAAGCTGGTGCAGACTTATAAGTCAGACATCAGTGTAAACAATTGGGAACAAAAGTAAAAAAAAAAAAAAATACCAAATAAGGAAGCAATAAATGAGAAATGTCCATATATGACAGCAAGAAAAAAAACCTGCAACAAAAACTGTCCGTGGTAAACCAAAAAGTAAAAAATTCCTCAGTGAGTAGAGTGAAGTTCCATGTGTAGATGATGCATATAGATGGTAACTAGTGTGTGACAGGAATAACCTCTTCACAAGGTGTTTCACAGCATCATTTCCATCTAAATGCTGTGAAACACCTTATGAAGAGGTTATTCCTGTCACACATTAGTTACCATCTATATGCATCATCTACACATGGAATTTCACTCTACTCACTGAGGAATTGTTTACTTTTTGGTTTACCACGAACAGTTTTTGTTGCAAGTTTTTTTTTTCTTGCTGTCATATATGGACATTTCATTTATTGCTTCCTTATTTGTGAAAAAAAAATTATTTTCCCCACCAGCTTTATTTTCACATTTTCAGTGATACGTCACTGTTGCACCTTGTTACATATTAGCGCTGCATTTATTTATACATTTCTTTAACAGTGGTGTTTGCTAGCACATCTGGCACTGGGGATGGGTAATTTTTTGCACCATCCACCCCCAAGAAAAATGGTATGTGATAATATAGCGACACAGCGCCAGACACCTTATGTCCTAGTCCAGGGCCTCCAGACACCCCCTCTCCTAATCTGGGACCTCCAGACACTACCTCGCCTAGTTCAGTATCTCCCTTGTACCCCCCTCCAGGTGCCTTTGCCACACCAATTACACCAAGGGCCTCTTTTGCACACCCCCTCCCCTGCCAGTAGAGGGTTTCCTCTACAGCCCCCCCAAGTACAAGTGTGCAATGTACAGGATTAGGGACAATTGTAGACACGCACCCACACTCACTCAGGTTGAACTGGATGGACTGGTGTCTTTATTCAACCTTACTAACTATGTAACTATGTAACTAAGTTCAGAGCCTCCTTTGCACCTTGCCCTCTGAATCCAGGTCCTTTGCCACACCAACCCCAGTTTTCAAGTCCAGGGCCTCCTCTACACCCCCCAGTCTAGGGCCTCCAGTATACTCCCCTCCTAGTCCAGGGACTTCTCTGCACCCCCCCAGTCCAGGGCCTCCTCTGCACCCCCCCAGTCCAGGGTTTCCTGTGTACTCCACTCCTAGTCCAGGGTCCCTTCTGCATTCCCTAGTTCAAGGCATCCTCTGCACTCCCCTGCTAGTTCAGGGCCTCCTCTGCACCTCCCAGGCCAGGGCCTCCTGTGTACTCCCTTCCGAGTCCAGGGCCCCCTCTCCCAATCCAGGGTCTATGCCACACCAACCCTTTTCTAGTCCAGGGCCTCCTCTGCACCCCCCCCACTCCAGCGCCTCCTCTGCACCACCCCCTAGCCCACGGTCTCCTCTGCGCCCCCCTATCCCAGGGACTTCTCTGCACCCCCCAAGTCCAGGGTCTCCTCTGCATCCCACAGCCCAATGTCTCCTCCGCACCCCCATTAGTCCAAGACCCCCACTGCACCCCCCAGTCCAGGGCCTTCTCTGAACCCCTGTGAATACTGTTTATTATGTGTTGCCTCTTTCTGCTCATATATATTTTCTTCTGCTGCATTTTAAAAGTAGCACTAAAGCAAATCGATAATGACATATATGATGCGGGCTGTTGTTAACCTTACCAATGCCCCATGTAACTTCATTTATTTTACCTGTTGATCCTGCTGTTATTTTTCAACTTCCTTTAACAGATTAAGCTGTGCAGCAAAAGTGGAAGTTAGAGGATTAAGATGAACCATTTAATATGGATAGGGGTGGTTAAAATTGTTAGCTTTTATTCATTTGGATAAAACCTTTATCCTAAAAGGTAAAAAAGAAAAACAGTGCACTCCCAGCACAGTGACTGAGATCTCATTAAGAGCTCTGTACTACACACCTGATCGCTGTGGTAGCTTCTTATTGTCTGTCACAGTGATCAGTAACTGTTTAGCCCATCCCTGTGTTTTTTTCTTCTTTTAAGTGGAGAAAAAGATTGTATTGTATATTGTATTTTTTTCTCCTTGCGAGAGGAGAAAAGTGTAGACAAAGACACAAAAAAACTAAATCAGGGTTTGATCTAGGTCAGGGTTAGAGGTGGGGTCAGGGTTAGCATCAAAGGTCATGGTCACAGTCAATTGTCAGGGTCAAAGTTAGTGGTCAGAGATCATGGCCGGGAGGCGGAGCAGGCACGCAGCATATGAGGACGGCAGGGACAGAGCTCTCTCTGCAGATTCCTGATCCTGACCAGATCCTGTGAGCAAAATGCTCCAATTTCGGCCTGGACTGCTGGGGCATGAGTGGGGGATCCTCAGGGGTGCCTAAAATAAGGGCCACCCTGGCCAAAAATGCCAGGAGAGCGGCTAGCCCGATTTGCCTGGGGCTCTCAAGTTGGCACCGCAGCACCGGCAGAGGAGGAGGAATGGCCACCACTGCAGAGCCATGTGGAGACAGCACAGCTGGCACCTAATACCGTATATCGAGTGAGTCCCAGAGTGCAGATTACACCGCACACAGGGGAAGATCCTTGGACAGGGGGGATGGCCGCATGTTTGAAGCTGGCAGGGCTCTGGAGGAGGATGAGGAGCCATCCCTCACACAAATTATGGCAGCCATACAGGAGTGCCAAAATAAGCTGATCATTTTGGGGAACTGAAAGTACAATTCTCCTTTATGAAGCATGGCATGCAAAAGCTTAGAGAAAAGGCACAGGCTACTGATCACCGCATTACTTCTTTAGAGGACACTGTCATACCTATGAGCATGGATATTTAGGTAGCTAAACAAACCCTCTCTGAGCCCACTATAAAAATGGCCAACTTGGAGGGCCGCATGAGAAGGAACAACATAAAGCTTCCCTGAGGGAGTGGAATGAAATCATCCTGGGGAGTTCTTGGAGGAGTGGCTAATAGCACATATGGCCCCAGTTACTTTTACTGCTATGTTTGCCATAGAAAGGGCACACCGAGTCCCCCCAAGTAGAGCACCACCAAAGGGAGTAATCCCCAGACCCATGATCAAAGATCCTGTACTTTAAGGACAGGGAAAATATCCTGAAAGGGGCCAGGACTGGGCCTGAATTAAAATTCAACAACTACCGGAAATCTATTTATCCTGATTTTTCAGCTACCACGCAAAAACAGAGAGCTTCATTTTACCAGATAAAGAAACGGCTCAGAGAATTGAATTTGATCTATAGTATGCTGTATCCTGCAAAGCTGCGTATTGTAGGCAATTGGAAAGTATACTTCTTTACATCCCCACGCCTCCGCCTCTGGATGGTTGGATGCTAGGGGGCGACTGAGAGGTGGGATCTCCCCATGACCCTCATAGCTGCTCTTTACACTTACAGCAGGGGTCTTGGAAGATGACTGTGGGAACAGAGTGAGGAGTGCATGATTCACTGGATGTATCCTTATTATCCCTCTCCGCTTTGCTCTGTTTTTCTGCTGCCAGGATGAACTGTCTAGAGATATGCTGGGATGCCTTACTTCCCTGGCAGTGCAGGGGGCTGATTATGCTGCTCAGAGGATGTAGTTATGTGATGTAATTATGTTATGTTTTTTGTTTATCTGCTCAGAGTATCCTGCGATATGAAAGGAATCTGCGGATTGTTCTGTTCACTGCAAACATGAAGGGAGAAACAGAGCAGAAAGAAAGAAAAGAGTTTTTTTCTCTATCTGTTTTTTGGGGGGGTTTTGTTGCACCTTTATTTTTTCACTCTTGAACTTGCTCCTCACAGTACTGGAGCCTGTGAGACCCTCTTTTTGGGTACAGGTTATGGGAATAAAGTGCCTGGCAAGTTGGGGTCGGGTGCGGGGTGGGGGGTGGGAGACACGGGTGGGGGTGGGTTGTTGGGACAACTTTCATTATGTTCAACTCCCTATCTCTGGGTTCCTGGACCTCAATCTGAGACTGGTGGTAGGGGTGCTTCGGGGGAGGGTACAGAGATGGCGAAACATGCCGTTTATGGTGATGGGTTGCATACATTTATTTAAAATGATTTTTCTTCCTAAGTTGATGTACATTCTCTTGAATTCGCCCGTTTATGTCTCAGTAAAAGTGTTTAGGAACATAAACTCTATTGTGGTGGAATTTTTGTGGGGGTCCAGGGCCCCCAGGATCTCTCTGGCAGTGCTGAAACTACCTGTAACAATGGGGGGGTCTATGCCAGATCTGAGATCCTATTTTTTTGCGTCTCAATTGACATTTTTGCATTGGTGATGCTTCCCTCAGGTTCCTAACACCACAACTTTACTGGAAATGGCGGTGGCTACATCGCAGGAAACCCTAGGAAGGGTGTCCCGGGACAGAAGGTGGGAACCGTAATGGTGCTCCCAGGTAGGGTGTTTCACCAATGTGCTCAGAGAATGGGGGATGATCCCTTATGGATGTCTTCAAAATGCTCTTTGTGGTGCAACAAATCCCTGAATGAGTTCTTTAAACTAGAAGATGGTTATAGATGGGCCAAATATGGAGTTAAATATCTACACCATATATACCAAGATGGCAGGTTGTCCTCCTTTGCACACTTGAGGGTGCAGTTTAGCATACCTAGAACTTGGCAATTCAGATATGCTCAGCTGCGCCATGCAGCTATGGCCCAGTTTGGGAGAGGGGAAGTTAGGGTACAAAACACTTCTTTAGAAAGGGTCCTGATTGACCCTGAACCAACTAAATGCATATCCAGATACTACAGAGAAATAGGACCGGGAGGCCCTGATCTCGCTGCCGGGACTAGATCCTGCTGGATAGCAGTTGTACCAGAATTGACTGAGGAACTGTGGCAGGAGGTGTTGGATACATACCATGTCTCGGTTATCTCCTCCACAGATAGAATTATACAGCTTCGATATCTACATCAGTTATATTATACACCGAACAGACATTCAGAATGCACAGGAGAGATACCGCAGAGTGCCATAAGTGTAAGGGAGCAGAAGGAATGTTTATACATATGGTATGGGATTGCCCTATATGGATACGGCCTCTGTGGTCCAAGGTGACTGAGTTCATTTCTGAGCATTTTGCCCTCCCGAATATATGCTCCCCCTTATGGTGTCTCCTGGGAGTTTTTGACCAGGAGGAGGTGAATGTGCATACTAATTTGTTCCTTAGACTGCTGTACTTTGGAGTGCATAAATTGATCGCCCGAACATGGATTTTTGACGAACAACTAACTTCATGTAAATGAAGATAGGAAATGCAGATGTACTTCTCTATAAGATGACGTATGAGGCAAAGGGGGCCCCCAAGAAGTTCAGAAAGGTATGATTTAGGTGGATTGATTCCAAAAATACCCTAAAGGAGGATGGGGAACAGAGCAGTGGAGGTAGCTAAGTGAAGAAAGTGGTGAAGAAGAGTACTGTGGAGGATGAGAGTATGCATACAATAAACTGGAAAGATCAAAACTGGAGGGGGGGGACTGAACTCATCTTTATGTTTGAAGTTTTGTCCTTATGGTTGAAAAAAAAAAGAGCAAAACTAATGTTGGAAGAATTAAAGGAGATCTCAGGAGAGATTATATCAGCAATATTAAAGATATTACAGTAGAGAGAAAGTCATATGTACCTACTGTCATTTATTCCAACCTTAATACGTGATGTATGTGATGTAACATTTCAATATCAATATTTTATTGGGAACCCCGCGCCAAAAAAAAAAAAAAAACGGCATGGCAGGCTGCAGGAAAATAATTTTGGGGGGGCTACCCCAAAGCACCCTCCCAATGTTGAGGGCATGTGGCCTGGTACGGTTCAGGAGGGGGGGCCACACTCTCGTCCCCCCCTCTTTTCCTGCGGCCTGCCAGGTTGCGTGCTCGGATAAGGGTCTGGTATGGATTTTTGGGGGGACCCCACGCCGTTTTTTTTTAAATTTTGGCCGGGGTTCCCCTTAATACCCATACCAGACCTGAATGGCCTGGTATGGAATTTAGGGGGACTCCCACGTCATTTTTTTTTTTAAATTTTGATTCGGGGTTCCCCTGTGGGGAATTCCCATGCCGTTTTTATCAATGAACTTCTATGTGTATTGTCGGCAATGCAATAGCCGCGAGTAGTTTTAAATGGGTTTTTTCCTTCGAAATGTCATTTTGCTGTCAGACTGTTCTAAACACGGGAAACATGTGCCCCTTTACAGGCATACTATAGACACCCCCCAGCTACGAATTTTAAAGGGATATTACACTTTTATTGTTTGACTTTAAGCATTATTAAAATCACTGCTCCTGAAAAAACGGCCGTTTTTAAAACTTTTTTGCATTGATCCATGTCCCCTGGGGCAGGACCCAGGTCCCCAAACACTGTTTATGACAATAACTTGCATATAAGCCTTTAAAATTAGCACTTTTGATTATTCATGTTCGTGTCCCATAGACTTTAACGGTGTTCGCGTGTTCGAACAAACTTTTTTCCTGTTCGCATGTTCTGGTGCGAACCGAACAGGGGGGGTGTTCGGCTCATCCCTACTCAGGAGTAGCAAGGAGTATAATCTTGCATGTTCTCCATAACATCTTGTACTGGATATAATATCTTTCACTGGATTCCTACATTTGTATTCAAGGATAATGACAAATGGGACAAAAAGCCTGATTAATTGTACAATTTTGCAAATGTATACGTTTCCTGATTGCACATTAAAATGCAGAATATTTATTACATAAACAGCAATACTTGCCTTACTCGCATATCATCTAAAGTCATGATAGTTTTAACAATTTGCTATTTTAAAAAATGTCAGTAAGCAAGAGGAATTTCTGAATTAGTTAAAGCTGAACTCCAGCCTCACAGTTGTGCAAGCTCCTGCGATTTCATAAAATTGTATACTCTGATTTATCTGCACACTGTGAGTATCTCAAAGTGTGTATTAAAAGCTGCAGCAAGTTAGATAGAAACCACCATGTAATAAATCATAGATAGAACAGTTTTATTTGACAATTCGGATTGTTGGGCCAATCAGTTGTTAAATCAGGTTTGGGAGTCTCCAAACAAGACATTCAGATGAGATAGTAGATCCTAATCTTTGTAAAATATAATTAGGTGTTTAATTCATCACATCAAAAGATAGTCAGTAGTGAGATGTTGTTCATTTTCATATTCTTAGTTCCATATTTGAAATTGATGTATTGATAGTAAAATGGAATTACACAGGAAAAAAGTATTGAACACGCTAACTGAATTTATGTAATACTTTGTGCCAAATCCTTTGTTGGTAATGACAGCTTCACGATGCCTCCTGTATGGAGAAACTAGTCACATGCATTGCTCATGTGTGATTTTGGTCCATTCTTCCATACAAACAGCCTTCAAATCTTGAAGGTACTATGGGCCTCTTCTATGAACTCTGATCTTTAGCTCTTTCCATAGATTTTTTATTATATTCAAGTCAGGTGATTGGCTGGACCATTCTAGCAGCTTTATTTTCTTTCTTTGAAACCAATTGAGAGTTTCCTTGGTTTTGTGTTTGGGATCATTGTCTTGCTGAAATGTCCACCCTTGTTTCATCTTCATCATCCTGGAAGATGGCAGCAGATTTTTTATCAAGAATGTCTTACATTTTTCCATTCATCCTTCCTTCAACGGCATGAAGTTTGCCAGTAACGTATGCTGAAAAACAGCCTCGCACATGATGTTCCCACCTCAAAACTTCACTGTTGGTAAGATGTTTTAGAGGTGATGTGTAGTGCCATTTGACCTCCAAACATGGTATTATGGCATCCAAAGAGTTCAATTTTGGTCTCATTTGACCAGACTATATTCTCTCAGTATTTCACAGCCTTGTCTAAATGTTGTGCAGAAAACATTAAACAAGCTTCAACATGCTTTTTCTTAAGCAATGGGTCCAGGTCTTGCTAATTCCAGGTCTTGCTAAAGCTCTCTACAAGTAGTCATTGGCACTTGGACAACTCTTCTGATAATTATTTTCATTCCTCTGTCAGAAATCTTGTGAGGAGCACCTGGACATGGCAGTTTATGGTGAAATTATGTTCTTTCCACTTCTGGATTATGGCCCTTACAGTGCTCACTGGAACATTCAGAAGTTTAGAAATCTTTCTGTAACCAATGTCATCAGTATGTTTTGCAACAATAGGGTTGCAAAGGTCTTGAGAAAGCTCTTTGCCTTTACCCATCACGAGATTGGGTAATGAGACACCTTGTTAGAGGCCATCAGTTGAGACTGAACCAGTTAATATTATTTTGCAGGGGCAGGATTGCTTTCTAATTACTGATAGATTTCAGCTCATGTCTTGGCTTTTCATTCCTTTTTACACCTCCCTTTCTTCATGTGTTCAATACTTGTTCCCCGTGCCATTCTATTTTATTACACGTAACTTAATTTTTGAACATATTTGTTTTGTTTGTATGTATGTATTGCATAGGTTGTTACTGACATGTGGTGAAAGTTTCATGTCAATAGCAGCTTTAGAAATATATTTACCTAGAAAAATGGCCAATACTTATTTTACCCGCTGTGTGTGTGTGTGTGTGTATATATATATATATATATATATATATAGTTTTATTGTTGCCTTCTCTGGGATGCTGCTCTCCTAAATGGGTGTGTAGCTCAATACTTTCAGTCCTCACATTCTACTTCTTTCCCTAGCTATTTTATAAATGGAATTAGATACTGCAAATTATAGCCCCTTAAACTTTTATCGCTGTGACTAATTCCACTAAAGGATTCAGATTTTAAATTTCAAAGAGTTCCCCTTTAATTTCAAAGATCTTTTACTTTCTTTGACATATTTATTGCATATTCCCTATTTATTCCATTAAATTGAATAGGGCCTTAATTCCCCTTTTCTTGACTCTTTACCTTGTAGTGTTCTTCTGGCCCCACCTACAATGCTTTTGCTTGGTTACTATGGGTGTTCTGTATTCAAATAAACTCTATGAGCAGAGCACAAAATGCCTGCTTCGACCACTCTAAGCTGTTTTAATTTTTTAGTAACAACCAGACACTTCAGTAGTACTATGAGCCAAGGTTGGTATGATGATGCAGCTTCCATAATGACCTATGGTCACAGTAAGTGGTTGAATGGCCCTGTGTATCATTCGGCCTGGTGGAGAAGTAAAGTTCTGTATCACAGAGTGGTGAGACTACAAGCCTATTTAGTTTTTAATTTTATTGCAAAGGTAGAGTTGGGCTTTAAATAATACTATCCTTTCAGTAAACAGCTGACATATTTTTACTGTTTCTTTTCAGTGGCTAACCATATATAAACTCAGTCAGAACATGGTCTGAGCATTTATTCAGTTCAACTATAAGAAAATCATTTGCATAATCATTTTGCCTGAGCCAGCCATTCTAAACAGTTAGCTCTTATAATTATCGACTCATCATAAATGCATTTCTGCAGGGTTACAAAATCTCAAAAAGAAAAGGGAGGCAAGCATGGATAATGGATGGCAAAGAAAGGCTGGTTAGCAATCTTTTAGTTCATCCCCTAAATATTTTATTCTTCTGTATCTAAAGAAATGGTTTTCAGATTACAGATGATAGCTTTTGGATACGGTCCTAAATTACTCTATCCCTCCAAATCCTTTCAGCCTTTGCAATTACATACTATTGTCCTATTTTAAAGCTGGCAATGTTTGATAGCATGGGCAATATACTATGTGAATATTATAAAAATGAAAAGATATTCTTTGGATTTTCAGACCAACTTACCAGCTGCAATCTCCATGGGGGTACTGTTACAGCCATATTGTGCTTGTTTTGTCTGTCTTCTCTAAAACAGCTATTCCAACAGGGCAACAGCAGAAACATAACAGTACTTTTAGATACAACGTTAACAGATGTAGCAGGCAATACTGCTGTTATAGTATGTCATTTTGCATGCTTTATTTTAGTTACATGAGTTCTGCGCTGAGAGACATTGACACTGTAAATTCCCACTGGCACAGTGATTCCTTTCATCTTTATGTATTTATTTTTTTGAATGATAAATATGTTAAAGTGAAACACTAGCTGAGGAAAGACATTCTTTTTAGATCAGTTATTTAAAGTCTTGTTTTTTTCCCTATAAAAATAAGCCTGGATCCTCCTCTTCTTGGGTCCCTCTTTGGTGCTTTTGGCCCCTCCCTCCTGTTGAGCGCCTCCACAGCAAGCAGCTTGCTATGAGGGAACCGGAGTCACAGCTCCCTGTGTCCATTAAGACATGGCGCCCCCTGGCCCCACCCCCTCTCTCTCCTGATTGGCTAGCTGACTATGATTGTCAGCAGTGAGAGCCAGTGATGCCACTGCTGTGTCAGTCAGGAGGGAGAATCTCAGATGGCTAAGACACTTGTGGACATTGCTGGACAGAGAGGGACCTCAGGTAAGTATTAGCGGGCTGGGGGGGGGGGGGGGTGCTGCACACAGAAGGGTTTTTATCTTAATGAATAGAATGCATTAAGTTAAAAAAAAAAAAAACCTTCTGACTTTACAATCGCTTTAAAGTTCAAGGGTTTTACAGAATCTCACAGTGTTTCTTCTTTTTTAAAGTTAATTGGAAAGGTCGCCCCATTAACTTTCTTAAACTGACTGTTGAGTGGAGCGTCTGCCTAGTTGTTTGATCATTCCTAGTGCTGTGGGAAATAGGGAAAACGCTTCATCCCCAACACCCCTGTAAGCATTGCAAGTACAGGCGTTTGGAAGCAATTACATTATTATTATTATTATACAGGATTTATATAGCGCCAACAGTTTACGCAGCACTTTACAATATAAAAGGGAGACAATACAGTTATAATACAATAAAATACAAGAGGATTGGGGAGGGCCCTGCTCAGAAGAGCTTACAATCTAATAGGGTGGGGCAGGTGGTACTAAAGGTTGTAACTGTGGGGAATAAGCTGATGGAAGTGGTAAATGATTAGTTGGAGGCACAATAGGCTTGCCTGAGGAAATGCATTTTCAGGGATTGCCTGAAGGTAGCAAGAGCAGGGGATAGCCGTACAGGTTGAGATAGCGAGTTTCAGAGGATGGGAGAGGCTCTGGAGAAATCCTGGAGATGAGCATGGGAGGAGGAGGCAAGGCAGCTTGAGAGTAGGAGGTCTTGGGAGGAGCAGAGAGGACGGTTTGGGTGATATTTGGAGACAAGATTGGTGATGTAGCTTGGGGCAGAGTTGTGAATGGCTTTGTATGTTGTGGTTAGTCAAGTAGTTGCCAGACCATTGTTCCTAATTTTTACTGACAGTCTACTGACTGGAATGGTACCAGCTGATTGGAGAAAAGCCAATGTAGCACCAACATTTAAAAAGGGCCCAAAATACATCCCTGGGAATTACAGACCAGTTAGCCTAACACCAATAGTATGCAAGCTCTTGGAGGGGATGATAAGGGACTATATACAAGATTTTAGTAACAAGAACGGTATCATTAGCAGTAATCAGCGTGTATTCATGAAGAATTGTTCTTGCCAAACCAATCTATTAACCTTCTATGAGGAGGTGAATTGCCATCTAGATAAAGGAAGGTCTGTAGATGTATCTGGATTTTGCATAAGCATTTGACACAGTTCCCCATAAATGTTTACTGTACAAAATAAGGTCCATTGGCATGGACCTAAGGGTGAGTACATGGATTGAAAACTGGCTACAAGGGTGTGTTCAGAGAGTGATAATAAATGGGGAGTACTCAAAATGGTCAGAGGTGGGTAGTGGGGTGCCCCAGGATTCTGTGCTCTGTATTTGCTGATGATACTAAGCTAAGCAGGGCAATAACTTCTCCACAGGATGTGGAAACCTTGCAAAAAGATCTGAACAAATTAATGGGGTAGGCAACTACATGGCAAATGAGATTTAATGTAGAAAATGTAAAATAATGCATTTGGATGGCAAAAATATGAATGCAATCTATACACTGGGGAAGAACCTCTGGGGGAATCTAGGATGGAAAAGGACCTGGGGGTCCTATTAGATGATATTGGCATGCATTAAAAAGGGGATCACCTCCAGAGATAAAACAATAATTCTCTCGCTCTACAAGACTCTGGTCTGGCCGCACTTAGAGAATGCTGTCCAGTTCCGGGCACCAGTCTTTAGGAAGGATGTACTGGAAATGGAGCGAGTACAAAGAAGGGCAACAAAGCTAATAAAGGGTCTGGAGGATATTAGTTATGAGGAAAGGTTGCGAGCACTGAACTTATTCTCTCCGGAGAAGAGACACTTGAGAGGGGATATGATTTAAATTTATAAATACCGTACTGGTGACCCCACAATAGGGATAAAACTTTTTTGCGGAAGGGAGTTTAACAAGACACGTGGCCACTCATTAAAGTGAGAAGAAAAGAGGATTTACCTTAATCTACATAGAGGGTTCTTTACTGTAAGAGCAGCAAGAATATGGAATTCTCTTCCACAGGCAGTGGTCTCAGCGGGGAGCATCGTTAGTTTAAAAAAAGATTAGATAAGCACCTCAATGACCGCAGCATACAGGGATATACAATGTAATACTGGCCTCATGCACAGTGGGTGTTTAGCCTGGTACACGAAGAATTTAGCATTTAGTTGCGGTTGGAAGGCATAACCCACTGCCGGCAACCTGTCAAGCTCTATGAGAGTCTGATAGCTGCTGGGGAAGGGCTGGGTGGTGCATTCAGTGGTACTTTCATTTAGTTATGCAACCAGGTATGAGTGCATACTGCTCTAACCATACATAGTGCTGGCATAGCACTACCCATCCCAGCCAAGCCACAGCAGCTGTCAGACTCTCAAAGAGTCTGACAGGCTGCCAGCAGCAGGGTTGGGCGGACTGCCTGTGCCCTCCAACCTCAGCTAAATGCCAGAGAATCATGTACCAAGACTAAACATCCAGTTTGCAGGAGGCCAAACTCAGTACAGAACATTACCAGACATCTGCTGTCATGGATTTTTTATACAATTTTAGAAAATCAAAGGGATTGCAAATATAGTTGTAGTAGCAGCTACAGCCAAACTCTTACTACCTTTAGTTCTCAGCAGTATACTTAGTGATCTCTTGACATGATCCTAACCCTTCGTTGCAGCTAAAAAGGTCTAGAGACACATGAGGTTTAATGGAACACATTAGTGACCACTATTGTTTTACAAAAGCATATAGTACAGGTCTAAGCTTCACTTGCATCTGCTGTAGGTTAAGTTTTGCCTGTAGTAAATCAACCTAATACATTCCCTAGAAACAATTCTGTTACATTAATTATTGATGTTTCTGATTGTTGCTGCATGAAACATCCACATAAGAAATTTGATGGAAAATCCTTTGGACTTTCTTTCTGATCACAAATGAGCTACATGAATCTATGGATGCGGACCTAGCAGACATTCATAAAATATAACCAAAACCTATTTTATTTCTGATATAAGAAAGCATGTGTACAACAGCATGCGTGACACTGAATCCTTTGCTACAGCATGAGCGGTAAATAAGTTAGTGAAAGTGTGCATGCATTTGCCTATTTATCTTTTTCATTCAGATATATGTCTTTCAATCGTGAGAAGCTATTGCTTGTAACACCTTATGCCGCGTACACACGACCGGACTTTTCGGCAGAAGAGGGTTAAGGCAGTGCTGGAAAGTAAAGGTGGCCACACAAAATATTGACACTTTGGGCCCAATTTGGACATTTTCACTTAGGGGGTGTACTCACTTTTGTTGTCAGCGGTTTAGACATTAACGGCTGTGTGTTGAGTTATTTTGAGGGGACAACAAATTTAGACTGTTACACAAGCTGTACACTCACTACTTTACATTGTAGCAAACTGTAATTTCTTCAGTGTTGACACATGAAAAGATATTATAAATTATATTTCCAAAAATGTGAGGGGTGTGCTTACTTTTGTGAGATACTGTATGTTCAGAACATTGGACTGTGATCTAAACAGAGGTAAACAATGTTATGTGCCACTAAGATTTAAACTAAAGTGAATTGTTACATTTGAACAGCAAGTACAGTATGTTCCTTTTCCTTTTGGTAGCTGTATAGAAATGCCTAAAGCCTCTGATCACAATCACCACCACCTCAATCTTGGGCATGACATGTGTCAGGACTCCTTATCTCTCTGTGACAAATGCCTACTGCTTGATAATGATACTGTTTACTATGTATATCATAAACTTTATATACAGGTATTAACACTCATGTGTATAAATGTGTGGTTCTTACTTAGATTCAGAATTGTATCACTCTTTGCATCACTTATATTTATCATCATTAAAAGGGAAAACCAAATGCATTTCAAAATCTTTATCCTTAGTTCAATGACTTAGTCAATAAATGACAACACTTGAACTCTAAATGTTCTTCTTTAATTATCCTTTAGTACCATACAACTCTCTGCTGCAACAACCACAATTGCATATTATTCAATGCAATTCTACTAAGCATAAAAGAACAAAACACATTTTTCGTTGGGGGCCATATAGGAAATTCAAACTGCCATTTTTTGCACAGATTTGCGGTCATCATAAGGGGCAGTGACATTTATTAGATGCTCTTAGTTAAGTTGACGGTATTATAATTTTAATAAAATTAGCAGTTTGAAGAAGGTTGTTTAGGTATATGTGAACCAGAGGTTCTCAACCCATCGCCCTCTGATGTGGCCCTGCCCCTGTAAGGATAGGGGAAGTAACTCCACAGGATTGATTCCATAGTGTAGTATGTTTATTTATTGATGTTGAAAAGGTAAAATTAGGTATTGCACTCACATGTCTATGTGCCTTTAACTGGCACTGGTATGTATAGCTTGTGTGGATGACTGGTTTATTCCCCTGATGCTGGTGTGTGGTCCAAGTCACGTTCTGACCACCACCGTTCCTGAAGTTCACTTCCTGAAGATGCCAATCACGGAGAAACATATGTTGAAGCGGGGATTCGTCACTTCCTGATCCCATGTGACATCATATCCGGGCGGTGAGAATGAGACTTGGTTCACACGGCAGCACTGGGGAATAAACCAATCATACGCACAAGCTGTACACACCAGTGCCGGTTAAAGGCACATATACATGTGAGTGCAATACCTTATTTTATCTTTTCAACATCAATAAATAAACATACTACACTATGGAACCTTTTAATTATGTCTCCTGTGCAGTTACTTTCCCTATCCATACCCCATACTAATTGGAGGAAACAAGTGGAGTGATTACAGCAGAGGAATTCCAGCTTTGAGCGTCTAATTGTTTTTTGACCTTCCTGTAACATGGGGTCAGACACCTCTGGTGAGTTCACATCTATCACTTGAGCACTAGTGGTGAAGATGAAAGGACATCTCCATATTGAAGCACTTTATTGGTGTTGGGAACAGTCACACTGGACTTTATTTATTCATCAATTTTTTATGTTTAATAATATGTTCACTATTTCTATGATTGTTTGTTGATGGACTTTAGTCTTAACAATCCATTTCATGCATTTATATATATTTACTATGGTGGTTTGATATTATGAATTTGTGAGCGCCATCTTTTATGTTTGCTTTTATATATAGAGGTGTATCTTTCACATTTCTTTAGATTTCTTATTTATCAGGGTGCCACACAATGTAATAAGGTAAGGTAATATATTTTTGAATCTTGTGTTTATACTTTAAAGCATATGGTTAACATACCATGAAAGCTTTAAAGCTTAATTCAACCTTCCAATATGCACTGCTGTACGCTGCTGTAATTAACAGCACAGCCCAGAAAGGGAAAGCGATGTTGATCAAAGTAGTGTTCAGAGGGTCATGTGTAGCCACAGAAATATCAGGCCACTGCTTATGTATGAGAGCCAAAGTTTGACTCCCCTATGTGTTAGCAGAACAGGGGTTTTCACTTAGCTGAAAAATATATATATATATTTGTACCGAATTCCACATGAAGTGCGTTTTTGAGAAAGTGAAATTCACTGTTATTTTTTTCAAAATGATAACATAAAATTGATAAAGACAATTTGAGAATATTAGTACAGTTGTTAAAATATTGTTACTTTCAAAATTATTTTTTATTAAGGAAGGTTTAGATAATACAAGAGAGGAGAAAAAAAATCCTAGATTAGTTGTTAAGGTTGAACCTGTTTAACCTGGGATTAGCTATACAAGCTGTTTAGGGAGCATGCTTCGGATCTGAGGTAAGCAAAGGCCTCTAGATCAAAAGCTTAACAGTGACACTCATAATGAGCTCGTTTGCATTCATTTAGGTTTAGTTAATTTCATTTTTTCAGTATTTCTTGTTAACAATGGCTAATCAACCTAGCAAAAGCCTTCTATAGAAATTATGATTAACAATGTGATTTTACTGGTTTTAAAATAAACATTATAGTAAAACATGAATAAAAAATGTTATATAAAATTGTAAACAACAAACTTTAATAAAAATTATTAATTTGATTAGTTTGATAAAGTTATGAGAAGTAAAAATACACTGCGTTTACAGAATACAGCAAAAGTACCCGTTTTACTAAAGGGTTGATAAAAATAAAGTTTAAAATGGCAGCTCATTGAAAATACAGCAGGATTGACATCTGTTGTGTGACTGCTCATTTGCAAAACATTACGAAGTCACTGCATATTATTAACTGTTATTGTACATCACAACACTCGTACTCTTACTATGAATCTGCACCTAAAACTTGCAGATTGTATTACACAGCAATAAGCTACATGACATGATGACAGTGACTGCACATAACTTCTCATAACTTTGCAGGGCACCAGGAGGCCTGAAACTTAAGGCCCTGTAATATATAAAACCTAAACTATTTCTGACAAAATTGACTGTTGCCCCATACCCTCCAGCCTCCCACAACTCCCTGTTGGTTCCTGAGACCACAGATAAACTAAGACTGGCGGTTGTTGAGAAATGGGAAGTGTCCCACATGACATCTTATTTTGGCGCATCGCACGTCTAATCAACTGTTATGTTGCAGCCCATATAGTGCTTTTGGTGCATAGTGGAATATGTAACTGTCTAGTGCCATCATCCTATTGGCACACTACTACACACCTTTATTTCACAGATTGTGAGACTTTTTGGGTAGATAGTCTAACATGGGATTTTTTATGATACTTTTTGTGCAAAAAGTCACCTTCAGGCTTTTTTTTGCAATTCAAACACTTCAAGCTGAACTGTTTTTTGGAACATCCAAAAAAGTAGGGTTTATGTGCCAAATGTTTGATGCACTGACAGTAATTTATTTATCCCATTGTGTTGAAGTCTCAATATAGAATTGTGAGAGACAGCAAGGGGAAGCTTAGCATTTACATTCTCTAAACAAATTTAAACTTTACATATTACAGTACCAATCTATGCACCTGAAGTTACTGGCATTTATCTGTGATGCCAGTTCTGCTCATTTGAGGCAAAGATTATGGTTCAGATTGATGGAGGGCCTGACAAATTCTAGATGCTCAAGCTTTGCTAAAATTAAATGGCCAGATTTTGGTCTATTTGCCCCGCCAAACCTCTGGCCGCTCCTGCCAGAAGTCATTCATTGAATGGCAGTATCACTACCTCTGTTAGAGTAATGACTTACCAGTCTATCCACTGCCTTATTTTACATAGTCAACAAGCCAGTGAGTATCATAGGTGACGTAATTGACCAAATATGACATCAGACAGTTTTGATGGCCTGCTTGTCTACATTTAATAGGTGACCTAGAGCTGCCATTTGTGGTAAGAGTCTGGCAGGAACAGGGTCATTATGTGTAGGTCACCATGTTTGTGTTTTTGGGTTGTTGGGGTGTCATTCCTGGTAATTTATGACAATGGATTCCTAGGGGCTTAATGATGTGATTGATGATGGATTTACACCAGAGGATTTTTTTGTGTTTTGGTTTTATTTTATTAAAGGATTTTATGTACAGTCTGTGTGTTTATATACTATGTACATTTTTCTAGTGAATGAGCAGTAAGGGTTACTATGCATACTACAGTACTAAAATGTTTGTTTTTTGGGGGGTTCCCACCATTTTCTTTTGTTTTGCATGGGGTCTCTATTATGTATTTTTAGGGTGACCCATTGCAATTATTTTCTGCATGTAGTCCCCATTGTGTGTTTGCCATGCATTTTTCTTCTAAATGAGTAATCAGGGGGTTCAAAGGGGGCTTCTAACATCTAATAAACCATACAAATCGCCCCCAATGCTGCCAAACACAAAAGAGCCTT
Source organism: Lithobates clamitans (assembly GCA_037952925.1). NCBI lineage: Eukaryota > Metazoa > Chordata > Amphibia > Anura > Ranidae > Lithobates > Lithobates clamitans. The sequence goes on from JBBGZY010000190.1 coordinate 12,401,801, forward strand.
GCCTTATCCACCCAAACATCTTAATCAGGCAAAAATGCAATTATACCACATAATGCTAAATGTTTGACACAGTCCACGTTGCGCTGCACCCTCTTGTCTGCCAGGAACATTTCTGATATGACACAGCAAGGTACTGCAGGATCCCCTTATCTGTCAGGGAAAGCCCTTATGTGATACAGTTCAAGTCTGTCAGGATCATTTGCCTGACAGGAGATTCTGTGATGTGACACAGTCAAGGTTGGGCTGGATCCTCTTGCCTGGCAGGAATATATCTCATGTAATAAAGCTTGAGTTGTGTTGGACCTTTTTCTCTTACAGGAAGATTTCTCACATGATAAAATCTCTCCCCAGGTGTTAACGTTGAATGATCTAAATGACAATGACATTTACTGTCAGAGCATCACCTGTTCACAGTATCAAAAGCAACGTCATTTAACATTTTAGCAAAAAGTTGCCATTGTGCTAACATGTGTCCTCACTGACCCAACTTGATCTCATCTGAATTTTATGTTAATAATTTATATAGTCTGATAACTTTTTCCTGTGTGTGTTTCAAAGAAGCATCCAAAGAGAAATAAAGTTTTTTGTTTTGTTTTTGAAGTAAACCATATATGTTTACTTTGAAGTTTATCATTCCTCTAAGCGACATAAACATGATGTTATATATTTATTTATTTTTAAACTGAAATTTTATTGGATTTTTTTAGGTGGTAAAGCTGAAAATCACTTTTGTCATAAAGAACGAACATTGTATGAGGATATATTAAATAAATACATGGTTGGCTAACAACAAAGTACCAACTGTTTCAAATATAGCGTGTATAGCAAGCATTTTGCTTACAATGGAAGGTGTTACTAAAGTAATATAATATAATATAAGAAGGTGTTGTCTATATTATAAGACTATGTAGTCTAGACAGGAGTTAAAGAGAGAAAAGGTGGTCTTGTTGGGTTTGTAGACGCTCATGCGAAAGAATGATGGCTCACGTAAGAGGTATGCATTTAGGTTGGTTGAGCCAGGAGCTCCAGTTTCTGTAGAATTTGGGGGTCTGAAGATGAGCCTTAGCATGCATGAATTCTATTAGACAATGAGTGTTGAGAATAGAAATCACTTTTTCAATTGAAGGTGGGTTGGAGGATTTCCAATTTCAACTTAGTAAGGATAGTCTATAACTGAGCAATTGCCAGCAGTTCCACCAAATATATAAAGAGGTACCAGGGTGTCCACAGTTTCTCCAACATACGTTAGAGTTGATGGGGTAAATCTGTGTTATATGTTATATAATTTTAATGAACACTCTTTGGTGTTTATATTTCAGAATTCAAATCTGAGGTAATTCTAATTACGTAAACATTGCATTTAGAAAAATTACAGGAAATGCTTTTTTCTAACTTTCGACTGTTATTTCCTAATTAAAATTTAAAACATTGTATACCGTATATACAAATCTGCTACCTAATTAAATTAAAGTCCTATCTGTCCCAATAAATACAATGTAGACTACAAGAGTTAAATGGTAAAAGATGCAGAGACAAGACATTGCCAAGATACAGGATATAGAAAAAAAGTGCTTGGACTATAGAAAGAAAAAGGCTCAGGGACTCAAGTGTTTAAGATATCATTAGCTACACATTAAACCATATTAATAAAAACTAAGAATAGTTACAACACCTCTTTTTATGTCAGCAAAATTAAAGAAAATGCCTATAATTTGGTGTCTGTAACTGCATTGCAGATTATGGTATTTCTTCTTAATAAATTAACTGTACTAATAATAGGTTCCCTAAAGGTGCTCGACTGTTATGCTCCTTTGTTGAATGTGTGCTCCCTATAAAATCTTTGTCTGATTTTTGGTGTTTTATGACCTAGAATAATTGAAGAAGACAGCACAGAGAACAAGTGAGCTGGAAGTTTGCTTTGAAAATACAGACTTTCTTACATAAGCATTTTACTGTTTCATAACAATGTAGGACATGGTCACTTTAGTGAAATAACAAGATTTTTTTCTCAAGAAACATTCAGATGATTTAATAAAAAAAATGTCTCTAACACAAACACAGGCTGACTGCTGTGAAAAAAATAACTTAATAATTTATAGTCTCAGATCACTTAGTTATTTCTCATTTATTCTCTGCATCAAAACTATCAAGGTCCTGCAGAAACAGTTTAGAACACATATCTGTACATTGGCAATAGACATGGGATGTCTAGAGCAATAATCATGTTTTGAGTTTCTTTACTTTTCACTGTTGCACTGTTTTACTGAGCTTGATAAAGTGAAGTGATTCCCGTTTGTGTATACTAGTGCCAAATAAAATGGACTGTGCATGTTAAGAAATACACATATTCAGCATATGTTACACATATATGGAAATGCAGAACAGCCCTCTTAGAGCAAAGGATATTCTTGTATAATGATTTACAATTTCAATACACAAAACTTAGGCTATATTCAACATTTTATGATACAGGTGATACAGACACAGTAACCTTATATGTAGATGCATGCAGTCAAATTTATACACACTTTACAGTATAACTAAGACTTGGTTTTACTCTTTCCTTTATATACTTCCCTGTTGATCAGCAAGGTTGCCCATTGATAGGTTGAGAAATGGGTGTGGGAGGAGTTTTGTGCAGCAGAAAAAACAATGGCCAGCACCAACATTTACATGAATAATGAAGATTCCTTTTCATTTCAGCTGCATACAAATCTCTAGAATAACTGGTGGTTTTCACGTGTTAATAATTCACCAGTGGTGATTAAATGCCACCAAAAGAAAGCTTTTTTTGTGTGAACAAAATTATAAAAATTTAGTTTGGATACAGTGTTGCATGACCACACAATTATCATTCAAAGTGTGACATTGCTGAAACGACATTGCTGAAACTTGGCCTGGGCAGGAAAGGGGTAAAAGTGTCCGGTATTTTAGTGGTTAAAAACAGTAAAGATTGGTGGCGCAACTGGTGGCACAGGTAAGTATTAGCCCTTTCCTTTAATGGCAGCCTTTGTAAAAAAAATGTTTTGGTCATTTATAATCCAGAAATATATTTACACTTTCTGTGAGAGGAAAAACATGCCACGTAACTTCATTGATCTAAGCTTCCTACAATGCCAAGGCAGGTTTACATCTGATTAGTGGCATCTTGAAGCCAACGTTGTTACACCATATAATATAGCAAGGAATGGGTACCTTTAATTCTGGTCATAGATGATTTTTTTTTTCATTCGGCCAGTTGCCTGAGCAAAACAGATCCCTCCATACAAGGTTGATGGAGGAATCCCCCCCACCAGAACATTATCCAGAAAAGCAAGATAAGCAGAGAGGGGTCCCACCGCTCAGGTAGGCGCAGACCAGGGGAGATGAACACCAGTGTAGTATTATCCTTCAAAAGGGAAGAGTCCCAGGTGCTGGCTGATGCAAGATGAGGCAGACAAATCGAGGAAAGCTGGAAGCCGCACACCGGTATAGTGATGAATGCTTTATTTAAAAAGCTGGATCATGAAGACACACAAAACTTGACAGCAGAAGCGTACAAAAGCAGCTAACGCTCAGAGCTATGAATAAGCACTCATTGTAGTGTGAAACGCGTTAGCTGCTTTTGTACGCTTCTGCTGTCAAGTTTTGTGTGTCTTCATGATCCAGCTTTTTAAATAAAGCATTCATCACTATACCGGTGTGCGGCTTCCAGCTTTCCTCGATTTGTCTGCCTCACCAGAACATTATATTCTGACAGTGGGGCCCACCGCTGTCAGAATACACTGATCAGCAGCTGCTGACAATTAAGGTTTTTCAGCATGTCCCTTCAGCAGCAGTTGTACAAACAGTCAAATTCTGTAGAGCGGGAATGGACACACACTAATTAAAGTTTGTCTAGTCCCTGCCAGAGTATGGCTGACTTGACTCTTCTGCCCACTGGCACCTTGTTTTAATGGATTTGTAATTAAAGTAATGATGTATGAATACCTTTTGACTTAAAAAGACTTATATATTAATTTGGAAGTTAAAGATTGGGTACAGGTTGAGTACCTTTTCTTCTTTTCTTCTTTACCCTTGTATCAACTCCCTTAGACAGACCCGAATCCCATCCTGTCAACTTGTAGAGCCCATCCCTTAATATACAACAAGCTTCACATCTTCAAAGAAGCCTGCTTGAAACATAAGATCTCATCATCACCAGGCCCACTCACCCCCATTCGTCATAACCAAACTTTCCCCCGGGTCTATCAGACTCCTTTCTCGCCAATGTCTGGCCTCACTCTGAAATTTGAGTGGAACATTTCTTTGACAAAGGAAACCTTCTGACCCTTCTCTCGCTTTCCTCTCGCATGACAAACCATATGTTTCCCTTCTGGTCTTACGTCCAAATCGCAAGCCATAAATGGAAGCAAGAGCTATCTTTGGATCTCACAGAGGAGGAATGGGAACAGATTTACACACACATGCACAAGGGAACAATTCATGTTTCAACACAGGAAAATGGATTTAAAATCATCTCCAGATGGTATAAGACCCCTTTAGGTTACACAAGGTCTATCCTTCAGTCTCATCCAAATGTTGGTGCTGCAAGGGAGCCGAGGGCTCACTTTTACATATATGGTGTTGGTGCTCATTAAGTCAACCCTTCTGGAGGGAAGTCCACCACCTTACCACTTGAAAAATCACATATAATTTAGATTATACCCCAGCACAATTCTTGCTACATCACTCATCGATACCCAGGAAAATTCATACTTTCACTTCCTAGCCTTGCATATGGTTAATGCAGCTAAAATGTGCATTCCATTACGTTGGCAAGATCCCAATACCCGAACAATAACAGAATGGCTCCAAGGTATGGAAAAATTGCTGAAATGGAGGAGCATGTACATCAGGCAAGGGGAACTCAGTCCAAATTTAACAAACTTGGTCATGTTGGCACCACTTTGTTACCAAGGATGAATTTTCCCACCTCTTAACTCAAATGTGTATGCATTAACTATGACATCTTCAGGCGGAGAAGAATGGAATCTTTGTTTCTATTATCCCTGTCCATTTTTCATCTTTTTCCTGGTTACGCCAGGCACTAACATCCAGCTCTTCTATGACCTCATACATACAAACTCTTTAAATACTTGCCACGTAGTTTCCTAACAATTAAATACCCATCTACACGGGTACCTTTCCCTGTGGCAAAGATAGAACCCTCTTCCATAAGGTCTAAGTATAGGAACCCCCTAAATAGCTACGTGATACAAATACCCGAGCTATCTAAACACTGCCTCAATGGTCAGCCATTGCTAACACCTGTATATGCTTAACAGCTATCTCTTAATTTTTTAGGTTTTCCTCACATGCAGTCTATTTACTACGCTTACTTATGTTCAAAGACATAGTGTTCTATATGTGTGAAATATGTAGAACTTTGATATTTCAAACCATATTCTAACTGTTATGCATTTCAATTTCTGTAAAAAATAGTGCATGAACTGTTGTGATGATGCACTAATGTTTCCTTTACCCATACACATTGTTGTATTCCTTTGCTTCAAAAAAAGCTTTTGGAAATAATAAAAAAAAATAATAAAAATAAAAATAAAGACTGCAATAGAACTGTAAAATAATGCTTTACTGTCTTGTAAAAATATATAGAGCACCAGAATTGTTGAAATGCTAAATCTGTATCAATGAATAAATGACTAATAAAGCTACATAATATCACAGAAAACCTATATACAATTAAAGTATTACCTACAATCATGCTACATTAACCTTATAACTGGAAGTGTAACAGAGAGCCATCAACCACATAGTGAAAATTGCAAGTGAAGTATGGGGCCTTCCGGCACATGGCGCTTTGCCCAGAATAATGTAACAAAACATTTAACAATATTAAAAGTGACAGAATTCTCACAGTTGCTATAGAAACCACAATCTAACTAAAAGTAGCACAAAATAGAATGCAATGAAATGAAAACCCGAATTGCACAACTTGTACAACTTTTTTGCTCATTGCAACTGATGTAAAACAGTATAGATTAATTATTTAAATTATATTACCTTCATTATGTTATTCATTTGAGTTAAATCTGAACTCCAGGCAAACAGGTAATTACACAAATGAGATTCATTTACCTGCTATAGGATTTCTATTTGCTTCCATCCAGTCCCATCTGTAACCACACACCATGTCTAACAAGATGGGGGACCTGATTTTTGCCTTTGTTCAGTGAGTCTGACAGCCTGTGACTAGACAGTAAAAGGAAAAGTCATTCTGCTGTCTCCTCCTACCAGCATGCATGTTACAATGAATCACAATAGACTAGTGTTTTTATCTCTGTACTCCAGTCTGGGCATGTCTCAAGAGATTGATACCAAGTCAAATTCAAGTTCTTGTACAACCTGTATTAAAAAAAAAATATATATATATATATATATATATATATATATATATATATATTTATGGATTGAGGGGCGGGACTTTGAGTGAGGCACACGGATGCAGTAAAGAAATGAATTAGAAACTGGTTTATTAATTCAGTCACTTCCTGGAACATAGGTTGGGGGTATACAGTTTGTTACATATTGTATATCAATACTTCAGGCTAAATATCACATATAAATGCATTGTCCAACCAAGGTTTAAAACAGTATTTTACAAGTACACAGGTCACGTAATAACGTGATTAATTGCATTGCAATGAATACTCATAAAAGTAGCTTGCGCATTAAAGCGTCATTAGAAATACTAAGGTAAGATAAGTAGGAAAAATAGTCTAAAAACATTTATAATGACTCTGTTAGGAAATATAAGTCAGTATTTTACAGTTGCACGGGTCACTTTAGTGCGTGATTAATTGCAATGTAAATGATACTGAAAAATAAAAATGGATGCATTAAAGCATCGCTTAAGGAAAAGGGAGAAAGTATACTTGGGGAAGAGAAACGGCAGTGGTAGGTTCATGAATACATTGTTGTAACGGTAGTTGTTAGCTCTACGCGTTTCGGGACCTTAAAGTCACTCGTCAGGAGCAAGACCGTATTAATCATCTAAAAAATGAAGATAAGAACATAGGTGGTAATCTAAAAAAATACGTGGGCAAATGCAGAAAATGTGAAAACCCCCACACATATCCATACATTTGTCCCACAGACTTACATGAGCGTGACCGCACATGGGAGAGAACACCGCCACACAAGTCAAACCGGCCAAAGATGCCACTCCCCGGGGCTGAGGGGGCCCGTCCAGGCAACGCAACCAGCAGCGACAACATCCCCAAATTGGTGAAGGGAGAGAGGTGAAAGGGAGGTGGTGCATGGGAGAAAGGAATGGCCCCAGGAGGGGGAACCTGCTGGAGAAAGAGAGCCAGTGAATATAGTGCACTAAAGTAAAGGAAGAGTATAAGGGAATGTGAAGTGATAGAGAGTGAGAGATGATGAGAGACACAGTGAGGAGACAGGGTGAAGTGAGGAAAAGAAAAAGAAAAATGGGCAATGGGAAAAGAAGAGGGAAAGGAGAAGGGGGAGAAAAAGGGGGAAAACAGAAAAGATAATAAGGATTAATAGGGTGAAAATAGATTACCTGCTGCATAATTAAGTTGGACAAGAGAGCCAAAAGAAAGTGATGTGAAGATAAAGCTGAGCATCAAGGACAGAAGTGCCGATCACAACTTAGGGGGAAACCTCCGCTGGGTGAGCCGTCCAGATCCGACCTCCAACGTCATGCAGTAGCAGAGTAAGGGACAGGGAGGGAACACACTGGGGGATGGCCACCAACGGAGCCCGGCATGTGCAGTTTAGGGCGTCAACCAGGTCTCACCACTGTTAGAGATGGAGAAGCCGGCCAGCTGATTTATAGGTGCCTCTAGGATGCCAAACAGCTGACACTGATTGCATGACGCTGACGAGCAGTGGGGGACACCCCGCCCACCCCATGTGAGGAGGGGGCGGTGGGGAAACCCACAGTGCTCGTCACAGCTCCGGGAAGTGACAGGAGAGGCACCGGATATGACCAATGATGGCCAGTGACCCCAGTGCGCGCTCACACAACAAGTGTTGAGAAGTGGCATTGGAGAAATAAGGAATTTTATTGGAGTAAATGGGAGGGTGGGGTTATAAAGTAAATTGTTCCAGTTGTGTGTGCAAATAACCACCTATTGCACAGAGAGAACTGGAAATAAATCGGGAAATAATGTAAACGGCTGAGGAGCAGCCATAGCAAGTTCTGAAAATGTATAAGCAGTGCAGCCATGTGCTTTCCATCCCTATAGGTTGAGCAAAAAATGAGAAAATGAAAAAGGTGGGACTTTATATGAGGAAGGGGGGCCGTACAGATCCCATCCTCCATCCCATATTAGTATGTATAAAAGGATTGAGGGGCGGGACTTTGAGTGAGGCACACGGATGCAGTAAAAAATGAATTAGAAAATGGTTTATTAATTGAGTCACTTCCTGGAACATAGGTTGGGGGTATACAGTTCGTTACATATTTTATATCAATACTTCAGGATAAATATCACATATAAATGCATTGTCCAACCAAGGTTTAAAACAGTATTTTACAAGTACACGGGTCACGTAATAACGTGATTAATTGCATTGCAGAGAATACTCATACAAGTAGCTTGCGCATTAAAGCGTCATTAGAAATACTAAGGTAAGATAAGTAGGAAAAATAATCTAAAAACATTCATAATGACTCTGTTAGGAAATATAAGTCAGTATTTTACAGTTGCATGGGTCACTTCAGTGCGTGATTAATTGCAATGTAAATGATACTGAAAAACAAAAATGGATGCATTAAAGCATCACTTAAGGAAAAGGGAGAAAGTATACTTGGTGAAGAGAAACGGCCGTGGTAGGTTCATGAATACCTTGTAACGGTAGTTGTTAGCTCTACGCGTTTCGGGACCTTAAAGTCACTCGTCAGGAGCAAGACCGTATTAATCATCTAAAAAATGAAGATAAGAACATAAGTGGTAATCTGAAAAAATACGTGGGCAAATGCAGAAAATGTGAAAAACCCCACACATATCCATACATTTGTCCCACAGACTTACATGAGCGTGACTGCGCATGGGAGAGAACACCGCCACACAAGTCAAACTGGCCAAAGATGCCACTCCCCGGAGCTGGCAACGCAACCAGCAGCGGAAACATCCCCAAATTGGTGAAGGGAGAGAGGTGAAAGGGAGGTATGGTGCATGGGAGAAAGGAATGGCCCCAAGAGGGGGAACCTGCTGAAGAAAGAGAGCCAGTGAATATAGTGCACTAAAGTAAAAGTAGAGTATAAGGGAATGTGAAGTGATAGAGAGTGAGAGATGATGAGAGACGCAGTGAGGAGACAGGGTGAAGTTAGGAAAATAAAAAGAAAAATGGGCAAATGGAAAAGAAGAGGGAAAGGAGAAGGGGGAGAAAAAGGGGGAAAACAGAAAAGATAATGAGGATTAATAGGGTGAAAATAGATTACCTGCTGCATAATTAAGTTGGACAAGAGAGCCAAAAGAAAGTGATGTGAAGATAAAGCTGAGCATCAAGGACAGAAGTGCCAATCACAACTTGGGGGGAAACCTCCACCGGGTGAGCCGTCCAGATCTGACCTCCAACATCATGTGGTAGCAGAGTAAGGGACAGGGAACACACTGGGAGATGGTCACCAATGGAGCCCGGCGTGTCCAGCCCAGGGCGTCAACCAGGTCTCCCCACTGCTAGAGATGGAGAAGCCGGCCAGCTGATTTATAGGTGCCTCTAGGACGCCAAACAGCTGACACTGATTGCATATATGTATGTGTATTGTGAGAGTGAGAGCCCCTGTCTCAGTGAAAATGAGTGTAAAATGAGTGTAAAATGGACACAGGAATCTCAAAGAGGCAGTTTGAGAAGTTCCAGCAGAAGATTGGTGAGCAGAGAAAACTATACTTTAAGTCTTCTCTGGATTTTGTAAGTCTAGATTGGGGTTGGAAACTTGAAGACTTCAAAGAGCATTGGGAGGGGTGGAGACTTCAGTCTTATGTCGGGGCTTTCCAGAAGTTCTGCAGGTTGTGTGTGTCCAGGTGCATACGCTCATTATAAGGCAGATCTGAGCATAGCTCAGGAGAGTTGTGGTTGACTGAGAGAGTTGGGCAAGCTGAAAGAGTCAGGGAGACCATAGCTGAGACAACTGGAAGAGTCCTGGGGACCAGAGGAGACCATGAGTCTTGGAGGAGTGTGAAAGCCTGGAGTGTCAGGAGAGCCCCCTCCTAGAGGCCAGGAGCAGGCCTGTGCAGCAAGGTACTGCGCCCAAGGCTGAGTGAGCCTTAAGAGCCAGGTGGATTGGCATTTTTCATTTATTGTAGTTCTGCCTTTGGGGGCAATCCATGTGTTTATGAACTTTCATTTTTGTTACTTTCAATAAAAGTGGGATACCACGCCCTTAAACTGAAGTTCCCGTTGGCTGTGAACTCACTGAAAATGCATCTACCACTGAGCTAGACATCCCCCATATTACAATATATATATATATATATATATATATATATATATATATATATATACACACACAGTGGGGATGGAAAGTATTCAGACCCCCTTACATTTTTTGCTAAAATCATTTAAGTTCATTTTTTCCATATTAATGTACACACAGCACCTCATATTGACAGAAAAACACAGAATTGTTGACATTTTTGCAGATTTATTAAAAAAGAAAAACTGAAATTTCACATGGTCCTAAGTATTCAGACCCTTTGCTGTGACACTCATATATTTTTAACTCAGGCGCTGTCCATTTCTTCTGATCATCCTTGAGATGGTTCTGCACCTTCATGTGAGTCCAGCTGTGTTTGATTATGCTGATTGGACTTGATTAGGAAAGCCACACACCTGTCTATATAAGACCATTTTTTCTTTTTTTTTTTTTTAACTTTATTCTTTATTCAATTTTTAAAATTTTAACCATACAGTTATTTAAAAAAATCAGATAAGCATTATCTCAACAACAACATATAGGTTAATAATTATGCAAAAACAGGAGTCCAAAAAGGGAACAGAAAAAAAGAATAGAAGAGGGGAGGAATAACAAAAAAGAAAAAGAACAAAAACCATGAGGGTAGGGTCTCCCCAAACCCCCCTTCTCCCCCTATTTCCAATATTACAGAATTAGCGTTAACTCCTTAATTCCTCCAATCTATTCCCGCCCTCCCATACCACTATGCACGGATTTTAATTCTTAAAACGGATTTATCAATCTGTTCTTAATTTTACCTATGGCTTATCTTGTTGAAATTAGCTATCACATCATTCCCATTTTGGTCTAGTAAATCCTTTCCCTAGCAGTTAACTATACTATATGTTTTTCCAGCTATCATATACTATTTCCACTTTATTCAGCATGTCCCCCTTTTTCCAGCCACAACCTCCACATCCCATCAAATTCCTTAAGGTTACCTCTCTTTATATATACTGTTCTTTCTCTGCAGAGGGTTTCATTTATTGTACTAATTCAGTCACTTACTGTGGGGGGTATCTTTGCCATCTAGATGTAATCATTTTCCTGGCTTGGAACAGACATCAATGAATTGCTACTGTAGTGCTCTTCTTCTCCCCCCGTTCCCGCCTATACCCCAGTATACATACTATGGCCACCCTCTCCAATGTGATTCCAAATATATCTCTGATATTATTGATCACCCCCTCCCAGTACCGGAACAACTTGGGGCATCTTCACAACATATATATATAAGATCCCCAGTCCCCCGACATCTGGGGCATCTATCATCAGATCTACAACCAAACCTAAAGAGCTGCTTGGGTGTATAGTAGGCTCTATTTAACATCATCAGATGTGATCTCTTCTGAGGGGGAGAGATCGACACCAACGGTCCCACCTCTAAAATTCTCTTCCACTGCTCCTGTGTTATTACTCCAATATCCTCTTCCCATCTTGCTCTTACAGAGTGGAGTTTCCCCTCATTGTTGACTTCTTTACTTATTTGCCCATATATTTCAGAAATTAGACCCTTAGTAGGGCCCTCCTGCAATATACTTTGTAAGAGGGGTGTTTCTTTCAATTCTAGAGGGTGGTTCCTAAATTGGGCTTCAAGGCCGTGTCTCAGCTGTAGATAAATGTAAAACATGCTTTGCGATAAATTAAATTCTCGTTTCAACTCTGGAAATTTTTTCGGAGTTTTACCCATATAAAGTTGTCTTAGCCTTTTGATGCCTTGTTTTTCCCACTCTCTGGCCTTTCCTATCTTCTGAATTTTCTGCAAATTACTGTTGTTCCAAATGGGGGTATATATAGTGAACCCGTTATATCTCATCTGCTTTTTAACTGTTTTCCAAATTTTAATTAACATTTTAATTGTTGGATACTTATATTGAAAAGATTCTGCCTCTAGCGCTTCAATTATAGTATTATGTGGAGCCCCTGTTAATAATATTTTTCCATTGGGGGTACCTGCGTACAGGACACCGCACCCCAGTACCTGCTTCAGTTGAGATGAAAAATAATAACGCCCCGGGTGGGGTAATGCAAAGCTGAAGTGTACTGAGTCTGATCCTAGCCTGTCCCCCTTTCCATATAAGTTCCCCAAAAAGACTCTCAATTTTATTGAACCATTTCTTGCAAATCCACACTGGAGAGTTGTGCAAAATATATAACAATTGTGGCAGCCAGATCATTTTTATTAGGTTGCACCTTCCAGCCACTGATAAAGGAAGCCGCTTCCAGATACTCATTTTTTGTTTCAATTTGGACAGAAGTGGGACAATATTTTTGCTTATATAATGATTAGGGTCTTTCGTCATAGCGATCCCCAAGTATTTCAAAGTATCCATTACTGCCAACTGTGGCAGTCCAGGAATTACTAAGTCACTGATGAGGTCTATTGGTAGAAGCTCTGATTTTTCCCAATTTACCTCCAACACTGTAAAGCTACCAAATCCTTACACTATACTCATTGCTCTAGTCAAGGACTGGCTCATATCTCCCAGGAAGAGCAGGATATCATCCGCATAAAGCGCAATTCTTTATCTGAAAGCCTGTTATCTCCGAGCTTGTTCTTATAGAGATAGCCAAGGGTTCCTTTGCCAATGGAAAAAGCAAAGGAGACAATGGACACCCCTGTCTTGTCCCCCTTTCTAGTTCAAACCTGTCCGAGAATTCATTATTAATTTTTAATCTTGCACTTGGCCTGTCATAGAGCAGTTTGATCCAGCCAATGAAAGAGGGACCAAAACCAAATTTCCCCAAAACCCACCAGATATATCCCCATTCTGCACTATATAACACCTTACAGCTCACAGTGCATGTCAGAGCAAATGAGAATCATGAGGTCAAAGGAACTGCCTGAAGAGCTCAGAGACAGAATTGTGGCAAGGCACAGATCTGGCCAAGGTTACAAAAATTTTTTTTGCTGCACTTAAGGTTCCTAAGAGCACAGTGGCCTCCATAATCCCTAAATGGAAGATGTTTGGGACAACCAGAACCCTTCCTAGAGCTGGCCATCCGGCCAAACTGAACTATCGGGGGAGAAGAGCATTGGTGAGAGAGGTAAAGAAGAACCCAAAGATCACTGTGGCTGAGCTCCATCACTGCAGCCCTCCACCAGTCGGGGCTTTATGGCAGAGTGGCCCAACGGAAGCCTATCTTCAGTGCAAGACACATGAAAGCCCGCATGGAGTTTGCTAAAAAACACCTGCAGGGCTCCAAGATGGTGAGAAATAAGATTATTAGGTCTGATGAGACCAAGATAGAACATGTTAGCCTTAATTCTAAGTGGTATGTGTGGAGAAAACCAGGCACTGCTCATCACCTGTCCAATACAGTCCCAACAGTGAAGCATAGTGGTGGCAGCATCATGCTGTGGAGGTGTTTATCAGCAGCAGGGACAGGACGACTGGTTGCAATCGAGGGAAATATGAATGCAGCCAAGTACAGGGATATCCTGGATGAAAACCTTCTCCAGAGTGCTCAGGACCTCAGACTGGGCCGAAGGTTTACCTTCCAACAAGAAAATGACCCTAAGCACACAGCTAAAATAATGAAGGAGTGGCTTCACAACAACTCCGTGACTGTTCTTGAATGGCCCAGCCAGAGCCCTGACTTCAACCCAATTGAACATCTCTGGAGAGACCTAAAAATGTCTGTCCACCAACGTTTACCATCCAACCTGACAGAACTGGAGAGGATCTGCAAGGAGGCATGGCAGAGGATCCCCAAATCCAGGTGTGAAAAACTTGTTGCATCTTTCCCAAAAAGACTCATGGCTGTATTAGATCAAAAGGGTGCTTCTACTAAATACTGAGCAAAGGGTCTGAATACTTAGGACCATGTGATATTTCAGTTTTTCTATTTTAATAAATCTGCAAAAATGTCAACAATTCCGTGTTTTTCTGTCAATATGGGGTGCTGTGTGTACATTAATGAGGAAAAAATGAACTTAAATGATTTTAGCAAATGGCTGCAATATAACAAAGAGTGAAAAATATAACGAGGTCTGAATACTTTCCGTCCCCACTGTAAATATATATATATATATATATATATATATATATACAGTATCTCACAAACGTGTGTACAACCCTCACATTTTTGTAAATATTTCATTATATCTTTTCATGTGACAACACTAAAGAAATGACACTTTGCTACAATATAAAGTAGTGAGTGTACAGCTTGTATAACAGTGTAAACTTGCTGTCCCCTCAAAATAACTTAAAGCGGAGTTCCGCTTAAAAAAAATATTAAAAGTCAGCAGCTACAAATACTGCAGCTGCTGACTTTTAATAATCGGACACTTACCTGTCCCAGGGTCCAGAGATGCGGGGGAACGAAGCCCCGCTCGTGTCCCCCTCCTCTCTGCAGTGCCGGCATTGTCACTGTGGGCACTCGGCTGTGGCTTCACAGTCGGGCATGCGCGAGCTGCGTGGCGTGCCGTGACTGGCCGGGCAATCATCTGGGACCTGTGACGTGTACCAGATGATTGCTGAGAGGGAGGGGGGAAAGGTGATCTCCCTTCCCGGCGTCTTACCCTCAGCTTCTTTAGCAAAGCAGTGTTGTCTCGGAGGTGTGTTTGGGGTCTGATCTAAATAAGTTTATCTTGGTCATATCAGACCACAAAACGTTGTTCCAGTAATCCATGTCCTTAGTCTGCTTGTCTTCAGAAAACTGTTTGCAGGCTTTCTTGTGCATCATCTTTAGAAGAGGCTTCCTTCTGGGACGACAGCCATGCAGTCCAATTTGATGCAGTGTGAGGTGTATGGTCTGAGCACTGACAGGCTGACCCCCCCCCACCCCTTCAACCTCTGCAGCAATGCTGGCAGCAGTCATACATCTATTTCCCAAGGACAACCTCTGGATATGACGCTGAGCATGTGCACTCAACTTCTTTGGTCGACCATGGCGAGGCCTGTTCTGAGTGGAACCTGTCCTGTTAAACCACTCCGTGGTCTTGGCCACCGTGGTTCAGCTCAGTTTCAGGGTCTTGGCAATCTTCTTATAGCCTATGCTATATTTATATAGAGCAACAATTCTTTTTTTCAGATCCTCAGAACTTCCAGTGACCAGTATGAGAGAGTGAGAGCGATAACACCAGATTTAACACACCTGCTCCCCATTCACACCTGAGACCTTGTAACACTAATGAGTCACATGACACCGGGGAGGGAAAATGGCTAATTGGGCCCAATTTGGACATTTTAACTTAGGGGTGTACTCACTTTTGTTGCCAGTGGTTTAGACATTAGTGGCTGTGTGTTGAGTTATTTTGAGTGGACAGCAAATTTACACTGTTGTAAAAGCTGTACACTCACTACAAAAATCTGAGGGGTGTACTCACTTTTGTGAGATACTGTGTGTATATGTGTATATATATATATATATATATATATATATATATATATATATATATATATATATATATATATATATATAGTATGTTTTAATGAATACAGTGCTGCTTTAATGTGTGTCATTTATGTCTATCAGAAGTTCAACTATCTCATGAAAGTTGCTTTAAAGTGTTACTAAACCCAGGACCCTGCATTCACTATATCTGGTCTCCCACAGTAGGGAACATAGAAATGCAAAAGTTTTAGTAAATACAAACTGCTAAATATGTTTTATCATCAGCAGTTAGAGCAGTCTTGTGACTTTCATCAGTGTCTGGTTAAGGCTTGTAGGAGAAGTTTAATTCTCCCCTGATTGTCCTATGAGGCTGAAGGATCCCTGACCCTCTGTCTGGACATTGCTGTGCTGATCACATGCACCCTCTCAAGAAAAAAAAATCTCTAGAAATACACACCAAACTGAGCATGTGCAGCTTGCCCCCAAACCATCACGAGATGGTTTGGGGACTGTGGAAGAAGGGGAGGATCAGAGAAGGCTGGATCAAACAGCCTTTTTACACAATGTAGAGGATTAACTCTCTAGGTTCCACAGTGAATATAACAAGCATGCTTTACTGCATATACAGACTGACAGACACTAGTAACACTTTAAGGTTTTTAACATGCTTACAGTCAAAAGTAAAAGACACACATGAGTATGTCCTTAGTCAAAAACTCCTAACCAAGAACTTGATAAAGTATGCTGTATATTCAGTATGTGTTTTATATTTTGAGCTGGAGATGTGCCCTTGGGCGTTCTGTTACCAACTCTTAAAAACCTAAGTAGTAAGATTAATTTCTGCAAATATTTACAGTATATTCAATGATGACTCTAACATGCTAGCAGTCTGTGATAAGACAGGTTTTAACACTTTTTTTTTCCAAGTTAAAAATAACTGAGCGTGGGGGGGGCGTGTCCGGATGTAGTGGGAGAAAGACGTGTTGCTCTGGAGCTCCGCCGATCCTGATCTAATCCGTCGCCATCCTGCATGTAATACAACCTGGAGAGCCTCCAAATGCTCCCTAACAGTTACCAGACATCATCCTCACCAGCCCCAGCGGAAATTGTGGCCGATTGTGTCTCCATCGGGCCGTGGCTGACATTATACCTCAGAGACCTGCTGCCATCTTGAGGCCTACGGAGCCTCCGTCATCCCCGGGCTGGAGTGCCGCGATCCGCGGGGTGAGAGGCAGCTGAATAGCACACATAGCTGGAGGTTATCACTGGGAGACAGCTGGACTGTGTGGGGGGCCTGAACGGCCACCTGAGAATCCATACAGGCTGATTCCGGGCGGGAGAAAGACGTGTTGCTCTGGAGCTCCGCCGATCCTGATCTAATCCGTCGCCATCCTGCATGTAATACAACCTGGAGAGCCTCCAAATGCTCCCTAACAGTTACCGGACAGCATCCCCACCAGACCCAGCGTAAATTGTGGCCGATTTGTGTCCCCATTGGGCCGTGGCCAACATTATACCTCAGAGATCCGCCGCCATCTTGTGGCCTACTACAACAGACACATCCTCCACACTCAGGTACTGTGCCCCAGCAATACTGTACTGTCTTCCCTGTGCCATCATCTGTGCCCCAGCAATACTGTACTGTCTTCCCTGTGCCATCATCTGTGCCCCAGCAATACTGTACTGTCTTCCCTGTGCCATCATCTGTGCCCCAGCAATACAGCATTGACTTCTCTGTGCCCCAGCAATTCAGCAGTGCCATCCCTTTGTCATCATCTGTGCCCCAGCGATATAGCACTGCCATCCCTGTGCGATCATCTGTGCCCCAGCAAAACAGCACGGGGCGTGTGAGACAAGCCAGACGTGCTGCTGTGGAGCTCTGCACATCCTGACTCAATCTACAGCCATCCTCAGCAGTGAACATTCCGGTGAGACTCCAGATCAGCCCTATAGTTTCCTGGGCACCCCCTGCATCAATCCCAGCCCAAATTGCGGATCCCGGCCGGTGGTGTTGATACACAGCCCGCGGCTGGCTCCACACAGCAGTGACCCACTGCCATCTTGCGGCCTACGAGGCCACATACATCCTCCGCGCTCAGGTGCCCCGATCCACGGGACGAGCGGCGGCATCGTCATCCCCCTAGGAACCTCCTTCATCGCGGGGCGGACCTCGGATGGGTCACCCTAGGACCCGCTACACAAAATCTGGTCCGAAGGCCTCTCGTACCCCCCCACCGGTGACCAAATCCCCTACGAGGCGGCCCGCTGCCACTATGGCAGCGAATTCGCAGGCGGAGCCAGGGGCGGCGGTGGCCCCCACGGGGCGGAAATCCTGGCGGCCATTACAGCGTGCAAGGAAACTCTGACAACCAAAATCGACTTCCTGACCATAGATGTCGGTCTCATCCGTCAGGATATGGACAAATTCCGGTCCCGTATCGCAGAGGTGGAGGACAGAGTCTCCACGGTGGAGGATACAGTCCGGGCAGATTCTAGGGAGGTGAGGGCCCTGCAGCTCCAAGTGAAGGTGCTCCAGGAGCGTGCTATAGACACTGAGAACTGCCTCAGGTGGAATAACATCCGCATACTTGGATTACCTGAGAGAGCTGAGGGTCCCAGACCAGCTGAGTTTACTGAACAACTACTGTCCACTCTGTTCAGCCTGGGTGATATGCCTCCCACTTTCGTGGTGGAAAGAGCCCACAGGGTCCCACCGCTCCCTCCAAGACCAGGGGCCCCTCCTCGCCCCTTCCTGCTGCGGCTATTACATTACCGCGACCGGGATCGCATTCTGGCAGCAGCGCGCACCATGCCTGAAATTAAATACGAAAATACCAAACTGCTCTTTTTCCCGGACTTCTCACAGGAAGTACAGCAACGCCGCAAGTCCTTTACGGATGTGAGACGTCGGCTCAGAGAAAAGGGAATACGCTTTGGTCTATTATATCCCAGCAGGCTGCGTATCACTGATGGTGACAACACGCATTTCTTCGACACCCCGGAGGCTGCTGCTGCATGGCTAGATACCCGCTGACAACATACTACCATGGAACCATAGTTGATTACAACATACTGGGAGCAGCTAACTATCACAATCCCCCTGAACAGGACTACCTCCTGTCCCATGTTGACTCACAGTATTATGCACCATCCATCCCTAAGTCTTTTCTCACTGCTCTAATTCACCATTACCCCAATTGGTTGTTCAACGCCCTTTGTTACATAGACTACCATCCGCTCCTGTCTGCGGAGCTCCAACGGCAACCACCAATTTTGTTTTTCCTCTTTTCTCCTTTTTTTTTTTTTTTTGACTGTGCTACTGTCTGGAACCTGCTTCCCCTACCTAAGAGCTTCCACAAGTGTTGGAACACAACACTGAACTGTTGCTAATTAAAGTTTAAGGGTTTACTGTTTTTGAGTTTTGGGTATAGGCCAGATCTGATCACTCCCCAAATTTTCTGGGGATGTCATCAGATGAGGGCAGGTTTGACACCTCAGTGTCATCACGGGTATTGTTTATCAGTGTTATATCTATTCATGTTAGTTTGTCTATTTGGTCTTCCATAGGTCATAATTCCACCTGGTACAGGCTCCCTGGGTCCTTGCTGCTCCTGAGCTGTGCACGTGCACCTGCTTCACTCCTCCTTTCTTCCCCCGCCAGACCTCCGCACAATGACAGGACGTGACGCCCCCACCTTCAGTGCGCTGTCCTGGAATGTCCGGGGGCTCAATTCTAAATTTAAGAGAGCGGTACTCTTCAAGTACCTCAAATTGCACTCCCCGCACATAGTAATTTTACAGGAAACGCACCTTATGGGCAGCAAACTACTGGCGCTGAAAAAGCAATGGATCCAGAGAGCCTTCCATGCTTCCTATTCCACATATGCCAGAGGGGTCACAATCCTGATTAGTAAATCCTTCCCATGTGTGATGGAACATGTTCACACTGACCCCCAGGGTAAATATGTACTAATAGTGTTCACTGTCTGGGGTGTCCGGTATATTGTAGTAGGTGTATACATCCCCCCTCCTTTTTCCTCCTCCACCTTATACACCATTCTAGAGAAAATCACTCCATACTGCCCTGGTAGACTATTATTAATGGGTGATTTCAACGCCATTCTGGCCCCGGACCTGGACAGACCTACCCCCCCCAAACATTTCTCTACTGACTTGGTCTCATGGGTGGAGGCGCTAGGTGTATCTGAGGTGTGGAGATGGAAACATCCCACGACCAGAGCATACTCCTGTTTCTCCAATACACATAAAACTTCCTCCCGCATCGATCTCGCCTTTGCCAACCCGACTATGCTGACAGATGTTGTCAGGGTTCTTACCTTGGCAGGCGGGGCGCCCGCGGTGGTGTGCGTCAGGGTGCGTCGGCGCGCGTGCCTGTGTGTGCCGGGGCGCGCGCGTGCACGTCGTTTGGCGCCAAAAGCCCTATTTAAGCGAGTGAGTTCTGGTGACCAGTGCTGCCTAATCAACAGCTAGTAGTTCCAGAGCCTGACCGTGTACCTTGTTGTTCCTGTTATACCTACTGACCCGGCTTGTCCCCCGTCCACTCTCTGAACTCTGCCTGCACCGACCCTTGCTTGTCTGACCATCCGCTTGCCTGTTCCACTGTACCTCTGCCGTCTGCCTGTTGCCAAATCCGGCCTGTCTCCTGACCATCCATCTGCCTGCTCCCTGGGATCCTGTCAGCCTGTCTGCAGTCTTCCTGTCTGTTGTCCACACCAGCCTGCTCTGCTCAGCGAAGGTGCTCCAGTCTACTCAGTCTTTGCTACAGTTAACCCTGTGACTTCCGGACAGCAATACCTGAACAGCCATACAGGCCTTCATACCACTCCGTACTGTTGTACCCCCTGTTTACTCTATCAGGGGGCCAATAGTCGGAGGGTAAGGGAGCCAACCCTCTGCCCGACAGGACTCGCCGGTCTGGTAAGTAGGAGGAGCCTGATAGTATTAGGCAGCCATGACCGAGTCCGGGCAGGGGGCCTCCCCCATGGATGAACTTTGCCGACATTTGGCGGGTCTAACCCAGGCAGTGAAAAGCCTACAAGAGGGATATTCCAGCTTGGAAGAACGTGTGCAGGCTCTGTCCGCACCTTCCGGTCCACCAGGGTCCGCAGCAGCCACCTCAACACCTTCTGTAGTCATGTTACCTCCTGAGCCCAAAGTACCAGTACCCGAAAGATTTCTCGGAGACCGGAGCAAGTATCGTGCCTTCCGGAATGCTTGCAACCTGTACTTTGCCCTTCAGCCACGCACGTTCTCCCTGGAAGCCACTAAGGTGGGCTTTGTTATTTCCCTGCTGTCTGGTGAACCACAAACATGGGCCCACCGACTCTTGGAGCAAAAGTCTGTCGCCTTGGATAGTCTGGAGGCCTTCTTTGGAGCCATGTCCCAACTATACGAAGACCCCCAGCTCACTGCCACCGCAGAAGCCTCCTTACAGGCCCTTCGTCAAGGCCGCCGAGCAGCTGAAGACTATGCCGTCGAGTTCAGACGCTGGAGTTCCGACACGGCTTGGAATGACGCAGCATTGCGCCATCAGTTCAGGATGGGGTTGTCAGAACCTCTCAAAGATGAGTTGGCACGAGTAGGGGTACCACAGACCCTGGAAGACCTTATCAATCTATCTATCCAAATAGACCGTAGACTGCGAGAACGACGTACCGAGAGAACCACCAGTACCCTTCGTCCCACCTGGATGACTCCACAAGTACCCTGTCCACCCAGTAGATCTCCTGCTCCGCCACCTGCCTCTACCTATGATGCACCTGAACCAATGCAGCTTGGTCTGTTCCGTCCTTCTTTGACCCCAGAGGAGAAGTCACGTAGGCGGGCACACAACCTCTGCCTCTACTGCGGGGAATCGGGGCACTACGCCAGCGGTTGCCCCAACAAGATGCGTAAGTGTCGTTCTGATGTCCGTACCTGTGCTACTATTGTACCCTCCTTGGGCACGCATCTAACCATTTCTGTCACTTTACAGCTTCCCGGAAAGGCCATCCAAGTCCCAGCTATTATTGATTCCGGAGCCTGCAG
Source organism: Lithobates clamitans (assembly GCA_037952925.1). Lineage (NCBI taxonomy): Eukaryota > Metazoa > Chordata > Amphibia > Anura > Ranidae > Lithobates > Lithobates clamitans. The sequence continues at coordinate 12,423,657 of JBBGZY010000190.1, forward strand.
CTGTTTTATTGACCGGACCTTTGCCTCTCAACATTCCATTCCTCTCCAAACCAAAACTCAAAGCCGCGCTGTTCATCTCGCTGACGGTTCTGCTCTCCGCTCCGGCCCAGTCACTCAGGAGACTATCCCCTTAGAAGCCATCATGGGCCAGCAACACCATGAATATCTCTGTCTGGACGCCATCTCGTCCCCTCTCTTTCCAGTTATTCTTGGAATACCTTGGCTACAAGCGCACAACCCCCAAATCAACTGGGCTACAGGTAATGTCGAGTTCCTCTCTGGATACTGTCTTCAACACTGCTTGCAAGGGACAGGCCATGAGGTTGCCCAACTCCTCTGTCTACAACCAGATGTTGATTTGCTTCAAGCTATTCCTGAGCCTTACCAAGACTTTGCGGATGTGTTTAGCAAGAAGGGGGCTGAATTGCTACCACCACACAGGCCTTACGACTGCCCAATTGAATTGCTTCCTGGATCCGAGGTACCTTTTGGCCGGATCTTCCCCTTGACTGAGCAGGAGCTGGGTACCCTGAAGCAGTACTTGGATGAAAATCTGAAAAAGAAATTTATCCGCCCGTCCACCTCTCCGGCCGGTGCGGGTTTATTTTTTGTGGAAAAGAAGGATCATTCCCTGCGGCCATGTATTGATTACCGCGAACTGAACAAGATCACGATTAAAAATCGATACCCGCTCCCTCTGGTACCTGAGTTATTCCAAAGGCTGGGCACTGCCAGAATCTTTACTAAACTGGATCTCCGGGGTGCCTATAACTTAATCCGCATCCGAGAAGGTGACGAGTGGAAGACTGCGTTTCGCACTCGTTTCGGGCATTTTGAGTACCAGGTCATGCCCTTCGGTCTTTGTAATGCCCCGGCTACGTTCCAGCACTTTGTGAACGACATTTTTAGAGATATCCTGGACCTTTATGTCATCGTTTATCTGGACGATATACTCATCTTCTCCTCTTCTTTGGCGGATCATCGCAGGCACGTCAGGAATGTTCTCGTCCGGCTCAGGCAACATGGCTTATACGCCAAACTAGATAAATGTGAGTTCGAACGCCTGAGTATTCAGTTCTTGGGACTCATTATTTCTGTTGAAGGAATCAAGATGGACCCACAAAAAGTATCGGCCATCCTGGACTGGCCGGCTCCTTCTGACAGGAAGGGAGTCCAACGTTTCGTTGGATTTTCCAACTTTTACAGGAAGTTCATTAAAGACTTTTCTAAAATCATTGCACCAATAACGGAACTTACTAAACAGGGAGCACGTTTCTGTTGGTCATCCCAAGCACAGGCAGCGTTCGAGAAATTAAAGGGACTGTTTACTTCTGCCTCTATTCTCAAGCACCCGGACCCTGCATTACCGTTTGTTCTAGAAGTGGATGCTTCGGAGATCGCAGTGGGGGCAGTACTTTCTCAACGTCAGGGCCCCAAGGCCCTCTTGTTTCCTGTAGCATTCTTTTCCCGTAAACTCTCATCATCTGAGAAAAATTATGATGTCGGAGACCGGGAACTGTTGGCCATCAAAGCGGCTTTGGAAGAGTGGCGCTATCTACTAGAGGGTGCGGTACATCCGGTTCTCATCTTTACCGACCACAAGAACTTGGAATACTTAAGAGCAGCCAAGCGACTCAGACCACGACAGGCTAGATGGGCACTTTTTTTTTCTCGCTTCTCCTTTCACATCACGTACAGGCCCGGATCCAAGAATGGAAAACCTGATGCCCTATCACGGATGTTCCACGACTCCAAGGAAAGTACTCCTCCTGATACTATTCTGCCTGCAGGTAATTTCTTACTGCTCCAGGGAGATTTAATTTCCAGGATTAAACAGGCTTCCTCTGAAATTCCTCTACCTACTGGAACCAGTTTAAATGATGGGTTGCTCTGGCATGAAGGCAAGATTTTCGTACCTGAAAGATGTAGGGTACTGGTACTGGAACTATGTCATGACCACAAGCTGGCGGGTCACTTCGGAGCCCGGAAAACCTCAGAATTGGTGCTACGCACCTTTTGGTGGCCATGTCTTCTGGAGGACTGTAAGAGGTACGTGGGTTCTTGCCGCACTTGTGCTCGGAATAAATGCAACCACTCAAAGGCCTGGGGTTTATTGAGACCTTTACCGATTCCTGACAGGCCTTGGAGAATGCTATCGATGGATTTCATTGTGGAGTTACCCCCCTCTGAAGGTTTCTCAACCATCTTTGTGGTGATTGATAGGCTATCCAAGATGGCACACTTCATCCCTATGAAGGGTACTCCCACAGCCGTAGAAACGGCGAAGATATTCATCAAGGAAGTAGTAAGGCTACATGGGGTGCCCGCGAATATCGTATCCGACCGAGGTGTTCAATTTACCTCCCGGTTTTGGAGAGCACTGTGTGCCGCTTTGGAAATCGAATTGGCGTTCTCCTCGGCCTACCATCCTCAGACGAACGGCCAGACAGAAAGAACTAACCAGACGCTGGAGCAATACCTCCGTTGCTTTTCTGTATTTACTCAAGACGACTGGGTGTCCTTGTTACCAGTCGCCGAATTCTCATACAACAACTCCCTACACTCTGCCATCAACCAGACTCCTTTCTTTGCGAATTATGGATTCAATCCTTCTTTCCTTCCCAGTTCTATCCCGGAATGTTCTCTGCCCGCAGTAACGGAAACTATGGAGTTCTTTTCTAGTAACTGTAAGATCCTGCAGGAGACCATGGCCCAATCCCAGGCTTCCTTCAAGAGGATGTTCGATAAGAAAAGGCGAGGAGAACTCATCCTTGAACCTGGCAACCAAGTATGGCTCTCTACAGCTAATCTAAAGTTGGCTTGTCCCTCCAAGAAGTTGGGGCCTAAGTTTCTGGGCCCGTTTCGGGTGAAGAGAAAGGTGAATGATGTTGCCTTTGAACTTAGCCTGCCAGAGTCCCTTAGAATCCACCCGGTCTTCCACGTTTCATTACTGAAACCAGTTATCCACGATCCTTTTCCTGACCGTAAGGCCAAGCCACCGGAGGCTGTTTTGGTCAACAATGAGGAGGAGTTTGAAGTCGAGGCAATCTTGGACTGTAGGAAAAGACAGAATCAGCTCCAGTATCTCATTAAATGGAAGGGGTATGGACCCGAGGATAATTCTTGGGAACCCGAAGGTAACCTGCATGCCAACGAATTGCTACAAACCTTCAAGAATTCCCATGCTCCCAGGCTGGCCCGGCTGGGCATCCGGAGGCTGCCCTTGAGGAGGGGGCACTGTCAGGGTTCTTACCTTGGCAGGCGGGGCGCCCGCGGTGGTGTGCGTCAGGGTGCGTCGGCGCGCGTGCCTGTGTGTGCCGGGGCGCGCGCGTGCACGTCGTTTGGCGCCAAAAGCCCTATTTAAGCGAGTGAGTTCTGGTGACCAGTGCTGCCTAATCAACAGCTAGTAGTTCCAGAGCCTGACCGTGTACCTTGTTGTTCCTGTTATACCTACTGACCCGGCTTGTCCCCCGTCCACTCTCTGAACTCTGCCTGCACCGACCCTTGCTTGTCTGACCATCCGCTTGCCTGTTCCACTGTACCTCTGCCGTCTGCCTGTTGCCAAATCCGGCCTGTCTCCTGACCATCCATCTGCCTGCTCCCTGGGATCCTGTCAGCCTGTCTGCAGTCTTCCTGTCTGTTGTCCACACCAGCCTGCTCTGCTCAGCGAAGGTGCTCCAGTCTACTCAGTCTTTGCTACAGTTAACCCTGTGACTTCCGGACAGCAATACCTGAACAGCCATACAGGCCTTCATACCACTCCGTACTGTTGTACCCCCTGTTTACTCTATCAGGGGGCCAATAGTCGGAGGGTAAGGGAGCCAACCCTCTGCCCGACAGGACTCGCCGGTCTGGTAAGTAGGAGGAGCCTGATAGTTGTACTTGATGCCTCATATTTGCCCAGCGGACTCTCAGATCACTGCCCCCTACTCCTTACCGTTCATTCCCCGTCCTCCCGTTCCTCCTCCCTTTGGCGCCTGGGGACCCATTGGATCTCTCATGCTGACCTGGCAGACACCATTCCACCACGCTTAGTGGAATACTGGGATCTTAATACGGGATCCTCCTCCACAGCGGTGACCTGGGATGCCTTTAAGGCTTTTACTAGAGGGCAATACATTTCTTCTATTGCTGGGATCCGGAGAGAACAAGCGGCTACCACTACTGCCCTACAGACCACTGAGCAATCCCAATCAGACATCTATGCAGCTGACCCCACTGACGCACACTTTGACTCCCTCAATGCAACAAAACGTGAGCTACACCTCCACCTCACCGAAGTTACCAGACTTGACCTTTACCGCAACAAACAACGGTTCTTTGAACAAGGAGACCGCAACGGTCGCCTTCTGGCGATGCTTGCACAACATGACAGACCGCTGACGGTGATCTCTAGTGTGGTGTCCCCTTCGGGAGGATCGGCCTCTTCCCTGCCAGACATACTTGAAGCCTTCCGTCAGTACTACAGCTCTCTCTATACTTCAGTGCTACCATCGGACTTCCAGTCGCGGGACCTCGCACCTTGGCTGGACCCCTTGGCAATTGGCTGGTTGTCTGATGGGGAGAGAGAATCCCTAGTGAGGCCGATTACCCCGGAGGAGGTACTGAAAGCGATTAGGTCCTTTCCCGCGGGAAAGTCTCCGGGCCCAGATGGACTACCCATTGAGTTCTACAAAACTCATGGGGACTTATTGGCCCCCAAATTGGCCCAGCTCTATTCCCAATGTTTGACTGATGGTGCCCTCCCAGCTTCCATGGGCCATGCCCATGTCATTCTCATTCATAAAGTGTCTAAAGACCCCACATCCTGTGCCTCCTACAGACCAATCGCCCTACTTAATACAGACTTCAAGATCCTCACCAAATTACTAACCACGAGACTACAGCCCCTACTACCATCTATCATTGAGACTGACCAGACTGGTTTCATGGCCAATAGAGCGACAGATGTTAACTTGAGGCGTCTGTTCACCAACATACACGCACAACATCTCAATGAAGGATCTAGAGTGGTGGCCTCCCTGGACATTGAGAAGGCCTTCGACACAGTCAAGTGGCCTTTTCTCTGGGAGGTCCTCCGCAGGATGGGGTTCCCCCTGATCTTCATTGAATGGATGAAGGTCCTCTACCATGACCCCACCTCGGCTATTAAGCTGGGAGGGGGCCTGTCACAGTCCTTCCATCTGTCCAGGGGCACGCGGCAGGGCTGCCCTCTCTCTCCAGCCTTATTTGCCATCGCGATGGAGCCACTTGCTGAGGCCCTTCGCACCTCTCCTCACATTAGGGGACTGCGGGTTGGCTGGCTGGAGGAGAGGGTCGCCCTGTATGCGGATGACCTCCTACTCTTCCTCAATGACGCGGGTCCATCACTCGAGGGAGCCCTACAGGTCCTCAACTCCTTCTCCTCTGTCACGGGCCTCAGGGTTAACTGGATAAAATCTCTCCTGTTCCCCGTGGATCCTGCAGCCCGTGACACAGCTTCCACGGACATCCCTCTATAATGGGTCGAGAATTTTAAATACTTAGGGGTGGTGGTCTCCAGGCAGGCTTCTGAGTTCTTACCCCTCAACTTGTCCCCGGTGGTTCAGGAGACTCGGCAACGGCTGAAGGAGTGGGAATCGTTGCCTCTTTCACTGTTGGGACGCATTAATTTGTTTAAAATGAAAATACTCCCCAAATTTACATACTTATTTCGCCACTCTCAACAGTGGATTCCTAAATCCTTTTTCAAACAACTACATCGCCTCCTCGCCTCTTTCCTATGGGGGTCCCAATCCCCCAGATACAGCTGGTCAACACTGATACGCCCGACCTCCCAAGGTGGCTTGGCGTGTCCGGATCTATACAAGTACTATCTGGCCGCCCAGCTAGTAACAGCTGTTTGGTGGCTCAATCCGGACACCTCCAACCCAGCTACCCAGGTCGAGACGGCAGTGCTGGGATCCCTAGAGGCGCTCAAATTTTTGCTTTTTCGAGGCCCTCGAGCCCCTTATCCACTGACACCCTCCATGCGCACTACACTGCGTGCATGGGGGGCAGGTCTCAAATTAGAAAAATACCCTCAACAGGCAATCTCACCCAATGCTCCCCTTTGGATAAACCCAACCCTGGAGCACATCTATAAACTACCTGAGCCTCATGCCTGGACCAAATTTAACATTAAAACGGTGGCACAGATTATCAATCCCTAGTCCCGCTCTCCAAACTAAACTCCGATTTTAATATACCACAGTCCTATTTTTTCCGATTCCTTCAACTTTCCCATGCCTTCAGTCACCAATTCTCCAACTCCTGTCCTCAACTAGTCCAATCTTCACTGGAGGACCTTCTTAGATCAGATTGTGCGAAAAAACCCACTTCTCAATTATATTCACACCTGACTGTCACCTCCCTCCCGACTATGGAAAAGATAAGATCTAAATGGTCCCATGACATCCCCAATTTTGACAACGATGACTGGGATGACATATGGGATTTCCCATTTAGCTCCTTGGTCTCTCTGAGAGATCGCCTGATCCAATTCAAGATAGTCCATCGGGCATATTTTACCCCTCACAGACTACACAAAATGAACCCCGACTCCCCTCCCGGATGTTGGAGATGTGGTGGGACTCCTGGGGACTTTACCCACATCTTCTGGACCTGTCCGGCAATTGTCGGATACTGGAGGGAGATATTGGACTTTATCACACAAATCACCTCTGTGCCACTACAACCATCAATGTCAATCTGCATACTAGGCCTGGTAGAACAACTAATTCCTACGGTGGCGGGACGCACACTGGTGGGATTGCTCCTGTTCTATGCCTGTAAAGCTATAGCCCTTAGTTGGCGCAAACCAACCCCCCCTCCTCTCTCCCTGTGGAAACAATTAATCAACAATAGCTTACCTCTGTATAAAGACACATATGACAACAGAGGCTGCCCCAACAAATATAACAAAGTCTGGTCTAAGTGGCTGGCAGATCCCTCCACCGCTTCAGAGGCCTCTCAGTAGACCCCAATCACAAAGTAGCTCCCAAGCGGGTGCCAGGTGTACACAATAATCTACAATATGCTATTTTACCATGTACAACTGCACATAGCACCACCTCATGACCCAGTAAACTGTACCGCCATGACTGATTTCATAATATATTTTTCATGAATAAGGTGACAGCGTGATTCCTGCAAGGATCACATAGACATCATATTAGACCAATGTATGTTTAACTGTTTGTTCTCTTTATCTGTTTTTGTTTCTCTTTTTAAAAACCAATAAAAAGATTTTGGAAAAAAAAAAAATAACTGAGCGTGACTAAGCCAGCTATAATCTTGATTATTATCTACTCTTTTAACTTGTGCTTCCAAAATATAGAAGTTGTTAGGTATGAAGTAGACACAAAATGTTGCGCCTTCTAAAGGGAAGTGCTAATGTGTTCTACTCAGATACTGCTAATGTTTCTGAGGAAGAAGTTGTGAAAGGTAACACTCTGCATAGTTCAGTAACACTTTTTACCACCTGCTATTTTTAAATAATTTCTTAATACTCCATTGTCTTGTTTTGAAGTTATTTAAACTTAAGTAAGTGCGTTTGCTGTGCAGAATCATCACTGTTCACTGTCCTGCAGCAGTTTGAGGAACATATTGCATTATCCAACAAAAGAGCATTTTGTATTTACAGACAGTGAAATGTCTAAGTGTTCAATTCAGAAATTAAATATCTTTTATTTCATTGTATGTATTCCTTTTGAAGTATGTAAGCAGTATCTACATTTTTTATCTGTGGCTAATTTGTTTTCATTCACTTTCACTTCAAAGGAACTTCTTCAAAAGCTCAATTTTCTGTTTGCCTTTATAAAGAAGCTTTTGTACATTTTCAACAGTTTATTGGAATTCACCAATGGCTGCATGAAAATATAAACATGTACATTGATTAATTTTTGAAATATTGATTTCCTTCATGATTGTGTAGGTTTGACAATTTGGAAGGTCTTAGCTGAGATCTAGAGGTGCTCACCGCTATAAAGTACAGCATGGAAAAACATAGAAACATAGAAGAGTGACAGCACAAAAAAGTGGTCCACGGAATGTTTAACAATACTTTACATTCATTAGTTTGAGTTTATGTCACTATGTTTTTATATTAGCTTGATATTGAAACTATCACCATTTTTATTGCTTGTCCCTGGATCTTATCAATATCTTTTTGTAAGTAAGATTTTCCAGAACTGAACACAATTTTCTAAACAAGTTCTAACTAAATGACTGGAAATTGGGGCCTCATTCCCTCTGCTGGTGACACACCCCAGAATTTTGTTCAATGCCCCCCCCCCCCTGCTTGGCCACATGTTACTCATTTTATAGTCGCCTGAAATAAGTACCCTAAATCGTTTTCCTCTATAGGTTTGTTCATCACCACACCACCCAATATTATATTCTTCTTCTTTTACCCTAGGTGCATTATTTTGGGCTTTTAAATGCTTTACTGCAGTTTCCACTGAGATTGACAAGTCTTCCAGCAATGCAAAATCATGTTCCATGATTAGGTGCTGCCATAGTTAAAGTTAGAAACTCTGTAGAGGACTAGGCAGTGTAGGTGCCGAGGTAGTCACTAGATGTCCCCAAAGTGGTCAGTTGGATGTACCATAGATAGAGAGGTATAGCCTGCCTTACCCCTGCCAGTGTGGTGCATCTTGTTTAAGAGGGTTCTGTATAATTAGTCTTGGAGGACTTGCAAGGATCAAGGCATATAAACATGTAATACTACTTCCTGGGAGCTTCCCTTGAGGGAGGAAACAAGGAAAGAGAGGTGCAGGACTTAGGGGACTGCTCACATCACTTTTGCTTGGGATTTAGGACTCTGGAAAAATACCCTAAAGGTGTGGACTGCTGCTCACCTCATCTCTCATTTCTGCTGTTCTCTATTCTTTATCTGTTTGAAAGTAAGGAATCTGCCAATGACATTGGGATGGCCAGAAGGATGTGTTAATGTAAATGGACTGCATTTCAGTGAAGATATAAAAGACTTTTTCTGTGTGGTCTCTTTCTTCTCCCATCCTCAGGATAGCAATGTCTTCTGAAAACAAACAGGTACTGGGTGACCCTGCTATTGGGGTCCATTGCTACAAGGCTTGATGAATTACTGAAGTCTTTTGGGCACAGGATCCGGTGGGTATTCCCTACAAAAATACAGAAAGACCTGCAGGCGCAAGTCAGAATATACACTGCACACTTGTTTCCAAAACTTTTAAGTCTAAGTCCTGTTTAAAAGGTTAAAATATTGTCCTCAATAAAAAAGGAACTATAACCACACCTCTCACACCTCAATACACCAAATTATTGTCTATCCATTGTCTTGTTTGTTTGTGCACAACTATGCATGAGCAAGTGACCCATATACAAAAACTTGGAGCGCCGTTTAACCTCCCTGTCGGTATGATTATTTCAGATTTTAGGTGCTGAAAGCGGTACAATTATTTTGCATGGAAATTTGGCATTTTATATACTCTTGTTTGGACAGATTTAAGTGTGTTATTGTTAAGAATTACAGTAGGTCTGTAATTCTTAACAATAACACACTTAAATCTGTCCAAACAAGAGTCTAGTAGATATTCTGGGTATGATGAAGTTTGAAACACAAAAACATAAATTATAATATAATATAATAAATAAATATAAATAATTTAAAAAAAATAATATAATGATAAAAAAAAAATTCCCCCACGATTCACTATCGCTCAATTCTGCAAGTGTTCTAATTTACTATCCCTGTTTTCTAGCTGGTCTAAAGCCACTTTTGACGTAAAGGGACACTTTTTGGTTGCTATGGACAATCTCCAGTTTCCAGGCAGAAAGAACAGTATATATAACATAAAACTGCATGCAAGGCATGGGCCAAAGCACTAGGGACAAAAGGGAAGTGAAATAATTTCATACAGTACTGTAATCTGTAAGATTACAGTACTGTATGTGTTATGGTTTTTACATTTTTTTGAATTTGCCGCCAGGCTCTGACCCGTGCGTCGCCGTGCTCGCAGGGAACGGAGCCTGGCACGGAGAGGCTTCAGAGGAGACAGAGCCCGTAGACAGCATGGGGGGACATGGCAGGATCCTGGGGACAAGGTAAGTACAGCGCACCAGGATCCTGCAATGTAATCCCGAGTGTGGCTCGGGGTTACCGCTAATGGGACTGAAATTTAACCCCGAGCCACACTCGGGAAAACCGTCAGGGAGGCTACAACACTGCAAAACTTCCCCCTGCAGTCCAAAGCACAGATCGGGTGCTGATGTTCAAACAAGCTCATCCAGGCAGGCTGAAACAGATTGGAAGACAGAAGGTGGAACCACACACCGGAACCCAGCCACTATATAGAGTGGTAAAGATAAGGCTTCAGCCTGAAGTCCTCCTGGCTATACTCCTCTGACATGTTTTGTCCCGCCTATGGGAATTAATCATAGTCTATGAATTATTGAACTCACTCTGACATTCTTAGTGATCCCTCACATTCATGGTGTGATCACTGTTTACATACGTGCAACCTACCTATGTGGTCACAATTGCATGTGAACACAGGGGGGGGGCAAAACGCTTTAATTCGTTTATTTTATTTTGTTTTTATTCTGTCTCTTTAATTGTTTACCATCAAACTGAAACTGTTAGTAACAAAATCTTTGTTGCTTCCGGCTTCTTATGTCATGTGGGGGGGGTACAAGTGTATCTTCCTCTTCTCTGTGTTCCCCAGGCCACACAGAAAGCAGCAGTTGTAGGCTTTCTGGTGCGATCATGGGAGCAAGGGGGGCCATCCTTCTGTGCCCTGTAGAAGTAATCGGGTGACTGTAGAGCCACTTAGATCTTTTACATTAAAGTCCATTAATGAATGAAAATTTTGGTACTGGGTACATGGCTGCATCTACAGTCATGATCCCGGTACAACTACTTCAACCTGAGGCTGTACAGGTACATTGTAGGGGTATGAAGTGATTAAAGACTGGTTAAGGTAAATACCCATTTTTTTCAGTAATATGTATTTGTACAACTTCATTATTTTTAAGAATGTTTTATATTTTTATATTTGTTTTATATATGTATATTGTAAACCAGGACATGTTTTCGCCTCCTGTTACCTAAGGCGACCAAACAGTAACATTTCTCTTTCACTACTTGTGGCTCTTTTTTATGCATTTGTAAACCATTTCCTCCTATAGCCACATTTACTACATCTTTCTCCTGTTGTTTGGTTTGTTACTTGTTTTGTGCATAAACAGCAATATAGTACATTTTTTTCACATGGGTTTAGATTTCCCTCTAATCTCATTCATTTATATTTGTGGTAGTAATAGCATAACTTCATGAACAGTAAATAGTAAACAATATTCTTTTGTAGCATTACATTAAAAAAAAAAATGTTCAGGTCCAGTTTTTCTTGTGCAGTCGTATATTGGCATGTTAACCTGCGTGTTGTAACAGACCTCAATGGATAGCAAAGGTCTAAAGTGGCCCTTAGGAAGTTCATGGGGCAGCACAATAAAAAGATTTGACATGCAGATGTGCCCTAAAATGTTTCTTCGCTTGTCTTGGTAAAAGAGCTGTTGCTGACAGTTCTGCTCTTGCAGGCAGCACCTGGTGCTCACGTGACTGTGCATGCTGAGGATGCTTTTCTGTTCTCCTCTGATTTGCTCCCTGCTGTGTCTTATTCTAATCATTCATAATGAAATCACCATGCAAGCATTCACTCACTGCTAAAACCTGCTGATTCTTCTCTTCTATCCCTGCACTGAACTACACATATTATTAAAGAGGAAGTAAATTTCCTCTGCTCACATTTTAGCTATAGTTAAGCCTATAATAAGGCTTACCTATAATGTAAAAATCTCCTAAACGTGTACCGTTTAGGAGATATTTACATTACATGCAGCCAGTGGCATCACTGGCGCATGGGCTCTGAAGGAATGGCCACGGGTGCCATTCCATCCAAGCCCTGTGCCATGAACGGCAGCTCCTGTGCACATGCACAGGAGTGATGTCATCACAGTCCGGCCAATTACTGAACCCGGAAGCATGACAAGAGAAAATGGAAGCGGCTGCATCGCTGACACTGCAGCGCTGGAACAGCTTTGTTTTAAGGTAAGTTTCACATAATGTGGTAGTATGCGATGCATGCTACCACATTATTACTTTACCTTGAAGGAAGAAAAAAAAAACTTCAAGAGGTATACAACTGCTTTAATTGGAAGAGAGCAGTTGCTGTCAAGACAGCCATCTTTCTTAGGTTCTAGACAGACAGCAGTGAGAACATTGCAAATAATAGGTAAAGGCTAAGCAAGCATTTCCACAACTTTATCATGTATACCCAAAATATAAGATAACATTTTTATGCTTTGGTTGGTATTTGTATTTTGCCATCATATATTAATTTTAAGAACAAATCTTGCTTGCTTAACTGAGGAATTCCAATTTCCCTCTCCAGGCATACGTGGTTGATCCATACATTGTCCATTGGACATATGCTGTATACCCTACGGCATAAAGAGATGCATTAGCTAAAACAAGGCAAAATCCTCCCTAGACTAAGCTGTTTGTATTTATATAGTACTACGCACTCTGCTGATTGTGTTTTATATTCTGTACTATTTGCTAGGCTTTTATGATGCACTGCAATGTATTAAATGCCTTAGTCATGTTATATTGTGTATTCCATTATGTTCAATCATGTACACTTTTATGGTTTATTTTTTTTTTTTTTTCATAAAGAGAAAATGAATTATGGTTGTAATTAAAAAAGGAATAACAGGGAAGCATAACATCAGGGAAACAGGATTGCAAATACAGCAATGTGCAGCAATTTAGCTTTTTGCTTAGTGCTTATGTTTTCCAGTGCAAGGACCCTGGGCTACATTCCCACCAGAGACCATATTTTATTTTATTTTTTTTGAAAATTGTTTTTATTGAAAATATTCAAAAATACAAGGCTGGACAAACTTCAAAGTCCAAAGCTAATTTGTATACAAAAGTGAATGACCAATATAAAGTAACATTACATGACACACATCCTTACAGTGGAGTTCCACCCACTTTTACAACTCTTCAGCATCCCTCACTAAACTGTGCACTGTAAACTAAATGGATATTTTTTAATTTTTTTTCTCAGCACTTACTGTATATCTGCTGTATTCATTTTTCACTTCCTCCTCCCTGGCCCTGGCCCATCGCATCATTTCCTGTTTGCAATGCCTTCTGGGAAGGGGCGGCAACTTCCTCTGACACTGCCGTTGCTATGGAAACCTGACCTGAAACATATCACACTGCTTGTGCTTCACTGAGCATGTGTGAGATCTGCAAGGATGAGATCCAGGAAGAAATACAGTCTGGCTTCAGATGCCCACACTTAAGATGGCCACGGCCTGCTGTAAATTTATAAAATAACAAACTACTGCTATAAACTAACAAAACAGACCTTAGTTTACAGACTAACTTTACTAGAATACATCAAGCTTGTGTATTATAGGGGTATTTTTAATTAAAAAGTATAATTTCGGCCGGAACACCACTTTAAAGATTTGTCTAACGGCCTCCACCCTTTTCACCTCCCGCACCCCATATGGGATCAGACTGTGCGAGAGGAAGCCAGGTTAGTCTGCCTGAGGTTTCTGAATCATTAGTGCATCAAAAATAGCAAGGGTGTTGTCAAAGAGTAAATAACTTATAATTCGAAGCTCTGGACCTATAGTACTAAGAGCTTCTAAACCATTTGAACTGTGGGTCCAGGTGAGAAAAGTAATCTCCTTCCCACCTTAGCTCATCTGGGCTAACTCATAGGAATAACAAAGTGAACCCTAGCTGAGACAATCCAGAGTGATGGCCTGCATCGGTTCATGCCTGCACCGAGTGCAGCGAGGGGTTGAAAATGGGAAGGAAGAGGAAAAAGAGAGGCTTGAAAACAGGGGGGCAGGAAGCTAGAAAATAATATAAGGATAGGAAAGAATGGATTTCACAGAAGGCTGGAGAAAAGGAGGGCTTGGCCATGGCGTCAATAAAGTGAGTGCCCTGGGGCCTCCATTCCAAGGTCAAAGAAGAACCCCGATATGTGTGGACCAAGGTTCCCAGGTGATTTTAAATTTATCAACCGTGTCAAGTATGGTGTTGGAAATTATTTCCTGGGACATTATCCAGGAGATTTTTTGTTTGGTTAAGCGGTAGGAAACTGTAGGAGATTTCCATACCTGGGCAATAGTCATTTTGGCCCCTAAAAGAATGAAGTGAATTAGGGCCTGGGTTGGTTTCCAGGTTTTTGGGATCTGACGGTTGAGGAGTGCATTTGTAGGGTCTTACTTAACCACAATTCCCGTGGTTTTGTGGATTAGGTTAAAAATTCTGTTCCAGTAGCCTCTGATTCTGGGATACTCCCACAAAATGTGGGGGAGTGTGCCCAGGTGGCTGCATCCTCTAAAGCAGAGGGGGAAGATTGGGGGTAATATTTGGCCAGGCGGGTAGGAACTAGGTACCAGCGGGGCATGACCTTAAGACTGGCTTCTATTAGGGAATTATTCAGGATCCCCTTAACGGAACGAGCAAAGTTAGAACGCCACGTGTCAAGGTCCCAGTTACACTCCAGGTCGCGTTCCCAGCTCAACATATAGGTCGCTTTCTCCATAGGCCCGGCTAGGGCTGAATATATCAGGGAGATACCACCTCTCGTATCCATGGCTGAGGAGCACCAATGTTCCTATGAGGTTACTGTTAGCGGTTTTGCACTACTTTTCCAAATCAAGTTTAGGAAGTGTGCTAATTGGTAGTATCTAAATTTTTCAGAGGGGGCATTTCGAGTTTTGAAACACAGTAGCTTAATGCGAGGGGACATTTGAGTTGAAATACTGCCCAATTCTATATAGGCCTTTGTTCAGCCACCACTTGAAGGCTTTGATATCTAACCCTGGGGGGAACTGGGGGTTGTGGAAAATATGGGCTAGTGGGTGCCAGGCAGAAGTCAGGGAATTCAATTTGTGTAAAGAGTCATATAATGCTATCCAGTGGGAGAGTGTAGGAGCAAGAATTGGGGGCGGCTTGTGGGTGGGCTCCAAAGCAAGAAATCTAAGGTATGTTTAGGAGTCGCTTGTTGCTCCATACTCACCCAGTCAAGTTTTGGGCCCCTGAAGTAAATAATTGATATTTGGCTGAGTTGAACCACCTGATAGTACCCCCACAGGTTGGGTAGGCCCAAACCTCCTTTCGGTCTGGGTATAAAAAGGACATTTTTAGAGAGGCAGTGCCCTTTTTGACCCAAATGAAGCAAATGATTGCTGACTGAAGTTTGTTGATGTGTAGTTTGGTGACAGGAATATGAAGGGAATGGAACAAGTACAGGATTCTGGTTAACAGGGTCATCTTGATCGCATTTATTCTACCAAGCCAGGACATTTTGTATAACGACCATTGGAGGAGGTCTTCTGTTAATTTTTTGATCATGGGGAAAATTATGTTTGTATAGGTGGTCTATTTTGGATGTAAGATTTATGCCTAAATATGGGATGGACGTAGGGTTCCAGGCAAATATTGGTATTTCAGTCTATCCACCAGGTCCTAGGAGGTTGATACATTGAGTGCAATCGATTTGGTCATATTTACTTGGAGGCCCGAGACACGCCCGAAATCGATTAGTAGTTGTAATATGTTAGGGGTTGAGATATGGGGGGACGTAACAAAGAGGAGGACATCATCTGCAAAAGTGCACATTCGTGGGTCAATTGGCCAAGTCTTATCGCAATCGCCAATGTTTCTATAGCGACCGCGAAAAGGAGAGGGGAGAACCCTGCCTCGTGCCCTTCCTGATCGGGAACAGACCAGAGTGGCAACCGCGTCGAATGCCTTTTAGAGGTCTATGAAAAGGAGATAGCACCGTCCCAACCTGACTACATGAGGGAAATTTTGTCCACTGCTCTACTTATCTGGCCCAGACCCTGCCTCCCTGGAATAAACCCCACCTGGTCCTTATGAATATATGATCCAATGAAGGATGCTAATCTGTTTGATAAAATCTTTATCATTATCTTTAAGTCATTATTGATTAAGGAGATCGGCCTATAGTTGCTTACTTCACTGGGATCTTTGCCCGGTTTGGGGTTTACCGATATATAAGCTATGTTGGCTGTAGGGTCTAGGGGGTGCCCTTGCTTAAGGAATTAAAGAAGCGGACCAGATAAGGAGAGAGCACATCAATGAAGGTCTTGTAGTAATGGGTTGAAAAGCCATCAGGGCCCGGGGCGGAGCTTTTTTAAGGTCTTTAATGACCGCTCGGACCTCAGTTTCCTGAAACGGCGAATGTAAATTAGAGCGATAAGAGTCTGAGAGTTTTGGGAGTGGAATATTCTCCAAAAAGGAATGAAGTTGACTGGGGGAGCTGGGGTTGCGTTCAGAGTATAGGTTAGAATAGAAGGACTGGAAGGCTTCAAGGATCTTTTTGGGGTTCTGAGTCAGGGAACCAGTCAAGGATTTGACTTTGGGAAGGGCGAAGATCCCGTGTCTGGGGATAAGTTTAGTCGCTAGCTGCGGGCCAATCTTGTCCGCTTGTAGGTAGTACCTGCCGCTTACCCATCTTCGTTATGCCCTGTACACATGGTCGTATTTTCCAATGGAAAATGTGTGATATGACCTTGTTGTCGGAAATTCCGACCGTGTGTGGGCTCCATCACACATTTTCCATTGGAATTTCCAGCACACAAAGTTTGAGAGCAGGCTATAAAATTTTCCGACAATAAAATCCGTTGTCGGAAATTCCGATCGTGTGAACACAAATCCGACGCACAAAGTGCCATGCATGCTCAGAATAAATTAAGCTATTGGCTACTGCCCCGTTTATAGACCCGACGTACGTGTTTTACGTCACCACGTTCAGAAGGATCGGATTTTCCGACAACTTTGTGTGACCGTGTGTATGCAAGACAAGTTTGAGCCAACATCCGTCAGAAAAAATCCATGGATTTTGTTGTCGGAATGTCCGATCAATGTCCGACCGTGTGTACAGGGCATTAGAGGTGAGGTCTAAATTAAGGGCTAATCTGGTGGATTCTAGTTTTTACTAGCGAGCTAGGGGTGGGTTTTTGCTTGTGGATCGTGCTACAACCCTTGAAATCTTTCTCTATGTTTATGACTTCCGCTTTCTGTTCGCATTTCAATCTGGAGGAAAGCTGGATAAGCTTCCCTCTCATTACCGCTTTGTGGGGCCCCCAAAGGAAGCTTGGGGAGATGTCTCCAATGTTATTGGTAATGAAGTATTCCAGAAGATCCTTTTCCAACATAATGCAATGTACTGGGTTGGAAAGGATGGTTTCTTTTAGGCACCAGTGGTAGGGTCCTGGGGGGATTACAGAATCTGTATGTTTTAGAATTACTAGTGAGTAGTCCGACCATGGACATCTTGAATTGAGGCTTGAGAAGCCGAGTGGATTTCAGAAGTGGGGATGAAGATATGGTCAATTCTAGCAAATGTCCTATGTGGGGCTGAGTACTGCGTATAGTCTTTTGCGGAAGGGTTTAGCTCCCTCCAGTTGTCAATCAGGCCTAGGGAGTGTAGGAGTCGGGCAATGCGGAGACTCTATAAAACAAACATATACAGCGCTGGTAAAAAAATGTGTTATACCATGAATATCCTATACATAAAGTGCTCTGTGCAATACTGAAATACTTGAATCCATAAATGACATGGGTAGTGAATATTGGTGTACACTGGGTGCAATACACAAATAAACTGCTAATTCCCCATAGACCTTGTACATAAAGTGCAAATTACAATAGATTCGCAATCGGTATTTACCCAATTGCTAGTGAAATAATAAATGTGCTAACAAAGTTGATATAATGCTGATAAATAATCCTAAATAGATACCGGCTGGGCTACTAAACAAAGCTCTCATTAGCAGTCCCAGAAGCAAACAGCAACTCTTCAGCCTGCGCTGTCAATCAATCACCATGGATTTTGTAAAGTGATGCCTCTACAGTGGGAGCCGATATAGATGTTCATGCAGATAAGTCATATACTTGTGGATGTTGACCCCAAAAGGAAGAGAAAAGCAATATGGTGAAATATTGTGAAGCTGGGAAATCACTTTCGCATCACAGCACTACTTACAGAATCCCCTGCATGCAATCAGGCATATCAGAATACTTCCGCGATTGCCGCTTACAGCGTGCGTTCCACGGAAACAGGAAATGAGTCACTGGTTAGACGTGAGCCGGATGTTTCGTCGACGCATTTTGCCCCTCCCCCATGGCGTCATCAAAGACCTAATGTGGAGACTCTGTTTAGGAGGTTTTTTGAGGTGGGGAATGCCTTGGGCTGATTTGTCTAGAAGATGATCAAAGGTGATGTTGGAATCACCGTCCATAATCACTCTGCCCTCAAAATGAGGAGAGAGGGATGTGAGCATCGAGGATAAGACGTGGGCTTGGCCTCGGTTAGGGGCATAGTAGATTATGATGGAATACATAGTGCCAGCTATAAGACCTTTGACTAGGATGTAACAATCCTCTTTGTCTTTGATCGTTTGAGAATGTGTAAATGAGGACTGTTTGGAAAATAGCTACTCCCCTTTTCTTGGTGTCTGTGTTTGCCAGATAAAAGGTGGGGTACCTGTGATAAAGGAAGGTGGGGGTGTAACTGTTAGGGAAGTGAGTTTCTTGGAGAAGAATTATGTCAATGCCCCTAGAGTGGTAGCTTTGGAAGGCCTTGTGTCTCTTAGTGGGGGAGTTCAGACCCTAAGTGTTATGTGAGGCTATCTTAAAAGTCGCCTGCGGAGGGGTAGGGTCAGCCATGAATACGAGGAAGAGGATGCAAGTATATGTAAGGGGGGCCTACCTTGACCACTGATGATCAATGCCTGAGCTGTGAAGTTCTAAGCAGGTCCATCGCCCGGGTTGTCTGGATGAGCGTAGCTTTCCGTGAATATTCCTGGGAAGTACAAAAAGGGAGAGAAGATAAAGGGGGAGCAGACATGGATAAGGGAAGGAGAAAGAGGAAAAGGGGTGAAAGAGTCAAGTTTGTTTAGGACTATGGAGGTGCAGGACTGAACGGCCAAGTCCTGTTCCGAGACCCACAGAGTGGATGGGCTCGGTGAAGTGGCATCCTCAATAGAGGTTACTGTCCTGATGTCACCAGAGGAGAGAACCCCTCTGAGTCACAACAGAGGGTGTGGCATGCAGGGCTGCTCCGGCCACTAGGCCCCCAGCAAAACACAGCGAAGTCTCGTTGTCTCTTTGTTTGCTGTTTGTTCCACAGCGGCGTCAGGGGGCTGTTTGGTGGGGGTCTCTTGGAAGAGCTTGGTCGGTGGGCTGACTGGTGAGGAGGCAATTCTTGGAAGATGAACCCGAGTCGAAGGAGCAGTCATTCGTCTTCCTGAAATTTGGAGAATACATATAATTTGTCCTTGTATTAGAACTGGAGGTGGAAAGGGAAGGACCATCAGTATTTTATTTTTTTTTGTGTTAATATTTCCAGGAGGGGTTTGAGGGATCTCCACTTCTGGATTGTGGTCAGGAGATATCCGCGAAAATTTGGATTTGTTTCCTTGTATGGAGAGGTTATCAAGATTGCAGGATCTTCTATGATTTCCTCTTTCACTCCATAGAAGTGGGGCTTTACCACAATATCCCTTGGAAACCCATCTTGGCGGGGGGGTTGTAGAGCTCTATGGGCTCTGTCCAGCTTAAGTCTATGACTTGGGATATCTGGGATATCTTTTATGAAGAGTTTTACCATGTCCGTTACCAATTCAGGGTTACCTCTGATGCGGAAATTATATCTCCTGGTCTGTTCTCTAAATCATCAAGTTTGGCAAGTGCGATTTCAAGTTGGTCTTGCAGCATCTGAATGCAAGTTGTGTTTTGATTGGTGCATGCAGCTGTGTTATCTACTGCCTGTTCAATGACATCCATGCGGGCCCCAAGGCTCTGCAGGTCTGCTTTGATAGATGAAGTGATCTGGGTGGCATTTTGGGCTAGACTTGCTGCTTGCATCTCTGAAAAGCAATTCAGCAGCAGGGCCATATCAGATTGGTGGGTTGGATGCTGGGGTAGGTCTGCTGAGAGCCTGCATGGCTGAGGGGAGACCGCAGCATGGGGGTGTGTAGCATGTCTGCCATTGTCCTGCTGAGGAGCGACTCAGTGGAGGCTGGGGAGGCTGTGTGAGGAGATTGATTACTCATAGGAGTTGCCAGAAAGGAATAGGCTTGCTGGTTTGTTGATGGAGGGTCAGCTATGAAGTCCTGGTCCTCTTAGCCTCCGCATGGTGGAGACGGGGCCACCATCTTAGGAGCTGTGGGAGCGGGTAGACCCAAATTGAGCTGCTGGTTAACCTTCTTCTTGGGGTGGTCTCCCAGCATGCAGGCAGGTGCACCAATCCTTCCGCAGGCTAGGGGGGGGTCTGTCTGGGGGGGTCCCAGACAGACCATGTAGCTGTCATGGGGACCATAGAAGGCCAGAGCGGGTCGGAGCTCCCAGTCAGCACATCTTTCCGAAGTCCCACGCATGCGCACTCCCAGAGACCATATTTTAATGTAGTTTTTTCAATTTGTTTGCTTGAGTTTGCTCTGATTTCCCCACCCAATCCAAGAAAATACTGCCAGATTAATTAGCCTTAGATATCTGTACAACCTGTAGCAGAAACATTAGATTGTAAGCTCTTTCTAGTGACTGCTGTAGAGTATCCTATGTACTATTTTAATGCACTTTAGAATATATTGGAATTCTGTGAAATCCAAGCCTTGTTATAATCTAAGGTCAGTAGTAGTTCACAGAAATTAGACTTGTTGCTTTATTTCCATTTCTGTGACTTGAATGTAACTTAAAATAATTCAGTTACAGTCAGTGCATGTCATTTATGGCAGTAGACACAGGATAGGCACATTTGCTCATGTGTTGAAGCAAATAAACTGTGACATTAAACTGAGATTGAATTTTGTGTAAAGGTGTGATTTTCTCAAGGAAACAAAAAAAAAGTATGAGCTCTTTTTAGTTACAAATGTGATAGCATTAAGGTGTTTATTAGGCTTCATATCATATGGGTTATGTTTTTCAGTAACTGATGTGCTGCTACCTCCTGTAGTACAGGAACATCTCATGTGAGTTTATTTGCTTATAACCAATCTTATTAGGAACTAAGTCTATGACAATTATACACACATTTTTTTTAGAGAATATATCAGTCAAATTTACTAATACATAGGCATGCGCAATCAAGCATTGATTCAAATGAGAAAAATGTATGCTCGTGGAATTTATCATTTGCACCTGAATGTTCTCCTACAGCAGTGGTCTCCAAACTGTGGCCCGGGGAGCCAGATACAAGGCACTATTCCTTCTACACCAACAGTGAGGCATAATTCCTGTCACTGATACTAACAATAGAGCACTATTACTACAGCTGACCCCAACAATGGGGCACTATTCCTCCTAAATACACAAATGATGGGGCACTATTCCTCCCACTGACACCAACTGCATGGTACTATTCTTCCCAATGTGAAAAAGGGGGGGGGAACACTGTGCTAAACGAATTATGCAAGGAAGCTGCTGAACATTCAAACAAAGTTAAACAAGAATGGGGTAAAGTACCCTTGCCCCTGTTGAAGACCTTTGGTGTCGAAACACGTCGGACCAGAATTTACTGCACCCCACATTGCTTTTTATCCATTTTTTATGGTTTTGTGATCACTTTTATTCTTGTCATTTTTTTTATATATTCCAATAAACCTACTGGTTTGACCTGCACTATTCGGAGCCTTTCTTCTTTTTCCTATGCTATGTTCGTTGGAGCCTACAAGGAGTGGTCTCAAGGTACACTTAGCTGGATATCACAGTGTTTCTGGAGTTCGCTGCTGGGAAACTGAGGACCCCTTACCTGATCCATCTCCTGTATACAGCACCTGATTTAGATCCTGCTGGATCACAAGCCCATTTGACCCACTGTTGTAAAACATGCGTGTCCACCCCAGCTGGTAAGAGTATCCATCTTATCTTTCAAGAGTTATTTAAGTGACTACAGACAACTTCTTTTCCTTTCTACTGTTTTGGTGTCATCCCAACAGGAAGAAGCACATCTTGTCTACCCCCCCCATTTTTGTGGACTTTATTCCATATGACTTATTACAGTTTTACTCAACCCTGGATGTATGCACTTCCTGTGTTTTGCACACTCCTTTTATTATTACATTAGTCACACTGTGTAGTTTATATCACATTTTTGAATACATGTATTGGTATTTGCACATCTTCATCCATGGTACTCTACATTGTGTAGTCACATACCATTGTACTCTGGCTTTTGCACTTTACAGCGCTACACTACTTTACCCTATTCTTCCCATTGACACCATTGATGGGGCACTATTCTTCTTACTGATGACAACAATGGGGCACTATTCCTCCCTCTGAAACCAACTCCATGACCCTATTCTTCCCACTAACACCAATTATGGGGCACTATTCCTTCCCCTGAAACCAACAATGGGGCACTATTTCTTCCCCTGATACCAACAATGGGTCAATGTTCTTCCCACTAATAACAATGATGGTCATTCTTTACTCCCACTGACACCAGGGCATTTTCTACTCACACTGGCCACAGTCTGGCCCCCCTCAAAGTCTGAAGGACAGTAAACTGGCCCTTCTTTCAGAAAGTTTCACCTCTTGAGTTGTTATAACAAGTAAAAGCCACATCCATCCGTGGGCAGATGGTGCATACACCCAAACTTGAAAGGAAATCCACCACCATATAACATCTTTAGCAGAGGCCTCTTACCAGATGATGCTCCACCATGTCCCAGGCGGTGACGCCATAAGGGGCGTGGTCACCGGATGACATCACCTGGTGACCACACCCCATGCCTATATAAGTCGTTGCGCACCGTGCACACGGCATTACAGCGAGAAAGATCGTTGTGTCAACATCAGAAGAAAAGAAAAGGGAAGAAGACGACGGAGGAGATCGGGCCAACGCTAGCAAAAGAGCAGAAGATAGAGGAGGAGCCTGGCAGAAGACACAGGAGAGTGGGAGAAGAACCAGAGAGCGGAGAAGTCAGAAGAGACCCCCGGAGCTGCCTAATAAATTACTTTAAAAACCTGTCTAGTGTGCTTTTTCCCCCAGGTGAATGGGTAGGGGTACGATGTACCCCAAACTCATTCACATAGGGTGGGGGGCTGGGATCTGGGGGCCCCCTTATTACAAGGGGCTCCCGGATTCCGATAAGCCCCCCACCCGCAGACCCCAACAATCAATGGCCAGGGTTGTCGGGAAGAGGCCCTTGTCCTCATCAACATTAGGACAAGGTGCTCTGGGGTAGATGGGCCGCAGGGCCCCTTTGCCCCAAAGCACCCACCCCCCACGTTGAGGGCATGCGGCCTGGTACGGTACAGAAGGGTGGGGCGCTCGCTCGTCCCCACCCCTTTCCTGACCGGCCGGGCTGCGTGCTCGGATAAGGGTCTGGTATGGATTTTGGGGGGACCCCCACGTCGTTTTTTTTGGCATAGGGGCTTCCCCTTAAAATCCATATCAGACCAAAGGGCCTGGTATGCTCTTGGAGGGGAAACCCCTGCCGGTTTTTATTTAAAATTTGGCGTGGAGTTCCCCTTCAAGATCATCAGAGCACAAGTCGCATGCCATAGTCGGATCAGGCAAGACGGCGATCCGACTTTGATCCAACTTCAATGATATTCAATGGGCTGAAGTAGGATCAAAGTCAGATCAAAGTAGTGCAGAGAGCATTTTCAAAGTCGGACCGACTTGTGTCGGACCAGTTAAGACGGCTCCCATAGAGAAAAATTATTTTTCACACGTCCTGCGGCATGAGCTCCCAATGTCGGAGCGTTTGTCACACCAGTGTAAACACGGCCTGAAACGTGGATACATAGAAACTGATTGTAGTTACACCTATAAATACCAGTAGCACATCCTGATCACAATCAAGGCAAACATATCAATGAAAACTTGTTCTGGTCCCTAAGTGCTATATAGGTACAAGTGCTAAAGTGGTTGAACACATTTAAATTTCCACTGTGTACAAATGTGTTTGCCTGAAATTTCAGATTAAATGTAGTATGTATCTGTTTTTCTGTAGTATTACTATCCCTCTATTTTCCTTGCAAATGTATAATTTTTTCCCGATGGACAAAGACATTTTCTTTTTGTTCACTATTTTATTATTCACTATTCTTTGAAATAAAAATGAACATATTCTAATGATTGCTCCGTAGAACATATTCGTTTTTAATTAATACAGTTTCTTCATTGAATGATCTGTACTTCTGACTCATATCACCTTACCTCAATAAAAGATTGAATTGACATTTTATTTTATGTCTGTGAAATGAATAGTTAACAGCTTTTCTTATATTATTTCTTGGCTGTTGTGTGCACAAAATAAAGCAGTATTTTTATGATGTTTAGTTTATTAAAAAGAAGGTTATGATCACATTTTAAAAAAGGGTGCAAAATGGTTTATTTTACAAATATAATTTATACCTCTTGTACTGTAAAAGTAGATATGTCAATATACAACACACAGTTGAAAATAAATACTTGTAAACTGTTAGTTACAGCTTACAAATAAGCCCCCTGCATCTGAAAGTTGTGTCCCAAAAGGCAAGCAGAGGACAAAGGACTAGTTGCCAGTATTGCCTGTGGTTGCCCTGCAGCAGATCTTTTCTCTATTACTGATTAACAATTCCTTGTTTCATACTGTTTTCAAAGTACGGTGGCCATTTTGGTAGAGACAGGGCTTTGCTTCCTTTTATCATAACCCCCCCCCCCCCCCACATAGCTCATGATCTGATAACTAGATGTTTAAGAATGGTGATGTGAAGAAAGCACAGATCCACGGAATGGATGAAACAGGGATTGAGTACTTTGCCTTCATAGGTACTGCTTTCTTTGATACAATAAGCACAATAGTGACATTGACATCGCCAAATTTCACTTCAAATCCCATGAGACTATCAGTCAGAGGCAGCAGTGCCTTAGATGATATCACACAGCATAGTGTACATACAACTGTGAGACTACAGAACACAAAGGCCTAGGCACAGTTGCAGGTCAAATAGAGCACTCTTTTTTCAGAAGATAAAAGGTAAATATTTCATGGTACTTAACATTTCTAAACGTTTCTTACAAGATAAAATGCATAGTTTAATTTTTTGATTTCAGGGCCAAATTATGGATGAGAGGAAAAATGTTGCCATAAGTGAATGACATGAACTAATTTAACTGCTTGCCGCCCGTCCACTGTCAAGTGACGGCGGGGCAGTGCAGCTCTTGTTCTGGGCCGCCGTCATATGATGGCGGACCAGAACGCCAGCTCTCACATGCCCGCGGGGGGGGGGGGCGCAGCGCGGCGATCGCAACCGCACCGTGTTGCTAGGACATGGCACGACCCCGATCTGAGTAAAGAGCCGCGTCCAAGGCTCTTTAACCATGTGATTGGCTGTGTCCAATCACAGCCGGTCGCATGTAAACACAGAGATGCCGGTAATTGGCTCTCCTCGCCTCACACTGACAGAGTGTGAGGAGAGGAGAACCGATCAGCGGCCTCTCCTCACAGGGGGACATCTAGGGATGTAATCAGGGCACTGATCATCAGTGTCCTGATTAAAATAAAGAAATAAAGTGTAACAATAAATGCTCACCAATGCCAGCATACAGTGCCCACCAATGCCAGCATTTAGTGCCCACCAGTGGCAGCAATCAGTGCCCACCACTGCCCACAAGTGCCACAAATCAATGCCCATTAGCCTTGCCAGTCAGTGCTGGCAATCAGTGCCTCCTATCAGTGCTGCTCATCAATGCCCATCAGTGCCACCCATCAATACCCATCAGTGTCCATCTGTACTGCCTATCCATGCCCCCTATCCATGCTCACCAGTGCCACCTATCAGTGCCTGTCATTGTCGCCTATCAGTGCCCACTAGTGCCGCCTAATAATGCCCATCAGTGCCACCTAACAGTGCTCACCAGTGCCACATATCAGTGCCACCTATCAGTGCCTATAAGTGCGACATATTAGTGCGTCCTCATTAGTGCCACCTCATCAGTGCCCATAAGTGCCACCTCATCAATGCCCACCAGTTCAGCCTATCAGTGCCCATTGGTGCCGCCTCATCAGCGCACATCAGTGAAGGTGAAAAATTACTTAGTTACAAAATTTACTGACAGAAAAAAAGTAAAAAGCTTTTTTATCCCAAAATTTTTGGTCTTTTTTTTTTGTAAAGTATAAAAAACCCAGCAGTAATTAAATGCCACCAAAAGAAAGCTCTATTTGTGTGAAGTAAATGATAAAAAATTTGTTTGGTTACAGTGTAGCATGACTGCACAATTGTAATTCAAAGTGCGACAGCCCTGAAAGCTGAAAAATGGCTTGGGCAGGAAGGGGGTGTTAGTGCCTGGTAGGCAATTGGTTAAACAATGTGTTAAAAAACAAAACAAAAAAAACCTTTTAAACCCTTTCACACATGTCGTATTCATAGCAAAGGAAAACCATAGAAAATAGGATACTTCTCATCAGAGCTAACTTACAATACAATATTGGGCCATTATGTTCCCATGAAATTGTTGCTGACTTTTAGCACAGGTCAACTACATAATAACAATTTTTCTGCATTATAGATTTAACTTGAGTCATCGGTTTTGTTATTATGGACTTTTGTATCTCATTTTAGTTACGGCACAAAGCTGAATAGCCTAAACTATTAACAGTGCAATATAAAGAGTATACCATGACACTGGCCATGATAGACTGAATTCCGCTCAAGCTTGGCTTGCATACACACGGTCACACAAAGGTTCTCTGAACTTTCAACAGTCAAGAACGCGGTGACGTACAACACTATGATGAGCCTAGAAAATGAAGTTCAATGCTTCCGAGCATGCGTCAAATTGTTTCCGAGCATGCGTGGTTTTTTGCGCATCAGAATTGCATACAGACAAACGAAATTTCCATCAAGAACTTTTTCCATCGGAAAAATAGAGAACCAGCTCTCAATCTTTTGCTGGCGGAAATTCAGACAGAAAAAGTTGGATGGAGCATACTCACGGTCTGAATATCTGACCAAAAGCTCACATCAGACTTTTTTGACAGAAATTCTGACCATTTTGAGCCCAGGAAATAAACGACAGAAGTACCAAACTTACTGAACGTGTCCGTGTTAGTGATTTGTGGTTGAATGTGCACATTTTCACATCGAAGGTTAATTTGGCCAGGGGGACAGAAATAAGAGTACCGAGCGGTTCTGTTCAGTCCAAAACAGTGTATGCAGCATTAGTTGCCCCAACTCAGCAGTAAAATGTTCCTTGAATCAACCCCAATAACTCTATAATCAGTACAGTCCTCTGAGAGGAAATTGTTTACTGAAAGACATATTGCAATTCAACTACAGTAATAGGTTTAAAAATTATTTCTCACTGTTCTTTTCCTGCTTTCCACAGTTTTTTTTTCTGCTACAGACAGTAAGCTTACATCTGTTCAGATGAGAGCCTTAAAAAAGGTGGCTGCTGAATAAAAAAGTTCAGCAACCTTGTTTTTCTGTTTTTTCCTGCTTTTTAATATCCTTTTGCAGCAGTCAGTAAGCTTTCATCAGTTCTGATGAGAGTCTTATATAATGTTGCTTCTGGATACAGAAGCCAGACAACCTTCTTTTAAAATTCCTAAAACAGGAGATGTTAATATACTGTATGTTAGCTGTGTTTCCAGTCTAAAGACTATAAATGTATTCCTTGCTTGTGAGTGATTAGATCTGCAATTTTCATATATCCCTGCAGCCAGTTGTGCAATTATGATTTCAATTTACAAATACCGTACTGGTGACCCCACAATAGGGATAAAACTTTTTCGTGGAAGGGAGTTTAACAAGACTTGTGGCCACTCATTAAAATTAGAAGAAAAGAGGTTTAACCTTAAACTACGTAGAGGGTTCTTTACTGTAAGAGCAGCAAGGATGTGGAATTCCCTTCCACAGGTGGTGGTCTCAACGGGGGCATCAATAGTTTCAAGAAACTATTAGATAAGCACTTGAACAACCACAACATACAGGGATATATAATGTAATACTGACATATAATCACACACATAGGTTAGACTTGATGGACTTGTGTCTTTTTTCAACCTCACCTACTATGTAACTATTTATAATTAGAATTTCTGATTCATAGAAAGTTGTAGAATTATTATACCCCAAATATTATTTTGTGTGTGGGTGAATGCCATTCGGTTTAGTTAGTGGCTTAATATCTCTTTGTGAATTTATAAGGATGACCTTCCTGCCACCCTTTTTTAATTAAAACTCAAGATTATACAAAGTTAGTGGCCTTTAAACCCTCTGCTTGTATATGTCAGAACTGGATTTAGCCTGTCTGATGTGAGGATGCAAAAAGCAATATCGGGGGGAAGAGGGTAGTGTACAGAGACTATTAGTCTGTTGAACAGAGGACATGGGTCACTGCTGGCAGGACAAAGGATGGGGTCACCGATAGCAGGGCAGAGAACAGGGGTCACCGCTGGCAGGAGAAAGGACAGGGGTCACTGCTGGCAGAAGAGAGGACAGGGGTCACTGCTGGCAGGAGAAATAACGAGGGTCACTGCTGGCAGAAAAGAGAACAGGGTTCACTGCTGGCAGGACACGCAGCAGAGCTCCTTCTCCCAACTTGCACTGCACACAGTCTGAGTACAGGCAGCAGAGCTCCTCCTCCCCACACAGCACATAGCTCAGATCACATTCCTTTACACAGAGCCACAATCTGCATGTGTGTAGCTGGCTACTGCAGCTCTGCTGCCATTCTGACCAGGGAATTTCACAGGTCAGAACTGCAACACAGTGGTCAGCTACATACTATACAGATCGTGGCTGTGTGTAAGGGAATCAAAACACAGCTATGTGCTGTGTGGGGTGGAGGAGCTCTGCTGCTAATACCCAGACTGTATGCAGTGCAGGGATGAGAGAATGAGCTCATGGGCATGCACAAACATCCCAAGTGAATTACTTGTATGTTGTTGCCATGGATGATTGCATAGTTATCCTGGATATTGGATAGGGTTATTACCAACTGCAATCTACCTGTCATTGTAATTTTGGATACTTTGTAGCTAATGACTTTGTTTCACAGAGATAAATGTAATTACATTTTAGTCACAAATTTCTATATGAGTGAAAAATTTTAATTTGGTATCACAGTATAACATACAACTGCACATGATATAGTATCATAGTAGCACCAGTGATTAGAATCCTTATTTAACCTTAACCACTTGCCAACCGCCCACAGCCGAATGACGGCTGCAGGGCGGCTGGAAAACCGCGCGCCCCCCTGGGCGCGCACACAGGAACATCCGTGTTCGCCGGGTCCAGGGGACCCGGCGCAACACGGATCGCGGTAAAGGGCCAATGACAGCGGACCTTTACCATGTGATCGCTCCATCCAATGACGGAGCGATCACAAATGTAAACAAAAAGGCAAAGCAGGGTCATCAGGAGGTTACAGCTCTCCTCTCCTCACACCGATGCAGCGTGAGAGGAGAGGAGAGCTTTTACGGTGACAAACAGTGAGTTTTCTACCTTTATCAGTGCCCAACAGTGCCACAGCAGTGCCCAACAGTGCCACAGTAGTGCCCAACAGTGCCACAACAGTGCCCAACAGTGCCACAACAGTGCCCAACAGTGTCATCTGTGCCACCTCTGTGCCACCTCTGTGCCACACCAGTGATAATACAGTGCACACCAGTGCCACACCTGTACCACACCAGTGCCACCTGTGCCCATCAGTGCCACCTGTGCCACCTGTGCCCATCAGTGCCACCTGTGCCCATCAGTGCCATCTGTGCCCATCAGTGCCACTTGTGCTCATCAGCACCACTGCAGTGCCACATCAGTGCCGCCTGAGCCCACCAGTGCTGCATGAGCCCACCAGTGCCGCCTGAGCCCACCAGAGCCACACTAGTGCAACCAGAGCCACACCAGTGCAACCACAGTGCACACCAGTGCCCCATCAATGCCACCTGTGCCCATCAGTGCCACCTGTGCCCATCAGTGCCAACTGTGCCCATCAGTGCCACTTGTGCTCATCTGCGCCACTGCAGTGCCACATCAGTGCCGCCTGTGCCCACCAGTGCCGCCTGAGCCCACCAGTGCCACCTCTGTGCCACCAGAGCCACACCAGTCCCACTACAGTACAACCAGAGCCACACCAGTCCCACTACAGTGCCACATCAGTGCCACCTGTGCCCATCAGTGCTCATCTGCGCCAAATCAACCTCACCAGCCACAAGTATGGCAAAAAAATTATTTACGGCCGAGGAGGCCTACCAGCGTCTCAGCATGACGGATGAGAGCAGCGGGGAGCTCTCTGAGTCTCTGTCCGATTCGGATTCAGCCTATGAACCCGTGACAAGCAGCGAGTCTGATACAGATTTGGAAGAGGAACTTGTGCCCGTGAAAAGAAGGTGTTCTGGCGTGGAGCAGCAGCCTACTACCACCTCGAGCGCAGTGCCGTCCACCTCAAAAGCTGTGCCATCCACCTCAAGAGCAGTGCCGTCCACCTCAAGAGCAGTGCCGTCCACCTCAAGCGCAGTGCCGTCCACCTCAAGCGCAGTGCCACCGCAACAAAAGCCAGGTACCAGAAGGGTATCCTCCCAGCCACAAATGGATAGAGGCCATGCCACCCTTCCCTATGCCCTTCAAAACCCCCTGTGGCTTCCCCTTCATTCTGGAGCAGCAAATATCCCCCCTTTTACCGCCCAGCCAGGTGTCCAGGTGAACACCGATGATTTTGTGATGCTTGATTTTTTTTATTTGATTTTCACCAACGACTTACTAATGTCCATTGTGGCCCAGTGCAACCTCTATGCACAGCAGTACATAGTAAGCAACCCTGGCTCTAGTTATACCCGTCCCTTTGAGTGGGATTTTGCGCTTCCTCCACTACAACGACAACACCCAGTGCCCTCCCCGAAATGACCCATCATTTGACAAATTATTCAAACTTCGGCCACTCCTAAATTATTTCGCTGAAAAATTTCCCCAATTATATACCCCCGAACAGAATATTTCCGTGGATGAGTCCCTTGTAAAATTCTCTGGCAGGCTCGGCATCAAACAATTTATCCCCAGCAAAAGGGCCCGATATGGGGTAAAAATGTACAAACTTTGCGACCGAGCCACGGGGTACATTTACTCCTTCCGGGTGTACGAAGGGAAGGACACCCAACTGAATCCCCCTGAATGTCCAGAATATATTGGAGCCAGCGGCAAAGTTGTCTGGGAGCTTGTTTATCCACTGCTTGGAAAGGGGTACCACCTTTATGTGGATAACTTTTATACAAGTTTGCCCCTCTTCCGTAATCTTCACCGGAGAGACACCCCAGCATGTGGTACCGTAAGAACAAATAGAAAAGGCTTCCCTGATCAATGAAAACTGATCAATGAAAGGCTATGGCGAGGGGAGATGGCATCTTTGCGGAACCAGGAGCTATTGGCTGTCAAGTGGAGGGACAGACGAAACGTCCACATGCTGACGACAATCCATAATGACACCTACGTGGAAGTCCCAAGAAGAAACGGCCCAGTCCAGAAACCTGCTTGTATTTATGATTACAATTTGTTTATGGGGGGAGTGGACTTCAACGATCAGATGATTGAACCCTACCTTCCCACAAGAAAATCCTGTCACTGGTATAAAAAAGTGTCCATTTATTTTTTCAGTTTGGCCATGTATAACACTTATGTTATTTACCAAAAATCATCAGAGAACCCCGTATCCTATCTGCACTACCAGGAACAAGTAATTTCCGCCCTTTTGTACCCTGAAAGCCCACCAGAAATTATTCGCTCTGATTCTGTGAGCAGACTCCACGAACGCCACTTTCCTGACAAAATCCCCCCCAGTGAAACAGGCCAGAGACATCAGAAGAGATGCCGGGTGTGCTCCAGAGGAGAAATTAGAAGAGACACCTCATTTTATTGTCCCGATTGTCCTTCCCAACCAGGCCTCTGTATAAGTGAATGTTTCCGCCGTTACCATACTTCTCTACATTATTAGGGAAGTATGGTAAACGTAATTCTCATTTCCTGTCATTTTCCTCCACACCCCTTATGCCACTGCGCTGAACTGTACATACCTCTGCCTTCTCCGGAATAGACCCTGGCCTGTTATACGACCAAGCTTCTGCCTAACGATAAACATACCTCTGCCTTCTCCGGAACTGACCCTGGCCTGTTATACGACCAAGCTTCTGCCTAACGATAAACATACCTCTGCCTTCTCCGGAACTGACCCTGGCCTGTTATATGACCAAGCTTTTGCCTAACGCTAAATTGTACCTACCTCTGCCTGCTTTGGAACTGACCCTGGACTGTTTGACCACGTTTTTTGCCTGCCTCTTGGACTGATCATTTACCCTGCTATGCTAGTGGGAACACAAGGGTCTCACATATGTGAGGAGCTCCAGAAATGTTTTTCTGGATGAAGAAAAGTAATTTTTTAGTTTTCTCATTCCCAGATTTAGGGTCTGGAGACTCGGAGGCTTCAAAGAGATTTGGGTGGGAGAAGCCTCTACCCCTGTCCCCATTCTTTCCTAGCCTGCTACTTGGACCATGTTCCTGCTTACTACCAGGACCAATATTTTGGCAATGCTGGCAATGTCTCTACTTGCACTGACCCTGGACTGTACAAGGACATTATCCCTGCCTGTACTATGGACAATATTCCTGCCTGCTGCCTGGACAATTCCATTCACTGTCGCTGACCATGTCCCTGCCTGCTGCCTGGATCAGGGCTCTCCTCCTGTGGACAACTGCACTACTAAAACTACAGGTAATCATTTGTTTACCCTTTGCTCAGCAGAATGTATTTTAGGGTGTAATTCTTGGTATGTTCATGCTATGTGTTAGAAATATGAAGAGCCTTCAAAAATGTGATAGATTGTAAGGAAATTAGATGTGTAATTTATGCACCTAGAACGCCTGAATGTGCTACTTCAATGTTGGGCCTCTGTATGTGGCCAGGCTGTGTAAAAGTCTCACACATGTGGTATCGCCATACTCAGGAGGAGTAGCAGAATATATTTTGGAGTGTCATTTTTGCTATGTACATGCTATGTGTTAGAAATATCTTAGAAATGGACAACTTTGTGTAAAAAAATGTGTTTTTATTTTTTTTCCACATTTTCCAAAAACTTCTGGAAAAAAATGAACCATTCAAAAGACTCATTATGCCTCATAGATTATACGTTTAGGTGTTTGCTTTCCAAAATGGGGTCACTTTGTGGGCGTTTCCATTGTCCTGGTGCTCCAGGGCCTTCAAAAGTGTAATAGGTGGTTGAGAGATTAGATGTGTAATTTTATGCTCCTAGAACGCCTGAAAGTGCTACTTCAATGTTGCGCCTCTGTATGTAGCCAGGCTGTGTAAAAGTCTCACACATGTGGTATTGCCATACTCAGGAGGAGTAGCAGAATATATTTTGGGGTGTCATTTTTGCTATGTACATGCTATGTGTTGGAAATATCTTAGAAATGGACAACTTGTGTAAAAAAAAATGCGTTTTCATTTTTTTTCCACATTTTCCAAAAACTTCTGGAAAAAAATGAACCATTCAAAAGACTCATTATGCCTCATAGATTATACGTTGGGGTGTTTGCTTTCCAAAATGGGGTCACTTTGTGGGCGTTTCCATTGTCCTGGTGCTCCAGGACCTTCAAAAGTGTAATAGGTAGTTGAGAGATTAGATGTGTAATTTATGCTCCTAGAACGCCTGAATGTGCTACTTCAATGTTGCGCCTCTGTATGTGGCCAGGCTGTGTAAAAGTCTCACACATGTGGTATCGCCATACTCAGGAGGAGTAGCAGAATATATTCTGGGGTGTCATTTGTGTAATGTACATGCCATGTGAGAGAAATAACCTGTTATAATGACAAATTGGTGTGAAAAAAATAAAAATAAAAAAAATCTTAATTTTGCAAAGAATTGTGGGAAAAAATTACAACTTCAAAAAACTCACCATGCCTCTTACTAAATACCTTAGAATGTCTACTTTCCAAAAAATGGGTCATTTGGGGGGTATTTGTACTTGCCTGGCTTGTTAGGGTCTCAAGAAATGAGATTTTGCAAAATGTTATAATAAAAATGAAGAAAAAATCATTTTTTTACAAAATTTTCGGTATTTTTTCATTTATAGCACAAAAAATAAAAAACCCAGAGGTGATCAAATACCACCAAAAGAAAGCTCTATTTGTGTGAAAAAAAGGACAAAAATTTCATATGGGTACAGTGTTGCATGACTGAGTAATTGTCATTCAAAATGTGAGAGCACCGAAAGCTGAAAATTGGTCTGGTTAGGAAGGGGGTTGAAGTGCCCAGTGGTCAAGTGGTTAAATGACTAGTTTCTCTAAGTGTGATTTTGCATCCACAACATCACAAATAATCATAGTCCTTATTTGTATAGCCAACTGATTCAACATAGTTCAATACATGATTTTTTTTTATTTTATTTTTGCATTCACAACAGTAAATGTAATTGTAATCCTCGCATCACCCAGTTTATTTAATGAGATTTTACATTAGTCTGAGTGATTGTGTGATCTTTCCCCCTCATTTGCAATTGTTTGGAAAAAGCAGTGCACATTTGTTGTGATCATGCGCATTGCTCTACGGACACTACAAATCCCAAATCCCATAATCCATATCCCGCAGTCTGTCAGGAGGAAACAAGAGAGGGCAGTAACATATCTACATACAGTGGGATCATGCAGAATGAACATAGCCACCTTCTAACACAGGGGTGTCAAAATGGCGGTGCTCTAGCTGTTGCAAAACTACAAGTCCCATCATGCCTCTTGCCTGTGGAAGTCATGCTTGTAACTGTCAGTATTGTAGTGCCTAATGGGACTTGTAGTTTCGCAACAGCTGGAAGGTCGCCAGCTTGACAACTGTGCTCTAACAGGAAGTCAGGTCACAGCGGCAAAAAAAAAGGAATTTGGATATTTTGAGGAGGTTGAGAGCAATAGGAGGTTTTTTTCTGAGTTAAAACTATATCATTCTTTTTAAACCAGAGTTAGTGTTACTTTAAATAACCAGTTTTCATAACACAGTTCAATGTGTGAAGTTTTACATGCATTTTCAATCCTAATTTAATGAACAACTCATATAGCATGATTGAATAAGTAAGCTTTTTTGCATCCACATTGGCACACATAATTTAGTCCTTATTAGAATGACCTGCTCGTATAATACAATTCAATTTTTTTTTGTATTTTTTTTTTGTTTAACTACTTAGGGACTGGGCTTAGTTTTCAGATTGTGTTTACAAGTTAAAGTTTTTTTGCTAGAAAATTACTTAGAACCCCCAAACATTATATATATATTTTTTTTCACACACCCTAGAGAGTAAAATGGCGGTCGTTGCAGTACTTTATGTCACACCGTATTTGCGCAGAGGTCTCATAAGTGCAATTTTTTTTTAGAAAAGAATACACTTTTTTGAATTAAAAAATAAGACAACAGTAAAGTTAGCCCAATTTTGTTTTATATTGTGAAAGATAATGTAATGCCAAGTAAATTGATACCCAACATATCATGCTTCAAAATTGCGCCTGCTTGTGGAATGGCGACAATACTTTTACCCTTAATAAATCTCCATAGGCGACGTTTAAAAATTTCTACAGGTTACTAGTTACAGAGGAGGTCTAATACTAGAATTATTGCTCTCGCTCTAACGTTCATGGCAATACCTCATATGTGTGGTTTAAACACAGTTTTCATTACAAAAAAAATTGGGTCACTTTTATTCCATGATAGGACCTCTGAAATGTGAGATCTGGGCTCAAAAAGACCTCAGATCTCATATTTACAGTGAAATGCAATAAAAAAAATTCCCCTTTAAAACCATTGGGTGGAAGTGACGTCGCTTCTGCCATCCAATGGTGTGGAGCCGAGCGGAGGCCATCTTTCCCTCATTCGGCATCCAGCCTGTGAGAGAAGAGGACCCGATCGTCTCCGCTGCTACCGATGGCTCCGGTAAGCGGCGGAGACGAGTGGAGCACAGTGGGTGGGTGGGGTACAGATAAAAGTGATCTCGCGGTGAAGCCGCCGCTGAGACCACTTTTATCTGAAAGCGGACCACCCACTGAAGAAGAGGTCATCGGAGTTATGGCAACCATCTGCTGCCATAACAAAGGTATTCCTCTTCAAACAGCCGAGGTACAACTACGTAAGTAGTTAAACCAAACGTCCTCATTCTCAGTAATGTACAAATGTAAGAATATACAGGTGGTGTAACACTACATGTACACCACTCTAAATGATTTTTCGTTACCTTTTGTGACTGTGCATTGAAACCAACTCAAGAGTTGATGGCATTGCATGGATTTTTTAGTTTTAGTATACACACATTATTACCTTGTTTGTGGTGAATCACCCAACCCCAGTGATTCTGGTTCTTCTTTCAAGATGTACTCACAGCTCCTTAAGAAAGTAATTTCCTTTCTTTAAAGTGTATGTACCCCGAAAAAAGAAAAAATAATTTGAAACTCGTTGGATGTTCATCATTTCCATCCTTTGTTTTGGCGATTCCAACTTGAGTACACTGTAAAGAATTCTGTCTAATCATTTTTAATATGTATCATAACTTTTTATATTTTGTATCAATAAAGACTTGTTAACTTTTAAACTAGAAATACTTTCCATTTACTTAAAAAGTGACCCAGTATCGTTAAAGTCCCACTCTGAGGGTTTTTCTCTATACATTCATTCTCAGTAATGGACAATACATAAAACATTCTACAGGGAAAGTAGGCCCAATATTATGTCTATTTCTTGTTGGTGGAATTGGGTATTCATGCACAGAATTTTTCACCAAAGTCCCTTAGACACATAGTAAGCCAGTTTCATCTGCTTTGGTTTACCATTGCGCTAACTGGCCCTTTAAAAATTACTTTCCTTTGTAGTCCTATATTCTATGGTACAGTGTTTGCTCTGTCACATCCTTCCTAAATTACTGCCATTGTGTAACACAATGGGGGTTATTTACTAAAGGCAAATCCACTTTGCACTACAAGTGCCACCTACAAGTGCAAAGTGCACTTGAAATTGCACTGAAAGAGCACTTGGAAGTGCAGTCGCTGTAGATCCGAGGGGATCATGCAAGGAAAAAAAAAAATAGCATTTTAGCTCACACATGATTGGATAAAAAAATCAGCAGAGCTTCCCCTAATTTCAGATCTACCCTTCAGATTTACAGCGACTGCACTTCCAAGTGCACTTTCAGTGCAATTTCAAGTGCACTTTGCACTTGTAGTTTGCACTTGTAATGCAAAGTGGATTTGCCTTTCGTAAATAACCCCCAATATGTACATATAGCAGTTGTGTGGATTTATCAAACATATGTAGGTTTATTTAATATAGCAGCACAAAGAAAAAACAATATGAAAACAACAAAAACCCATGGCATCCAATAAGATTGTATCTTACTGAAGCTATGCCAGTAAA
This sequence comes from Lithobates clamitans, assembly GCA_037952925.1. Lineage (NCBI taxonomy): Eukaryota > Metazoa > Chordata > Amphibia > Anura > Ranidae > Lithobates > Lithobates clamitans. Next base: position 12,461,145 of record JBBGZY010000190.1, read on the forward strand.
AGATGAAGACTAACTTTGCTATGTTCCTTTTTTTTTAGCCCAGTAATGTCAGCAGGTTAAGGTTGTCTTCTTGGTTTGTAATTAGCAAACACATTTTTTAAAGCACTGGATGTGATTGATATTCTATCAAACAAAATATTGCATCAATTTGTAATATAAATGGAGGTCATTTGTTATTACGAGGATTTGTGTAATAAATGCAAATCTACTCTTTTTAAAGAATTGATCCTAATGCGTTACATACCCACAGATAACTCAGTTACCTAATTACAAATGTAAGACGTTTTAAGGCATTAAATTCTTATTGAAAAAGAGATTTATTGAATTACCATATCATATCCAGTCTTTTAGGACCACATCATAGCAAATAGTAAGATTTAAAAAACCCATATCAGTACTTTTATTATACTCAGAATACTTCACCCTCCTAATTGTGGCAATGTAAGCTTTCCTTATGTACATTTACCAATAGTACTATTTGAACTGAAGTGTGTGACATCAAACCCCACCTCCTGCTTCATGGAAGATGAGAAATACATCATAAATCTGATGTGTGAATTTTGACAGGTATAGCTTATGTGGAAGGAACTGGTCCATCATTGTTTATTAACTGAGGGTGGTCACTTTAGTGGGCTTATGTAAAGTTTTATTATCATTTCCATCAACTTATTTAAGCAGAGTGAATTATGTACATATACTGTCCAAAAGAATTAGGTTCCAACTATCTGTGTCCCCTTTAGGTGATTCTTGTCACTTTCTGTGTGATTACTGGTACAGAAAGTTAGGAGAAATCACCCCAATATAGACTTAGGTAGCAAGAGGGGCCATATAAGTGAATACCTGTGTGCATGGAGACTGAGCTGTCACCAACAGCTCGCGGCTCGTACCAATGATTGCGAACTGGGAGGAACAGCTCTTGAACAAATAATTGCTGTGATAACCTGTGATGGCTATTACGGTAATCAGCAACAACCCTATACACTTTCTCCCCTTGAATGGAGAAAAAGTTAGGTTGTATCTTTTTTCTCTGTGCTAGAGGAAAAATGTAAACAAAAAGGTTTGTGCTAAAAAAAAAAAAAAAAAAAAAGTTAACTAATGATAAAATAGCTAGATCAAAGTTTGATCTAGTTCAGTGTCATGGTTGGGGTCATGGTCAATGGCAAAGGTTAGTGTCAATGGTCAATGTCAAAGGTTAGGGTGAGTGTGTTTTAGGTAGGATTAAAAAAAGTGTGTTTTATTTAGTGTCAGTGTGTTTTATGTAGGATATGTAGGATAGAAAATGCAAATGCACACTATTGTTTCTGAGCACCACTATGGCTACAAACAAATACTATGCACATATGGGGTATTGTTGTGATTGTCAGGAAAAGGAGAATTTTTTTTAGTTTTTTTTTTATTCTTTATTTAAAGAATCACTCTGAATTTACATACATATATTAACACACTTTTTGGACTTCTACCTATAGGTAAGCCTAGAATAAGACTTACCTGTAGGTAGTGGAAATATCTCCTAAATGTGCGCCGTTTAGGAGATATTTCACTTGTAATCCACCGAAAATTCCAACGGCGCATGCGCGAGGAAGAAACTAAACTAAGTGCCGTTTCTTCCCTAGCCTGTGCTGTTAATTGCGGCTCCTGTGCGCATGCGCGGGAGTGACGTCACGCGGCTACGGAAAATCACAGAGCCGGAATCCGCAGCCCGGAAGAAAGAGGGGCCAGGAGATGGAAGCTGCCTACACAGGGACATCACTGGATTCTTTCGCAGATAAGTGCCACATAATGGGCTAGTATGCGATGCCCATTATGCTTTTCATTTGCAGGCTTTGCAGCTAGGAAAAGAGGAAGTAAACCATCAGGGTTTACTCCCTCTTTAAAAACATTCTCTGTGTGTGAGATATAGAATTCCCATGGAGGTACAAAAATTAAAGTAATAGTAACAGAAAGCAAATAACATGTCTGCAGATACAGAATAACGGTATTCCTCTTCTAGATCTATGCCTTAAACAAGATGGGAGATCTAGTCTCACAATGGTAACCTTAGTGATCTAATTTTAGGTTTTATAGAGAGAAAAAGGTACGGCAAGGAATTGGTAGGGGTGGAACCAAGGTGGGAGAGGTGAGAAGGGAAAAAAAAGGGGGGAGGTTTTGAGGAGGGGGGGGATCTCCATTCCCTCTGTCAGGGAAGGTCTAGATAGATGGCGGGTCTCCAACTGGAGGGACATGGTCCTCGGCTAGTCGAGCTTTCCCCTCTTCTGAAAAGATATTTTAGTTCCAAGTCTTGTTGTGAGTTTAATGTTTATTGTTTAAGTCTATAATTTAGGATTAGGTCTTCCACGTGATGCGTGTCCTCAACTTTAGGAAGCCACAGTGCAATGGACGGGGGTTGGGTTCTTTCCAGTTAAAAATGCAAAAAATATTTTAACTATTTTTTACCACCTGTGGGCCCAATTTGTCAAGAATAAAAGGTATAATTCACCTGTATACACTAAGTAGTTGAAAAGATATGTACAGTTTTATTAGCACATGCCAGTTTTTCAAAACTGGTTCAGAAGATATTAAAATTAGTTTGGACCTCCATCATTAAAGGATAATTTAGCATGCACCAAACAGTCTAACATGCACTGAGTTGATTAGTTTCTATAATAATCACACACTGTAATGTAATTGGCTTCAGTACCAAAGGTGAAAAATATTGCTTCTTTGTTGGTTCTGGGGAGGAAAGCAATTTTGCTGTGAGCTAAAGAGAAAGTTCAGCTCCTATAATTTTCACTTCCTGCCTATCTGGTTTGTTGCTAGAATGGATTTTCATGTATTAATACACAAAAAAGAACAACTTTAGCTGCAGGCTTAAAAAACAAAAAAAAATCTCACTGGCAAGAGTCACTTAGAATTGATGTTAATAGTTTTTGCTTGGAAACTGGCTGATTTTAAACACCATAACTTACATCTCAGAATATGTGTGAAAATAACTAAAACATCTAATTAAAATTTCAGTTGTGTTTTGACATACTGTTTTCCAGATATTTTATTTAAATTATGATTATTCATTATCTCATATTTAAAAAAATACATATAAATTATATACTATGTACAGCATGTGTAGCACTTATTTGCCTAGGGTCATATGATGTGAATTCAGCATGCTCCAGCCCATACCTGTAGCAGGCTGCATTCACTCTTATAGTAGATTCTTTAAGGTGTAGTCTCAATGACTTGGGCTCTAATAATTTTAAATATTTTGCAACAGGATTTATTAAATGAAACTAGTGAAAATTTATGGCCCAGCTTCTGTATCTTTAGGCTAGTCACTGTTGTGCCTCAGTCGATCAACAGTTAGATTGCTCTTCAGATGCATTTGATAGGCAGTGAGGAAGTGATATGTCACACCAACATGCTGCAACTGAGTGCAATGCACAGATCATGTTATTTAAATGTTGTAGAGGACAGAGACAGTTAACCAATGGCACCACATCCCATAAATGCGTACAAAAAAGGAAGAGGGAGATGGGGCACAATTACCCCAGGGACTTTTAAGGTGCGTGGATCTATAAATGGTTAGAGTAAAGAAATATGTGTGCAAGGTCTATCCATATAAAAACATTTGTTTATTTGGTATAAAGTAGCAAAAAGTTCATTCATTAAAAACACGTTTCACAATAACCATAGTTGGCTTTAACAAAATTATTAGCAAAAATAACCACTTAATCAATACCACTCAACATGTTTCGCTGTTTTTTGAGCTTCATCAGGAGTTTTGGTACATATGTGGTCTACTGAAAGTGAGAAACAAAATTATGAAATTCGAGATACAATTTAAAATAACAGTTCCAAGGATAGAATATTATTGCATACATCTGTGACAAAAACAACTAAGGATTAAATTGGAGTAATGAAGGTATATCCAAATAATCAATTAACAATAAGTAATAAAAAATAGAGTGAATAAATTCCACATGTAACAATTATATAATTAGGACTGTCTTGCAAAGCCAAATAAGTACATATAGATAAATCAGGTGAAGTAGTTTAGGTAAATGTGATGGATAACATTCACATTAGATTGGATGAAACTCCCATGCCTCAGCCTCCCAGATATGTGGTCATAGAGGAACAAAGTATGTGTATATCCGTACTGTAAATTGAAAATAACAAATATGAAATTTAAGTTACAAACAGTAACCTGCTAAGTATTCACGCTCAAAAATCCAAAAATCATGGTACCTTGAGTTGAATCAAATGTATATTGCTGAACGGCTAATAGTAGCCTGAATTAGCAGAGTGAACACGTACACTTTCCATCTCACCAAGTGAAAGGTTTGATAGGGATTGATTGTTTGCCAACAGTGGATTAAGTACAGGTGTAATAAAAGATATATGTACGCTGTAAAAGAAAAACAAACCTATATAAGTAAATGTGCTGACCCACAGAGGTGAATCGCTCTGTCCATGAGCAGACACACTAGTGTGGAGACACGATTACCTGGAGGTAGAGTATATGCTGGCATGTAGTGGAGGGGAGAGGGATGTCCAACCTCCTTTATCCCTGAGGGAGCCACCGACAGAATTTCACAATTTCACCAAATCGTTTTTTTAAATTTAATTTATTTTATTCCCCATATGAGTTGAGGATCAACATATCATCTGGGGAATATGGGCGGAGTGCGGAGATTCAATTTTTTTCTCCTCTCTCTCCCCGGTTAGGGGATAATTTTAAAGATGGGCGAACTTATGGGCTATTGTCTCTCTCTGTTCCTTTTTCAAAGATGGCGATACCGGCCTCGGGCCGCTAATGATGTTCTTTATTTACATTCCTCCTCTTGACGCAGGCGCACACTGTAGATGCTTGTTGTAACAAGCGTCAGGTATCCTGGCGCATGCGCAATACACAAGCGGACGTATTTGACGTTCCGCTGTCATACTCCGACCCCGCCTTGCTCCCCGGTGCTCGGAACACCTCAACACACGTCCGCATCCCGGCGGTGACGTCAGATGCCGCCGGGATGGAGGAACTATAAGTATGCGGCAATCGATTGCCACTTTCTGTCAGTGGCTCCCTCAGGGATAAGGGAGGTTGGACATCTCTCTCCCCTCCACTACATGCCAGCATATACTCTACCTCCAGGTAATCGTGTCTCCACACTAGTGTGTCTGCTCATGGACAGAGCGATTAACCTCTGTGGGTCAGCACATTTACTTATATAGGTTTGTTTTTCTTTTACAGCGTACATATATCTTTTATTACACCTGTACTTAATCCACTATTGGCAAACAATCAATCCCTATCAAACCTTTCACTTTGTGAGATGGAAAGTGTACGTGTTCACTCTGCTAATTCAGGCTACTATTAGCCGTTCAGCAATATACATTTGATTCAACTCAAGGTACTATGATTTTTGGATTTTTGATCCTAAATACTTAGCAGGTTACTGTTTGTAACTTCATTTCATATTGTTATTTTCAATTTACAGTACGGATATACACATACTTTGTTCCTCTCTGACCACATATCTGGGAGGCAGAGGCATGGAAGTTTCATCCAATCTAATGTGAATGTTATCCATCACATTTACCTAAACGACTTCACCTAATTTATCTATATGTACTTATTTGGCTTGGTAAGACAGTCCTAATTATATAATTGCTACATGTGGAATTTATTCACTCTATTTTTCATTACTTATTGTTCATTGATTAATTGGATATACCTCCATTACTCCAATGTAATCTTTAGTTGTTTTTGTCACAGATGTATGCAATAATATTCTATTCTTGGAACTGTTATTTTAAATTGTATCTCGAATTTCATAATATATGACATGTATTTTGTTTCTCACTTTCAGTAGACCACATATGTACCAGAACTCCTGATGAAGCTCAAAAAAGAGTGAAGCATGTTGAGTGGTATTGATTAAGTGGTTATTTTTGCTAATAATTTTGTTAAAGCCAACTATGGTTATTGTGAAACGTGCTTTTTAATGAATGAACTTTTTGCTACTTTATACCAAATAAACAAATGTTTTTATATGGATAGACTTTGCACACATATTTCTTTACTCTAACCATTTATAGATCCACGCACCTTAAAAGTCCCTGGGGTAATTGTACCCCATCTCCCTCTTCCTTTTTTGTACACAGATCATGTTAGCCAGCTGTACTACCCGTCAACAGCAAAAGGGAGGATCATTTTTGCCATGGCATGTGTACACCCTTTTCCACTGCCTTTGCAGCTTAAGGGTGGTGCTAAAAATGTTTCTTATTCGCATGTTATTACTGTTGTTCACCGCAAGTGTAAAAGAACCCTTGGGGTATCTATGTTAAAGTGCTTTTTTTGTATTCCCATGCAAGCATATAGAAATGCAAAACCTGCTTGAAGCAGGTCAAATGCAGGTTAGAAAGGGGGCCAACTGCATGTCAAATGCAGGTCAAGGATTTTTTTTTTTACATTTTTGTCATCATGCACAGCTGCCTGGGGGGAGTGAGCGGGTCCTCATCTGGTCTCTGCTTACCAGATTCAGAATCCTCCAGGCAGGTGTGCAGCAGTATAGCCCTTCTAATGTATGTCTGTAATGTAATGTCTGTAATCAGCTATCCATAGATCACTATAGCACTATAGCAGTGATCTTAAACAGCAGGGCCACTGGATGAAGCTGAGACAGATCTGTTCCAGCCTCTATACTGAATAGGAGTGGCCTGATACCACTCGTTATGCCAGTTCACTCCCAATGTAAACAGAATGTGCAAACATCAGAAGCCCAGGAGCATGATAGCTCCTGATCAGCTCCTATGCTTAGTGCTGGATGTTGGCTTTCACAGATAGTGGGCAGTTAGGCCCCTTTCACACTGTTTTTGCGGCGGTATTCGGCCGCTAGCGGTGCGGTTTTGACCCCCACTGCCGGCCGAAAAAGGGTTAAAACTGCTCGCATAGCACCGCTACAGCGGCGGTATTGCCGCGGTATAGCCGCGCTGCCTCATTGATTTCAATGGGCAGGAGTGGTGAATACACCGCTCCTTCACCGCTCCAAAGATGCTGTTTGCAGGAGTTTTTTTTCTCTCCTGCCAGCGCACCGCTTCAGTGTGAAAGCCCTCGAGCTTTCACACTGGAGAAACAGCAGCGGCAGTTTTAGGTCGGTTTGCAGGCGCTATTTTTAGCGCAATAATGCCTGCAAACCGCCCCAGTGTGAAAGGGGCCTTACAGCTTACACTCCTGCGCGGCCCTACAAAGTCACTGGGAGCAGGTGCTATTTTAAAATATGATTGGGGTGTATAGCCACTATGCCAATGCCATTTTAATACAGCACTGGAGACTCAAATGGTTAGGGGGTTATTCAACTTCAACATTTCACAAAGAGACATTTATAGTTTGTGGATATAGAAAAGAGCACTTTGGAGAAAATGCAGTAATATTTTGAAAAATAGATCTTAATGGGGATTGATGGATTTCTAAACACTTAAGTTATTAATGGATGCTAAATGTTTGATTTATTGTTGATGAAGCGATATGTTTTTATGGCATTTATTTTTGTTATTTACTTACATATTAGCTATTTTGTGTTATAATTTTTGCATTTAGAAGAAATTAAGTTAGTAGGTAAGGGAGTGCTATATTTATTGACTGTAGAATTCTCTAAGGTAGGTAAGCTGAGAAGGTTCTTGTGTGAAATTCTCCTTCAGTCAGTCCTATACTTGGGGAGGTGAAAACAATAAAAACTTTTATCCAGGCATAAGTATATTTCAGAATCCAAAGCCTTGGCAAACCTGTCTCCTAACAGGGGAAACTCAAGGGCACAACCCTTATGAGAAGAAGCCCACTGGGAAGATTTCCTGCATTTCCTGTTCCAATAGACTCAACTGAAAGTAAGTGGAAGTCTTCCAAAAATGAGAGAAAATCCCACCTATCTGATCATTGTCCATATTGAAGGACTAACCATCTTTAACTGTTCTGGCAATGAGTATTCCCCATCGATTTCTTTCTTAGTAACAGTCATCACTAGGACAAATGGTGAACCTCCTCATCTGGGACACAGACAGCAATACAAACCTAACAAAGGTTGTAACCCTTTCATGCTCTACCAATAAAAAACAAGTTTTGACTAGAGTCTTAAATATGAATTAATAGGTTATTTCTTAAGGATGATTGCACTGCATTTATGGCAATATTATAATTAGAAAATGTTATTGTAAGTCAGCTTACAATACACCAATTATGCAGACATGTATTTTTCTTACAAAATTAAAACAAGGGGTAGCTAAACAAGGGCCTTAAACTGAACTTTTCATGTTATGAGGTTTGTATAGCTTCTATAAGTGCAATACACTAACACCCAAAGAAAACATATATGTAACAAATTGCAGCGCTAAAATCGAATAAAGTGCAAATGTACAAAAATCAATCCATGTGCAAAAACAGTCCATGTGCCAAGTGAAAATATAGTTCATGAAATTCATAGAAAAGTTTACACAAGAATGTCAGTAGAATAAAAGTCCCTCATCTCACCATAACCATACTATTCAATGAATAAAAACCTCTTATTTTTAAGACACCATCAGTGTTCCAGTGATAAGAAGCTTCTTACAGTTTCCTCCAGCTGTGAGTAAATTGAACACTTACCAGACAAATTGGCTGCCAAATTATAAGCAGCATGCATGCTCACATCACAAATGGCAAATGGTTAGATCTCCCTGGGATCCCAGATCCATCCACATATCACTGGTTCCAAGGCTGGTACTGTCACTCCTCCTAATGCTGGGCTGTCATCCACTCATGTGATGATACAAGCACACCATACACCATGGATAAAAGAATGTTTCATGGTGCAGTATTTATTTGTGCTACAACACAATACAGAGGTTAAAAAGAAAGATAAAAATTGCTACTATGCACTCACATAGCTTGCCGTCACACCACTTGTTGATGCAATGGTGTGGCATCTCGCGCGTAGCTCACCCAAAGCGTTTCACACAAGAGTGCGTCCTCGGGCCTCTAGTGTTTACTGAGGTAGCTGTATTTATGGAGCCTATAACCGGTCTGTACGTCATGTCATTAATTATGTCTGGGATCCATTTCCTAGAATACCAAAAGCATCACTTCTTGTCCAGGCGCCATTTTCCAGGAGATAAGAATATATGTAAAGCTGTTCTGATCCAGCTACTTCGCCAGCTTGGCTGTTATATAACAAAATTGGCTTTTTTTGGCAGCGTCCTTTTGTAATTTTTAACTTTTTTCCTTGGGGTTTTATATACTTGAGGTTTCATATACTGTATGTTATGTATATCTTGCATGTTGACATTTATTAAAAGTTAAAATTGTACATCTAAATTTATATTTTATTGATATTACATAGAGTTCAACCTGAGGCCCTACTTTTATTACCCCTTGCTCGAATCATTATACACAGATACAATTGTAAACTGTCTAATACAATATTTAAGTGGATTTTTTCACTAAGTTTGGTTAGGCGTATTTTTCCCCATATTAAAAAAATCTCCTTAGAATCTCGCAGAATATGGCAGCAAGATACTGTGCTCAATTCACAAAAGAAGATCACAAGCGAAATTTGAGTCATGTGACATTTTTTCCAATTGCAAGCAGTACTGAAAATAAATAAATGCATGTGTAAATAGGTAATGGGCAAGGCATGCGATATTTAAGGAATCCATGAAATTTCAGCTGGTTGTTAAAGAGCCAGCACCCACCAGCTTCCATCACAACCAGGGCATAGCTGGTTCTTAAGGAACCGGCATCTGCCAGCATCCTTCACAACCAGGGACTGGTTGGTTCTTAAAACATCCTTCGCTACCAGAGATAGTTAGTTGTTAAGGAGCCAGCACCTGCCATGTCCTTGACTATGAACTATGATTCATCTTCTGTCAGCAGGGATTCAGAATGTAAAACAAAAGAAGAGCCAGAATAAAAAAACAGCATGGGCCCCTTACCATTCTACCAGGCCTTTCGGCTCTGCTATGGATTTTGAGGCCATGCCAAAAATCAAAAGACATTTGGTGTGAGGTCCCCCCCAAGATCCATACCAGACCTTTATCTGAGCATGCAACCTGACAGGACAGGAAAGGAGGGGGAAGAGCGAGAGCCCCCTCTCCTGAACCATACCAATCCACATGTCCTCAATATGGGTGGGTGCTTTAGAGGGATATCGCCCCATGTTGAAGAGGACAAGGGGCTCTTCCCTCTGCCTGGTGATTGTGGTGGTGCAGGGGAGACTTATCAGAATCTGGAATCCCAGTTTGACAAGGAAGCCCCTCCCATGCGAATGTGTATACTCATTTACCAAAAAATGGCCAAAGTAAAAAAAAACCTAGTTTTTCACAAGTCCGTTATTTAAAAAAAGGAAAAAAATGTCCCTTGAAGCAAATCCAGTGTCAAACACGAATGCCGCCTACCAACCCCCAAGAAATTGAAAACACTCCACTTCTGACACTTGGCTCCTGCCTACTGACAGCTCTGATTTCCCTCTCCGCTAAATAAACTAAGAAGTGGGGTCAATCGGTGACATCGTTGACCCAGCATGTCCTGGTCGATGACATCATAAGGGGCGGGGTTGCAGGGAAATAAGCCCTTGTCCTCATCAACATGGGTTTGGAAATGGGGGAATTCAATTTCCTTTGTTTTTTGGTGTGGGGTCCCCCTCAAAATCCATACTAGACCCAAAGAAAAGGGGCCCACACTGTTTTTTGTTTAATTTTTTTTATGCCGGCTCATCTTTTGTTTACATTCTGCTGTCATAGGGGAACGTGGCAAGTGGCGGCTCCTTGACAACTAGCTATTCACTGGTTGTTAAATACGCAGTCGAGTGCCAGTGTTAAAATACCACAAGTTCTTACTAATGAAATATCAAATCACTTCAAGAAATGACGCATGTGGTATTTTAGTATTGTTCTTTAGTGAACTGCACAAAAATTTTTGAAAAATGCTATGAGCTATTTATACTCATCTTAAAGTGATATATAATGTGAACTGAGCCCACTGTCTTGCAATTTAAAATCTAGCAACTTCCGAAAGGACACAGGTGCTTTAAAATGCAAACCTTAAAATAGAAAATCTCTGAATTAGTAGAAAAAGTAATATGAAATAAAAAACCTGAAAGAGTGACCTTTAAAATATAAAAGAATAGTGCAATTATTCATGTTATTAATATCAAGCAGCCATGCTGAGCCGTTCCAGAACAAAATGTTGCATAAATTAGATTTTGTGCTTTAGATACACTGGAACATACTGTACATTCATTTATACATCTAGTGCCGTTGTATAGCATTTCATAAAATGACAGCACTTTATTTACCACATACATTACTGTATTTTGCATTCTAAAATTTTTTTTTTATATAAATTGAAAGTGATTAGATGATTTAGTGAGTGGAAGAGTATGAACCTGAAATTAAGTCAACATTTGAATTGAACATTTCTTTAGTTCCAACTACATGAAAAGATTGTTGTAATTTTATATAATTTTAGGTGGTGCAGTCACTGTTCCCAATGTTTATTCATACCTCATTTGGCTATTGAATCAAAAGAATAACAGTATTTAGCCATCCTATTTTTTTTTCTGCCAACTGCTCATGTGTTCCTTGGGAGAGGTTGAAATTGGGTCTCCTTCTTCTCTCCCCTTTCCTCCTAAATAACTCAAGATTTTTAATTTAAAATTCAAGAAACATATTATCATTCTATAATAAAAATTATAAAAGGAAATACAGAAATAGTCTTGTCCAGCATCCCTCATTAAAACATACAATGTACATAATGTATAAAAACAAATAAAACAAACAAAAACATACGTACAATAATAATACTCACCCCAACTTTAAACATCTTAAACCCCCCCCAAATGAATTGAAGAGGCATACAGCCCCAGGGAAGAAAATATTTTAAAGCCTGGAGGTATGGGAGGCAATATTCAAGAACCGCCTACCAGAAGGTAGCAATTTAAACAATAACTATAAATATACACACCGGTTCTGTTCTTATTCTCTATCCCATGCCAATTAGATGCCTATTATCCTGTATTATCCTGTACTAGTGATTTTGACCCATTTTAATAAGAACTGTAAAGTATACTGAATAAAGATGAACACACTGGATAGATTTTTATCACCAAAGTTTCATAGTCATGTTGACTTTTTTTTAAGTTTCCCATTGACACTGAAGTTAATAGCTCGTGTTATCTTTAACCACTAGCCGACCAGTGCACGACGATGTACGTCGGCAAAATGGCACGGCTGGGCAAATGAGTGTACAGGTACATCCCCTTTAAATCGAGGCATTGTGGGCACGTGCCTCATACTCCGTGACCATGCTCACGGGTCCCACGGACTCGATGTCCGCCGGGGGGGCCCGCAATCATGTCACGGAGCAGAAGAATGGGCAGATGCCTTTGTAAACAAGGCATTTCCCCATTCTGCCTATTCACATAACAGGGATCTACTGCTCCATGTCATCGGGAGCAGTGATCGCTGTCATGTCAGTGGTAGCCCATCCCCTCCACAGTTAGAACACCTCCCTAGGACACACTTAACCCCTTGATTGCCCGCTAGTGTTTAACTCCTTCCCTGCCAGTGTCATTTACACAGTAATCAGTGCATTTTTATAGCACTGATCGCTATATAAATGACAATGGTCCCAAAATGGTGTCAAAAGTGTCCGATGTGTCCGCCATAATGTCGCAGTCACAATAAAAATCACAGATCACTGCCATTACTAATAAAAACATAATTAATACTAAAAATGCCATAAATCTATCACCTATTTTATAGACGCTATAACTTTTGCGCAAACCAATCAAAATATGCTTATTGCAATTTTTTTACCAAAAATATGTAGAAGAATACATATACCTAAACTGAGAAAGAAATTTTTTTTTTATATATTTTTTGGAGATATTTATTATAGCAAAAAGTAAAATTATTGCTTTTATTCAAAATTGTCGCCCTTTTTTTGTTTATAGCGCAAGGAATAAAAACCGCAGAGGTGATCAAATACCACCAAAAGAAAGTTCTATTTGTGGGAAAAAAAGGACGTCAATTTTGTTTGGGTGCAACGTCGCACGACTGCACATTTGTCAGTTAAAATGACGCAGTGCTGTATCGCAAAAAGTGCTCTGGTCTGGAAGGAGGTAAATCCTCCTGGGGCTGAAGTGGTTAAGGGCCGGTTCAAACCAAACTGCAGTTTTAGAAAGGTGCGTTTATTGCACCACAGATGAATGTGCTGCCCTTACGATCTGCATGTGGGTGCCAATGAAGTTAATAGCACCCCAAAAGCAGATCACAAATGCATTGCATTTGAGGGCACCAAATTGCATTGTGCCACAGTACCATGCAGTTTGGTGCAGTGCGTTTTGGAAAAATTTATGTTTGCACGCTTTTTTGCAATTTTCAGTGCATTTTGCAGACCATTCAATTGAATCGGTTGTCAATACACACCAAATGGGAATGCATGGGAATTGCACAAGAACTCACACGTTCCTGTGTGGACTGGCCCTAAGGGATATAAAGGTTATAGAGTGAACAGCATGCAACATATGTGTGTTAAATATTGTAAGAAACTGACAATAGTAACCACCAGTAGACCACATTAATACTTGACAAAAACTGTTTCCTTTGGTTTCGCAAATGCTGACTGTGAGCCCGAGTTCACACTATAGCGAAAACAGACATTGCATGTGATTCGCACCCGCACTGCGGTGCCAATCGCATGCGATGTGTGTGCAATGCGAGTTTAGCCATACAATACACGCAGTGTCGCTGTGTGAAACGCATCTTACTGTCAGATGTTGTCATTAAAAGCTCTTATATTGTTCCCTCTTAAAATCATTCCATAAACAAAACAAATATAATGTCACCCATGTTTGTATTCAGCTGTGTATATAGACTCAATAATTTAGAACAACCATCTGGGTTAACAGTAGATTTCAGAGCTCCAGTGGACTGAAAAAATCACAAGAGAATTAGTTCTGCAGTGGCTTTGTTAAAAATGCAATAATAGGTACAATGGAAAAAAAACTGTCGTGATGCTAGGTTTGGCTCATTAACCACTTCCCGACCAGCGCACGATGTACATCGGCAGAATGGCACTGCTGGGCAAATGGGCGTACCTGTAAGTCCCATTGAATTTCCCGCCGTGCCATTGCGTGCGCGCCACCGGACGGGAGCTCTGTGATTCGGGTCGCGGACTCGATCGCCTCACGGAGAGGATGAACGGGGAGATATTGATGTAAACAGCATCTCCCCGTTCTGCCTAGTGACATTGTCACTGATCTCTACTCCCTGTCATCAGGAGCAGAGATCAGTGATGAGTCACAGCTAGCCCATCCCCCCTACAGTTAGAAAACACTCCCTAGTACTTACTTAACCCCTCCCCCTAGTGGTTAACACCTTCACTGCCAGTGTCATTTACACAGGAATCAGTGCATTTTTATAGCACTGATTGGTGTATAAATGACAATGGTCCCAAATATGTGTCAAAAATGTCCCATGTGTCTGCCATAATGTCGCAGTCACAATAAAAATCGCTGATCACCGCCATTACTAGTAAAAATAATTATTAATAAAAATGCCATAAAACTATCTCCTATTTTGTAAACGCTATAACTTTTGCGCAAACCAATCAATAAACGCTTATTGCGATTTTTTTTTTACCAAAAATATGTAGAAGAATACGTATCAGCCTAAACTGAGAAAAAAAATGTTTTTTAATTATTTTTTTCAGGATTTTTATTATAACAAAAAGTAAAAAATAATGTTTTTTTTTCAAAATTGTCGCTATTTTTTGGTTTATAGCGCAAAAAATAAAAACCACAGAGGTGATCAAATACCACCAAAAGAAAGCTCTATTTGTGGGAAAAAAAAGACATCAATTTTGTTTGGGAGCCACGTTGCACGACCGCGCAATTGTCAGTTAAAGCGACGCAGTGCCCAAAAAGTGCTCTGGTCAGGAAGAGGGTAAATTCTTCTGGGGCTAAAGTGGTTAACAGATGGTTCAAAGGAGGAGAATGGGCATAATTGTATATAATTGCAATCCACAACAGAGTATAAAAAACTCATAAGATGCCCCACTCAGACTGAATGGCCGTACATACAATGTTATATAGGCCAATATCCAGGATCATGCACTATAGATGTCAGCTCCTGTTGTCCTGTATGGAATATTCATCATGCAGAATGTGACAAACATGCAGATGAAACATAAAGACTCTGTCTTCAATCAGCCTCCCTTGCACAGGCAGTGACATTCTTTGAAGGACTGCAAACATCCAACTGTATAGGGTCTTCACATAAAGTCCCCCACATTCTGAGCCATTAATGTAGTGCAAAAAACATACCAGTCCATATGGTAGGACACATGCAGCATCACCCTAAAACAGCCATGCTTAATCTAAAGGGTCACATGTAAAGTCCAGTTACACCTAACAGATCCATAGCTGGTGTCCAAACAAAGTGGGGTACACGATGACCAAAGGTGTGTCTGACTCGTTTTGCAGGTTCTGACCAGCTGCATTAGAGGCAAACAATTCTAATCATCACTGCCATTTCAGGGGAAGAAGATGTAAACAGGAGAAAATAATGCTGACAGATGTAATTGTACAAAGTAAACACTAGATGTTCCCATATATAATATATCTGAAGCAAAGAGAATAATAAACAATATGAAAATATAGAAATACACAAAGAATGTGTGAAAAATATATGACAAAAATTCACTTATGGAAAAAAAGGAGAACTCCACTTTCATGGGAAAAATATCAAATAATAATAAAAAAAATAAATAAAGCATATACAATTGCTACAAAAGTCATATTGTAATTGAATGTTAATAAATATTATCTTACCCCCAGAAATGTCATTTTATGTATGTGTGATTGGCTTACTGTTTTTCCCTGCAACAAAAAAATTATTTTTGGTGAGATACCCCAAAGGAAAATCACATCTAAAGGGATGCAGACCCTGCCAGTTTTCTCATTAGGGCCCTGCAAGTGCAACTTCTGATTGATAATGATAAAATCAGTCTTATTCTCATCCACTTTGCACTCAGGCACAGACAAACAAACAGCTAACAAAAGGTAGGAATCTGCAACAAAGTTTGTTAAAATTCTTGCAATGTACATGGATCACCCAGAAGGGAATATTTTTATCTCAACAAAAGTGAAGTTACACCTTAAGTCTAAATTTCAGAGCAATACATGCTCTGACACCATTCATGCCTACTTAAGTTAAAGTAACTTTATTTTTTTTAGGTATAAGCAAAGCTTCTTTGGCTTAGTTTTAGTGTCTCCTACCCAGGATTCTGTTTAGAAAGAAATTAACTATAAGGTAGAACTGTGGCTATGTCATGTCTAAACCCCGGTTCACATGTATGTGGCTGTATGCCACTGGAGCATGGATATGGCAGCCCATTTATTTGAATGGGTTGCTGTGATTGTGTTTTCTGTAGGGAAAATGTTCCTGCGCCATTCTCGAAAAGCAGCTGCATGGAAATTGCATGGTGCAAAAATTTCCATATGCAGGAAATCACACTGCGTTTTTCAGTACATGGAGGTGCCATTATTAGTTAATGGCACCCCTGCACATTTTTTGTGCAGCATGGTGTTTTGTGTGCAGCTGCATGTGGGTGTGGAAATGTGTGTGCTTTACAGTCACTCCCGCAGCCGCATATACAGGTATGTGAATGTAGCCTAAATGTACATATTCTTAATAAGCAGTAAATAGGCTATAAAACAAGTCCTTACTTATCTTTGTAGCTACAATCACTGTGGAGCAATTGACCCTCACATTTTTCAGCTAAAAGTACCTTCCGATACATATTAACAGCTCTGTACACCATTCTGCTCCCTCTTAAAAGTGACTTGGCTGCTTACCTCCCTTCTATTCTCTGAAGTAAAAACAGAAATCGGCATGTCACATGGATGACCTTGACACTGATGGCCTTCTGTCAGTCCCTATGACATCCCTTCCTTGCTACAAGGACATGAAGATATCACTACCTTGTTGCCATATCACTAGCAAGTGAGATTTGACAGTCCTTGGGGACAGAGAGGGAGGGATTCCACAAAGGTAAGTAGAGGGCTCTCCCTTGTGATTCTCCTGCTGGCAATATATCATCAACAGCATAGTTGCCAACCTAACATTAGCCAAACAAGGATTGAAGCACAGTAATAAGACCTGACTTGCATGATTTCACTGTTTCTCTTGTGAACTTTGATGATGAATTGTTCCAAAGTGCCTGCAGCTCATTAGTCAGTGAGGGCTTCATTTATAAAGCATATTTACAGTTTGTTAGGCATATTAAATAATTTACTGGCCATAACTTGGCCACAGTTCTGCTTTAGGCTAGGTTCAAATTACTGCAGCTGCAATATGGTCTGATTTTATGGTTCAATCATTTTCATTGCAAATATATCATAAAATTTACAGTAATACAAAAAAAGCACCTAGTCTGCATTTGGTCTGATTTTCAATGCAATTATGTAGTGCAACTTGGTTGCATTTCAACATGTTTCTGATGTGATTTTGATACGTTTCTGCTGAAGTTTTGATGCCCTTGCATTTTTGCTTTTGCAAGCATTAAAATTGTATCAAAAGCTCATCAAAAACATGTAAGATTGCATGTAGATGCATTTTTATGCCCTTCCATTAATGGCTATGGGGCCAAAATCACTCTGGAATTGCAACAAAATGGCAAAATCACTCCATGCTGTACTGCATTGATGTGAACAAGCACCTTTGAAAACAGTTTTAATTTTCATTGTTATGCGATTCTGTGCAATTCTGTTTTTACACACAGGTGTCGATACACAGGAAACTAAGAAATAAAAATCACAAAGCCAAGTCAGGTCATATTCTTTATTTAACCTCATGAGGCATGTCAGTTTGTCTTAGAAGTACGTAGATAAAAATTGGATCAGTCAACTTATTTTCAGATTCCTTGACATAACCAAGAAAGCATGATGTTATAGTAACACAGGTCATGTACGTCCGTGGTTGTCAAATTCTATAACAAATATGAGTACAAGTAGGACATTTTTTTTCAGTTATTCTTTGCATAAATTGAATAACGGGTACATGCTGTTCAAATTTACCAGTGCTAAAAAATAGAGCTGCTGTTATGCTTAGAGTGTTATGTTACAAGTGTTTTACTACTTTTCAATGATGAAAGCATGCTAAAGAAGACCTTCTAAGTTGTATGAAAGGTCTGCTTTAAGTTAAAGCGATATTAAAGCCTTGTTTTGTTTTTTTAAAATAACAAATGTGTTATACTTACCTGCTCTGTATAATGGTTTTGCACAGAGCAGCCCAGATCCTCCTCTTCTCAGGTCCCACGCCAGTGCTCCTGGCTCCTCCCTCCTGCCGGATGCCCCCACAACAAACAGCTTGCTCTGGGAACACCAAAGCAGGTGCATTCCCTACCCATGGCTCTATGTGTTCATTCACACACGGAGACGTGATTTGGCCCCTCCGTCTCCATCTCCTGATTGGCTCACTGGCTGTGATTGACAGCTGCCAAAAGCCAGGAGTGTGAGTCCCTGGTCAGGCAAGGGTCTCGAGGATCGAGAGGGGGCTCAGGTAAGTATTAGGGGGGGCTGCTGCACACCAAAGTTTTTTTACCTTCATGAATAGAATGTATGCAGGTAAAAAAACTTTGTGCCTTTACAACCACTATAAATGGAAGTTAGTGATAAAATGGAAAAACATATATGTTTTCCCTCCCTGTGTTGAACTAGTAAGGAGGTCGTTTGAATCTGTTTAGAACTATGGGCAGCCACCATATCACCTATTATGTGATTAAATGTCAATTGGCAGTAAGATTTCTAAGGCCTCATGCACATTGGACGTCATAATAATGTTCTAAAAACGCCAGTAGCTTTGCACTGAGTTTTTCAACGTTTTTGCAATATCGTTTTTTAGCGTTTTCAGTGTTAGTGTTTTTTAACGTTTCTTTTTTCCAATGGATCAAAAATGTTAAAAAACGCTAGTGTGACGCGTTTTTGAGTGCTTATCTGCTTTTTTATGCATTTTTAGGCATTTTTTGACATTAGAATGTTTTTACAGCTGAAAACAGCTGAAAAGCTCCTCTCAGAACCCGTTAGTTTTGGTGTTTTTTTCCAGCCAAAAAACGCCCCAGCCAAAAACAGTTGCTAACAGCCTATGTGTGCATGGACACATAGGATAACTTGCTGGAGAGTTTATTGACTGTAGAAAAAACCACCTGAAGCCAAAAACAGCAGCTGTAAAAATGTCCAAAAACGTCCAGTGTGCATGAGGCCTTATTATTGATTGATTACATGAATGACAGTGGGACAGGAGACATGTTCTGTCTGCATTCATAAAATGCACATTTTTTATAAAAGCCCCCACTTTAATTTTTTTTTTATTCAACTTTAGTAATTTAATTATTGTTTTATTTTTATATTGATTTGGAATAATGTACAGCAAGCGTGTTTTGCTGTACATTACAAATGCAATTCTGCATCATTTAAGTAATTTCATATGTGCAATGTAAAACAGCATTTACAGTTGTGCTCATAAGTTTACATACCCTGGCTGAATTTATGATTTCTTGGCCATTTTTCAGAGAATATGAACAAAAACTTTTCTTTCACTTATGGTTATTGTTTGGCTGAAGCCATGTATTATCATTCAACTGTGTTTACTCTTTGTAAATCATAATGAGAACAGAAACTACCCTAATGGCCCTGGTCAAAAGTTTACATACCCCAGTTCTTAATACCATGTATTGCCCCCTTTAACATAAATGACAGCTTGAAATCTTTTGTGGTATTTGTGGATGAGGCTCTTTATCTCCTCAAATGGTAAAGCTGTCCATTCCTCTTGGCAAAAAGCCTCCAGTTCCTGTAAATTCTTGGGCTGTCTTGCATGAACTGCATGTTTGAGATCTCCCCAGAGTAGCTCAATGATATTGAGGTCAGGAGACTGAGATGGCCACTCCAGAACCTTCACTTTATTCTGCTGTAACCAACGACAGGTCGACTTGGCCTTGTGTTTTGATCACTGTCATGTTGCAATGTCCAAGTACGTCCCATGCGCAGCTTCCTGGCTGATGAATGCAAATGTTCCTCCAGTATTTTTTGATAACATACTGCATTGTAGCTCACACATCCCCAAAACATCAGCGATCCACCTCCGTGTTTTACAGTAGGTATGGTGTACCTTTCATCATAGGCCTTGTTGAAATCCTCTCCTCTCTATATGAAGCGTTTATGGTTGTGGCCAAAAAGCTTAATTTTGGTCTCATCACTTTGTGGCATTTGCGTAGTAATGGCTTTCTTCTGGCGACTCGACCATGCAGCCCATCTTTCTGCAAGTGCCTTCTTATTGTGCATGTTGAAACAGCCATACCACATGTTTTCAGAGTCCTGTATTTCACCTGAAGTTATTAGTGGGTTTTTCTTTGCATCCCGAACAATTTTCCTGGTGGTTGTGGCTGAAATTTTAGTTGGTCTACCTGACCGTTGTTCAGTTTTACCAGAACCCCTCATTTTCCATTTCTTGATTACAGTTTTAACACTACTGATTGGCATTCTCGATTCCTTGGATATCTTTTTATATCCCTTTCCTGTTTTATATAGTTCAACCACCTTTTCCCAGAGATCCTTTGACAATTCTTTTGCTTTCCCCCTGACTCAGAATCCAGAAACATCAGTGAAGCACTGGATGAAAGATGCAAGGGTCTGTCAGAAGCCCAGAAACTCATTGACCTTTTATACACACACACACTAATTAAAAGCAAACAGATCACAGGTGAGGATGGTTACCTTTAATACCCATTCAATCCCCTTTGTGTCAACTTGTGTGCATGTTATCAGGCTAAAATCACCAGGGTATGTAAACTTGTGATCAGGGTCATTTGGGTAGTTTCTGTTGTGATTATGATTTAAAAAGAGTAAACACAGTTAATGAATAATAAATGGCTTCAGCCAAACACTAACCATGAGTGAAAGAAATGTTTTTGTGTTATCATTCATATTCTCTGAAAAATGGCCAAGAAATCATAAATTCTGCCAGGTTATGTAAATGTATGAGCACAACCATATGTAAAACCATAGAGTCCTAATTACCGAGGTGAAATATTTACCCTCATAATTTCAAAACTATTTACACAAAATAAAGATAAGCCTTTGTTGATGTTTAAAGTGATTTATTAAAGTGTTACTAAACCCACAACAGTAAAATCAGTCTGTATATGCAGTAAAGCATGCTTGTTATACTCAATGTGGAATCTAAGGGGCTAATTGTGTAATTGCATTGTGTAAAAGGGCTGTGTGATCCTGTCTTCTCTGATGCTCCCCTTCTTCCGCTGTTTCCAATCTATTTGCCTTGGGGGCAAGCTGCACATGCTCTGTTCAGTTTTGGTGTGTATTGCTTAAAAGTTTTTTTTTCTTGGGAGGGTGCATGTGATCAGCACAGGTTCAATCAGCACTGTCTAGACTGAGGGTTTGGGGTCTTGCATCCTCAAAGGACAATCAGGGGAGAATTAAAGCTCCTCCTACAAGCTTTAACCAGACACTGATAGAAGTCACAAGACTTGTATACCTCTATAACAGTTTATATTTGCTAAAATAATTGCACCTCCATGTTCTGTGTACTGGGGGATATAGAGAATGATATAGAGAAAACAAAGAATAATAGTTTTTTTCTTGTGTAAAATTCAGTCTTAGAATATACCAGTAGAACCTTTATAAATACATATTTATATATGATGTTCTTGCCTTGCAGGCTGCAGAATGGCTGTGCTTAAACTGTCAGACACAAAGAGCACTCTCAGGACAACTTGGGGACATGGGCAAAGTGCCTCCTCTTTTAGGACTGTCTCCAAAGTCTTCACCAAAGCATTCTGTTTCTCCTGAACAAGCACAGAAACCTCCACCACCAGATCTGAAAACACAAGATAAAGCAACTGATCAAGTCATAAAAAAAGAAATTACAAAAACTTCAGATGAAAAAGTTACTAAAGGACAAATGGACAAAGCTGGTGAGGTAGAAAGTAAAGATATGAAGACTACAGTTAGCCCACCTGTATTAAGCAAAGAAACAGAAGTTCCAGTGGTTTCGAAAGCTGTAGAGGTGCTATCCCTTAAAGACAGTAAAAAAGATGCTTCCCAAGACATTCCAGTGCCAAAAGAGCCAATAGAAAAGCATTTGCAACATAGAGATAAAATCATCCAAAAGAAGGATTTGATGATCGACCTTTCAACAACAACTTTGACAAAAATCGAGGATGGAGTAGCATCAGATCAGAAAACAACACTTGAAGCAACCAAGCTCACAGAGCAGGATACAAGAAAAGAAAAGACTGTAAGTAATAATTAAACTAAACTAATATTGTGTAAGAATAATGTGAACCAATAATATGCTATACCCATCTGACTTTACTTTTGAAAGGTACTAGCACTACACTGTGAATTATTATCTTAAAATTCTATAATAGGTATGTCTTCTATTGCTGGAAAAGAAAAGACAGTGGCCTAGGGATAGGGTCTGCATAAATCACAGAGGAGACAAGATAAGACTAGGACCTACTCCAGGACCCACAGTCTAACACAAGATTTTGTCCCAAGCCACAGAATAGGTAGATCTGCTTAGAAATATTTATAAATATGTTAGCTTTTGTTTCTATCTCACTAGTACCAGCAATTTTGCCTATGAACACAGAAATCATATTGTTATCCCTGCTTTATTTTAAAGGATTTTAGCAAGATCATGATTTATCCAGTGCTTAATAGGTAAATTCATTAACATACGAGGGAAGGGTATATGATAAAAGATCAGCAAAATGTTTATTCTATGTCCAGACCTAATTTGCCACTGAGGCAGATCAGTCCAGTATAAATCCCCAATTTTGAACATCTCATTCTAAGGGCTTTAAGACTGAAACTATGGCCTGTCACCCTGCAGGATATGTGTTGTCTGACAGATTGATAAAGGGAGGTGGAGTACAAAGAGAGCTGAAAGTTCTTTGCAAATCTTAAAGTGATTGTAAACAATCACCTTGTAAAACAACTCGTTCCGTATAAAATAGAAATGAAAGGCAAAACATGTGTGTATAGATATAAAAAAGCATTATAAATATCCATTTTCTCTTCTTTATAAGTGATCACATTCCCTCTGTTCTCAGCTGCATAAGAGCTAGACTAGTGTGGTCAGTTTTTAATAGGAAAGCAGAGGAACTGGCAGAAACACAAGGGATTTCACACAAGGGAAGCAATACAAAGAGAATAGGATACTTTTTCAAACAAGTACATAGTACAGAAGGAATATCTCAGCAATATGAAATGTTGGATTTACACATTCTTGAAGCTGAACTCCAGGAGGATAAAGGCCCTGCCTTGCAGAGGTTTCTGTCTAGGGAATGGTAAGAACACTTTTATTTAGCTAATATGCAACTCAGCAAAGAGTGCTCCCCTACGCTTTGGCAGTGGACTGTCACTCAGCATCCTCACTTCAGCTGCAGGGCTGTGATCTCTGTATCTGTCATGATGACATCAGAGGACCTTAGACCACCAGAGCACAGGGGAGAAATGGCTGCATGGACTGGTCTGTCAGTGCCGGAGAACCTGTGGGAGTGGAGGATCAGCTAAATAAAACTACTGACCCCGGTCTCCTAGGCATAAATGAGCAGTTAAAGTATACTGTATATGTGGTCAAAATTTAAAATCATTTATTGATTTCTACATTGTATTTAAATTATTCCTAGCCTACTCCTATTAATCTGAATGATCTTGAAGTTTATAAACTTGTTTTGTAAAGATCCCCACACACATACTTCCTTGAATTATGTGACACACATTCATCATACCCTGTGAGTAGACACTGCCTTGTCACACATTTCAAAGAGCCTGCCTTCTAAACTACAAATGTGATGAGAGGAGTAGTTTCAGGAGGTGGAGTCAGTACAGGAATCACTGCTTCAAGGCAGCAATGAACCAAGGGATATGTAGTCCTTAGAAATTGTAAGTAAACAGAAGTAGAGAAGCTGCAAAGCATGCAGGGAATTCAGGAAGTTCTGAAAAAAAGATGCCCAGCAGACAAGATGCACCCATTACAGGAGAAGAGATTTTTCAAGTAAATTTATATTGGATTGTCAAAAAAACAATTGTTTTCATTTATATTACAATGCTAATGTTATAAAATGAAAGCCTATGCTGTGGCTTTAGATCCCAGCCCCACTGCAAGGAAAGTTTATATACAGTATACCCAACCCTTATTCATGAAAGTGATTGAACATAATCACCTCTTATTAGGCAATAGGTATCGTGTTCTAAAGTTAACCTTCTAATTAATACCAGATCTTAGAAATAGTTACATCTCTTCATAGTTCAGTCAATCCTTCCATAAGGCAAGTTGATCATTTTGACTTAAGCAGTGCACTAGGGATGTCACGAGAAGTTTTCTATTGCCCTTCAGCTTCCAGTGTTGTGTAGTGGGAAATCAGGGTGTAGAATTTGGATAGAAGACAATCCACAACACCATACATGCTCTTCAAAAAGTCTAAATGTATTATATTTCCATAAAAGATAAATATGTACAGCAGAAGTTAATGCTTTTTAACCATAATGGCCTTGTTCACAAGGGTGTAGAATTTGCATTACTGTGCTGTTTCTCCACTGTGTATTGGGGAAGTACAGTCACAATGTGGAGGTTTTAGGGTTAAATATTAGGAATGGGATTTGTGAATGCAGTTTAAATGGCCAGAAGATGGCCAAAAAGTTAGAGGGGTTTTTAAACTAGGCGATGGGGGGAGGGTCCAGAGACAGTGATAGTCAGCGCGGAAGATATTCCAGAGGGTAGTATTGGGAGCATTAGTGGTAGGTTAACCAAAGCACAAAAACACAAGGTGAGTATAGTAGCAAGTCCTAGTTGCAATCTTGAAAAACCCAATACGAGGACAATATGTGACCGGTCTAAACTATGTGGCATGTTCACCAATGCCAGGAGCATGGCGGACAAGATGGGTGAACTAGAGATACTGTTGTACAAGGAGGATTTGGATTTTGTGGGAATTTCAGAGACCTGGTTCAATAGCTCTCATGATTGGCTGGCAAACATTCAAGGGTATACCCTATACCGCAAGGATAGAGAGGGTAAAAAAGGGGGAGGGGTATGCCTATATATCAAGTGAATGTGAGAGATGACATCACTGAGGGAGCTAGTGAGGAGGTGGAATCCTTATGGGTAGAGCTCCAAAGGGATGAAGCTAAGGGGAAAATAATACTGGGAGTATGCTATAGGCCCCCTAACCTGAGGGAGGAAGAGAAGACGGATCTCCTATCACAAATTGGATTAGCAGCAAGGATGGGAAGTGTTATCATAATGGGGGATTTTAATTATCCAGATACTGGGCGGAGGGAACCGCGTATTCATTTAAGGCTCGCCAGTTCCTAATGTCTTGCAGGACAATTTTATGGGTCAGATGGTAGACGCACCAACTAGAAATAAAACATTACTGGATCTACTGATTACCAACAATACAGACCTGATCACAGATGTGGAAATACGGGGCAATTTAGGTAACAGCGATCACAGGTTAATTAGTTTCAGTATAAATCACACCAATAGGAAACATGAAGGGAAGACACTGAATTTCAAAAGAGCCAACTTCCCTAAACTACAAACCTTGCTAAAAGGCATAAATTGGGATAAAATATTAGGAACAAAGAATACGGAGGAGAGATGGGTTTGCTTTAAGAGCATATTAAATAAGGGCATTAGCCAAGGTATCCCATTGGGTAATAAATTTAAAAGAGCGAACAAAAATCCTGGATGGCTTAACTCCAATGCAAAAATGCATATAAAAGCAAAGGAGAAGGCCTTCAAAAAATACAAGGTTGATGGATCATCCTCAGCATTCAGACTTTATAAATGATTTGTTGTAGCCGTATTAGTGCAATTGTGACAGAGAAAATTAAGTACTGTCCGTGATACTTTTTTTATATGCACTAACATACAATTTTTCAGGACAAGCTTTCGGGGTATGTCCCCTTCTTCAAGGTCCAAGCAGTACTCAATAAAGACTTTATAAAGAATGCAATAAGAAATGTAAGGGTGCAATTAGGACGGCTAAGATAGAACATGAAAGACACATAGCGGAGGAGAGCAAAAAAAATCCCAAGAAATTCTTTAAGTATGTAAACAGTAAAAAAGGGAGGACAGACCATATTGGCCCCATAAAGAATGAGGAAGGACATCTGGTTACAAAGGATGGGGAGATGGCAAAGGTATTGAATTTATTCTTCTCCTCAGTATTCACGAGTGAATCGGGGGGCTTCAGTAACCAAAACTGCAGTGTTTATCCTCATGACACAACACAGGAAGCACCTACATGGTTAACAGAGGATGGAATTAAAATTAGACTTGAGAAACTTAACATTAATAAATCACTGGGACCAGATGGCTTGCATCCGAGGGTACTTAGGGAACTCAGTCAGGTGATTGCCAGACCGTTGTTCCTAATTTTTACAGACAGTCTTTTGACTGGAATGGTACCAGCCGATTGGAGAAAAGCCAATGTAGCACCAATATTTAAAAAGGGCCCAAAAAACATCCCTGGGAATTACAGACCAGTTAGCCTAACATCAATAGTATGTAAACTCTTGGAGGGGATGATAAGGGACTATATACAAGATTTTAGTAATAAGAATGATATCGTTAGCAGTAATCAGCATGGATTCATGAAGAATCATTCTTGCCAAACCAATCTATTAACCTTCTATGAGGAGGTGAGTTGCCATCTAGATAAAGGAAGGCCCGTAGACGTGGTGTATCTGGATTTTGCAAAAGCATTTGACACAGTTCCCCATAAACGTTTACTGTACAAAATAAGGTCCGTTGGCATGGACCATAGGGTGAGTACATGGATTGAAAACTGGCTACAAGGGCGTGTTCAGAGGGTGTTGATAAATGGGGAGTACTCAGAATGGTCAGGGGTGGGTAGTGGGGTTCCCCAGGGTTCTGTGCTGGGACCAATCCTATTTAATTTGTTTATAAACGACCTGGAGGATGGGATAAACAGTTCAATCTCTGTATTTGCAGACAATACTAAGCTAAGCAGGGCAATAACTTCTCCGCAGGATGTGGAAATCTTGCAAAAAGACCTGAACAAATTAATGGGGTGGGCGACTACATGGCAAATGAGGTTCAATGTAGAAAAATGTAAAATAATGCATTTGGGTGGCAAAAATATGAATGCAATCTATACACTGGGGGGAGAACCTCTAGGGGAATCTAGGATGGAAAAGGACCTGGGGGTCCTAGTAGATGATAGGCTCAGCAATGGCCAGCAATGGCATGCAATGCCAAGCTGCTGCTAATAAAGCAAACAGAATATTGGCATGCATTAAAAAGGGGATCAACTCCAGAGATAAAACGATAATTCTCCCACTCTGCAAGACTCTAGTCTGGCTGCACCTAGAGTATGCTGTCCAGTTCTGGGCACCAGTCCTCAGGAGGGATATACTGGAAATGGAGCGAGTACAAAGAAGGGCAACAAAGCTAATAAAGGGTCTGGAGGATCTTAGTTATGAGGAAAGGTTGCGAGCACTGAACTTATTCTCTCTGGAGAAGAGACGCTTGAGAGGGGATATGATTTCAATTTACAAATTCTGTACTGGTGACACCACAATAGGGATAAAACTTTTTCGCAGAAGAGAGTTTAATAAGACTTGTGGCCACTCGTTACAATTAGAAGAAAAGAGGTTTAACCTTAAACTACGTAGAGGGTTCTTTACTGTAAGAGCGGCAAGGATGTGGAATTCCCTTCCACAGGTGGTGGTCTCAGCGGGGAGCATTGATAGCTTCAAGAAACTATTAGATAATCACCTGAATGACCGCAACATACAGGGATATGTAATGAAATACTGACACATAATCACACACATAGGTTGGATTTGATGGACTTGTGTCTTTTTTCAACCTCACCTACTATGTAACTATGTAACTATGTAAATGACACCTGTGCCCACATCATGCACGCAAAATAATTTACATATTCTAAGCGAACGGTAAGAATGCTTTAAATAAGCCTTTATTTGGTGTTGTATTTATAAGCATTCAGATTTTCACAATGCAGTTTTCAATGGATATCCAATCTTGGGAGCCCGTCAATCCTCCAATGTAAACACACAGAAGGAGTTTCTAAGCTTTTAGAAACAGGCTGAATCCAAACTTCAGAGATGTTTCTGTGAACTCTGAGGATTTTGAGAATGAAAAACTTTGTTAAAAGAAGCCAGTAAAGCAGAGAAGGCCCTGCTTGTTAAGAATCTTTAATAGTTTAATGTCCATAATATGGGCATAGGTGTGCTGTAAGTGCTTCCTAGGTGGCAGCAAAATAGATCCTGAGCCTATTCTGCCATAGATAAAAATATATAGAAAGGGTTTATCAATTCTTTCACACATTCTAAGCAGGAACAGTGAGAGCGTGTAACTGATTTACTCAGCTGCTGCTCCAAAGTAGCACTGCCATAGAATGAAAACTGACACTGACAAAATTTTTAATCATGCGTACGTTTCAAGTGAAAATCTTTCTCATCTTCAGTGATAAATCTGTCCCAGGCCTGTGTAAATCAGATGCAGTTGGCCACCCAGGATTACATTTGCACAAGCCACAAATATGCTGTAAACCTGTTGCAAAGATTTTGCTAATCAATAGGCAGCCTGATTTGCATCTAGTAATGTCACTAATTTGGTTGATAAATCCCCCCCCATAGGGTATGTATAAAATATAGTTTTAGCATTTCTAGAGTAGCAAAAGAAGTTACTATCAAGTTGCTTTACTCACATTATGTTTACCTAAGCCTTATTTAACACAGTTTTGGAGTCCATTCCACACTCAATTCAATTTTCAATTAGCGTTACTAATTTGTTTTACAGGGATTGACAGTTGGTACATCCTCATTGTTAAATACCTAATAACTTCAGTGGTTTTTCCATATATGTCTAACCTACTGCATAAAAAAAATACTCCTTTATCTCTTCCTTTCCTTTTCCTTTCCTTAGAAATAGAAGAAAATGTAGGGCACAAAATCAGCATTTACTGTAAGAACAAATTGACTTGAGTTTTACCCATTAACCCACATTGTGACCTTTGTGTGTTGCCCTTAAAATTAATACATTGATCTCTAGGTCTATGCTGCATATGTTTTTTACACATTTTTAATTGGTTGAAAACATATATTCCGGATATGTTGTTGATAACCCATTTGGTTGGAAGGATATCAATGTCAGACCCTGAGCCATGCTAATACTAGTTGATATACACCTTATCAGGAGCTTTAAAGCTTTCCAAAGCTTTGTGCTGAAACAGAGATCCATGTTTTTTTTTTTACATTTAAAAGTAAAAAAAACACACAATTATTACAAAACTATAACAGAATGTGTTATATAAGAGAATAAAAATAATCCAAACAGGTCTTGCAACTATTCTGTTCTGTCCCATGCCAGGTGTCAATCCTCAAATGTGTCAAATGTCAAAGTTCAACGTTTGTTGAGCAAAGTTCCATATAGCTTCCTATTCCAGAATGATGAAATCTTAATTAATAGTAGCAACTAGACTATAGTGTTCTGGTAGATTACAAAGGTCCAGGCTATTCTATTAATAGCATCAAAATTTGGTTATTTTGGAACTGAACCCCTCTTAAAGCATCCACCTGGGCATAAATGCTGATGTATGTAAAAGGACGCACATGCATGTGCAATGAATGAATATAAGGGTCTCTGGTATTGTTTGCATGACCCTTTTTATAAATATTTCTGTGTTAAGTACCGTATATTAGGAAAATTCTGAAAATAAGAAAAGAAAAAAGTTTAATCATCTTTGGTAATGAAGTTAACCTACAATGCCACACTGTTCTTGCAAGTCACTGAGGTATTTTTTTTCAAACACTTAGAAGCTAATGTAGTAGCAATTATATTGCCACAAATTGGCAATATAATTATCAGTCTTTTGATCTAATTACCACCAATGCCATTTGGAATTTGGGACTTAATTAACAAAGGATCTAAAATCCAGGGTGCCTTTTTACATCTTAATCCCCAAAACAGATGAGTAGCCAGAGATGGAGGGGGTTAGATTACTAAAGAAATAGAAGGGATTCACTTTGCAAAGCAAACATGCATTTCTCCTTTAGTAGAATTTTCTGTTTTTCTTTGACTGTTCAAGAAAAAGCATTGTCACTAAAAGGGCAGAGTAATGTTACTGTTTAACCCCTCTTTACCTTTTCATAATGTTATTGAGCCACACCTTAAATAATAGAGCATTTATGTTTTGGTCAAGGTCTTACCTCTGCAGTTATAATAAAAGCCACTTAATGTTGGGAAGTAGGGACCCAACTATATGTTTTCACTGTTTCAAATATGACCAGGTGTTCGACTTCTTAAGTTTAAAATATTATGTAAGATTAAACTATATAAATGCTGGCCTTAAAAATGACGTATTAGGATATAACTTTACCGCCATCGTTATTGGCTTAAAATGTCATAGTAGTTGCATTCCTGTCTGTATATCATACACAGTTTTATATTCACAGTATCTTTTGTGACATCTTTGAAACCAAAACCCACATTTCATAGCTTATTTTTTAACGCATATGCTGGTTTACATATAAATGTATTTGTTGTCATAAATGGTATCAGTCTGTTAGTGTTCTCCTTTAACATTTTTCTGTTGTCTATGCATCTGTCGTGAACAACTTATACATTTTACTACAGTAAATTTATATACATGCTAGAACATTTTATATATTTTCTTTGTTATATATTTAAAAGAATGTAATATGTTAATGGGTCTGATAGGCAAGAATAATATCAGTAAACAGTTAATGCCCATGCATTTTTGTGACAGGTTGTATGTATGAAACTGACAAAGCACTGACTCATTATTCCAACATTTATTAAGTCTGGTGTACGGACTGAAGGCAGCATCTATTTCTGTGTCCCACCTACTCCCCTGCTTTGCTTTTGATCTGCAACAATTTTGTGTCATGTATGTATGATCTGTAAAAACAAATTAATAAAATACTTGCACCTTCTTTCCTTTAGGCTAGGTTCACACTTAGACTTGATTTAAGTGTTTTTGGAGCATTTTTTTGTATATTTTAGTATGCACATTTCAGTTGTTTTCAGACGTGCATGTTTTTGTTGTGGCCAATAGAAAGCTAGTTACTAGCAGAAGAAAAACATGTGTTACATGTATTTTCAGGCATTTTTCCTGCAATCCCATTGAAGACTATTGCAACCACAATTGTGACTCTGCCCCAAGAAAGCTCATGTGCTATTTTGAGCTTTCAGCAACAGACTTCACAACCCTCAGGTGTAAATGGGTACCAGTGAATAAAATGCGAATCTTGATATTGAGCACTAAAGAGCTTCAGGAAATGCACTTCAAATCACTCAGATAAAAACTATACAAAACAGAATAAAAATTAGATGTAAAAAAAGAGCTCATTAAACTTCCGGCTAGCATAGCATTTTTTTATGTAAATATAAAAAAAGAGCATTAAACGTTGGGCTAGTGGTTTATTTTTATTTCATGCTATACCCATCTTTAAGCTTCTAAATTTTTCTATTATAGCTAATAGCCATAATAGCACATGATAAGCAAATGATAACTATAGCATTGTAGGAGATAATGCTAGCTGAATACGATTATAAAAAAAATGCAAAAATTACATTGACAATGCTTAGTGTTAAACATCTTGCTAACCGGTGTACAATAAAATAGTATTTTCCATGGTGGAAAATATAACATGCTCTTCTGCTGAGCAAATATAAAATGTCTTAATAAAAAATTATATTGTCGCTTTTCCTTACTGTTAACCACTTGCCGACCAGCCGCCATCATTATACTGCGGCAGGTCGGCACATTGCCACAAGCTGTCATAGCTATACATCGGCTCCTTTAAGCAGGATAATGGGCACTGTGGGGGTGCCGATGCTTGTGACCAGCGATTGCGATGACCGCCGGTCCAAGAGCGATCGCGGGCATGAGAGGCAGAACAGGGACATGTGTGTATAAACACACAAATCCCTGTTCTGTTCTGAGAGGAGATGCAGATCGTAAGTTCTTAATAGCTAACGATCTGTCATCTCCCCCTACAGTTAGAACACACAGTCAGGGAACACAGTTAACCCCTTGATCCCCCCCTAGTGTTAACCCCTTCCCTGCCAGTGACATTTATACAGTAATCAGGGCATTTTTATAGCACTGATCGCTGTATAATTGTCAATCGTCCCAAAAATGTGTCAAAAGTGTCTGATGTGTCCGCCATAATGTTGCAGTCACGATAAAAATCGCAGATCACCACCACTACTAGTTAAAAAAAAATAATAAAAATGCTATAAACCTATCCCCTATTTTGTAGACACTATGACTTTTGAGCAAACCAAAAAAAATATACGCTTATTGCTATTTTTATTACTAAAAAATATGTAGAAGAGTACATATCAGCCTAAAATGAGAAAAAAATTAGCTTTTTTTAAAAAAAAATTGGGGATATTTATTACAGCAAAAAGTACAAAATATTGTGCTTTTTTCAAAATTGTCACTCTTTTTTGTTTATACGCAAAAAATAAAAACCACAGAGATGATCAAATACCACCAAAAGAAAGCTCTGTTTGTGGGAAAAAATGGAAATCAATTTTGTTTGGGTACAGTGTCACACGACTGCGCAATTGTCAGTTAAATCGACACAGTGCCGAATCACAAAAAAATGCTCTGGTCATTGAGCAGCCAAATCTTCCAGGGCTGAAGTGGTTAAACATAACTGCGCAGACCAATTTAACTACTTTTTAACTTCAGAAGATTTATCCACTTTCATGACCAGGCATATTTTTGCGATACAGCACTGTGTTACTTTAACTGACAATAAAATGTATGTCCTTTTTGTCCCGCAAATTGAGCTTTCTTTTGATAGTTTTTGATCACCTCTGTGTTTTTTATTTTTTGTGCTATAAACAAAAAAAGGCCAACAATTTAAAAATATATATGAAAAATGTATATATGTGGCACTCAATAACCCTATCAAAAACCTTCAGTAATCATAAAACTGCAATAAATATATCACAAAGCACAGTGAAAAAGTAAAAAAAAAAGAAAAATCTGATATTCTAGAAATGATGGCAGATAGAAGTGGAAGTGCAACGGGCAGTCTCTGTGATGAAATGTGTCCCGGATAGAAAGAAAAAGTCAAATAAATACTCCGGAGTGTGACGTCTGTCTTTAGCCATGATCTTGGCCTTTCTCACATTAGGGTTTAGTGGAAGAGTCTAATTGGGAACTATAGATCGAGTGTCCCCGTGTGCTGCCACCGGATCCTGTGTGGATTGCCTCACCCGTTGGCTCATGCTTGATTCGGCCTATTGGGGGCCGCTACTGCAGGTGAGAGGCTGGGGGAAACAGACGTCACACTCCGGAGTATTTATTTGACTTTTTCTTTCTATCCGGGACACATTTCATCACAGAGACTGCCTGTTGCACTTCCACTTCTATCTGCCATCATTTCTAGAAGATCAGATTTTGCTGCTATTGGGAGTTACTTTATTATCACCTTTGGAACTTGCACTAATTATTGGATAATTCATTATTATTATATTATTTTATGATCACCATTGTTTGTTTGGGATACCCAGTAGTGTGTTAGTGGGTCACGTTTTCTCTTTTTGCACATTGTCACTTTATATTATTCTTTGCACTTTATCAGCTATATGTCTTACTGTATTGCAATTTGGAAATCAATATTACACTCGATGAGTAGTTTTTTTCACCTCACATTGTGCGTCAGGATTTCTACATTTTAGTGCACTTTATTACTCCCTTGATGATCTTTATTGCTTTTTAATACTTTTTCACTGTGCTTTGTGATATAATTATTGCAGTTTTATGATTACTGAAGGTTTTTGATAAGGTTAGTGAGCACCACATATATACATTTTTCATTTTTTTGAGTTATGCGAGTACACTTTTTTATGTAGGCAGCTCCTTCTCAGCCTATTTGATCATTGTGGTTGTGCGCATTAGCTATTTCTAGATCTGCTTAAAAATATATATATATTTTACTTTCTGCTATAAAACATATTTAAAAAAATTTAAAAAATCTAATATCTTCATCAATTTAGGCCAATATGTATTCTGCTACATATTTTTGGTAAAAAAAAAAATCCCAGTAAGCATATATTGATTGATTTGCGCCAAAGCATCTACAAACTATGGGGTACAAGTGGGGGAAAAAAGTATTTGATCCCCTGCTAATTTTGTACGTTTGCCCACTGACAAAGAAATGATCAGTCTATAATTTTAATGGTATGTTTTTTTTAACAGTGAGAGACAGAATAGCAACAAAAAAGTCCAGGAAAACGCATTTCAAAAAAGTTATAAATTGATTTGCATTTTAATGAGTGAAATCAGTATTTGATCCCCAATCAATAAGAAAGATTTCTGGCTCCCAGGTGTCTTCTATACAGGTAATGAGTTGAGATTAGGAGCACTCTCTTAACGGGAGTGCTCCTAATCTCAGCTTGTTACCTGTATAAAAGACACCTGTCCACAGAACCAATCAATCAGATTCCAATCTGTCACAATCAGGGGTCAGGCTCGAAGACTAATTGCTATAGCAGTTGCAGGACTACCACCAACCAGCAGGATAGGTACACAGGCAGTCACCCTGGCAGATGACTCAGGCTCACCGGAGGTATGGAGTCTAAGTACTAACCAGTGTTCACCAGAGCTTCTGATGGTGGAGATGGATTTTGCTGCATGTTAGTACCAGGTCGCGGTCTTCAGGATCCCCCCACCAGGAGGTGAGCAAGCCGGGGTCCAGTAGCAGATAAGCAGGTAAGGATCAAACAGCAGTGTGGTCAGTAAACAAGCCAAAAGATCGGTAATGAGTAGTTGCTGGTTGGGATCAGGCAGAATCGTTGTCGAGGAACAAGCCAAGGGTCGATAACGGGCAGTAGCAAATATGGACGACAGCAGGGAAGACAGGAGTGAGATACTGGCTGGAGATAGCACAATATTCTGGCAAAGAGGAAGTGCAGAGACATGGTTTATATCAGGAAGTTCGTGGGAGGAGCAAAGAGTTCAAGTTTCAGCAGAAATCAAGGCACAAGGCAGGGTTGTCCAAAGGATCTGAGAAGGCACTGTCCAGCATCTCAGATAGCTCAGTGAGATTTATTGCCAGACACAGCTGAGGTCCCAGGTTCAAGTCCAGGTCCTGACAGTACTCCCCTCCTCCCAGAACATCTTAGGTGTTTGAACCTTAATCATGAACATTCTGCTAAGGCTCCCAAGAATTTTCTTCTGGTCCATAGTCTTCCCATTGAACCAGATATTGCAATTTGTTCCTATAGATCCTGGGATCAAGAATTTTCCCCACCACATATTCTTCTTCACCTTGTACCTCAACAGATGGAGGGGGTGGAAGAATTCTTCCAGAAAAAGTATTTTTGTGAAATGGTTTGAGTAGCGATATATGAAACACAGGGTGAATCTGCATACTGTCTGGAAGTTTTAGGTGAAAGGCGACTGGGTTGATCTGGGCTGAAATCTTGAAAGGTCCCACAAACTTTTGTCCCAACTTTGCAGATGGAACATGAACCTTCAGATTTTTAGTAGATAACCAATCTTGATCACCCACATGAAAGGTAGGAAGTGCTCTGCGATGTCTATCGGCAGCCTTCTTGTAACTTTCCTAAGCTTCCCTCAAAGTCTCTATCTAAGATCTCCTGTAAAGCAATTAATCTGTTGGTAACAGCATGAATTTAAGTTGAAATAGGGAGATCAAGGATAAAAGCTGGATGATGCCCGGTGTTTCTGAAAATGGTGGAGCTATGTTTAGAATTGTTATAAGCAAACTCCGCTGTAGGAAGATAGTCCACTCAGTCATCCTGATAACTAACAAAACATCGAAGGTACTGCTCTAACATTTGATTGGTCCTCTCGTTCTGACCATTAGACTGAGGATGAAAAGCAGAAGACACATTAATTGTTACTCCTAAACCTGAGCAAAAGCTTTTCCAAGATTTTGAAGTGAACTGTACTCCTCTGTCAGAAACTACATCTTCTGGAATTCCATGTAGTCTAAAGATTTCTTGAACCATCAGCTACACAGTTTGTTCCACAGGGGGTGCCCCCTTTGACAGGTATAAAGTGAGCCATCTTAGTGAGGCGGTCGATAACAACCAAGATAGTGGTCATTTCTTTAGAGGGAGTAAATCAACCACAAAGTCCAAAGAACTTGGTCCCCATGGTCTTGATGGGACAGGGAGTGGCTGGAGCAACCCCAAAGGAGAAGCTTGGGGTGTCTTATTGCGAGCACAGACCAGGCACGAGGCTACATAACCTTTAACCCATCTCTTTTGTACTCAGGCCACCAAAAGGAACGTGATAAAAGTTCCTCCAACTTAGAACCTCCAAAATGTCCAGCAAGTTTGGAGTCATGAACCAACTTGAGGACTTCATTCCGAGCAACTTCAGGTACATAGAGGCGATGTGCTTGAGTCCAGAAGCCGTTTTTGTACTTAAGTATGATGTCCATAGGAGGATTATTGAGGAGTGGGTCATTCTCCTACCCTTCCTTGAGAAGACTCAAGAATGCTTTAGAACTTGTGGCCCCTAGAAAGTTCTTTTGAGGCAGGACTGTGTATTCAGAGTTTTCTTCCTGCAGAATTACAGATTTTTATTATTGGTGAGAATGGTCACAGGATGATCAGCGCCTTCCAGCAAATGCCTCCAATCAGAAAACGCTTCCTTAATGGCCAGTTACTCCTTATTCCCAATGTCATAATTTCTTTTGGGCGAAGGGATTAAACGAGAGGAGTAAGCGCAAGGCTGAAGCTGCATCTTTTCACCACATTGTCGAGAGAGGATAGCTCCCACAGCAGAGTCCGAAGCATCCACTTCCACTACAAAAGGTAATTCAGGATTGGGATGTACCAATACTGGTGTCGAAGTGAAAAGAGTTTTTAATGTTCCAAAAGTGGCCTGTGCCTCAGACAACAAAGGGCACCCCTTTCTTCGCTAGCTGTGTAATTGGAGCTATCACCTTAGAGAAGTTCTTTATGAATTTTCTGTAGAAGTTGGCAAACCTGACAAATCTTTGGATTTCCTTAATGTTTCAGGGGCAGACCAATATACCAATATACCACTGATTTAATATACATAGTATATATATAATATACCCCAAGAACTGGATCTGGGCTTGTTCAAACTCACATTTCTCCAGTTTGATGTAAAGTCGATTCTGCCTTAATCTTTCAAAGACAGTGCAAACATGCTTGCAGTGCTCTTCCAGGTTATCAGAAAAGAGAAGGATGTCATCCAGATAAGCAACGACAAATTGGTTCAACAGATCTCGAAAAACATTGTCTATGAAGTGTTGAGAGGTCACAGGGGCATTGCAAAGACCAAAAGACATGACCAAGGACTCAAAATTTCCATATCTGGTTCTAAAGGCGGTTTTCCATTTGTCTCCTGGACGAATACGAACCAGGTTATATGCACCCCGTAGGTCAAGTTTTGTAAACACTTTGGCAGAACAAAGTCTTTCCAACATTTCCAAGATCAAGGGGAGTGGATAATGGTTTTTAATAGTGACCTTATTCATGTGCCTGTAATCAATGCATGGACGCAAGTTGGAGTCTGTCTTTTCAACAAAGAACATGGCTGCTCCTGCAGGAGATGTTGAGTGTCTAATAAAGCCCTTCTCTAAATTCTCATCAAGCCACTCCCTGAGCACTTTCAATTCAAGTTCTGACGGATTGAAAAGGCACCCGAAAGGTATTTTTGCCCCTGGGTGCAGCTCAATGGGGCAATCGTATTGGCGGTGAGGAGGTGATTGATCTGCATTTTTCTTATCACAGACATACCGAAACAAATGGTATTGTGGAGGCAAGTTGTCATATGACTAGTTAGTTGCCACACCAACTTGCAATTCCTTGACCAGCGGAGAACTTGTTTGGTAAGGTTCCCTACAGTGTTCCTTGCAGTGGGAGGATGTGAAATCTATAGTTTGTGCTCCCAAGTTGATAGAGGGATTGTGAGTGGAGAACCAAGGAATTCCCAAAATGACGGGAAATTGGGGAGAAGTGGTCAACTGTAGGTGATAGTCGCACAATGGTCAGCCTCGAACTGGATTAACAGAGGAACGGTTTTATGGGTAACAGGTTCTGAAGATAACGGTAAACCATCAACTGTCTCCATCTCAATAGGAGCAGATGTATTTCTGTCTTGAATGTTATTGCGGTGGGCAAACTCTATGTCCAAAAAGTTTCCTACAGCCTCAGAGTCCAGCATAGCAGAGCAGAGCAGGGGATTTCACGGCCCTCATAAATAAGCTTAACAGGGATGACAAACTGAGAGTGGAGAATTTACTTTATTTTCTTCAAGAATCAATGGGGAGATAGACTGGGTAATCGAGTTTATTTGTTAAGGCACTATCACATCAGTCGCTGCAATTGTTCTTCTAACCTTGTTAGGATAGTTAATTGCATAATGCTCAGAGTCCCCACAATATAGACACAGGTTCTCCAAACGTCTTCTTTCTTTCTCCTGAGTAGAAATTGATCTCTTAATTGCATGAACCTGCATAGGTTCAGCTGTGTCAGAATCTGGAGAAACTCTTGGATCCTTCAAATTGACTAGCAGAGAAACACATGCCACCATTACTTTCAAACATTTCCAGCCTCTCCTTCCTTCTTCCTGTAAGCCTCTGATCAACTTGGATACATAGTTGGATGAAGGCCTCAAGATCTTTAGGACTCTCCACTGTGGCAATCTCATCTTTTACCTCAGTAGTCATCAATCCTGTCCTCAGGTCCCACTAACAGGCCAGGTTTTATGTATTACCTTGGGGAGATTCAGACTAGAATACTGCAATCACTGAGCAGCAAATGATTTCACCTGTGATGTATTTCAGTTATCTTGCAAACCTGGCCTGTTGGTGAGCCCTAAGGACAGGGTTGATGACCACTATTTTACTTGACTTTTGTGCTGCTGGGTTGCAAGTGGTATCTGTGATCCAATGTCTGAATTTGACTGTGTACTCAGCAACGGAGCATTTACTCTGCCATAAACTATGCAACTTTGCTTCAGCCGTAGCACAGTGGTTGGGATCATCAAACACTTGATTCATTGCAGCCTCGAAAGTCTGGAGATTATTCAGCATGGCACAGTTATGTTCAATATAAGGGGAGGCCCAGGCTAGAGCTTCCCCAGTCAGGAGGTTGATAACAAACATTACCTTCTGTCTTTCAGAAGTGAATGCAGTGGGTCCTATTTGTAAATAGATGCGACACTGGTTTAGAAATGTAATGGCGGCGGTCTCCATTAAATTTGGGTGGGTGAGACATATGTGCGTTAGCATCATCTTGGGAACACATGTCCAGCAATTGTTTTTTCAGAGCACGGATCTCTACGTGTTGCTCCTTCACCACACCTTCCAGTCCGGGAAATTTTTCTTGGTAAATGACACCGAACTCCAGCAGCTCTGCAATTTGCTGCCTGAAAGGAGCCACAGCATTTGCTATAGGGGCCTCCATGTTTTGGGCCAGAATATTCTGTCATGATCAGGGGTCAGGCTCGAAGATCAATTGCTATAGCAGTTGCAGGACTACCACCGACCAGCAGGATAGGTACACAGGCAGTCACCCTGGCAGATGATGCAGGCTCATCTGAGGTGTGGAGTGTAAATACTAATTGGTGTTCCCCAGAGCTTCTGATGGTGGAGATGGATTTTGCTTGATGACACCACCAGGAGGTGAGCAAGCCGGGATCCAGTAGCAGATAAGCAGGTAAGGATCAAACAGAAGCGTGGTCAGTAAACAAGCCAAAAGATCAATAACGAGTAGTTTCTGGTTGGGATTAGGCAGAAGCGTAGTCGAGGAACAAGCCAAGGGTCAATAACTAGCAGTAGCAAATATGGACGGCTGCAGGGAAGACAGGAGCGAGATACTGGCTAGAGATAGCACAATATTGTGGTTAAATAGATAGTTATACCCATGTTTCAAATCAATTTTAGACAAAAAAGCAACCCCATTATTTGCCAGCTCATTAAAAAGCATTAAAGTATAATCCAGAGATCT
Source organism: Lithobates clamitans (assembly GCA_037952925.1). Lineage (NCBI taxonomy): Eukaryota > Metazoa > Chordata > Amphibia > Anura > Ranidae > Lithobates > Lithobates clamitans. Next base: position 12,501,231 of record JBBGZY010000190.1, read on the forward strand.
AATGCTTTTAATGCCGGTGGTCCCCTTCTTTTAAAAGACCTTTCAGGTTTGAAGGAGCAAAGTACTTCACATCTTTACAGTAAAGGTTTAAGTATAAAGTAATATAATTGGGATTTTTTGTATTATTTGCTTAATAGAATCCTTCTTGCCACATTACCTTCTCTAATCAGATCATACATTAAAAGTGATGAGATGTGGTTACACTGAAAACAAAAAAATCTGTGGCAGTCTGGATGTACCTGTTTGGAGATAGGGCGCAGAGATTCGTATCAACTTGGTGGTAGGACTACTATGGAAATACCAAATCATATACATGAGAATGGTGATCTGGTTATATAAGGGTGAGGATTTCCAGGTCATTTTTTTCTGTTAAGAAAATGTTAACATTTAACATTTGAAGTAACACACTGGCATTGTAAAATAATACATACATAAATCTTAAAAGAAAAGTAAAGTAAAAAATACTATTTTAGTTATCAGTGAATCAACAAGTCTAAACTTAAATTGGATTGTGAGAGTAGATTGCCAATGGACTATAATTGTATTCCCTGATCTCTATGTATTGTCTAAAAGCTTGCAAACCTTAAAAAACAATAAGGGACTACTTTCCTGATGCATATGAAACATTAATGCATATTTATGAGAATGATTCAACTCACCTTCAAGACATAATGACGTTAACAGACAAATTTTAAATCTGTTGTTATCTTGAGTCATTGAACATGATTCAGCATGATATGAGAACACTATTAGAAGCAGTTTGATAATGGCTCTGTACATAAATATTAAACTCTGGCTGGCATGAAATTTCTCTTCCAGGATTGAATTAATATCAGAATAGCTAAACCCATTCCTTATGTGAATGGTTTGAGGACATCTAACACAGGGAGGGCATTACGTTTCTTAGCTGAGAAAGAGGGACACCCCTAATTATGCAGACAATAAAGAATCAATGCACAAAAATGATTTGTCAAAATATTAAGCACCTTTACAACTAGGTTTAGTGCAGTATACCAATTTTGGTAATTACATTTTACATAATTTACAGAAATAGATACATAAGACCAAAAAGAGGGACAACTGAGGAGGAAAGTGGGACAGAGGCATTTGCCTCCATGAGAAAAATAAAGGACAGTTGGTGGGTTTGGCTTAAAGAACCCTATAAAAATTATGCTATGAAACAAATTATTTACAGTTATGTATCTGCTTGGAATTTACAGTATAGTTAAATATAGTCACTCAGATCCTAGGTGATCTAATGGAGTCATTTGAGCTTTTAGTGTTCTACAGGAAACAAAGGTAACTTGATCTGGTTTTGGCTGATCAATATATGTGACGTCCTATTATAATGGAACAGAATTTCATATACACAATTCCTTGAATTTACAATACTCCAAGAAATAATGATTTATTTTATTGTTTAAAAGATATATAATAATGTTAACCACTTGAGTACCAGCCTGTATACCAGTATAATATATATCCATTCTATATATCCGTTTCCAGTCCATTTTTCAGTTTTCAGTATTGCGATAGCTGGACTGACAACTACTGCAATAGGGTACCCAAAGCATTCGGTATCATTTTGTGAGACAGATAGAGCTTTCTTTTGGTGGTATTTGATAATCAGTTGGTCATGGGTAAATGAAAAAAGACCAAAATGTAGGATAAAGCACAGTTTATCTTGCATTCTGTTATACTGCTGAATAAATAAAAATGCCAGTACAGTCTGAATACTCCCAACATGACCACTTTTTAGAAAATAGACACCCCAATATAATTTTTTGCCATGATTTTTTGTAAATTAATAAACATGCTGGTATTGAGAATGTACAAGGAAGGAGGGGGAGGTGAATGTGTTAAAAATTATACCACCCTGAATCTGCTGATCTGCTGTTTTTTGTTTGTTTTTTTTTGTTTGTTTTTTTACAAAATGGCAGTAAGGAAGTGGTTATTCGGTTAATCGAATTCTAGAAACTGTGTTGCTAAATAATACATTCAAAACCAGCCTGTAGAAAAAGTTTAATAATACTTGCCCCTCCATTGGTGACTCCACTGTTTGCTGTGTTTTGCCAAAGATTCATTAGCATCTGACTCTTCTGGCTGTCTCTACACTGCATGCTGTGGTCCAGACAACAACCACTATGCCACTACTGTGTCCTTAAAGCTGAGCTACTAATGCAGGGGCCAGTGGGTAGTAACCACAGCTTGCAGCAGGTAAATGTAGGCATCCAGCACACCAAGAGTTTTCTGATACTGAAAATTTTTTGGTGAGTGTAGATCTGCAAAAAAAGTGAAATTGGAGTCACCAGTGCTGAGACTGGTAACTATTATTTTCTTTTACAGTCTGACTTTCATTTTTAGCAATAAATTCACTATAAAATGAAGTGGATACATACAATATGCTCTAATTTGTGTTTAGGGGTTTTGTTTTTTTTTGCTGTGTAGCCTCCCTGACGATATTCCCGGGTGTGGCTCGGGGTTAAATTTCAGCACCATTAGCGGTAACCCCGAGCCACACTCGGGATTGCATTGCAGGATCCTGGTGCAGTATACTTACCTTGTCCCCAGGATCCTGCGATTTCTCCCTGCGGTGTCTGCGAGCTCTGTACTCCTCTGAAGCCTCTCTGTGCCAGGCTCTGTTCCCTGCGAGTGTTGCAATACACGGGGGCGGAGCCTGTCGGCAAATTCAAACAAATGTAAAAATTATAACACATACAGTACTACAATCTTACAGATTACAGTACTGTATGAAATCATTTCACATCCCTTTTGTCCCCAGTGCTTTGTCCAATGATCTGCATGCAGTTTTATATTATATATACTGTTCTTTCTGCCTGGAACCTTGAGATAGTCCATAGCAACCAAACAGTGTCCCTTTACATCATAAGTGGTTTTAGACCATATAGAAAACAGCGATAGTAAATTAGAACACTTGCAGAATTGAGCGATAGTGAATTGTGGGGAAATTTATTTTATTATTATTATATTATTATTTTTTTTAATTATTTATATTTATGTATTATATTATAATTTATGATTTTGTGTTTCAAACTTCGTCATACCCCGGATATCTACTAGACTCTTGGTGGACAGATTTAAGTGTGTTATTGTTAAGAATTACAGGCCTACAATATAAAACGCCAAATTTCCATGCAAAATAATTCTACCGCTTTCAGCACCTAAAATCCAAAATAATCATACCGCCTGGGAGGTTAAAAGAAAACAGTTGTTTAACTAAGCTCTGATGGCCCATGTTTTAGGGCCTATATAGCTAAACCTGTTCTGTCCTGTTTCAATTAGAGCTTAATTGCAGAAATGTTTTGCTTCAAGACATAGTTATTTGTTTAAATCAAGACAACTGTTTTCCAAAAACAGTTTTCATTTCCATTGGCAGATATGATTTACCAAGGTCATCATATTCAAACAGGGATAAGCTATGTGAAATCATGATCTAGGATTGATAAGGTGTAGTCTGGTTTGTGCAGCACCACTTTGAAAGTCGTTCAAATCTTTGGCCTATATTTATTGAAATAACAGGTTTGAGCTTTTGGCCTAATAAAGAGAGTTATGCTTGAAACTGTGGACACAACTATTTACATACATGCTAACGATTCTATTAACTTCAAAGTGGTGCAAAAATATATGTGTGTCATTTTTCTGTTTTGGTCTGGTCCTCATTGATGAGCATGACCAGATGCCACTCACGGAAAAATGTTTTGCAATAGATAGATAGAAAAATAGTTTATAGATGATCTATTACATAAATATTGCTGACTGGAATTAATTCATTCACAAAAGCACAGTTTCTGGGCTTGCTAGTTTGGAAGAATGCTGCACTACATCTTTTTTTCAGATAGCATATCTGTTCCTATGAGTTTGGAGACCCTGGCTCCATGCAAACTGGCTAGATTTGCTGAGAGTTTTTACACTCAAAAATCAAAACCCTGACACTTCATGTAGAGTTTGATAAGACTGTGAGGTATACCTGTGCTGCCATATATACTCTTTGACTTTATATACACAAACAATACACAATTTGGTAATACCTGCCTTCAAAAGTCATATGAAAACATAAACTGAAAAATGTATTTCCTAAATGCAGGTAATATGTTCTGAATATAAGTTAAAAAATAAATACATATAGAAAATTTGAGGATTTAAAATTAATAAGAAAAAAAATCAAAACAATATAAAAAGCACACGTAAATAATAATAATTAAAAAAAAGTAAAAAAGAAAACAGAAAGATTTTTTTTTTTGCAAATATTCTGAATATTCAGTTAGAGCACAGCTCCAGTTTGAGGCCCTCTTCCCATTCTCATTTCCACCCACTCCACCTTTAGGCTGGGTTCACACTATTGCGAATAGGATGCGGGTTTCCCTGCATCCAGTTCACATAGCAGGAGATTGTGACCGGCTCTCTATGGAGCCGATTCACACATCTCCACAGTGGCTCTGGTGAAAATTGCACAGGAGCCCTATGCGTCTTTTGGTTCATTTCAGGTCCAAATTCAGCCCAAAATTCAGGTTGAAATTGTATCTGAAATGGTGAATGGAGATACACTGGGCTTTTACTGTAAGCCACTGCGATCTCTAGTGTGAACTCAGCCTAAAAGAGGGTAATTATCATGTATTCAATAGGCTCAAGAGAAAGGCATTATATTTTGTAACTACAAAATTGCTAATACATATGTTAATATAAAAATAAAATGTCTTTGCCTCACCTATTAATACTATACGATAGATTGAAGGAAAGAAAATCAGTAGTATAATTTATTAAGGCACAGACAGCAATAACAAAAAAAAAACCTTTCCAACACTATCCAAAACTAAAAGAACATTTTGACTGGAGTTGGGCTTTAAATAAATACTTGCCATTTTTCAATAGAGAGTTTTATGCCTAAATGTTAGTGCTTAAATGAAGAATCTCTCTAGTCTGACAAGCCACAACAATTTTTTTTCTAAATGATAATGAATAAAAGACTGACAGGGCCACTGTTTTGATTATTTTATGTAAACGGTACACATTCAGATAAATTGCCCACTTTGTCTTATTATTTCTGCTTTTCAATCTAGCCAATTTCTGTTAGATTGTAATTGTCCTATGTGCTAAACATGTTGAACAAGTGTTTGTAGTGATTACACTTCTTGAAAACAATTATCTGTGGCAAATGATTTTCCAGCAAAATCATTTTGACCAATATGTTCCATTTTATCTGTTGTCATTGATTGTTTACGTATGTACCTAGCATGAAGCAATGTGATTTGTGTTCATTGACTATCCTTATGAATATTCAAAGAATATTTGACCAATCTTCATTGATTGTTACCAAAACGGACCTAGCTGTGGCCAGCCTTAACCCTGCTCTCCCATTATTAAAATCTTACAGTTTCCTGAGTTGAGCACCTTCTCCCTGCTTCTCAGACTGTTCTGAGCATTAGAAATTAGCTGATAAGTTTTAGAGAAATTTTCTGACATAAAATAGGAGTTGATGGCTACACTTCAGAATTCTGTACTTCTGTACATTATGTACTGAATATATTGTTCATGAAAGCAGGAGCCCAGAGCTAATTCATATGTCTCTTTTATCCCCTTCCACCGAATATGTTTTGTGGGGTTCTGCATTAGATGATTTATATTGATGACACATGGGGGTGATTTACCAAAGGCAAATAGACTGTTCACTTTGCAAGAAAAATTTCACTTGGCTTAGATAATGTGATGAAAATGTAATTTGCAAAGAATACCAAATCACATGCAAGGAAAATAAAAGCAAACAGTAATTTTGTTTGACGTATTTAGATGATGGAAGTCAGAAGAGCTTCACCTCTTTCACTATCCTAAAGGAAATATCAAAGATTCTCTTGCAAATTTAACAATTTGTGTGTCTTTAGTAAATTAGTTATTCTGTGTCAACATTATCAGATAGCCAGATTAATTAGAAAGATTGTGTTTTTCAATATACTCTATTTCCTGGTTCATGGAAACGTTTATTTTTCTGTTTGTTTTTTAGGAAAAAGAAGATGATAAATCAGACACCTCAAATTCGCAACAACAGAAAAGCCCACAAGGCCTAAGTGATACAGGGTATTCATCAGATGGCATATCTGGTTCACTTGGAGAAATACCAAGTCTAATTCCAAGTGATGAAAAAGATTTGAATAAAGAGCAAACAAAAAAGGAGACATTTTCACAGGAGTTTAGCCCCTCAAGTCCATCAGATTTAGCCAAGTTAGAAAGCACAGTTTTATCAATTTTAGAGGCTCAAACAAGTGTTCTCACTGATGAGAAAAATAAAAAAGGCATTGATTTATATGGAAAAAATACTAGACAGACCTATGGCAGACCTAAAACTAGGATATTACCAATTACTCCAGAATCCTACAGCTCAGAAGATGAAGAACTTGAAGAGATTCAGGAAGAAGATGAGGCAACATTCAAAGACAGCAGTAAAAGAAATGTGGTTTCACGGAAGGTTCAAAAAGATGGTGTAAGTTCAGAAAAAGATCCTGCTACTCATAGACGACATGATTCCCTAGATGACAGCAGTGAAAGTGAAAATTCACCTGTTCCACAAAGAAAAAGAAGGACTAGCAATGGATCATCAAGTAGTGATGATTTTAAACATGATGACAGTCAAGGATCTGGAGATGATGAAGACTTTATTCGTAAGCAAATAATTGAAATGAGTGCTGATGAGGATGCATCTGGATCTGAGGATGATGAGTTTATAAGAACAAAACTGAAAGAAATAAGCGTTAATGAAAATCAGAAAAAAGAAAATAAAGCAAAAACAATAACTACAAAGTCGAAACGGTTAACAAAGAAAGTTAGTACAGGCTATGATGAGGATGGAGTACGCCGTCATTCATGGCATGATGATGATGATGAAGAGGATGAAGATGAGGAAACATATGATGAGAGTCCAGAGCCAAAATTTAGAGAAACTAAGAGTCAAGAAAGTGAAGAAATTTCAGTTAGTGGCGGTGGAGGCCTTCGTAGATTTAAAACTATTGAACTAAATAGCACAATTTCTAATACTTACTCTGACGACTCTAGTAAACAGTCTACTAGACTGTATTATGATGAAGAGCCAGAACTGGAAATGGAAAGTTTAACAGATTCTCCAGAGGATAGGTCACGTGAAGAAAGATCTTCAAGTCTTCATGCTTCAAGTTTCACCCCAGGCACATCTCCTACATCAGTGTCATCACTGGATGAGGACAGTGATAGTAGTCCAAGTCATAAGAAAATGTCAGGAGAAAGCAAACAGCATAGAAAAGCTAGACATCGATCCCATGGGCCTGTTCTTCCAACTATTGAAGACTCTTCAGAAGAGGAAGAGTTAAGAGAAGAGGAAGAACTTTTAAAAGAGCAAGAAAAGCAAAGGGAAATAGAACAACAGCAAAGAAAAAGCTCTAGTAAAAAATCCAAAAAAGACAAGGATGAATTAAGGGCACAGCGTAGAAGAGAGAGACCAAAAACACCACCAAGTAATCTTTCCCCTATTGAAGATGCCTCTCCAACTGAAGAATTACGTCAAGCAGCTGAGATGGAAGAACTCCATAGGTCATCATGCTCTGAGTATTCCCCTAGTATTGAATCTGAGCCAGAGGGTTTTGAAATAAGTCCAGAAAAAATAATAGAAGTTCAGAAAGTATACAAGTTGCCTACTTCAGTATCATTATATTCTCCTACAGATGTAACAACTGTTGCTATATCAGATAGCAAAAATGGTCAGCAAATTTTAAAAAGTGCTGAGGAAGCATATGAAGACATTTTGTATAAAGCTAAACTGTACCATAATGAAAAGGAAACAGAGGAAGTCTTTGAGAAAGAACCTTTATATGGGGGCATGTTGATTGAAGATTATATCTATGAGTCGTTAGTCGAAGAAAATTATGATGAGAGCTTGGATTCCAATGTATTATGTTCTCAGAATCAGGAATATAGAGTAAAAGAACTGAAAAATGGTTCTGTAGGTGACATTTGCAGAAATGTTGTTCAGACTGTTGCAAATGTACAAGATGAATGTTTTACAACAGAAACATTTCATACTATTGTGCCTCAAGAAGATATAGTTTCAAGTTCCTACATTGTTCCAGAAAGTCATGAGATTATTAATTTGGATAACACTGATGAAAGAGCACCCAATGATGCCATTTCAGGTTTATATGACCTTATTGGTTGCCAAAATGCACAGCTAACACCAGGATCTAGTCCAACACAGCCTAGAAATGACTTTAATGGTAAAGTTGATGTAGTATCTTCTGTTACAATAGATATAGATAAAACAGAAACTGTTCCTTCTTCTGTCTCAGTTGAATCTACCTCCCTTAATGCAATCTCTATTCCAGATGTTAAAATAACACAGCATTTTACAGTAGAACGTGAGGATGATATGATCATTGACTATGCTATGGAAAAAGCTTCTGAAAATGTTGCTTCAGAAAGTACTGAAATATTTGTGAATGGCCAAATTGATTCCAGTGAAAGTGTGTCATCTAATGCCAGCCTTCAAACTAAGACAAAACCTGACTCAGAAATTGAGTCTTCAGTTACTCAGACTGAAATACCATCTCAAGACATTGACAAATCTATTTTAGATCATATTATTATTTCAGTACCTGATATTTCTCAGCTAAAAGATGTCATAACTGAGCAAATCTCCCTGAATGATGTACAGAGTAGCTCTGAAATTGGAAAAACAGATTTGGACAAATGTGAAGCAACAAGCAAAATATATGCAAAGGACAGTGCAGTTACTCACACCACCTTGGTAAAAAAAGATATTCAAATAACTACTGAATATGCAGTGTCAACCAAGCACACAGTGACTTCCACAGCAGTTACAGATACAATAACCACAGCACCCAAACTACCAACAGTTCCCTCGGTCACATCAAAAGTAATGTCTTTGTTTAGGAGCACCCCTACAGATTCTCCTACTCCTTCTCAGCCTCCTCCTCCACCACCACCATTACCTCCAGCAACTCAACCTAAGCCAGCAGTGTATTCAAAAAAGAGGCCTGCACCTAAAATTCCATCTACACCAGCAACAACAAAAACATCCACAAGTGTGTCTAGCACAGAGCTAGCAAGCAGTTCCACTTATCTGGCCAAATCTCATGCTGCACCCCCGCCAGTTCCTCCAAAGCCATCTTCAATTCCAGCTGGGTTAGTCTTCAGTCATAGGCCAGTGGAAGCATCTAAGCCTCAAAAAGTAACAAAACCTGTGCATTCTGAACCCCACATTCCTATGCAAAACAAAGCAGAAGCACAACAAAAAACATCAGCACTTTCTTCTGCCACACCTTTTACTTTAAACTTGGCTGCAACCACAGATTATGTGTTGCCATCACCTACATCTCCTCTTTCTCCTCATTCTAATAAATCCTCACCAAGATTAGCAAAACACTCACAGGAAACCTATGTTGTTATAACATTGCCGTCTGAACCTGGTACCCCAACTGACAGTTATATCACTCAAACAACAACATGCTGGCCTCTGCAAGCATTGGTAAATGCAAAAATTCCACAGTCTACAGAAACTGTGTTCTCTACTATACCTTTTACTAGAAGTGAGATGGTACCAGTGTCTCAACAATCAAATATAATAGAAATAAAAGAAATGAGCAAATCTGCTGCCTCTTTACCTCAAAGCACACTGTCTGAATTCCCTAGCATTCCAGGAACTATTTATACTGAAAAAACAATGATAGAGGAGAGTCAGTTAATCCATAGTAAAAAAGTTAATGAATCTAGTGATGTAATGGATTTACGCACCTTGACCAAGGTAGATTACAAAAGCACAGATGCTGAGACTGATAGCTGCATGGATCTCTCTTCTGCAACACTAGATGGAAAGCGCCAATCGGCAGCCCATGGGGCTCTCAGTCGGCCAATGAGTGCTGTCCTGCCTGCTATTGTAAACCTTAGCACTGCATCACCTGTTGTTTCTTCTGTTATACTGGTTACTGAATCTGTTACTGTGATGACATCTGCAACAACTGTAAGTTACACATCAAGTTTAGATAGCCTTGTTGATCTAGGGAATTCAATGAAAGAACCTTTACAACTGACAACTGCTAGACAATTTGAAGCAGAATATGTAGGATTTCCTGTGGAAGCAGAAGTGCCAATTAACTTATCCATGGGGGTTCCAGCACATTCAGTGACAAAACCAGTTTCCTCAGGTAGTGTAACAGATGGCTGTATTGATATATCCACATCTCAAGAATCAGTGGATAGTGGTGTAGTTGATCTTAGCACAACAAAATCCCTTAGAACAATGGTAACTGTGGATGATACAACTTCAGCAGTTGTAACTGAAATAGTTGAGGATGATGATAAACCTGTGGACTTAACTGCAGGCAGAAGAGCAGTCTGTTGTGATGTTGTGTATAACTTACCTTTTGGAAGAAGTTGCATATCTCAACAACCATCCACAACTTTACCTGAAGACCGTTTTGGCTACAGAGATGACCATTATCAATATGATCGTTCTGGGGTTTCAGGATTTAGGGGCATTGGGGGCATGAAACCTTCTATGTCTGACACAAATTTAGCTGAAGCTGGACTCTTTTTGTACAAAAGCAAAAATACCTTTGATTATCCTGTTGGAATAGCTGATGTTGCTGTAGACCTTACATCTGGGAAAGTGACTTCAGGTCAGTATGATGTGCCAGCAAATCTTTCCTTAAAATGTGATTATGGTGTTCCCCATCTCATTTCCGGATAGCAATTTTATTTTATTTTTTTTGTCTTTTTTTTTGCAACATTGTGGCAAAGTATTTTTGAGTACTGGTGTATTTTATTTTCTATTTTATGTATATGTTTTGCTCACAGGCTCATGCATGTGCCTGCATGTTCCAAATATGATTTTGCTTCTTGTCCAAGTAAATCATTATCCTTGGAGATTTGCATGCAATTTTTCAATTTATTTCATCAAGACTGGATGGCTTTCCGAACCACTAGACATGAATGTTTATAGCAAATGGACTGTAACTATACCCTGTAATTTCAGGTGAGGCTTTGGAATACCAAACCAAGACTTCAGGGGCATATCCAGAGACAAGACAAGTTATTTCTGGCCTTGGAATAAGTGCACCCCAGTATTCACAGGCACGAATGTCTCCTTCTATAGTTTCACCATATGGTATGGGAAGTGTTTTAAGGTCTTCTAATGGAGTTGTCTATTCATCAGTTGCCAGTCCAGTGCCCTCAACATATGCCATTACCACACAACCTGGTTCTATTTTCAGTACAACAGCAAACGACTTATCCAGCTTAATTACCAATGATGCAATAACTTCAAGCTTGAACCAGACTCAGCCACTGCCCAGGACGTACAGTATTTTTACTTCAGCAACTGGAGATGGGACTGATGTAATGTCAGTGGTTGAAACTAGTTTACAAACATTTCCTGTTGAGGTTGCAGCAAGCACACAAGCTGATCTCGTCTCACTTTTGACATCGGAGTCTGAAACTGAAACCTACTCTGAATTGACTGAAGATGAGTCATCTTTTATAATATCATCTGAGGATGGAAAACAACAGAACCTTCACTTGCAGCGTGAGCTCTTAGAGCTGGAGAAACTAAAACAGCAAAGACTAGCTGAGGAATTGGAATGGGAACGTCAGGAAATACAAAGGTTCAGAGAACAAGAAACTTTGATGGTGCAGCAAAAACTTGAGGAACTACAGTCCATGAAGCAACACCTATTATATCAACAGGAGGAGGAAAGGCAGGCTCAATTTATGATGAGACAAGAAACACTGGCTCAGCAACAGCTACATCTTGAACAGATTCAGCAACTTCAGCAGCAACTTCACCAGCAGTTAGAGGAGCAAAAATTGCGCCAGTTGTACCAGTTCAACTATGACCCTGATAGTGCTCTTCCTCAAACAACTTCTGAGCAAGTTATTTTAGAAGGCCAGTATACAGCATCAGATGGTGGACAGTTCTGGAATGTTGATCATGTAGTAACTACATCAGCAGCAGGTTCAGGCATTGAGGTTGCTCCAAGTGAAGCATGGTATAGTGTACAATCAGATGGTGTTACACAGTATTTTCAAAGGCCAAGTATATTTAGCTCTGTTTCAGAAATGTCTTTAAAAGATGTGGAGATTAATGAGGAAAGGCAGCTAAAAAAGAGAAGTTCAATGCCAAGACTGAGTGGTATGTATGATGAATTAGATGGTGCTATACAGGAAGAACCCAGATCTTACAAACTGATTGTAGATAGTGGAGTACAAACTGATGATGAGGATGCAGCTGAAAACAGATATACAGGAAGAAGAAGGAGGTCCAAAAAGGGAGTTGATACAAGTGTTCAAACTGATGATGAGGATCAAGATGATTGGGAGATACCTGCAAGACAGAGAAGAAAATCGCGTGCTGGAAAATATTCTGATGGAACCCCTGATGGTGATAAATCTAGATCATTTTCCAAAGTATCTAGCATTGCTATACAAACAGTTTCTGAGACTTCAGTACAAACAGAGCCACTGGGAACAATAAGAACACCTTCTATAAGAGCAAAGGTTGATTCAAAAGTTGAAATAGTTAAACATATTTCTGCTCCAGAAAAGAGTTACAAAGGAGAAAGTCTGGGTTGCCAAACTGAAACAGATTCAGATGGACAAAGTACCCAGTATATGGCCGATGTATCACAAAGAGATAAAAGACGTCCAACTCCATTAGAAATAGGCTACTCTTCACATCTTAGGGCTGATTCTTCTCTGCAGGTCACACCTTCCCCTCCAAAATCTCCCAAAGTTCTTTATTCACCAATTTCACCTGTTTCACCTAACAAGGCTCTAGAATCTGCCTTTGTTCCATATTCTAAGACAATAGCTGATGACATCGGCACTCACAAGCCACATACCGATAATGTACAGATTCCACCACCAAGTCCAAAAAGCGCAAAGGTTATGCAACGCTCCTTATCAGACCCTAAGCCTCTAAGCCCAACTGCAGAAGACATTACTAGAACACAGTTCCAGTATTCAGATGGATATACAGTAAGAGTTTATTTCTTTTTCTAAATATGTATTACATTAAACATATTTTTTTTTCCATGCCAATAGCTGTAGTTGATATTAAATCAGTCACTGGTCAGCTCAGCTGTACAGTTAGAATCACCCATTTACTGCAATATCTGTTAAAGTTCAAATATACCTTTTCAGAGTAAAAAAAATGTACAAATAAAATATGCAAAAGATTTCAATGCATTTCAGTGTTTACTAAGCTGATTAATATTTTCAGCCATGCTAATGTTAACATATTTTTAGCTTAGTGAGTTGGGGTATTTAAGGCTCTTGTTATGTCCCAATACATTTTTGTAATACGTGTAATTATGTACAGTCATATGCAAAAGTTTAGGACAATTTCCCCTGACAATTTCCATGATTGTCATCTATAAATATTTGGGTGTTTGGATCAGCAATTTAATTTTGATCTATCAAATAACTGAAGGACACAGTAATATTTCAGTAGTAAAATGAGGTTTATTGGATCAACAGATATGCAATATGCATCAAAATGAAATTAGACAGGTGCATACATTTGGGCACCCTTGTCATTTTGTTGATTTGAATACCTGTAACTACTTGTCACTGATTAATTGGAACACACAATTGGTTCGGTGAGCTCATTAAGCCTTGTACTTCATAGACAGGTGCATTCTATCATGAGAAAAGGTATTAAGGTGGCCAATTGCAAGCTGTTGTTCTCTTTGACTGTCCTCTGAAGAGTGGCAACATGGGGGGCCTCAAAACAACTTTCAAGTGACCTGAAAACAAAAATTGTTCTACATTATGGTTTAGGGGAAGGCTACAAAAAGTTATGGCAGATATATAAGATGTCAGTGTCCACTGTGAGGAACATAGTGAGGAAATGGAAGACTACAGGCACTGTTCTTGTTAAGGCCAGAAGTGGCAGGCCACATAAAATATTGGAGAGGCAAAGGCGAAGGATGGTGAGAACAGTCAAAAACAGCCCACGGACCACCTCCAAAGACCTACAACATCAACTTGCTGCAGATGGTGTCAATGTGCATCCTTTAACAATTCAGTGCACTTTGCACAGGGAGAAGCTGTATGGGAGAGTGATGCAAAAGAAGCCTTTTCTGCACACACACCACAAACGGAGTCACTTGAGGTATGCAAACGTACATTTGGACAAGCCAGCCTCATTTTGGAATAAGGTGCTGTGGACTGATTAAACAAAGATTTGAGTTATTTGGTCATAACAAGGGGTGTTATGCATGGTGGCAAAAGAACACATTCAAACCAAAAAATAATACTGCGCTATCCCTAGATAAAATCAATGAAGATAGATGTGTATAATGTGAACAAACGTTAATTAAAGCTGCTGCAACCATAAATGTGAGACAACCTCCACTTATTAACACTGTGCACAAAAAAAGCCTGCGCTGCTACAAAAAAGTGCAAACATAAATCACTTGAATGACCACAACTGGTACACCCATATATGATAAATAAATGGTGAAGAAAGAATTGAAAATTAAAATATTAACAAAAATTCAAACATAACTCCCACAAATTGAACAAAAAAATTGAGCATGAAAAATCAGATTCAAAGCTGGATAGAGTGAACAGAGTCCATGCAAATAATTTCTTGCTGGAAAAGTCTTTCAAAAGAAGAAGAAATACACCAATCATCCAAATGATGTGGGGCATGCAGTATTGTCACCCTGAGGAGCGTGTTAACAGAAAAGTTCCTCCACCTCAAAACCAACTGCCTCTTACCGGATAGATAGATCTCTTGTTAAGGAGATCTTGTGGGCATGTGGCTGTGTCCCCCAGCCACAGGGTCTCTGCTGAGAATAAATCTCAAAGGGTCACTCCGGGGGTCCTCTAGAAGATGTATGAGTGCTCAGTCCCCATGGATGTAAATAAGAGAGAAAGCAGAAAGTGTTAAGGATTAGGCATAGATGATAAATTCTCAATAGCATCCAGCAAATCCAGCCCACTGGAACCCCTCATCAGACCACAACATCCGTGGGATTTCCTTCACATATAAACATCTCCCAATGGTCACTTCAGAATTAGGCAAACAGCATGCATCAATGATAGGCATGCCTCTGAAGACATCTGTTATGATGAAACATGTCAGGCAGGCTGACATCCATACGCTGATTGCTGCAACCGTTTGTTCCTATCATTGATGCATGCTGTTTTAAGCTTCAACTATAAGTTACTACAATAAAAGTTTTTTTTATCTATCATTACGGGCTTCACTATGGGTCCTTCATTTTCTTTTCTCGGATATATGATGACTACATGCCTGAATGCCTAATTCTGAAGTGACCATTGGGAGATGTTTATATGTGAAGGAAATCCCACGGATGTTGTGGTCTGATGAGGGGTTCCAGTGGGCTGGATTTGCTGCATGCTATTGAGAATTTATCATCTATGCCTAATCCTTAACACCTTCTGCTTTCTCTCTTATTTACATCCATGGGGACTGAGCGCTCATACACCTTCTAGAGGACCCCGGAGTGACCCTTTGAGATTTATTCTCAGCAGAGACCCTGTGGCTGGGGGACACAGCCACATGCCCACAAGATCTCCTTAACAAGAGATCTATCTATCCGGTAAGAGGCAGTTGGTTTTGAGGTGAAGGAACTTTTCTGTTAACACGCTCCTCAGGGTGACAATACTGCATGCCCCACATCGTTTGGATGATTGGTGTATTTCTTCTTCTTTTGAAAGACTTTTCCAGCAAGAAATTATTTGCATGGACTCTGTTCACTCCATCCAGCTTTGAATCTGATTTTTCATGCTCAATTTTTTTGTTCAATTTGTGGGAGTTATGTTTGAATTTTCGTTAATATTTTAATTTTCAATTCTTTCTTCACCATTTATTTATCATATATGGGTGTACCAGTCGTGGTCATTCAAGTGATTTATGTTTGCACTTTTTTGTAGCAGCGCAGCCTTTTTTTGTACACGGCACAAGACAACAGCATTCCAAGAAAAACACTTGCTACCCACAGTAAAATTTGGTGGAGGTTCCATCATGCTGTGGGGCTGTGTGGCCAGTGCCGGTACTGGGAATCTGGTTAAAGTTTAGGGTCGCATGGATTCCACTCAATATCAGCAGATTCTTGAGAATAATGTTGAGGAATCAGGCACAAAGTTGAAGTTACGCTGGGGCTGGATATTTCAACAAGACGACCCAAAACAAAATCTACTCAAAATCTACTCGGGCATTTATGCAGAGGAACAAGTACAATGTTCTGGAATGGCCATCCCAGTCCCCAGACCTGAATATCATTGAACATCTGTGGGGTGATTTGAAGTGGGCTGTCCATGCTTGGCAACCATCAAACCTAACTGAACTGGAGATGTTTTGTAAGGAGGAATGAAGAGAAAATACATTCATCCAGAATCCAGGCACACATTACAGGCTATAGGAAGCGTCTAGAGGCTGTTATTTCTGCTAAAGGAGGCTCTACTAAATATTGATGTGATTTTTCTGTTGGAGTGCCCAAATTTATGCACCTGTCTAATTTCATTTTGATGCATATTGCACATTTTCTGTTAATTCAATAAACCTCATTTCACTACTGAATTATTACTATTATTACTATTATTATTAATCCTTCAGTAATTTGATAGATCAAAATGAAATTGCTGATCCAAAAACACAAATATTTATAAATGACAATCATGGAAATTGTCAGGGGTTCCTAAACTTTTGCATATGACTGTATATTTAGTCAACATATTTTTGTTCTCATTTTTAGCATTCCTTACTCTACTACTACTACTTAATTAGTGTGCTCTAGTTTTCAATATACACGGCTCTCAATCTCTGTTACCTCTGTAATATGGGTAAAATTTCCCATGGGATGTAGTGGTACCCTCTTTAGTAGCATCAGAATTTCATTCTGTAGCTCCCCTATTGAAGTTGAATGACAATAATAATTCCTGTATAATACCTAATGATTTTTTTGTGGATGAAATTTCTTGCCAGAGTTATGTGACTTAAAGTGTTTATATATATATATAAAAATAACAAACATACCTATACTTACCTGCTCTGTGCAATGGTTTTGCACAGAGCAACCCCAATCTATTTCTTCTGGGGTCCCTGCTGGCACTCCAAGCCCCTTCTCTTCATCAGGTGCCCCCATGAAAAAACACTTTCCATAGGGGCACAAGTGCAGGCTCGCACCCGAGTCCCGCTGCTGCGTCCATTGACACAGACAATGGGACTCATCCCCACCCCTGTGTCACAGCTTTTGATTGACAGCAGCAGGAGCCAATGGGAGCTTTATGCACTCTCCATTATAGTTGAGCCCCTAAGCCACCATACCACCTTGAACCTCTGAAGCAATCCTTGCTCCTATTCTGCAACTGTTAAAATAAAATAAAAATATAGCTGAACAGGTTCAATTGACCTAAAGATTGTATGACACTTTTACAATTTTTAAATTATATTTAGAATCTATTTAGAATTTTTTACGGTATACTCCTCACATAATGTTCTCCAGATGTACTGCAGCCTTATAGCCACTCAAACTGCCTATGGAGTTTAATTGTCTGTTATAGTGAAGCAAATAATGCATCTTCTGTACAGAGCTGAATAATACTGAAAAGTCATCTTAAATTATTCCGCTTAAATTTGTTTCCTAATTATTGTTCAGTAAGTAAAAACTATCCAATTTAAAATGACAGTTTAACATTTAAAAAATCAGCTTAACTCATATCTGTTGCCTAGAGAATTGAAATAAGAGAGTTCAGAGGTTGAAACTACCAATGGAAACAAAAACTTAACCTCCCCTTCTAATTTACCACTTGCACAGCCCACTGCACACATTCATACAAAAGAAAGAATTTTTCTTTACCATCCTTTATTTGCTTCTTAACTTTCATGTATGCTCATAGGGTTTACTGAATAAAATGGAAATATAACAGGGTGTCCTGCTTGGATTATGTCCCAGGAACATAATGCCTCCATCCCTACCAGTGTCCAGGTGTCATTTTGTCCATATTGATAAGGGCTCAAACACACAAGCATTAATTTATCACAGTCATAAATCAGTTTAACCTGCTAAGTTGTCTTTAAAGCCAGGGGCCTTAACAGAATTAGATCTGTTGGCCATGTTCACTAAAAAAAATTAAAATGTTTTGTGCTCTGCACAACAGCTTTGCCTATGGCCACATCACCCTGAACGTGTCCGATCTTGTCTGATCTCAGAGGCTAAGCAGGGTCGGACCTGGTTAGTACTTGGATGGGAATACCAGGTGCTGTAGGCTTATGATGTGGAACTCACTTCCACAATCTGTGGTGTCAGCAGAAAGTATTGATAGTTATAAAAGCCTCTTGGATGTGCATCTTAATGAACACAATATACAGGGATATGAGCAATGATTATCTACACGAACACACACCCACACAAGTTAAACTGTTGTCTTTATTCAACCTTACCAACTATGTAACTGCACATCTCTCCCACTGCCCTGTTCTGGCAGCAGGAGAGGAGGGAAACACACTGTACTCCTGGGTTTGGGAAGCATGTGACTCACTCCGCTTCCTCCCAAGTGACTGTGATGGTGCATGGTGTTTGGCATTTGTAGCACCCAACACCCAGTCTTTAAAGCCAGGGGCCATAACAGAGTTAGATCTGTTGGCCATGTTCACTTAGAAAAATTAAAATGATTTGTGCTCTGCACAACAGCTTTGCCTATGGCCACATCACCCTGAACGTGTCCGATCTTGTCTGATCTCAGAGGCTAAGCAGGGTCGGCCTGGTTAGTACTTGGATGGGAATACCAGGTGCTGTAGGCTTATGATGTGGAACTCACTTCCACAATCTGTGGTGTCAGCAAAAAGTATTGATAGTTTTAAAAGCCTCTTGGATGTGCATCTTAGTGAACACAATATACAGGGATATGGGCAATGATTATCTAAGCGAACACACACCCACACAGTTTGAACTGTTGTCTTTATTAAACCTTACCAACTATGTAACTGCACATCTCTCCCAATGCCCTGTTCTGGCAGCAGGAGAGGAGGGAAACACGCTGTACTCCTGGGTTTGGGAAGCATGTGACTCACTTCCCTTCCTCCCAAGTGACTGTGATGGTGCATGGTGTTTGGCAGTTGTAGCACCCAACATTGTCACATTGGGGTGGAGAGAGCCTTCAGCCTTGTGAAAGCTCTAAATCACAGCTAGGAGCTTTATGAAGGGCTTCCACTTTTAATTATGATGGCCATTGAGAGCTTTCGGGGAAGCTGAGGATGGTGGAAGTTCATAGAACCTATTGCTTTGCCCTACAGAAGCAAAGCATGGGTTCATTGTTTTGTCCTTCTCAATTTAAAATAGATTTTAATAGCAATGCTCTGGGTTGTGAATTGTTTTATAACCATTCTTGGCATTTGTTAGGCCGTTAATATTATTTCTAAACACAGTGTACAGACTAATACTTGGTATAATGGCAAACAATATTTGTACAATGTTTCATCGTTACAAAATATGTACCTGTAGGTTTGGGTGAATAAAATATGTTCCAAACCTACAGTATGTAGTATTTTCAATTTATATATGAACTTTGTGAAGTTGTGACTTACCTGTCTTCGATAATTTGACTCACTAACCAACTAAAGGATGCAGATATCTGTGTGTCCTCTGTGAATTTTAAGGGCCAAAAGATCAATTCAAATACCAGGCCTACAGAAAACATTTGCACACCTGTCTTGACAACCTGATATATTCTTGCTTATTAAAGGATAGTGAATTACCAAGAAATAAAGGGGTTGTAAAAGTTAATTTTTTTTTCTTTTTATAAAAATACCAAACATACCTGCTCTGTGCAATTGTTTTGCACAGAGCAGCCCCAATCTTCCTCTTCTGGGGTGCCCCGCCGGCGCTCCTGGCTCCTCCCTTTTATCGGGTCATTCACCCATGTGCGCATGCTCCTGAGTCCCGCTGCTGCATCCATTTACACAGACAGTGGACTCAACCACCCCCCTGTGTCACTGGATTTAATTTACAGACCAATGGCTTCCACTGCTATCAATCGATTCAATCAGGACAGAGACAGCGGCTGAAGCAGCTTGGCTCATGCACATCGCTGGAGCGGATGGGCTCAGGAAAATAAAGGGGGGCTCTGGGGGCAGCAAGGAAGGTTTTTCCCTTGAATGCATAGAATGCATTCAGGGGAAAAACCATGAGACTTTACAATCCCTTTAAGAAAGGCAGCATTGAAAACAAGCCAACAATGCCAGCTCTCAAATGTCTATACAAACAGATTTAAAATGTACATATAGTACACTACTGTTAGGCTCGAGGACAATTTGCATTATATGCTTTGTGGAATTTTAACATTATTTTATTGTTAAGACAATTTGGGGTTGATGTACAAAATTGGAGAGTGCTAAATCTGGTGCAGCTCTACATATTAACAAATCAGCTTCCAGGTTTGTTTTGTCAAAGCTTAATTGAATAAACTAAAATATTGAAGCTGATTGGCTACCATGCACAGCTGCACCAGATTTTACACTCCCCAGTTTTAGTAAATCAACCCCATTTTGTGCTTATAATAAATATGCACTGCTCTGAAAACAAAACAAGCATAGTCTTTAAAAACAAAATAACGAATAGGATACTGTACCAAAATGCAAGCTAATGAAAAGCATTATATGCTCTATTGCACCGCAGTGGGCCGTAGAAGTGTGAATTAGCCCTGATGGTCTGAGTCACCCATATGCTTTCTGAAGCCCTTGATAAGGTCTACCCTGCTGTAGATCCTAGCTTGGTATTTTGAGCAATTCCCCCACCTTGATTGTTTCCTCTCCCCATATTGCATTCTCCATTATGTAAAATACAATAAAAATCCAACAATGAGACAAACACCTCAGAGACAGTTTTGATCTTTTGGGTACTCAGCATGCCCTGTAGTGTAATGGAGTGTGGCAAGAGGAACCGCCAAGTGCAGCAAGTAAAACACGAGAGAACTACAGTCCTGTGTCAGTTTCTCAGCAGACTTCCGTGGATGCTTTCTCCTCAACAGTGCAATGTTTGACAACATGAGCAGCGGTGGATATTTACACTTCTCTTACAGGAAACTTTTTTTTTTTGCAATTTAATTTTTTGCAACTTGGGTTTAAATTTGTTTGTATGTGTGCCTTATGGTATCATTCAGAATACATGACAATGGAAAGGTGGGAATCCAGCCTTATTGTTTTTGTTCATGCTTCAATTGAAGGGTCCATGTATAAAATGCTAGCTGTACGAATGTCTTAAGCTTTCCCATGAGCACCCTGAATTTCTGCCATATTGTTTGTAGTATCATTTATCTCCTATGATTGCCAGTTCAATCTAGTGTCAAAAAATACCACATTATGGCCATTAGATGGAACTGATGATCATAGCAGATAATTGTATTACAAACAATATGGCAGCCATCATGGTGGCAGTCCAAGTGCTTAAGGTCAAAGCACAGTGAATGTTTTATACATAGACCTCTTCATTGTTCTTGATTATTAATTTAGTCACTATGGATGAGGAGCGTCATTACTTTTTTTGTAACTACACTGTAAAGGCCATCATTTATGCAAATTATTAGTCAAATGTGTCTTAAAGGTTAGTTATGTAACATTGTAATTTTCAGGTTACACTATTGGACTCCACCACCTTACTTTCCCCTTTTGTGTGGGTAAATTCTATGTTAAAATATCTTATTTGCATTAAGTTCTCCTGAATTTAGGGTGAAAATAATTTAACTTAAATGCTAGAATACAGTGTGTGTGTGTGTGTGTAATATACGTTAAGATGAACAATTCAGTGAACAACACTGTAGGATGAGTGGATTTTCAAAGTGTAGTGACCTCTGAAGTGAATTCTTATATCCTTAGAAATTTATTTCAGGGGCTATGTTATTTCTTATAATTTGTCAAAAACATATGGAAGGTACATACTTCCCAAGCTTGGAACTTTAGTAAGAGGTACACCTGGGGACAGAGAAGACATGTGGCTTGCTGCATGCCCTAAATTGGCATGTCTAAATTCACAAAATATTAGGCCTAACTTAAAGGGTAGGAGCATTGGTATTCAGAAGAATGTGGGGGAACAATTGTGCTAAGCAAAGGGGAAC
Organism: Lithobates clamitans; assembly: GCA_037952925.1. Lineage (NCBI taxonomy): Eukaryota > Metazoa > Chordata > Amphibia > Anura > Ranidae > Lithobates > Lithobates clamitans. Next base: position 12,523,368 of record JBBGZY010000190.1, read on the forward strand.
AATAGTTCCCAGGAAAAGGTGGAAGGGACAACAGTTTTCAGTAGGGCATAGGATGGGGACAGAAGTGCATAGAGAGGGGTAGGGGGAACAATTGTACCCAACAAAAGAAGCGGGACAATAGTGCCTAACAAGGGGGGTGTAGAAACAGTACTGTCCAGAGTGGGGGAACAATAACAGAACAGAGGAACAACAGTGCTCAGTGGGAAAGGGGAAGACTAGAATCCATCAGGAGGTGAGGGAGTAATAGTGTCCAGTGGGGGCTGTGGAGTAACAAAAATACCCAGGAGGAGGTAGGTAGGAACAATAGTACCCAGCAGGGGGAGAGAGAGAACAATAGTCAATAGCAATAGTCAATAGCAGGAGATGCAAGAGAAGATTAGTGTCCAGTGGCTTGGGGCTATGAAGATTACGTCTGTGTGGTCATCTCACATGTCACATCATTTTCAGTGGTCTTGGAGACTTCCATGATTTTATATATTCATACAATATTTATTGAGTTTAAATACCTCTTATAACTTATAAAAAACACATACAGTATTCTTCTTTGCATAAGATAGATAGATAGATAGATAGATAGATAGATAGATAGATAGATAGATAGATAGATAGATAGATAGATAGATAGATAGACAGACAGATAGATAGATAGTAGTATGGTCCCTTTGAAATGTCCTGCACCTAATTATTATTATTATTATTAGTATTAATGATTTATATAGCACCAACAGTTTATGCAGCGCTTTACAATGTAGAGGGGGAACAGCACAATTACAGTACCGTTCAATACAGATGGGACAGGAGGGCCCTGCTCATAGAGCTTACATTCTAAAGGGAGGGGGTGGTGGTACAAAAGGTAATAGATGTGGGGAATGATTTGATGGGGTTGTTAGGTGGGTGTGGGATAGGCTTCCCTGAATAAGTGAGTTTTCAGGGATCTCCTAAAGGTGGACAGGTTAGGGGCTGATCGGATATACCGGGGCAGGGAATTCCAGAGGATGGGAGAGGCTCTGGAAAAGTCCTGAAGATGAGCATGAGAGGAGGTAACAAGGGAGCTAGAGAGCAGGAGGGGAGGATTTGGCTGATATCTGCAGATGAAGTTGGTGATGTAGCTGGGGGCAGTGTTGTGGATGGCCTTGTATGTTGTGGTTAGCATTTTGAATTTTATATGGTGGGGTAGGGGAAGACAGTGAAGGGATTGGCAGAGAGGGGCAGCAGTCACAGATCGATTAGTGAGGTGTATTAGTCTAGCAGCATTCATAATAGACTGAAGGGGGATAGCCTGTGTAAGGGTAGGCCATTAAGGAGAGAGTTGCGGTAGTCAAAGCAGAAAATAATCAAGGAGTGAATAAGTTGCTTTGTGGTGTCATTGGTCAGGAAGGGTCGAATTCTGGAGATGTTGCGGAGGTTAAGGCAGCAGGATTTAGCCAGTGATTGGATATGGGGGCTGAAAGAGAGGTCAGAGTCAAGGATTACACCCAGCATCCTGGCATGTGTGGAGGGACCAATGGTTGTGCTGTTGATCTTAATGGTAAAGTCATGGGGGGGACCGGGAAGGAGAAAATATTACAAGCTCAGTTTTAGAAAGATTGAGTTTGAGAAAGTGGTTTGACATCCATACTAGGATGTCATTCAGTAAGTTTGAGATCTGTGAGGAGATCGAGGGGGTGAATTGAGGAGTGGAGAGATAGATCTGTGTGTCATCGGCATAGAGGTGGTATTGGAAGCCATGGGAGGTTATCAACTGGCCCAGGGAAGAGGTATAGAGCGAGAATAGGAGGTGACCAAGGACAGAGCCTTGGGGTACCCCAACAGAGAGAGGGAGAGGAGTAGAGGAGATGGAATTGTAAGCGACACTGAAAGTGTGCTGAGATAGGAGCAGAACCAGGATAAAGCAGAATTACAGAGGCCAAGGGAGTGTAGTTTGCTGAGGAGGAGCAGGTGGTCAACTGTGTCGAAGGCAGCAGAGAGGTCTAAGAATATGAGTATGGAGTAATGGCCATTGGTTTTAGCAGTTAGTAGGTCATTGGTGAGTTTTAGAAGGGCAGTTTCAGTAGAATGTTGTGTACGGAAGCCAGACTGTAGGGGGTCGAGAAGGTTGTTGTCGGTGAGGTAGAGACTCATTTGGTCATGGACAAGGCGTTTGATGTGCTTGGAGGCAAATGGGAGCAGGGAGATGGGTCTTAAGCTATTCAAACAGGTGGGGTCTAGTGAGGGTTTTTTAAGTATGGGGGTAACCAATGCATGTTTGAGGAAAGGTGCCGGAGGAGAGGGAGAGGTTGAAGATGTGGGTTAGGAAGTTTAGGACAGAGTGGGAAGGTGGTCGCAGGAATTGTGAGGGGATAGGGGACAGGTGGTGAGGTGGGCTATGGAGAGGAGTTTATCAACTTCATCGGTGGTAACTGGGCAGAAGGTGAAGAGAGGGTGAAACGGATAAGGTTATGATCAGAGAGAGGAAAGGGGGTGTTAGTGAGGTTGCAGGGAGTGCAGCGATGGGAGAATACGAGGTCGAGAGTATTGCCGTTGGAGTGAGTGGTGGTTTGTGTCCACTGTGTTAGGTTAAAAGAGGAGGTTAGGTTGAGCAGTTGAAAAGTGGTTGCAGTATTAATATTGATTGGAATGTTAAAGTCACCTAGGATGATGGCAGGTACTTCAGAGGAGAGAAAGTAGAGTAGCCATGCAGAGAAGTCATCCAGAAAGCGTGACACTGGTCCGGGAGGCCCATTAATGATTGCAACCCTCAGACAAGCTGGAGAGAAAAGACAAATTAAATTAAATTAATGAAAGCTTTGTTTTGGTAAGAATTCTGGTATGTATGACAGATATAGGTAGATCCAACAAATTAAATAAAAAATTACAGGCAGTTCTTATATAATGAAACAGCAGGTAGATAAGACCAAGTTTGGCATATGGCAAGGAAAGGTTTGTGTGTTTTTACTATTTAAATAATGTGTTTTAAAATGAGTTTTGCATTTACTTCTTTGGTTGCTAGGTCCCAGGCTGTTAGGGACCAAGCAACCAATGTTGTAGGGGCACACTGGCAATGGAAGAAACCTGATGTGGGCCTTTGAGAGACCAGCTCCATAACAGGTCCACCTGCCTATAGAATGATAGTAGAGAGCAGTGGACAGATTTCATAGCCATTCTTCAGTCCAATAGCAGCTATGAAATCAACCCACTTCTGTCCACTTCCAATCACAAGGAAGGTGGACCTGATAGGAACTAGTCTCTCAGAGTTCCACATTAGGCTGTTTGCACCCAGCAGATGCAGTGGACATTGAATTGAGCTGTGAGGTGAGGAGAGCCAGATGGGGAACTCTGTCACACATAGGCTGGTGCATGACTGAGGATTTTTGTTTTGGTGTGGGTAGCGCCTGTTGGGAAGCTTTAAGGAACAAATTTGCCATCAGGGTTGCTTCCTGTGTGATTGGAAGCAGTAGGCAGATTCTATAGACAATATTGGGCCGAATAGTGGCTATATGACAGGTGCAGTGGCCTGGCAGGGAGCTCATTGGAATTGATACTCTGCCTCAGTGTTGGACTCCGTATAACAGATTTATTTATCTGTTTCTGACAGATACATGAATAGGCCACAAGCACTGACATTTGTGGTGCAGGAGGGCAACAGAATTCCAAAGATTTTCTTTGACACTCTTTATAAATTGCCAGGAATGTATGTTAGTTAATTGTCTTCTTAAACAGGTTTAATAATTTTCAATAGGTTTCAATAATAATCATAAGTTATATAGTTATCTTTATAAACATCAAGGAGGTAGAATACATACATTCATGAATTAACAATATAACAACTTTCTTAGCTGCCAATTATATATATGTTTATGTTGGAATAGACAGGTTTTCTATTATCCCAAAGTATATTTTATGCTTTGTATATGTACTGTTTTATGTCATTTATTTATTTAATTATATTTGTATTTTTGACTACCTTAGACAAAAAGTATTCAAAGTGGTACTCAAAAGAAGGTAAAAAGAACACTGCCAAACCCTCCACCAGAGGAAGCTAGCAATGGCTTACAATCACCTTACAGCACTGTTGGATCAGTTTCTCGAAGAAGAATTTGTAGAACGACCACTATGGCTCGTGCTAAAATTCTGCAAGATATTGACAGAGAACTGGATCTGGTTGAAAGAGAATCTTCAAAACTGCGCAAGAAACAAGCAGAATTAGATGAAGAGGAAAAAGAAATTGATGCAAAACTGAGATACCTGGAAATGGGAATTAATAGAAGAAAGGAAGCTTTACTGAAAGAGAGAGAAAAGAGAGAGAGAGCTTACCTGCAAGGTGTTGCTGAAGAACGTGATTACATGTCAGACAGTGAGGTCAGTAACACAAGACCAACAAGAATAGAAAGCCATATTGGCATGGACAGACCACAAACTGCCCCACAACCAGAATATAGTCCTTATTTACCACCACAAACTCAGACAGAAACTCAGTTTGCTCCACAAACAAGTCCTTACACTCAGTACCAATATCAGACTCCCACTTTGCTTACTCAAGCTCCAACACAATTTCCTCAGCAGTCCCACTATCAGCCATCCTTATATCATCAACAAGTTTCATCTTACCAAACTCAACCCACTTTCCAAGCTGTGCCAACTATATCCTTTACTCCTCAGTCTCAATCTACACCTACCCAGCAGCCTTCTTATCAACACGCTTCACAACTCTTACTATTGCAGCAAAAAACTAGACAAGGTGCATTAGATATAGAGCCTAAAATACCATCACACTATGATGTTATTAGAAATCAACCTCTCATAATAGCACCTGTTTCTACTGACAGTGGTTACTCTGTTTCACATCTTGGTAGTAAATATAGTACTTTAGATTTACGATTAGGACTAGATGAAAAAAGCAGCATGGCAAGTAGTCCAATGTCTAGTATATCTGCAGATTCATTTTATGCTGATTTAGAGCATCATGCTTCCAGGAATTATGTTCTTATAGATGACATTGGAGAACTTACAAAAGGAACTGGGTCTTTGAGCTCTGCATTTGGGCTACATGAAAAAGAACTTTCCAAAACAGACCGCCTCCTTCGAAGTGTTGAATCTAGAAGAACTGCTGAAGTAACAGACTTTTTAGCTCCAATTTCATCCTCAACCCGATTACATAGCTATGGAAAAGCAGAAGAGGATTCAATGGAAGATCCATATGAGTTAAAACTTCTTAAGCATCAAATAAAACAGGAGTTTCGAAGAGGTACAGAAAATTTAGACCCCCTTGCTGGATTTTCACCTTATTATCATTCAGACAGTCTGTACAGACACTTTCCTAAAAGTGAAAAATATAGCATTAGCAGACTCACGTTAGAAAAACAAGCTGCCAAGCAGCTGCCTCCTGCTATTCTGTACCAAAAACATAAAAAGTCCTTAATAGACCCCAAAATGTCAAAATTTTCTCCAATTCAGGAAAGTCGAGACCTAGAGCCTGACTATTCAACCTATCTCTCTTCTAGTACATCATCAATTCCAAGCATATCGACAAAGGTAAGAATGCTTCAGGATGATATTACATATGGCTTAAGGAAAAACATTACAGACCAACAAAAATTCTTGGGCCCTGCCTTAGGTCAAACCCATGGATCATCTCTTAATACAAATTTGAGAACTACATTGCAGGATGAAGTTGATAAACCCTATGTAAGTGGTAATAGATCAAGACCTTCTTCTAGGCCTTCATCAGTATATGGCCTTGACCTGTCAATTAAGAGAGATTTATCAAGTTCTTCATTAAGGCAGAAAGCGAATGAGGCAGAATCATTAGATGGGACATTTAGCCATGTAGCACCTTCAGGAAGAACAAAACCATCTAGTCTTCCTATTAGCCAAAGCAGAGGGAGGATTCCTATTGTAGCACAAAATTCTGAAGAAGAGAGCCCATTAAGTCCTGTTGGACAGCCAATGGGTATGGCAAGAGCTGCTGCTGGACCATTACCACCAATATCTGCAGATACCAGGGACCAATTTGGTTCTAGCCATTCCCTGCCTGAAGTACAACAGCATATGAGAGAAGAAACCAGGACTCGTGGTTATGATCGAGACATAGCATTTATCATGGATGACTTTCAACATGCCATGTCAGACAGCGAAGGTAATCATGGCATCAGACTGCTTTCCTACTATCACAACACAAATCTTCATTTCTATGCATGCTATTAATTTATTTTGTGATTGTTGAAATGTTTCCTTTCTTGTGTGTTTTTGTGTTTTTCATGTCATTGTTTTAAAGTATTTTATCCTTTTTAACTTTTCAATCTTGATTTTCCTTTTTTGGCCCTTCTGTTTTAGTGTTTTATTTGTGTTAAGGCTTTATAAAATGTTATCATTATTATTATTAGCATTATTATTAATTATATCATTACTATTGCATTTTGGGGATTTGGCATGCCTATAACAACTCTCCTGCTCTTCATAAAAATTGTGTAGTGTAATATTTATGTAAAATATGTCTATTTTGGTACAACAATTTTTTTTTAATAATTTAAAATAACAATGTCCTATAAATTTTAACCATTCATGTTCGTAGCTAACATGAATGTTACATTACAAACTGCAAACTATTTATTAGTCACAAATATGGATATCTGCAAACTATATTTTATATATCACAAACATGCATCTCTCCCATTTGTATTGTAAAAATAATAAATAAAGCTCATATCTCTGTCTCCTTGCTGCTTCAAGCACATGCACAGTCTGCTTTGCAACATGCTATTATTTTGCAGCAGCAAGGAGTGAATTATTTAAGTAAACATGGATACATCAAATTCATATATCCTAATGTTTTTCAGAACAGATTAGTGTTTGTAAATTTGGTGAAATATATGCTTTTACTTCTGTGCTTTCTTGTCTTTTTTGATGTTTAATAAATGTATATGCGCTGTCTAATAAATATATGCATGCACTGTGTTTTCTTTTTAAATGCTTCTGATTATCCTAATTTCATTTGTTGCATGACCCTGATAATGCATGACACATTTTAAATGAAAAATGCTGGAAAAATAAGTAACAGTAGTTTGGTTTATAATGTTATTATTACAGAAAAAAAACTAAGTTGAATACATTTTTTGCGATTTTAATACTGATATTTACTTGATAACATGAATGGCTTCTTACCTTTTAAATTTTCTCAGAGAAACTTTTATAGTAATGAAAAAGTTCATTTTCAGGTTAAAGTAGCTGTTAAAGTCAGAGCTGGATTCCCAAAAGAGCAGCTGCCTGGGGCCCAATGACCTATGAGGGGTAGGAGACAGCCATTGCATGTATTCATTAGTCAATTAAACAGTGCTGTTTAGGAAAGCCACTCTCCTCATCTACCAGCTCTCCCAGATGCCTTTTGGCTCTAAGGGAATTAATACAGGTCACATAGTAGTGTCGGAGGACTCATTGGAGGTCCAGCATAAGAGCAAAGCAAAGAGATGTTTCTGTTTAGCTCTGCTAACAGGTGGGGTTAATATACTAAAGTGGTGACTGTTTGATTAGCAAAGTAAATGTTATTTTTGCAAAGTGAATCTTTGCTGAGCTTAGTAAATAAGGTGAAGGGGTGTTGACTTCAGTCAACCAATAACACCCCAACACATAATTGGGTATTCAACATATTTACAAACATTTGCTTTGTAAAAAGAACAGCTTCTGTTCCTTTAGTAAATGCTGTGGTTGGCCCACATCTATCACATGGTACTGGGTCAATCACAGCACCCTGTACAATTTGATTAGCTGTATCCAATCACAGATCACTAGTAATCACTAGGGGCACGTGCCGCCGGCGACCCGCTCCCGCTGTGATTATACACAGCAGGAGCCCAGCAGCGGGTACCGTGGACTCAATGTCCACTGGCACCAGTGAATTACACAGGAAATAGGCAGAAAGACAATCTGCCTATGTAAACAAGGCAGGTGTCACTCTGTCAGAAGGGAAGGCATTGATCCTGTGTTTTTGCAAAGCAGGAACATGGATTTTTGCCTTCACCTAGTCAAAGCACTTCCCCCACAGTGAGTAAGCACAACCTAGGCACACAGTTAACCCTTTGATCACCCCTGATGTTAACCCGTTTCTAGCCAGTGTCATTAGTACAGTGACAGTGCATTTTTTTTGCACTAATCACTGTATTAGTGTTGCTGGTCCCCAAAAAGTGCCAAACTAATAAATAAAAATATCCCATAGTTTGTAGATGCTATAACTTTTGCGCAAACCAATCAATATACTCTTATTGGGATTTTTATCAAAAATATGTAGCAGAATACATATTGGCCTAAATTGATGAAGAAATACATTTTTTTACATTTTTCTATTGGTTATGGTTTATAGCAGAAAGTAAAAAATATTGTTGTTTTTTTTTAAGTTGTTGGTCTTTTTTTTGTTTATAGGGCAAAAAAAACACAGAGGTGATCAAAAGCACCAAAAGAAAGCTCTGTTTGTGGAAAAAAAGGCCAAAAAATGTATTTTGGTATACTGTTGCTTGACCGCGCAATTGCCAGTAAAGTAACACAGTGCCATATCGCAAAAAAATGTCCTGGCCATGAAGGGGGTAAACCTTCTGGAGGTCAAGTGGTTAATTTCTTAATTTTCCAAAATGTTATGACAAAAAAATTACAACTTCAAAAAACTTGTCATGCAATTTGGGTTATCACCAGACCATGTGGATGGAGGATCTTCCAATACAGACACTAGTTCTGGTGACCCTGGTGACAACCAGGGCTTCCCTCACCTTGGAGGGATTTCCTTTCACATCCTGTTTTGGTTATGGCAAAGCGAGTGAAGGGAAATATCCCCAATGGAACACAGACCGCAAAAAAAAAAAAAAATGACAGGGCCCTCCCTTATTCTATCTTAAATGAAAAAAATGATTTTAGTTCTAATTTAAAAGAGTATTTATAGTTAGTTGCTAAGAGTTACCACTTTTTTCACATCCCTACCAGGAAATTTTATTTTATACAAACTTAGACTCTCTGTAATATGAGGTAGGTAATAACGAAATCTAGCTTTCTCACAGAGCTTCCTCACAGTTTTCCTTATCACCCTTTTAAAGAATATTACTGCTATTTTTCTTTTATAAAATGCTAACAAAAGACAGCTTACTTCTTTCCCAGAAGGCGTGCTTCAAAAACAGTCAAGGCATGTTACAGGGCTTTTTCTGTCTCCCTCCAACAGGGCACTGTAACAGGGCATTCTGTCTATGAGGGCACAGTCTCTCAGAGCACTATCTCTCAGGGTAGGACAATTTTGCACATGGTGCTGTCACAGAGTAAACTATTATGGGGCACTCTTATACACACTCATACATACTATCATTGGATATTGGTGTAGTGAAAGGACATAGAAAACTCCAAAGCTTACAAATTTCTGTGGATGCCATGCCTGCTGTTAGATATTGATGTAGGTGTCACAATGTTTCTACTCTGCCTTGGGCCCCAGGTAGCCTTAATCCAGCTCTGGTTCAAGTAAACAACTACATTCAATAATTAAATAAATATATAAATATATTATATATAATTTGCTTTTAGTAATGTCATTTAACTTTGGAACACCAAGAAATGTATGTTAAATTCCCCACATAGTATTTTAGATTCAGTGGTTATACAGCATGTTTAACAACAGCATTTTGACATTTCACTTTTGTTTTTTTTTAAAGTTTTTTTTGTTTTCGTTTTTTTTTTTTTTTGCGCTGTGTATTAAAGTATATTAAAGTATCAAATGCCTATAAAATTCAAATCAATAGAAAATGGCTGACTTTTGAATGCCACATTTATCAAGGCATTTTATTAGTGAAAAATAAGTGAACAACCACATATCTGAGAAGTAACTAATACTTTATGTTTTGAACAGCTAAAAATATCAAATCCAACTATGTTTTTGTAGGAGAATGAATTTCTTTATATATCAAAAGAGCATGATTACAACTTGTACTGAAACAATGGGGATGGTTTACGAAAGATTACAGGGTTCATTAGTCATTAAAATATAGCAATTTCCTTTGAATGAAATTGAATGAATAAAGATGATTTCGTTTTACCAAACTATGTGAAAAATGTACTCTGCTTAATAAACCTAAATCTGTCCTTTTATCCAAACAATATTTTACCTTTGTAAATTCTTAGATATTTGTTAGCATTAATTTGGCTGTAGGTCCTATCAAAGGAAGACAACTATCAACCTGCTGCCCAGATGTTGTTTCATGTTTTGCAATATAAAGATTAACATTTCGGAAGAATAGTTCATTAAAACTGATTAGAAATTGACATGTAAACAATTCTTGTTGAAATATTGCCTCCTATGTTGAACAGTTGTTTAGTGATGTTTTAGTGACATGTGGTTAGTCATATTTTGATCACTGTTACATGGACATTCATAGGAAGCTCCAAATTTACAATAATACATGTACTAATAGGTGGCAGAGTTAGAGAAGTTGCATTTCTCTATATAATTACTGACCACACATTATTTTCCATCATCAGTAGGTATAATCTCATTTAAGTTATTAACCATTATCATTTAATTTCTTGAAAAACAAGAAATGTTCTGTATAAAATGTTAAAATGTTCTGTATATAGGTGTTCCTTAGGGTACTAAAAGTTGTGTGACTTCAGTTTTGAAAACTTAGTACGGCCAACAGGATCTTGCACTAAGGGTGTGTTTTGACAGACTTTTTGCTTGTGGTGATGGTGTCTGTTTGACATCAGCTTGGACTCTGGGATTATGCATGTAAGGTACAGTTGACCTCCTTCTCAACTGCATTTTACCTACTTAAGCGGCATTCCCATTGACTTGTATGCAGATACAAACCCACTTGAAGTAAAAAAAAGCTAGTCAACACAGACCCTAAAGTTTATCAGATGAGAAACCAAATGTTCTAGTTCAATTTAACAAAACATGCACGTAGCTAAATTTAATCATCCAGGACTTTGGCACTCATCTGAGCAGCAAGTTAAATGAGTTGTAAAGGCTGTATTCTATACATTAAGATAAAAACCTTTTGTGTGTAGCAGCCACCCCAGCCCCCCCCTAACAACTTACCTAAACCCCATCTCTCTCCAGCGATGTCCACAAATGTATAAGTTGTCCAGGATATTCCTCCTGATTGGCTGTTACACAGCAGTGGCACCATTTGCTCCCCCGGCTGTCAAAGTCAGTTAGCCATCAGGGGATAGAGGGAGCTTGGCCAGGTTTGGGATCTACGTCTGAATGGACACATGGAGCTGTGACTTGGCTCCACTGCCCCCATAGGAAGCTGCAGACTGTGGGGGCACTTGATAGGAGGGAGGGGCCAGGAGCAGCAAAGAGGAGGATCCGGGCTGCTCTGTGCAAAACCAACTGCACAGAGGAGGTAAGTATAACACGCTTGTTATTTTTTTTTAAAACAAGACTTTACAATCACTTCAAATCGTTATATTACCTGCTTCATATAGCCTAAAAGTGGATAGTATTGTGTTTTGGTCCATGAATATTGTGTCAGTACAAGCTGTGTTATGTTATGGTTTATTACACCTCTATTAATACCCCTATCTCCTAAAAGGAGATTTGTTTATACTCAGCAAACTTGTCCTGCTTCAAATATCAAGTTGGGTCAAGTGTTTTCTTTTTTTTTTTCTTTTTTTTTTTCATTATTTGTCTTAAAATGACTGGAATTTTTTTTTAAAAAAAGCACTAAATCAGGTCACTGGGTCAGCATAAAATAGCTTACTATATTTCCAACAATATCTGATTCATTCTAAGATCTGGATGTCTTTTTAATTATCAAATCTTTTGAAAATGTGGATGGGATACATGATATGAACAATGTGTCTGTTGGTAAATGAATGTTTTTTTCTGTTTGTTTTGGATAAATCTCCAGAAAATTCCTTTATTGATGGTAGGAGTCTTCTGTTGCCAGTCTCGTAGAGTCTGTGAATGTCTTTGTATTGCATGTCAGTTTTGTTCTTCAATAAGAACTTACTGGAATATCTAAAACGTATAAATAACAAAGCAAATAATTAATTATCAATTATTCATTTATATTATGTTCAGCATATATAGTTCATAATATAATTGTATTACAAAAACATGTTAACACAATTTTTAAATCAAATTTACTCAAATTCAGTATACATATATTGCAACTATTCCAAAATTGCACCACAGTAATGCTATTAACACAGTTTATTAATATGTAATCAGAATAATTTTACTAGCCTTATAATTCATCGTGTTCACTGCACAAAAATAAAATTTTCTTAAAGGTCTACTGCACAAAAATCCCGTTTCTTATAAAGGACAAAACTTAAGTGTATGACAATGCTAAATAATTGAATGATGCAACAAAACTCTCATGTGTACACCATTAGTTCACCTCATTTGTTGACACTGGTTTTGCACTTGAAAGTGATACCCACCACAAAGTGTAACAAATGTTCTGTGAAAAAAACATTCAGTAATAGTCCATTCATAGTGAGGCATTTTAATATTGGAGACACATTTAGTGAGAAAAAATACATGTATTAAATATTGTGGTACTGATGTTTCAATTTTGTATATAATCTGTGGCATTCAAATGTCTAAAAAATATATATATATATTTTTTGCTCTATTGTCTTTTGTCTATTTTACTTTTAGTATGCTTGTATTGCTTTAGTTTAAAGTTTAATCACTGATGTTGTTTTGAGACAATAACAAAGGAAATCTCAATATGGCAAGTACTTCAAAATACATAAACCGCAATATTAAGCATATTCTGCTATTTTACTGCATGGCAAAATTATCAATATCATTTTTAAAAGGGTGCTATTTTTAAAGTACATACAAATAAACCAAATTATTCTTCAAAAGCAATAGACTTTTAATGCACAACTGAACCCCTGTCTTACATGTAAATAGAAGTATTGCTTTAAACTTTTTGTACATATCTAAAGATGTTTTATTTTCAAATTATATTACAATATTTTGAGAATACAGTATCACAATTGCAACATAAATTCAGTTTCATGTTAGATATGATAATAAAATCATGTCACATATCATTAATTGAATGCATAATGATACTCAGTGGTTGCAGAAATTATCCATGCCTCATTTATACTGGTCTTCTTGGGAAAAAAAATTACTTCAGTAAATGATCCCTTAAGTGTAATTATTCCCAAAATGTGCACTTCCAGATACACTTTCTTTTATTTCAACTGATAAACTGGAATTATGTTGGTATAATAGATGCTGTAAAACATTAATTTATCATGTTTATTTAGCATACTGTTCTTGACATCATGTGTTATAGTAGAGCAAAGTTTGTGAACCCTTTGGAATCTTTCAGATTTCTGCAGGAATGGCTTCCAAATGGGACATTCTGTTTATTCATAACAGCACAAAAACATTTTTAACATGTTTTTATTCTTTAGGACCCAAAGCATAGACCATATGCATTGACAGTTGAGGGTTTGTCTCAAAGTTCTATACAGAGAAAACTTAGAAAATGTACTGACACTCATACTTAACAGATGAATTAGTAACATGGCCTTAAACACATATAAAGATAATGATAATATAAAGATAATGCCAGTGTAATAAATAAACTAAATAGTTCCAGAATGTGGATGATACATGGCAAAAGCCCAGACTCCAGATATTGTTGAGGATTTGGAAGATGTCCAGTTTTTGCCCAAAAAGACAAAAGAGAATTTAGACTGCAGCAGGTTTTTCAAATTGTTTAGTCAGTCAAAGTCAGTGATTAGTCCTAAATGAAAGGGGCCAATCTTGAGTTAAATTCACCTTATAACAAGTGATCAGCAAAGTGAATAGAGGATAGATCTTATGGGAGCATCATGAAATTAGTTATCTAATGTGGTTGCTGCATTCAGCACTAGCTGTAGGTGTGTCTGGGAGGCTTTTGTACTTATTGGTACCTGACCATAGCTGATACAAGTAGAAGTATGGGTTGAGGGTCTTGTGTAATGACAAGGTTTCTAAAGGATAGTCTCACTCTCAGTGGAGATCATTTAGCTGGCACCGTCATTGCAACTGGAAATACAATTAATTCGATTTGTTTCTCATTTGAAAAGATGACTATGTTTCCCCTACAAGTCCAGCTTCTGGGTTCATTCTGATATGCTGAAGAAGAAGCAGCTCCTGACAACCACTAGAAGAAACTGTAAGCAAGACATGAGATAGACTCCTTGTATGATGATCTTATAAGACTTATTTCACAGATACAGAGGTTTTAGATGTGTGCATTGCCATTTCGTTGCTTGGACTACCAGCCGATTATCACTTGCATATCAAAGACAGACCATGGCCCTAGATTATATTATTTAGCGGCATCATGTAATCTGCAAACATCATTAGAGGTAGAAATGAACTTTGGGGTATAATATACTTTAGTGAGACAGATGTACAGGAAAAGAAACACAGTGACTTGCCCGCTATTAAGGTCCATATCACTGGAGAACATCACAAATGTCACAGTCTTCTTTAACAAAAAAAACTATTACCGGTATATTGCCATTTCTTAACTGAACAAATAGGTTTTATATGTAAATCTTTCTATCTAGTAAGTAGTTGATCTTCCATTATGGACAATTACCTCAGTCAAGCACCTTCAGTACCTGTGAATCAGACTTGTTCTACTGAGCACCCACTACTGGTATTGTTCATCATAAGCATTTCAGCACCAAAAATTTAAAAATATAACATTATCCTACATGCTACAACCACTAGCCATATTGTAAGTCTTAGGCTGACCAAAAACACTTAAATCCCTCACCTCCTTGAACTTTAAAACATAAAGTGACCTTTTCAATTAACTTTTTTTAATACTTAAAGAGGAGGTATAGCCCCCCATGAAAAGTTAAAAGTCAGCAGCTACAAATACTGCAGCTGCTGACTTTTATTATATGGACACTTACCTGTCCAGGGAGCCTGCGATGCCGACACCCCAGCCGATCTTCAAATCCACTGTAGTTGCTGCCATTCCTGGTAAGGGAACTTGTCAGTGAAGCCTTTTGGCTTCACAGCCAGTACCCTACTGTGCATGCGCGAAGTGTACTGCGTTTTCTAATTGGTCCAGGGGCAGAGAAAGCAGGAGGGGGCTGAACTTCCGGGAGACTGGTACCTGTTCCCCCCTCCCCCCTGAAAGGTGCCAAATGTGGCACCGGAGGGGGGAGGAGATGCATAAGCAGAAGTTCCACTTTTGAGTGGAACTCTGCTTTAAGATTAAAATGTTACACCTAATTTGACTCAAACACTTACCCTTTAAGCTCACCCTAAACTTAACATTTAACCTAACAATTAAAATAAGCATTAACCCCCTACCCCAAATCTAAGAATAAGCCTTTAAATCTTAACTTCAACCCTTAATGCTAAATAAAATGTATGTAAAGAGAGGGAAAGGGTTAACATCTCCATTGAGTGTGTGTTTCAGAGACTTTTCTCTTCAGTTTTTGTCCTAGTGACAATGGTTTTACGAGAGGAAATTAGGGAAATCTTCAGCAATTAAGAGCTGACTGAGGGTTCTAGTTAGTTTCTGTCTCTGTTGCTATTAGAAAGTCGACCTTATGTCCTGTCTGGTGAAAATGTTATCTTCAAATCAGAAAGAGAGAAGCAATCTCGGAGCCCTGCGTAGCAGTCAAAACCCAATAGGAGTTTCACTTTTCTATGCTCTATCCAAAACTATAAAACGGTTAGGGCTGAACATACACTTCAACCTCTAAAATCCTGGACATATTTTAGTACATGCCCTGTTAGCACAGTCAGAGAAGTCAGAGATAGTTTGCTTTTCTTGCTACTGCAAACCGATTTTTTTAATAGACCAGAGTTTGGTTTAATGCATATATGGACTTCAGGCCTAGTTTTTGTCTGAAATTCCTAAGGGTTTACAAACTTTTTTTTTTACAAAAAAAAAGCATAAAAGTAGTAACAACCCTACAATAATATTACATTAGTACACTGTATTCATAGTGGCAGACATAAGAAATAAATACATTTTTCATAGTCTCAGTTCACTTCTAACACCAAACTGGTTTTATGTAATATTTCTATATTGTTTTACTCCACTGAATCTGATTGTATATCACATGCTATCATGAAAATTATGTCTTAAGTAAATTGACTCCATAATTTAACTTGCATGTACATGCAAGGGTTAAGGTCATAACCAGGTCTGTAGTTCTACTATCCTCTATAGTTCCTAAGGCACTAAACACATGAACATTGTTTGAGCTTTGCATCACCGTCAGATAGCATTTACAAAGCATTTGACGAGTCGTGAACAGCTTTTATGAAGCCCTTAAAACATTGTTCAAACAGATCCAGTAGTCATTAATACCTGGATGTCCAGACAAAATTTAACAGCATCAGTATATCTCAATAAACTTGACAATAAACTAGCTTTTGATGTAATATATGGTTTGTTAAGCTTGTTAAATCTGCCAAAATTAAATGCTAATGTGTTTAGGACCTTGATATTTCAAAAAACATTTCATACCAATTGTAATCAAAACCTATATGCAGCTTTCAAATCCTCTAGGTTCTATACTATAATTAAATATATTTGAGTAAAATGTCCACTTTTGAGGAAATACTTTTCCACATATATCTGACCTCTAATTAAAAAATTACATAGTAGAATAATAATAACTGCTACTTTTAAAGCTGGTTTATCCTTAAATGGCAGCTATCATACAGTGAATAGTGTAGAAAAGATAAATTATTTTTCAATGAACTTTTTTCTGTACAGGAATAGATTGTTAAATCCCATTAGTAGTGTTTTTGCATAATTTTTAGGTTTACCAGGCATTTAAATGTCAATCTCTTTTAGAATAAGTGTTTTCATTTAGGGTACTGAGGATTCTGTTTGATGACTCTTGTGACAAGTAATTTATTTTCAATATCTACTGCTTATGAGAGTCATTCAGTGGATTAAACAGTAATACTAATGTATGGTTTCCCTTAACTCAGCCCATCCTGTGTAAAATTTAGGAAAAAAATATATGCAGCTCTGGAATTCTCTTTGCTTTTCTGTAGCCTTCATTCTTTGATTTTAGGAGATAATAAAGCCTAATATGACATACATTTTAACATGGGATCTTGAAATCTAACACATAGATGCTACATTATAAGGGCTCATTATTTGTAAAATGTTCTATATAGAACACTGTATATATGAGCCCACGTGCACCGCACCCAGTAAAAATGATGAGGAAATATTTCAGCCTCATTACACTGATGGCATGGCAATTGTTTTTGTAGATTTTTTATGATCTATGTCATTCTTGCTTTGCGCACTGCAACAGTAAATTTCATTTTGCTCGCCTATATGTGAACCTTTGATCTTGTTATGAGATGCATGGTTAGTCTTTTGCATGAGTATCACATAGCAGGTTTTTTAACACCTCTGTCCACAATAATGCAATAAATAGAAATATTGACATATCATTAATTTCCAAAGCCTATCATCTGCGCCGTGAGGAAACAGACTGGTTTGACAAGCCAAGGGAATCACGCCTAGATAATGGACATGGAATTGACCGAAAACTGCCAGACAAATTATCACACAGCAGGCCACCTCATCAGGATCAAGTAAGATGGTAGAGGTGCTGAATTAGACATGCATGACATAGCAGTCTTCTTTGTTTTTTGGTAACATTTACAATATTTTATTTTTTTTAAATAAAACCATTAAAGTGTTTGTAAACCCTAAAAGCAGTATTAAACACAAAAGCAAGCATTTATTATTTTGCAGCTTACCAAGTCTTAGATGTGATAGCTGCCCTAATTTTTTTTTTAAACTTTTTTCTTCTATTTTCACCTGGTGAACTGGCCATTAAGTCTATTGTTTTTCAAAAGAACAAGCACTCTTGCAAGATATATCATTTACAGGGGTGAGACTAACTAATTAACACGGACAGGGGTATTCATAATGATACGCTTTTATTTATTTATGTAAAACCTTTATCCCAAAGGGGGAAAAAATCTGTTGGCTGTAACTGCTTATAAAGTGTTAGCTGAAATTTGGCTTCAATTCATTAGTTTATTTAAATCTGCTAGTACTGCCAACACTCCCCTCCCCCCAAACTAAGAATACTGTTGTCTGCTGTGCCACATGTGTTAATTCATCCAGAGTGTAGACATTTTAATACAGGAGGTTTGTTACCAGCCAGATCACCAGGTAACAACAGAGGGAAAAAAGAAAACTGATGCAGCCATCACATCTAATGATTGGTGAGCTGCAATATATTACATTTTTGTTTTTTAATTTAATACCACTTTAACCACTTGACATCCGCGCTATGGCTGAATGAT
The DNA here is from genome assembly GCA_037952925.1 of Lithobates clamitans. Lineage (NCBI taxonomy): Eukaryota > Metazoa > Chordata > Amphibia > Anura > Ranidae > Lithobates > Lithobates clamitans. Next base: position 12,541,654 of record JBBGZY010000190.1, read on the forward strand.
GGCCACAGCGCGGACCTGAATTCCCAGGAGGCCGTCATATGACGCCTCCCCTGTGCGCGCGCGCCGAGCGCGCTGTGATCACCGAGTCACTGAGACTCGGGTGATCACCGATCCAAGTAAGGGGCCAGTCCCGGCCCCTTACCATGTGATCAGCTTTCAGCCAATGGCAGCTGATCACATGATGTAAACAAAAGATCGGTAATCGGCTTTTTTTTCTACCCACGCTGGCAGCGTGAGTAGGAAAAAAGCCGATCACCGTCTTGGATGCGAGGGACATCGGTCCCGAAGTGGAAGAGGCACATCTGCCTCATCTGTGCCCACATAACAGTGCCCACAGTGCCACCTATCAGTGCCCACAGTGTCACCTATCAGTGCCCACAGTGCCACCTATCAGTGCCCACAAGTACCACCTATCAATGCCCACAAGTGCCACCTATCAGTGTCCACAAGTGCCAGCTATCAATGCCCACCAGTAGTGCCAATCAGTGCCATCTAGCAGTGCTGCCTATCAGTGTAACTGGTAGTGCCCATTATTGCCACCCATCAGTTCCCATCACTGCCACCCATCAGTGCCCGTCACTGCCGCCTATCGGTGCCCATCAGTGCCGCCTCATCAGCGTACATCAATGGAGAAAAATTACCGGTTTTAAATTTTTTACAACAAAATATAAAAAAAAATTTTTAAATTCAGTTTTTTACATTTTTTTTTAACAAAAAATAAAAATCGCAAAGGTGATCAAATACCACCAAAAGAAAGCTCTATTTGTGGGGAAAAAAATGATAAAAATTTCATTTGTATGACGCGCAATTGTCATTTAAAGTGCGTCAGCGCTGAAAGCTGAAAATTGGTCAGGATAGGAGGGGGTTTAAGTGCCCAATAAGCAAATGGTTAAGGAGTAAAAACACTAAAACCATTTAGAAAAAGTATTTTCAAGCAAACCACTTCAGCCCCGGCAGGTTTTACCCCCTTAATGATCAGGCCTTTTTTTTTGCGACACAGCACTGCGTTACTTTAACTGACAATTGCACGGTCGTGTGACACTGTACCCAAATAAAATTGATGTCCTTTTTTTCTTACAAGTAGAGCTTTCTTTTGGTGGTATTTGATCACCTCTGCTTTTTTTATTTTTTGCGCTGTAAACAAAAGAATAGTGACAATTTAGAAAAAATAACAATATTTTTTACTTTCTGCTATAATACATATCCAATATAAAAATTTTAAAAAATTGAATTTCTTAATCAGTTTAGGCCAATATGTATTCTGCTACATTTACTGAGCTAAATTATAAATGCAACACTTTTGTGTTTGCCCCTATTTATCATGAGCTGAAAGATCTACAACTTTTTCTGTGTACACAAAAGGTCTATTTCTCTCAAATATTGTTCTTAAATCTGTCTAAATCTGTGTTAGTGAGCACTTCTGCCAAGATAATCCATCCACCTCACAGGTGTGGCATATCAAGATGCTAATTAGACAGCATGATTATTGCACAGGTGCTCACAACAAAAGGCCACTCTAAAATGTGCAGTTTTATCTCACAGCACAATGCCACAGATGTTGCAAGTTTTTAGGGAGCGTGCAATTGGCATGCTGACTTCAGGAATGTTCACCAGAGCTGTTGCCCTTGAATTGAATGTTCATTTCTCTACCATAAGCCGTTTCCAAAGGCATTTCAGAGAATTTGGCAGTTCATCCAACCGGCCTCTCAACCACAGATGACGTGTAACCACATCAGGCCAGGGCCTCCACATCCAGCATCCTCATCAGGGTCTCGGCCTGACTGCAGTTTGTCGTAACTGACTCGAGTTGGAAAATGCTCACATTTGATGGCATTGATGGTTTTCGGACCCCCCAATACAGTAAAACTGCACATTTTAGAGTGGCCTTTTATTGTGGCCAGCTTAAGGCCCACCTGTGCAATAATCATGCTGTCTAATCAGCATCTGTTTATGCTGCACCTGTGAGATGGATATGGATTATCTCAGCAAAGGAGAAGTGATCACTTACACAGATTTAGACAGATTTGTGAACAATATTTGAGAGAAATAAGCCTTTTGTGTTCATAGAAAAAGTTGTAGCTCTTTGAGTTCAGCTCATGATAAATAGGGGGCAAACACAAAAGTGTTTTGTTTATAATTTTGCTCAGTGTATTTTTGGTAAAACAATCCCAATAAGTGTATATTGATTGGTTTGCGCAAAAGTTATAGCATCTACAAACTATGGGATATTTTTATGGCATGTATTTAATTATTTTACTAGTAATGGTGGGGATCAGCTTTTTTAGAAGGATTGCGACATTGCAGCAGACAAATCGGACACCTGACTGGCACTTTTGACACTTTTATGGGGACCAGTGACATTATTACAGTGAACAGTGCTAAAAATATGCACTGTTACTATATTAATGACACTGGCAGGGAAGGGGTTAACACCATAAGTAAGGTAAGTGTGTCCCTAAGGTGTGCTAACTAACTGTGCGGGGATTGCTCTGACTGGAAGAAAACAGAGATCCAGTTTCCTGCTCAGCAGGAACACAATATATCTATGTTCTCCCCTGTCAGAATGGCGATCTGCCTTGTTTACAGAGAGGTTTTCTGCCTCTCTGGGGAATGATCGTTGGTGGCCGGCGGACATTGCGTCCACCGGACCTGCTGATTGGCTCCCCCTCTGTCCAATTGGCACGCACGCGCCCCCAGCGGGTACTGCACAAAGCGATGTACAGGTACATTGTTTCACACAGCCAGGCCACCTTGTCACAGTAAATGTGCGGAAGGCGGTCCAGAAGAGGTTAATAAAACAAAAACAAAAAAGTTAAGTGTTAACTAGACTGCCAATCAGCTCCATATCGATAGGTTCAGAGGGATGTGGGCAGAGACTGCTTATAATGATCAGCAACTTACATTGACATCACATATCAAGAGAGCTCTTTCGCTCCTTGGGAACATCTCTAGGCAGAGATGGGGGCATTATTGCTGTTCCATGGTCAATCCCTCCTGTATTATGGACATGTCAGCCTGTGATGTCACAGACAGACTATGGCAGATTCAATGTGCTTTTGCACCGCATCCTGCTGTTCCCATCTCTAGGGGTGCTGCCCATGTCTGTCAATGCTATTTCAGGTCTGAACCTGCAATTAGTGTTAAATGGAAAGGAAAAAGAAGCCAGACAGCATGCAAGAGACTGGCAAGATCAACAGATATTTAGACTGTGGTATGTAGACATGATATACGAGAATAAATACTAATAATTAATATGGACATTGGAGTGGAGTGAAGTTTTTTTTTTATGTTTTTAATACAATTTAAGAAAAGATTGGTGTAGTTGCATTGGGTATGTGCCGTATGAATCTCTGCTTCTATGCTATTGACCACTGATTCAGATTTCTCAGAGCCATCTGTGGGCTTTCATAATCCTCACAATGTAGGAGGTACATGGAAGGCATATTGATTAGTACCGGAAATGTCTCGAAGGATGGATTAGCTAGAGTGTAGGGGGTATACTTGGATTTATCAGTCTTTATATTAGTAAAAATTGGAGGAAAATGGTAATAGAGGCAATGCAGAGGGAGAGAGAGCAATTGTTCTTATTGAAATGTAATTAAAGTTAAATTCATTTACTGCTAAGCAAAAAAAAAAAAATATTTAATACATCAATGTTTGTGAGTTGAATTTATAAACTGAATGATAGATTTCATGTATGTGAATCGAATTGATGCATACAGTTCATGGTCCACTCACAATGTTTTCTTTTCAATGTATTTTAATATATATTTTATATGTGTTAGATGAATGGAAAACCTATTCATTACCCATTTCCGCATTCAAGAATTAAACTTCTCAGAGATCCAAAGGACCACACTGTTTCAGGTAAATGTAACCCCATTTTAAAAAATTGTATGCCTGTTCTTATGCTTTTAAGGTTGATAGGGATGTATGACACGGGCATAAAACTCTGCTAGAAGAGGAAACTGCAGCATCTATAAGGGCAATATAGATTGATTAAACTATGTTGTTAATTTAATTTGATAAAAATACTTGTTAAGCATAAAATAGAAAATGTATCTGATAGATTCTTGACAAATGTTATTCCAGACCTGTGTCACTTGCACAAGCAGATATCACTATTTTGAGCCTAGTATTTACTTTCCCTAATGAGTCTTTCAAAGATATTCAAAGCTTGCAAACCTGAAGACAGACTAGACAAAAGAGTACCCCCTTGTTAAATAACACCAGTACGAATGGACACAACACACATATGGTAATTGGATGGAGTTGGGTAAAGAAACTAGGGTTGCTTTACTAAAAACAAAGATAGTATATTTTGCAAGGGAAATTTGCCCAGAGCTTCGTGAAATTTCACTTTGCTAAGAATGCTCAGTCACATGCAAAATTAAAAACCGCATGTTTTCTTGCAAATTATTTAATAATGGAAGCTAAAAAAGCTTTATCTAAGGTCTGGGGAAAATGACCCTGCTAATTGAAGCTTCCCTTGTAAAATTAACAGTCTATTTGCCTTTAGTAAATCAACACTATTGAATGAGTAGCAGGTAATATACAACAGAAATCAAAAGGAAACCAATGAAATGCATGTGCAGAAAAGATAGAACACCTGTAAAAGTAGTGTGAAGCATGCAATCAATCTGTATCAAAGATGCCTAATAAATGCTCATTTTTCATTCCTTTTTAAGTTCAAAAAACAATTTTCAAAATAACATTTTACATTTTTTTCTTCTTAAGACACTTTTAGTTAAAGCAAAATATTGGCATTTAACAAATTATAACTTATAATTATTAGATCATTACTTTTCATATTTAGACAAATGTAAAAGTGATGTTTGATTAAACCAATGTGCATCATTTTTCGAGTTCTCCGTTAATGGTGTTACAGTTTCCATGTCTGCCAAAACACTCATATCCACTATAGAAAAAATATGATATACTGCACTCAGTAATTAAGACTAGCAACATGAAGACAGAGATATAACTGAAAACTATTGGCGCTAAGGCATCTGTTTGCTGTACTGGTGAGTTAACTTGATACTAAATTTCGAATGATGTTAAATTTGGATCCAATTTCATGAACTCAGGTGACCATATTCACTCACCTCTGTTGATGAGATGGAATAATTAGTAATGCACATTTTTCTCCCTTTCTTACCCACACAGGGTAGAGATTCACAGAGAGCATGAAAAAGTAATATTGTGGTAGATTATGTTTCATACACAAAAAGGGCATGACAGGTCTTTGCAAGCAAAAACAAAGTTAAGCATAAAACGATTACAGCAATGCACCCCTAAGGTTGATTAGCATTAGATTGGAGGGGGGAGTAGGAAGAGGTGTACATTGTTTTTTAGCAGTAGGTTTCCTTATGACATGCACAGGATTTTTTTCACTGCTAATATCTTGGTCTTGGCATCATTAGTCATGATCTGGCAGTGTAGGCATTAAGACATGGTCAACAATGAGCATAATTAGTGTTGATCACATAGATTTTTCAGTATGAAAAACAAAGTCTTAGATTCTGATTGCATTTCCATTTTCACATGGAAATGAATGTTTACCATTTAGGAATCAGAAGGAAATTGTCAGAATCAGTTTGAAATGTACTGGTAAAAATGTACTGGTAAGATAACACATCTCTCCTCTCTTGTCAAATCTGATGAGAGGTCTGCCAGTATATGACCAGCCCCACTTACAACTGTTTTTTCTTTTAAGACTTTGTTATTCCAACAAGTTGACTTACTGAAATAAAGAGTTTTCTAAGGCGACAAATGAAATGTTTTCAAGAAAGGTGAACAATATAATGGTGACATTTAGGCAAGGTAGTAATGAACATGTACAAATAAATTATTTGACATTTTCACGCAGTTCTCAATAAGAAAATAACACCTGGTGATCCTGGAAATATAAATATTTAAAATGTGTTTTGATGTTCTATCCCCCACCAAGAGGCAGATACACCATGGATGAGATATCTAGCACCTGTTACATTGTGGCAACATCATAAATAATTACTTTGTCTAATTAGTATAAACTGCTGCTCATAACCATGCAATGTACTGAACAACATTGTAGGGTTTTTTGTGCATGTGAAACAAGGTAATAAAATCAAGACACAAAGCTGAGATCTATTTTCTGTCCAAACACTGGAAGGTAAAATGGGGCTAAATTACTACATAATTAGAGTAATACCATGACAAATAGAATCTTTTCATTAGCTTAGTGTACTAAAACAAACTAAAGTTTATTTATTATTGGGCGTTGGTTGCTTGTATTTTGCCACAAGGGTTTATTTTTTTCATTTTTGCCATAAATTATAACTTCTGAAGTAACTGTATATAATATATATATCAATCAGCTATAACTTTATGACAATCCGCCCTTTATTGAGTAGGTCCCTCTTTTGCTGCCAAAGCAGCCCCTTTTACCACCAAAACTGCCCTGACCCCTTGAGACATGGATGCCACTAGACCTCTGAAGGTATGCTGTGGTATCTGCCACCAAGTCATCAGTGCACATTCTTTCAGTCCTGTAAGTTGCAAGGTGAGGCCTCCATAGATCAGACTTGTTTTTCCAGCACATCCCATAGATGCTTGATTGAACTGAGATCTGGAAAATTTGGAGGCCAAAGTCAACACCTCTAACTCATTGTTGTGGAAAGGGGCCACTGCCATTAGGGAAATACATTTCCATGAATGGGTGTACTTGGCCAGCATTAGTTCTTACATTCCAAAGTAACATCCACAGGAATGGCAGGACCCAGGTTTCCCAGAAGAACATAGCCAAAAGTATCACACTGCCTCAACCAGCTTGCCTTCTTCCCATACTGCATCCTGGTGCCATCTCTTCCTTAGGTGAGTGACACATACATACCCAACCATCCAAAAAGTAGAAGAAAATGTGATTCATTGGACCAGGCCATCTTCTTCCATTGCTCTGTGGTCCAGTTTTGGCCCATTGTAGAAAGGGCTATATTTGGAGCGCTTGGCGCCCAATCTGGGAAAGTCTGAGTGGGTAGGTGGTGCAAATAATGCAGGAGTGTTTTTGGAATAATATGCCAAAAACAATTAAAACAAATGAAAGTCCAAGAGGAGTCTCTAAGCAAGAGTCCATGCACTGTAGATACTGGCAGCCAGCTGTCAGCATTGAATGAGACTCTGTGAACATTAAAGGGAAGAAGAGAGCAGCATGGATCTAAGTGCAGCATAGAATGAAACCAAGTTTAATATGTGGTAATGAACCTACAAGGGGTATAGGCAGTATAGACATATAGTACACAGGGTCCATGTGAGTCTCTACTGTCTGTGCAGGCAGGCGCAGGTGATTGCTAGTCCCGGCCGCTCCGGTGGCATCCAAAACTCTTAGGCTGGAGATGATCAGCTGGGCAGGTGGTGAGACATCATTCGTACATCAGCTGTGACAGACAGAGGGCGTAGCTGAGCTTGCGTTCGGAGCATACGTGCTCCTTCATCAGACATGGGGGCTGCCATCTTTGGTGAGGTCTGTATAGGGGAAGGAGGGGTGGTCCTTGGAACAACAAAGCTCAACGGTCCCACGCTTAGAAATCTCACAAAAGACACACCAATTTCGGTCCACAGTAAAAACAAATATATGCACATATTATCAGATCTAAAACAGGCAAAAATGTAAAAAAAGAGTAAAAAAAATGGTTTTGGCTGGGAATACTTACAACCAGATGAATCACAGATATGTAAATCTCATAAGACCATAAGGGTCCTGTTAAAAAAATATTAATTTGCAAATTTGAGAATGTAAAATGGTAAATGATAACATGTATGACACATGGAAGAAAAGTTTACCTTAACCAGGGTAAGTATCCATAAGGATAAAAATAAAAAATAAATTAGGCCTGGCTGACAATTGTACATTCTAAGTGGTGTAATATATGAGAAATATAATGTAACGTATGCAGAATGCAGCAAACGACAAGTATGGACAGCCCATAGGCTGTTGTGGGTACACAACTAGGAGGTGTGGCCTTTGTATAGTTTATGGAAACTTACATATGTAGTACCTTACAAAGATAAGGCCTATGTGCAAGAAGAGGGGGGTGGGGGAAGGGGGTGAAAAGGAACTGATTCAATATGAGAATGCAAATGGTACATGGTCAGTTCAAAGGTAGTGGGTAGTAAGATGATGGGATGAGTGTAAGGAAGATTGCATCATGTCTGATGGGCCGATGTATTCTCTGTGTTCTCTGTTGTTTATATGAAATTAGGGAATGGAATGTATTTCAATGTCTTCATTGAGGCCTCCAGGACTTTATGCAATTTCTTAATGAAGTACCCACTTCCAACCACCATAATTGAGAAGCATCCCAAACTACGAGATTTATCACTTCCATTTCACACACAGTATAAAAAGATGGAGTTTATCTTTCGTAAACACCGGGGAATACATCTATAAGATCCTCATCTCAAGTCCTCCCTAAGCAAAAATCCCATACAGGAAAGCCAGAAATATTAAAAGTCACATAGCCCCCAGTAAAGAAAAGTGTAGCGCTAACAAGTATAAACATAATCAATAATCATGTTCATGGTTTAACCCAGTATATAGAGTACATAAATGTGTATAATAATCCTTGAGAATGACACACATTAAGTCCGTAGTAAAAAGAGAAGTGCCGGTGATACACTTATCATACAATATCCATAAAAAGTAAAAAGTCTTTAAAAAATATATATAACACCAAAAGAATGTGAAGAAACTTGTGTGTGTGTTGATAGGAGATCCACCACCACTTAGATTGGGGGCTTACCGGAAAGATTGGACACAGATGGGTGTACACCCACTGAGTCAATCTAGCTTGTAACTGTGAGGATCCATGGTGGTATCTGTATAGCGTAAGCATTAATCCAGGTGACCCAGGTACTTGCGAATGTTATATATAGTAAAGGGAATAAATCCACTCAGGCGTCCAGAGTATATATAGAAAAAATGTAAAAGTACATAGCATGATACTGTATAAAGGGTTTAAAACTCATTTATTGAAGGTAAGAACACTCACATTTCAGAAGAAAAACAGCGCTTTTAAAATGCAGATATCTGGCAATGTTGGTGGTGTCAGCAGTTCATCCCGACGCGTTTCGTCCTAGGGGACATCATCTGGGGTACTGCACCACCCCAAACATTGCCTTTTTATATGTTAAGGGACCCCCATGCTGGACTGTAGCTCCAATCCGCTTTGTCGCTCGATTAGGGCGACTTCCGGGTATCGACAAGATGGCGCTGGCCGCGTGCGTCTCAAGCCTCACTCTCAGATAGAGGGGATGGAACGCACGGGTCACAGCGTCATGCGCTCCACGACTCACTTAAGAAGTGCTGGCATGAACCGCATTCTCCTACAATAAACAGCGTCTGAGTAAAGGGAAAAGTGTCATGATGTCACGGCGCTGTCTCCCGGATCTAGCAGCGGAGAGGCAATAAATGAAGCACACAGAGGGGAAGTCCTAAAATTGATTACAAAACACTTAAAAATAGGAGAAATGAAGAAAATAAAAAGACTCTTATTAGGGAGTATGTCAGTAGGGTAGAATGTATGTAAGAACATACAATCAAAATTATTTATATACAGAGGGCAGCACATAAGGCACGTCCCATCTGTTAGCTATTAGATGACATATAGGTTGGTACATCCCCTATATATACGTATGGTATCTATGGTTCAACATACACAGTAGTACCAAACATATAAAGAGGGGTATAAATCCGAAGGGAAATTAAAAAGGTTAAAAAAGGAGTGTTATTTGAAAAATAGAAGTCAGATCAAAAAGGTCCACGGTCCAACATGAAGGTCCATCATAGCAAATATTATAAGTCAAAAATGGCCAATACATGTTATATGATCATACTATGAATATTAATTAATATTCAGATTGGGTAAAAACTGAAAACCTAAGATTAACAATAACAAATAAGAATAGAAAATAATAAAAGTAAAATAAATCAAGTTGAGAGTGGATCAGGTACAGATACGAGAAGGCAATGATATTCTATGATTGACTAATAAAGGCATTAAAGGCATTAATGTCCCACTCGACATTGAGTCCCAATGGCGAGTGGGACTGGATCTCATATATCCAATAAGTTTCTAATTGTGATACACCACGAGTTAGAGCCCCTCCACGCCACGGGGGAACATATCTATCAATAATAAGGAATTGTGTTCCGGACGGATCTCGATTGTGATGCTGTTTGTAATGTCTAGGGACAGTATGTTTGGTATCGCCCCCAATGATTTTTGCCACATGTTGCCAGATATCTGCATTTTAAAAGCGCTGTTTTTCTTCTGAAATGTGAGTGTTCTTACCTTTAATAAATGACTTTTAAACCCTTTATACAGTATCACGCTATGTACTTTTACGTTTTTTCTATATATACTCTGGACGCCTGAGTGGATTTATTCCCTTTATTATATATATAAAATTCGCAAGTACCTGGGTCACCTGGATTAATGCTTACGCTATACAGATACCACCGTGGATCCCCACAGTTACAAGCTAGATTGACTCAGTGGGTGTACACCCATCTGTGTCCAATCTTTCTGGTAAGCCCCCAATCTAAGTGGTGGTGGATCTCCTATCAACACACACACAAGTTTCTTCACATTCTTTTGGTGTTATATATATTTTTAAAGACTTTTTACTTTTTATGGATATTGTATAAGTGTATCACCAGCACTTCTCTTTTTACTACGGACTTAATGTGTGTCATTCTCAAGGATTATTATACACATTTATGTACTCTATATAATGGGTTAAACCATGAACATGATTATTGATTATGTTTATAATTGTTAGTGCTACACTTTTCTTTATTTGGTTTTAATTACAGGACTAGGTCACATGTATGTGTTAGCTGCTTACATACGTTTGTTTCTGACAGCGAGATATTTTTATATATATTTTCTAAATAGCCCCCAGTAAAATGAAATCCACCCAAGCTCAATCCAAACCCACTCTCACTGCTCATCAGAACTTGTCATTTACTGCTTATCCTGCCCCTGCGGCCTGTTGTACATAGGCCGCACTATCCATACTCTGTGGAAAAGATTTGGAGAGCACAGACGATCTATAGAAGAGTGTAAAGAACTTACGATCCCCAGACATTTCACCAGGTTCCACCTGGGACTACAGGTTCAACCAAGGTTCCCCCAAGGGACTACAGGTTTGAGTAGTCAGAACTATCCCCAAAGCCCCCTCCACCAGCAGAGCAAATTAAGTGTCTCTGTGAGAGAGAGGCTTTTTTGATCTACACTTTGGATAGCTTGAGCACTGGAGGCCTGAATGAAGATATCGAAATACATTCCATCCTCTTATTTCATATAAGTAACAGAGAACACAGAGAATACAGCAGCCCATTGGACATGATGCAGTCTTCCTTACTCTCATCCTAATCTCTACTACCCACTATGTTTGAACTGACCATGTACTATTTCCATCCTCATGGAATCAGTTCCTTTTCTCCCCCTTCCCCCTTCTTCTTGCACATAGCCCTTATCTTTGTACTGTACTCCATATATTATACAAAGGTCACACCTCCTAGTTGTGAACCCACGGCAGCCTATGGGCTGTCCATACCTGTCAGTTGCTGCATTCTGCATATGTTAAATTATATTTCCCATATATTACACAACTTGGCATGTACAATTGTCAGCCAGTCCTGATTTATTTTAATCACTTTTCATTTTTATTCTTATGGATACTTATGATGGTTAAGGTATACTTTCATATCATGTTCTCCTTTACCATTTTACATTTTCTAATCTGCATATTAATAATTTTTTTTTTAACAGGACACTTATGGTCTTATGAGATGTACATATCTGTGATTCATCTGGTTGTTAGTATTCCCAGCCAAAATTTTTTTTTATATTTTTGCCTGTTTTAGATCGTTAAAAATGTGCATATAGTTGTTTTCTTGTGTATTTTTACTGTGGGACGGAATTAGTGTGTTTTTTTGTGGGGTTTCTAAGCATGAGACAGCTGAGCCTTGGTGTTCCATAGACCTCCCTTCCTTCCCCTATAAAGACCTCACCAAAGATGGCCATCCCACATGCCTGATGAAGGAGCACGCATGCTCCGAACCCAAGCTCAGTCACGCCCTCTGCCTGTCACAGCCGATGCATGAATGATGTCTCACCACCCACCCAACTGATCATCTCCAGCCCAGAGCCTCGGATCGGCTGGGACTAGCGATCACCTGCCTGCATGGACGATAGAGACCCACGTAGACCCTGTGTACTATATGCCTATACTGCCTCTACCCCATGTGAGTTCATTACTACATATTAAACTTGGTTTCATTCTACGCTGCACTTAGATCCATGCTGCTCTCTTCCTTCCTTTACATGCCCATTGTAGGCACTTTTGTCTGTGGATGCAGGTCAGCATAGAAACCCTGACCAGTCTGCAGCTATGCAGCCTCATACACAGCAACCGGCGATACCCATTTTTTCTGTTATAAGCGCATCAGCTTCATGGACAACATATACAGTGGGGACGGAAAGTATTCAGACCCCCTTAAATTTTTCACTCTTTGTTATATTGCAGCCATTTGCTAAAATCATTTAAGTAAATTTTTTTCCTCATTAATGTACACACAGCACCCCATATTGACAGAAAAATACAGAATTGTTGACATTGTTGCAGATTTATTAAAAAAGGAAAACTGGAATATCACATGGTCCTAAGTATTCAGACCCTTTGCTGTGACACTCATCATTTCTTCTGATCATCCTTGAAATGGTTCTACACCTTCGTTTGAGTCCAGCTGTGTTTGATTATACTAATTGGACTTGATTAGGAAAGCCACACACCTGTCTATATAAGACCTTACAGCTCACAGTGCATGTCAGAGCAAATGAGAATCATGAGGTCAAAGGAACTGCCTGAAGAGCTCAGAGACAGAATTGTGGCAAGGCACAGATCTGGCCAAGGTTACAAAAAAATTCTGCTGCACTTAAGGTTCCTAAGAGCACAATGGCCTCCATAATCCTTAAATAGAAGATGTTTGGGACGACCAGAACCCTTCCTAGAGCTGCCTGTCCCACCAAACTGAGCTATTGGTGGAGAAGAACCTTGGTGAGAGAGGTAAAGAAGAACCCAAAGATCACTGTGGATGAGCTCTAGAGATGCAGTCGGGTGATAGGAGAAGGTTGTAGAAAGTCAACCATCACTGCAGCCCTCCACCAGTCGGGGCTTTATGGCAGAGTGGCCCGACGGAAGCCTCTCCTCAGTGCAAGACTCATGAAAGTCCGGATGGAGTTTGCTAAAAAACACCCGAAGGACTCCAAGATAGTGAGAAATAAGATTCTTTGGTCTGATGAGACCAAGATAGAACTTTTTGGGCTTAATTCTAAGCAGTATGTGTGGAGAAAACCAGGCTCTGCTCATCACCTGTCCAATACAGTCCCAACAGTGAAGCATGGTGGTGGCAACATCATGCTGTGGGGGTGTTTTTCAGCTGCAGGGACAGGACGACTGGTTGCAATCAAGGGAAAGATAAATGCGGCCAAGTACAGGGATATCCTGGATGAAAACCTTTTCCAGAGTGCTCAGGACCTCAGACTGGGCCGAAGGTTTACCTTCCAACAAGACAATGACCCTAAGCACACAGCTAAAATAATGGAGTGGCTTCACAACAACTCTGTGACTGTTCTTGAGTGGCCCAGCCAGAGCCCTGACTTAAACCCAATTGAGCATCTCTGGAGAGACCTAAAAATGTCTTGCCACCAATGTTTACCATCCAACCTGACAGAACTGGAGTGGATCTGCAAGGAGGAATGGCAGAGGATCCCCAAATCCAGGTGTGAAAAACTTGTTGCATCTTTCCCAAAAAGACTCATGGCTGTATTAGATTAAGAGGGTGCTTCTACTAAATACTGAGAAAAGGGTCTGAATACTTAGGACCATGTGATATTTCAGTTTTTCTTTTTTAATAAATCTGCAAAAATGTCAACAATTCTGTGTTTTTCTGTCAATATGGGGTGCTATGTGTACATTAATGAGGGGAAAAAATGAACTTAAATGATTTTAGTAAATGGCTGCAATATAACAAAGAGTGAAAAATTTAAGGGGGTCTGAATACTTTCCATCCCCACTGTATATACTTGCTGCCTAATCTATCCCACCAACTTTGTAGATGTCATTGTAATGAAATAGTCAATGTTATTCACATATGCTTTCAGTGGTCATAAAGTTATGGCTAATTGTTGTACAGAAAAACAAAAAACCTGATTTTTGCTTACACGTGCTTGGATGATCAAAGTCAGAAAACTTCAACTTGTTCACTAAGCTAAGTGTACACTCTCTTGGCATAGTAAATGAGATGCATTTGGGATGAAGTTGTACTGAATGTATTAATCCAATAATGTGCATGCAAAAATCCTTATATTGTCTTGTAATGTTAATCTTAATTTTGCCATAAAATGCAATATTTATTGTTTTGTTATCTGCAAGTTATTTCAAATATAGCTAGTGTTTTAATCTTTGATCAATGAAAGTAAAGTGTGCTAAATGAAATCATTGTTTAGTTTACTGTAGATTTACACTTTGAATTGATTTTTTTTTTTTTTACTTTCACTGCTGGCATGATTATTGACAAATTTGGAATAGTAAATGTTTATTTTGAAATGCCAGGTTGTATGACAAAAACAGAAGATATTCTAGGATATGCCATATTCAGATTTTCATATCTGTTACTGTCATTTTATTTATGATTACTTATCAGCTGGTCAGAAGTCACAGGTGATTTTATGTTTTGATTAACTAGGAAATGGGTTTGGAATAAGGGTTATTGGCGGAAAAGAGATACCAGGGAGTCAAGGAGAGATTGGAGCATACATTGCCAAGATTCTACCAGGTGGAAGTGCTGAGCAAACTGGCAGACTCAGTGAAGGTAAGAATGTATTTGTTTTGTCAGGTATTTATAGCATTTTTTCAAAATAATTTGTGACACGTGTAAGAAGAATGAATAAATATTTAGTAAATACCAGTAGCTGCAGTCGCTAAAAAGCAAATAGTGCCCAAAAATATTTTTTTATGAAAAAATTGTTTTGCTGTTTGTTCAAATAATAGGTATTTTAGATGTATAGCTCTATAAAAGTATTCATCTTTTTTTCATGTTTCAGAAGTGCATTTTTTTTAATGTTCAGGTGAATGGTCAAACAACACATGGATATGGATATTTCACTTTTTTTTATAATAAAACTTGTGGTGAGGTACATTACCAGGCATTTCCCCTTTCAAATACTTTTGGCCATTTCACACCACAATTTCCTCATTCCCGATATATTTAGGCATGCATGTTTTTGATCGTGCACTTATTATGCATTTTTGATGCATTCCATTGCATTTTTCCCTATTTTTTCTTCATCTAAATTGAGGACATATCTATTCTGGTGCAATTTGATGCATTTTGCCATGTTCCAGATGCATTTCATAACAAAAATAATGCAACAGTTTTTTTTGATTGCACAGGAATGCAGTGCACTGGTGTGAATTAGGATAATTGGAATCCACGTTAAACACTATCCATGCATTTTTAATGCAGAATAAAAATGCACCGGACTGCATATGATGTGAACCAGAACTTTATCCATTTAAACAACATTTTAAGTAACTTTCTGTTTTGGTAACTTTTAACATAAACCTGAGCATTGATTAAGGATACATATACTTGGTAACTTTAGTTAATTCTGTAAAGCTGATTGCAAAAAATATATACATTTTTAAAGAGTGTATTTGTGTGTAGATTCTATACATGCATAGGTTTCATGTTGCTCCTCCATCTTTTCTGTTCCCTATGATGTAAATGATAATGTAGAGAGACGGTACGGTCTGCTGATCTCAAGCGTTAAGTAACTGTTGCAAGTGTTCAGTGCATTAGAATCCTGATCTGTACTAGGATTTGCCAGGGGTTTCTAACCCACTTCAATTAAAACACTTACTTTCCAATAAACCAAGGTCATGTGTCTCCAGTGCACGCTTCATCAGTCAAGTTCAGCACAGTTGCAAACATAGTGGGAGAGGAGATCTCTACGTATATGTAAGGGATACCAAGCGCAGGTAACCAGCAGTGGCAGGGATGACCAGTTCAGCGTAGCAGAACTTAGGAAATGGTAATCAACACCAATCCCACACCAACAGACCATAAGCAAAGCAAAAGTGAAAATTAAACAGGACAGTAAAACAAAACCAAGCCAACAACCTAACTTTAATAGACTATATAAAAGGGGAGGGAAGCTGACATAACAGAGCATGACCAGGACTGGGACTGGGAACAAGGGGAACAAAGATGGGGTAATGGGATACAGGGAACTAGATGCAAAATAAAAGATAAGACAGGGGTCAGTATAATCAGCAAGGAGGTATATGACTATCACTGAATAAATTATGAATATCAAGAGAGGGTTGCATACCTTTCCAGCAGCCAGGATAAGGTGAAGCCTAGTTACTGGGATCTGCTTGCTGTTGAGAGACACCTGTTGGTGGCCACCAGAATTACACTCTTCAGCTTTGGGAACCACAGTGCTCCAGGTGATCCTGGTCCTGACATTGTGCTCTTTTTGGCTTAAACTCTTGTTTATTATTATAAATTGTAAGGCTGATGTCAGCTAGGTTTCCAGAAAGACATACTACTGCCCCTTACTTGCCAGGCCTTTCAGAAGCATAAAATAAAAAGGCATAGTAGCTTCATTTAGTAAGTTGCAAACTATCCAGCGCTCAGACCAAGGCTCTTCATGTAATATCTTGGCAAGTAATGTTTTACTCAATGCAGCCCTCCTTAGACTGAGTAATCTTTAACACACTGTAAAAACACACACAGGAGGGTGCAAACCACCATAACCATTTATTAAAAATCATAAACAATAATACAGCCCTCAAAAAATTACACTCACCTGCTCACATTTTGTGAGTGGATTATGAGAGGTGGCTAGGAAGGGCTGCCTGGGAGCCAGGGGGCAAGGCGGGGTTGAATGGGAGTCCTTCTCCCAGCTATCGCAGAGGGGAAGAGAGAGGAGAGCCGTCCGAATGATCAGAGCGCAGGGAACACAGTGATAACAGCTTTCATTTCAATTGCTGTATGTTCCCCGCACTCGCTGTCACATACAGCCCCACCCCCTGGATCGGAACTTTGATAGACAGAGCACCCGTCCAATCCCAAGATGGGTGATCTGTCTATCAAAGTTCCCTGGCCAGGGGGCGGGACTGTATGTGATGGCGAGCAGTGGGAACATACAACAATTTAAATGAAAGCTGTTATCACTGTGTTCCACGCGCTCTGATCATCCGGGCAGCTCTCCTGTTCCTCTCCTCTCTTCCCCTGCAGAGGCAGGCTGCATTGGTGGGCACAAGCTGCATTGGTGGGCACAGGCTGCAATGGTAGACACAGGCTGCATTGGTGGGCACAGGCTGCATTGTTGGGCACAGGCTGCATTGGTGGGCACAGGTAGGCTGCATTGGTGGGCACAGACTGCATTGGTGGGCACAGGTAGGCTGCATTGGTGGCCACAGGCAGGCTGTATTGGTGGGCACAGGCAGGCTGCATTGGTGGGCATGAGCAGGCTGCATTGGTGGACATGAGCAGGCTGCATTGGTGGACATGGGCAGGCTGCATTGGTGGGCAGGCTGCATTGGTGGTCACGGGCAGGCTGCATTTGTGGGCACGGGCAAGCTGTATTGATGGACATGGGCAGGCTGCATTGATGGACATGGGCAGGCTGCATTGATGGACAGGGCCAGGCTGCATTGATGGACACAGGTGAGGCAGCATTGATGGACACAGTTAGGCTGCATTGTTGGGCATGGATAAAGTTTTTGTTAGTATTTATTTTATAACTTAATTCTGCATAAAAAATGTAAGTGTCTGTTCATGAGATAATTTATGAGGGCGTATTTAGAGGCGGCATTAGTGGCAGGACATGGGCGGGGTTGGGTGGGGCAACTGGTGGCGAGTAACCCTTGAGGCCTGCAGCTTAGGACTTGAAATTTTGAGCCCTGCAATAATTTACTCACAAACATTAATAAAAACAGGCTTATTGAACAACAACAGCAGCCGTAGGCCCTGTTTTCTGTTCCAATGCCACGCGGTTGAGATGCGTATGTGTTTCAGGGGACAAGCCTCCTGTTTTTTATAGCTTCACAACACCTAGACTCCGAGCCAGGTCTTCTCTCCAACATTAGTGCCTAACCTCAAATGCTCTTTTGAAGCTGTTTTAGCTGCAGAAGGTGGGCCAACTCAATATACAACCCTACGGACTATGACTGGGATGCCATTAAAGTTAATTTGCTTGTAAAGGCAGGCATCCCAATAATTTTGGTAGTATGGATTTAGATATATTAAATGCACATATACTGTATTAATAACGAAAAAAAAAATGATTTACAAAGACAGGTAAGCCACATTTGGTCAAAAACCCCCAGTCTTCCCAATCCTTCTCCACATAAAAGGGTTTTCATTTGTGTTCCTATTGGAGTGATTTCTCATCACCTCTTGCCCTTATGAGCCTCTGGCACAAGAAGAGGAGAGGAGGGGAACCTCATTCAGACAGAGACAAAAAAAAACAAAAAAACCTGACAACAGTTCTAACTATTTACTATGCTACCCTAACAAAACAAGGCTAGTGTTAGGCTTCAATGCAGCAGAGTAGTCATGTCACTACCTATCAATATGATTTTTCATCTGTTAGCCATGCAATGCATTTTCACATAATATCTTTAGTTTTGGTTAGCTTATGCCAGCATGTTAGAAAGGCTACATAGATTTCTCTAGTGAGTAATGTGTGTGAAGATACAAATAGAATATGACTCATTACCTTCTGACATTTTAGCAGTTCTATTTGGTGACTTGCAGTACCCAATTTCAAAATAATGATAGCGCTTGAAATGCATGCCATACATTAGTAAAATAATGTAATTCATATGGTGAAGTGTTTTGTTCTTATCAAAAGACCATCTAGTTTGGCCAATAAACACAAAAAACATACAATCAATTATAATATTGCGTCAGTGGCTTTGTGCAAGAGATTTCCTTGCATTAGTATCCCATGTGTCTGAATCAGTGTTTTGTATAAAAAAAAGTTAAAAAACAAAGATATTTAGAAAATTTGAGAATTTGAAATTAATAAGAAAAAAAAGCACACATAAATAAATAAAAAACAAACAAACAAGAAATGTGATTAAAATGATTAAAATGTGCATTTGCTTTAAACACTGCTATTAAATAATCAGTTGATGCCTTTTCAACTATCTGATTACCCATACCATTTCTCAACATTTGAGTACATAGCAGTGTCAAATAACAAAACTCTGATTTTGTTTACATTAACAGCCCTTTCACACTGGGGCCGCCAATGCATTAGCGGTAAAGTGCTGCTCATTTTAGCTGCACTTTACCGCTGTTTAAGCAGCACTTTTCACCAGCTAGTGGGGAGCTTTTAACCCCAGAGAAGGGGTTAGACACACCCATGTTGCGGCGGCTTCTGAAGCGCTTTTTTAGATGCTTCGGAAGCGCTGCCCATTCATTGCAATGGGCAGGGGCGTTTTGAGAGCGCTGTATACAGTGCTTCCAAACCACCCCAAAGATGCTGTTTGCAGGCTTTTTCTAACATCCCGCAAGCCCACCCCCCCAGTGTGAAAACACTCTGGCTTTCACATTGCGGCGGCATTGGAAGGCAGTTTTCAGGTGCTTTACAGGTGCTATTTCTAGCGCTAAAATGCCTGAAAATTGCCTCAGTGTGATAGGGCTCTCGACGTATTATTTAAAACTGTTGGGCACACTTACGGTGTACACATAAGCTTGGGGGCTGTCAGGTTCCACACTTACCAGACAGATGAGTCCACGTGGGCAGAGGGTAGGCTCCCTTACGTGTCCGATTCGGGGCCCCTGGTAGAGCAGACAGGAGGCCCGCGAGTGCGGAGTGGTATGAGAGCCTGAGGTAAAGTCCTGGAGCACAGTGGTCTGGCAAGCAACCGGTAGAGCTTGAGACTTGGTGGAGCAGATGCTGAGCAGGAGTTAGTCAGACTTGGTCACACACAGGCAGAGGTCGGCAACGGGCTGGCAGCAACGGTACAAGGGAGCAGGCAGAAGCGAGGTCAGACAAGCCGGGGTTGGGTACAGGCAGCAATCAAGGAAGGTCCAAAGGTAGCCGGGTCACAACAGGTAAACACTACGGAGACACAGGAACACGGGATGATCACGGGACAAGACACAGAGCTGTTTGATCAGGCAGCACCGGGTCAGTGCAGAGGCAGGATTCAAATAGGCTGATTGGCGCCAAAACGCCGCGCACGTGCGCGCGCCGATTCGCCAAGGCGCGCCGCGCCCCCGGAACCAGCACGCACGCCCACACCACCGGGCACGTCAAAGGCAGCGCCCACAGGCGGACGCGCGCTAACGCGGACGCGTGCTAGCGCGAACGCGCGTACGCATAAACGCCCGGACGCCACCCCGCACGCCACGGCCGGTGAGCCCAGGCACGCCGGTGCCCACAGGGACACGCGCCCCAGCACGCACAGGGACACGAACGCCAACGCGCCCCGACGCGCACCGGCGCCCAACCAGGTAACCTCTCTGACAGGGGCGTTTTTTTGACGAGGTAGGGGAGAAGGCAGCAACTGTCAAACTTCCTTTTTACATATAAACCAAATTGTCAGGTTAACAAAAGGTAAGTAAGGCTAAAAGAGGGGCCACATGTAAATCTTTCACAAGGAAGTCTGCTAAATTACAATTATTTAAAGTATAGGGAAAAGATAAACTATAAACTAATTAAATGTTACCTCTGCAGTGCTCCCCATTAACTGTATTCATTTTCTAATGAATTCAAATTCTAATACATTTTTAAATTTTAAATCACTCTGTAGTCCCAAGATAGGGACAAGGAGGTCTTATTTCTCTCAGTGAGATAATTCAGAAATTGTGCACAAGGCAGCTTTGACATGACATATGACATGATCAAATTGTATTTTTTGCACTTACCGACTGTATATAACAAAATACTTTCAATGGTATATTTACCAACCTTAAAGGGAGCAGATAAGAGATGTTCATTGATAGGGTTTGCATACATTTTAATAACAAATTGTGCAAAAGTGAAGTTGTTTGCTATTAGAACAAAAAAGGATTCACCTGTCCTTCATTCTTTTACAGCCTTCTCTAGTCTTCTTTACTCCAATGTTTATGCATTTTATTATGCATGTCATTTCTAGTATTTACTACATTTTTGCTCTGCAAAACCAATGACATTCTATTCAAAACTGACCACCTTGACCAATCAGGTTGTTTCGATTTTTGCACAATAACATCACATTTTGTTAACTAACGTAACTAACTTTCTCCTGGTTGACATTTTTGCTAAATTTTCTGATATTTTCTAGCTGCTTTAGTCAGTTCAGTTTATCTAAGATCTATATGTATGAAGCAGTTAATGATGAATTACAAAACATGCAATGAAGGTGTAGCTTTCTGGTGCAAATATTTGAAATATCGTGATTGCTTCACCTGCAGGGAATTTTGGTGAATGTTACATACACTGCTTTAGACGTATATGCCCAGGAGGCTGAATGAAGTATTTCTAAGCTATGGCATGACACGATAATAGCCTTAATAATTATTTGTACCCCTATCAGGTTTTTTTTTGCTGTTGTCTTTGTCACCATTAAGGCGATTTACTCTCTATTCGTCCTGATTTGTCCTAATCACCACTGTTATGGGGACTGAAAGTGATGGGAGAATCCAAAATTATGAGTTGTCACCAGAACTGTATTAGAAGGAAATTCTTCCAATGGGAGTGCTTGCCCCTTTGATAACTGTCTAATAGGGGATTTCCCTCATGTTGGAGAGGTTTCTTCTCACTTCCTCTATAACTAAGCCCACAGGAGAGTGAAATGCGTAAGGGGGCATGGCTTGGGAGCAGAAAAGCTGAAGCCTATCCTCCATACTTGTTGATTGGGCTGATTGCTGATGTATAGCTCCCTACTCTTTCTGATTCCAGCTCTTCTCACATCCTGTCCCATCTTCATGACAGGAAGTGAAGAGAAATCTCCCCAATGGGATATAGATGATTAGAGATTATAGAAGATTAACTACTAGCCCTACTCAATCCAAAATTAAAAAAGTTTGGGGTTGAGGTATACTTTAATTCCTGTGCATTTATGTGTGTATTTTGTTGCAAGTATGTGTACCCATGTTACATTCTGCACGTGAATATTGTATTTTCATATTGTGTGTTTTCTTTATATATTTATTTATGGCCATATCTATGGATTCATGGATTCCAAATCTTTATAGTTATGTAGGCTATACTTCAGGCTCTACCCTGTGTTTTATGACATTATTTTGAAGCAGGTGGTACAGGTTAATACAACGATATCAATATACTATTTTTTGGATTTTGTTATGCCACAGCACAGGAATACGGCAAAACATGTACGAAGATCCATTTTAGTTTTTGTAAGTGACGATTGTGTTATTTTGCAGTGGACATTCCTTGTGTGCTCTTATCAAATATCTCCGCTTGCTGTGTGAAAACTGAGAATGTGACATCCTTTTCTTAAAGCAGCATATGAATACAATTTAAGATGACAATTTTGCTTTCTAAATTGTATTTATACTATATCTATTTATAGCTGTATTTCTACTATTTAAATATAACAATTTAATGATAATATAATGCATATAATGCATACTTCTTCTAGATTTCCTAATCAACCAATATTTTTTATTTAGACCTGCCTAATATTTAAAATGCAGCTTTCTGTTGAGTTTGAACCTGCCCTTCAAAGCATTACATTTTACAAGTGGAAAAAAAGCTACTTTAAGAAATCACATTCCTTCAGATATACTGAAGATACACTATATTATAGTGCACTATGGGTTTTGTGGATTGTATAATTCTACATTGGTAGGATTCAATTGTTTAATATAATTGCATCACCTAGATGTTGTATACACCTTTTAGCTTTTGTTTAAAGACACCTAGCATTTGTCTGCACTTCTGCCTAAAGCAGCAATTTATATTAGATATCTGAAAATTACATAAAATGTTTTAGTCACTTAAAAACATGCACAATACTGCTACTAATTTATACAGTTATTTTATGCTTAAAAAGACACATTGTAAAAGATGAAAATAGTCCCTTAACTCCAATAACCAAGTGTTACTAAACGTAAAAAAGTGTTAAAGAGACATTCTCATTATGTCTATACAGGACAAAAAAACAGTGTCTCTGCAAAGACATCCCTAACTGCCCTCCCCCATACTGACCTTAAAAGTGCCTCCCCTCTGCTCCTCCCCTGCTGCTGGCACTAAAATGACTGGGGTTGGTGACTTGAAGTACTCTCACAGGGGAGGAGGTCACATGGACCTGCATAACCAAAAGTGGCAGGTATTATGGACAGCTGCTGAGGTAGACGGAGTGTTGAGGGAGCACTAGTAAGATTAGTAGGAGGTTGTAGTGGTGGATTATTTGGAGAGACACTGTCACTTTGCCCTGCATGGACAAAGTGAAAGTGCCTCTTTAAAGCGGGCATTAAAACAGAATGTTCATAATGTGACTTTCGTAACATAGTTGAATTTTACCTGCCATTAAATAAAAAGCATGTGAGATTTTGCACTTTGTGCACATTAAACACCCGAGCACCTGCACTAAATCAGTTTTGCTCATTGGCTTATTCAAGAAGAAGCATGCAAAGTGCAGTAATCCATAGCAGGCAGTCAGAAAGCCACATTTATACTCTGGCTGCATGAAAAGGAAATATGACTTATTGCGATGGCATTCTGTGCTTTGCACAATATTGTTCCTTGTATTGATTTTTTTGGATAAGCACAGATGTGGCAGTTCGCCATTGATACAATAAATGCTCACATAAATTGTGAATAATTGTATTGACTACAAAGTGGTAACAATGTATTTGATAAGTTGCAAGTTTCAAATTAAGATGTAGAAATCTTCTAGTTTGCGGCAACATTTTTTGTAGTTTCAATATATATATATATATATATATATATATATATATATATATATATATATATATATATATATATATATATATATATATATATATATATATATATATAATGAACAGTCTCACTACAGGTGCATTTGATGATCATTTTGGCAACTGGCAGTTACCAGATTCTTAATATTCAAAGAGCAAAGAGCTGCCCATAATATATAAACAGTATGATAAATCTAAATTAACAGGAAGCAGTAAAAATATATATTTTTATATGTAGATATTAAACTAAAATAACAACATGTGACCATTTTTTACAGGAATGCAAATTTTAGAATGGAATGGTTTCCTATTAACTGCAAAGACATATGAAGAAGTTCAAAGTATCATTAGTCAATCAAGTGGGGAAGCAGAAATATGTGTAAGACTGTGAGTTTATTTTCATCTTCCTTTGTTCCAGTTATTAATGTCACTTTTGGTCCTGAATACTAATTGGATAATTATGAAAGTTACATTAAAGCTTAACTCCATGATGTCCCTTTAAATAGTGTGTTTGGGCCAAGGTTTACTGTGCTTGCTGGGTGTGCTGTAATAACTCAATGTGTAGCCTCAGCTGCATACAGTATACAATGCTGTGTTCTGTGCTCTGGCATATATACTGTATATACAGTCTATCTATCTATCTATCTATCTATCTATCTATCTATCTATCTATCTATCTATCTATCTATCTATCTATCTATCTATCTATCTATCTATCTATCTATCTATACAGTATCTCACAAAAGTGAGAATAAAATAAATACTGTTTTAAATATTTGATTTACCAATAACAGCCAGATAGGTTAATTTACTAAAACTGGAGAATGCAGCTCTGCATAGTAGCCAATTAGCTTCTAAGTGCAGGTTGTTCAATTAAGCTCTGAGAATAAAACCTGGAAGCTGATTGGTTTCTTTGCAGAGCTGCATCAGATTTTGCACTCTCCGGTTTTAGGAACTCAAGCCCAAAAGCTTTTGTGCAGAAAGAATTCTAGCTTTCCAGGCGCAGATAAGTAAAGCTGAGTTAAAGGAAGAACACATTAATTACACTGAAGATGACTCACACAGGAGGAACACACCTCTTCTCCTTACTCCTAGAAGAGTAAAATCAGATGAATCAATTGTGCCCCAAATTGTGCAGGTATATCTAGGCTTCCTGATTGAAAAGCCCTGCTTTGGAGAATCAGTGTAATAAATAGATACTGTAATGCATATCTGTAAACTAATATTTTATACAAACATTAAAAAAATTATATAACACAGCAGTTTTAAGCTTATTAATCAATAAAAATCTAATAAAACAATCAAGCATCATGAACATGAACTTTGAAGTCAACAATGTAGATTAATTGATGCTGCCTGAAAACAAGGTAAGCAGACATGTCATTTGTACAACACACACATTTTTAATAGATATTTTAGACTAGTCAATGATAGAGATGACAAGGGAGCAAGCCAACCATTGAGGTTTGATACTTGAGCAAGGTTGATGATGGGAAGTGTAGGTGTGTAGCTGTGTTCTACACCATTTAACTGATCAAAAATGAAAAGCACAATGTACAGTCATCTTTAACATTAAGTATTCAAATCAAATATTGTTTATGTGTTCACTTTGTATTGTGGCTTTGCAAATTTAAGATAAGCCCTAAGGTAAAAATATTGGTAAGAAAAAAGAAAGTAATTTGGTCCACAGGCACCAAAGCTTTTATTGTATTATTTTCCTTGTCAAAAGAAGTTTATTGAGTATACAATATTATAAAGATACATAAAGTAAGTTTATAAGGATCTATAAAGTAAGCTCATTGTTTTACAGTAGGGTTTATATAGGTAAATATCATGAAATTTCAAATATTAAACATTGTGTTCACGTAAACCTAAATTAAAGATATATATCATTCCCTTAGTTACTTTTGTAGGTATTTAAATGATTATACCTACTATACATATTGTTTACAGGTAGAGTGTATATAGGTCAAATAAATTCTGATAATGAGCTTTAATCGTAAGGTGGAGAAAAGGAAAGAGAAAGAAGAAAAAGGGTAGAAAGGCAGAGGTATGGTCCACAAGGTTGTCCCGCTCGTCAGTTTATTATTCTTTTTAGTTCTCTTTGAAGCCTTAGAATGGGTGTCTCTGTAAGTCATTTAATCTGTTACCATGGCAACAGGACAGAGTCATTGAAATTTGACAGGAACTGTTGTTTTATCCAAGGATGCCAAAGTTTTTCAAATTTTGGAATTTGATTTTGATCGATGGCTACCATCTTAGCATGGGACATTGTATTATTCATTCTGTGAATTGTTTCTGCTAGTACCAATGTAGGAGATTTCCATGCCTTGGCCACTGTTTGTTTTGCAGCCGTTATTAGTTGGATCATAAGTTTGAATTGAGAGAGTGTTAACCATTCCGGTTTTAGATTAAGTAAAGTTATATACGGATCTGGTTGTATTATTTTTTTAAATATTTTAGATGCAATCACGAAGACTTCCTTCCAGAAGGTTTGGATTACTGGGCACGTCCACCATATGTGTAAATGTGTGCCTATTTCTGGGCATCCTTGAAAACAAAGAGCTGAGGTATTAGGTGAATATTTTGCCACTCTAGCGGGTACAAGGTACCAGCGAGTTAGGACTTTATAATTTGTCTCCAGTGCTAAGATGTTGGGTGAAGATGACTTAGATGTGAGCCATATGTTAGACGAGTCCGTGTCTTCTAAAGTTCGTCCCAGGTCCTCCTCCCACCTCTGAACGTAAGAGGGTCTATTAAGATTTACTACTCCATATAATTGATTATAAAGTGATGAAATTGTACCTTTAGCAAATAGATCTTTTGTACAGATTGATTCAAAAATGGATAATTGGGATAATGGTGTATCCCCCTTTAGGAATGGTGTATAGAAATTTTTGATTTGGAGATATCTAAATATCTCAGAGTTTGGTAGATCATATTTTTCTCTAAGCGATGGGTATGAAAGGAATGATTTGGATGCTATGAAGTCATTTAGCGTCTGAATGCCTGATGTTGTCCAAGCTTTAAAAGAATTTGGGTAGATCCATGCCGGATAAAAGGACGGATTTCTGATAAAAGAAAGGAGAGGATTGTGTGGAGATTGTAACTGATATTTGGTTTTTAGTTTATCCCAGAGAGATAAGAAGTGTTTAGTTATGGGATTATGAATTTTAAAGCGGTCTTTAGGATCAAGCCATAACAAGTTTGATATTAATAGAGGGTCATTTTCTGAAGCCTCTATAAATACCCATAATGGGATTTCCTGTTTTGCATGGTATTTGGACAGACTGGCCAAATGTGCTGCTCTGTAGTAGTTAGTAAAATTAGGATATCCCAGGCCTCCTTTATTTTTGGGAAGATGTAGTGTGTGTATAGGTATACGTGGTTTAGAAGAGCCCCATATAAACGAAGTTGCTCTTTTTTGTACTATTCTCAAAAAATAGGAAGGAATTGGAATAGGGAGGACTCTGAATAGATAAAGCAATTTGGGTAGAATAGTCATTTTGATTGCATTAATCTTCCCTATCCAGGATAAAGGAAGTTGCGACCATTGTTTTATTAAATTTGTGATCTGTCTTAATACAGGAGGATAATTGGTTGAGAATAAGTCAGAATGAGATGCTGTTAAATGAATTCCAAGATATGGGATTGATTTTTCTGCCCATGTGAATGGGAGTGCAGCCCTAGCCGGGATCAATTCCATGTTTGTGAGCGAAATATTAAGCACTAGGCATTTCTTAGGATTAATCATAAGGCCGGATAGAGCTGCAAATCCATCAAGAGCTGGTATTAAGTTAGGACCAGAGACCTGTGGTGATGATAGAAAAAGTAATATATCATCTGCAAATATACATAATTTGTGTGAAATACCTCCTACTTCAATGCCAGTTATAGTTTGGTTTTGTTCTGATGTATTGGGCCATGGGTTCGAGTATAAGGGCAAATAATAAGGGAGATTATGGGCAACCCTGTCGGGTACCTCTTTTGATATTAAAGGCATCAGATTTGTATCCAGCATATTTTATATAGGCTTTGGGTTTATTATATAATGCTAAAAAGTGGGGTCCAAAACCCCATTTTTGTAATGAATATTGCATATATTGCCAGGATACTGTGTCAAATGCCCTCTTAATATCGAGAGATAGAAAACATAAAGGGATTTTCCGTTTTTTAGCAATATGTGCCAATAACACTGCCCTGCGTATATTATCGCCTGCCTGTCTATTTGGCATGAAGCCTACTTGATCTCTATGTATTAATTTTCCTATAATGCTATTGAGGCGTTTTGCTATTATTTTTGCTAATAATTTAATATCAAGGTTTAACAGAGAGATACACCGATAATTCACACAGGAGGTATCATCAGAAAGGGGTTTTGGGATCATACAAACAATTGCCATTAGTGTTTCTTGCCGAAAAGAATGTCCTTCTAGAAGTTTGTTAAAAGTTTCAGTGAGAATGGGAGAGAGTATTTCTGAGAATGTTTTATAGTATAAAGCCGAGTAGCCTTCTGGGCCTGGTCTTTTGTTAAGTTTTAGGTCTTTTATGGCGTTAGCAACTTCATCTATAGTTATAGGCTCATCCAAACTGCTTTTTTGATTCTGAGACAACTCAGGTAAGGTTATTTTTGAGAAGAAGGATTCAGCCTCTGTAGGATTAAATTCATTGTTTGTCTTGCATAAAGTTGCGAGATGTGAGTGAAATTTATGGACTATTTTAACTGGATTACAAGTATAAACATTTTTTGATAATTTCAAACGTATTGGTTTGAAAGATTTGTTAGTTGAATTTAATGCCCGAGCCAAATATGTACCTGGTTTGTTTGTATTTATGTAGAAATTGTGTTTGCAGCGTTTGAGGGATTTATCAACTGACTCAGTGAGAAATAGATCGTATTCCAATCTAGATTTTTTCACATGAGATTTTGTACTCTGAGATGGATTATCTTGGAATGATATGTAGGCTGCATTAAAATTGAGTTCTAGTTTTTTTGCTAGATTTTTGCGTTCCCGTTTAAATAGTGCCATTTGTCTTTGTATTGTACCACGCAAGACAGGCTTATGAGCTTCCCACAGTGTTATTGGGGAAATGTCTGTTGTATTATTAATTGATATGTATTCCTTTAAAGCTTGTTCAATGGCCATCTGATGTAGTGGGTGTTTGAGCATTATGTCCGGTAAGTACCACGTTGGGTCATGCGCTTTTGGTATGGCTGAGGCTATAGTAGTGTATACTGCATTATGGTCAGACCACGGAATCGGAATTATATCTGATGCAATAATTTCTGGTATCATTCCTATTGTTAGAAAAATAGGATCTATTCTGGTGAAGGTTTGATGAGGGTGCGAGAAATAAGTGAATTTCTTTTTCATTGGGTTACTTTCTCTCCACGAATCTACCAGATTGTATTTGGAAAGAAGTTGAGAAAAAGGTAATCTAGAGGTTATTTTGGATGGTGTAAAAGGTGATTTATCTAGAAATGGGAGGAGGACCTGGTTCGAATCCCCGCACATTATCACTGTTCCTATTTTGTGTGTATTAATCACTTGTAATATATGTGAGAGGAATGGTGTAGGTTGTTTGTTAGGAGCGTAGTAGGAAATCACCGTGATTGCTGTATCCATTATATAACCCATGAGTATCAGGTATCAACTTTCTGGGTCTTTAATTTCTGATGATAAGGTGAATGGTGTGGATCGGTGAAATGCAATTAGAGTTCCCCTTTGTTTGGTACAGGCAGAAGCCGTGTAAATTTGTTGATAAAAAGGAGAAATATATTTTGGAGTAGAATCTTTGGTGAAGTGTGTTTCTTGGAGGCATACTATGTGAGTCTTCTTGTTATGGAAAGTACGGAAGGCTTTGGTCCTTTTTGAGGGACATTTATTCCCTGAACATTCAGGGAAAGTATATTCAGTGGTGCCATGGCAACAGATCAAATAGTTTTGACTTACTTTTTGTTATGCAGAGCTGACTGCGCAGATCAACCTGTGTGGACTGAAGAGATGAAAAGATAGAAAAGAAACCAGTGAATTCTGGAGTAAAGAGTAAACAAAAAACATATGAGATTAGATGATACATTGTATAAATTATTTTTTGCAAGTAATCACAATTTACCCGTGAAAGAGAATAAATATCTCTGTCAGGGGAATAAGTGCCTTTGTCACACTCCCACATAATATGGTTGGGAGAATGAGGAGGGCTAATGGGGGTACACGGATCTTCCACTTACAGGAGAGAAGTGCTATGTCAAAAGACATCAAAATGATGATTCATTAATTGGAGTGCAGAATATGGTTTTTGTTGAAATTATTTATTCCAGGGTGGTTGTATATGGTTAGTCTTGCCCTAGGCTAAATAATTCAGTTAGAAAGGTACTGTTAATAACTTTGGTATTGATGAAGATAGTTTGAATTATTTTGGGATTTTAACCCTTTTAGAGTAAACAATTACATATTTTATTCATATGTAACTGTTTAGATATGTTAACTCATAAAATTGAGGTTGTATTGCTTCAGATTAGAATAAACAAAAACATAGTTCTAGGAACTAGTTAGGTAATAATATATTTGTTTTAAGAAAAGAAAGAAAAAGCTTCCATTACTTCTGGATTATTGAACATATTTGTCCTAAAAAGTAATAAATCTATTGTTATTACCTGAAAATATATAACTGAACAAGAATTTCCTTATTTCACTTATATATTCTAAGGCTATATGAATCAGAAGTAATAAGAAATTTAACTGGAATGTAACATGATCCCACACAGTGTGTGACTATCAGAATGCAGTTACATTCAGTTATAAATACAGGTTTTTTTATAGAGAACCATCTCTTAGTATAATAAATGAAGAGATATCAGGAAATAGGATGTCAGTCCATTGAATCTTCTTGGTCCATGGATGATGTGGCATAACGGCCTCTTTTGTGAGAATGATGATTCCCATTTTGTTCTGAAATTTTCTGGGTGCTGCCTGAAGGTAAGGATGATGCCATTCTTCTGCGTGTGGGAGAGTTGCTGCTTGTGGGTTCTGTTAGATTTAATTTTAAAAGGGTTTGTTGTAGTTCATCTGCTGATCTGCTTCTGTAAATTGTACCTTGGTAGTTAAATCTGACTGAAAAGGGGAAGCCCCATTGATACATAATGTTGTGGCGTTGCAGTTCCATTAGTTGGGGTTTCATGGATCGTCTTTTAGTAATAGTAAGTTGGGATAGGTCAGCAAAAATTTGATGATTGTGTCCTTGAAAATTAAGTTCCTTTCTTTCTCTTGCAGCAATTAGTATTTGTTCTTTCATTCTGTAATAATGAAATTTTGTGATTATATCACGTGGGGGTCCATCTTTCTTTTTGGCTGTGAGGGCTCTGTGTACTCTGTCCAGTTCTAAACGTTCAATAGGGATATCTGGCTTTAGTTCTTGTAATAGAGCAGTAATAGTAGATTGCAGGTCTGTCACAGTTTCAGGTATTCCCCTTATGCGCAAGTTTGAACGTCTGGCTCTATTTTCGTAATCTTCGAGCTTAGTTTGAAGTATTAAATTCTCTTCTTTTAATTGTTCCAATTCTGTTATATTTTCTTGGGTTGTAATTTCAATTTCATCCATTTTTATTTCTAAGGCTGCGGTGCGGTTTCCCAGCTCTCTTATTTCTTTGGTTAGGCTTTATGTTATTTGGTCTGAGGTTTGTTTTAAAGCCTTATGAAGCATCTTTTCAAATTGTAATAATATTACTGGGGATGCTGAGGAGGCTTGTGGAGAAGTTTGTGAGAGGATTTGTTCTGTATCTGACTCAAATGGAGAGTCTTGCTGTGACATTTTCTGTCTGTGAGAGCGCCCTGATGCTGTATATTGTGAGGTGACTGGAGCTGCTTTAGTTGCAGTGAGTGCCTGTGAGCTCTTTGTGAGGTGATTTTTATTTCTGCCACGGCTTCCTCCCAGTACCATATTTCCTGCCCAAACTTTCACAGTTTGTTCCCTGGGGCAAAAAGGTTCAAATGGATACCTTTTGAGCCTGCAGGCTCCGCTTTGTCCTTCTCTTCTCTCCTCATCGGTGCGGAGCTCTAACAATGCATGTCTGCTCCGCTAGACTCCGCCCATCTCCCCCTTATTGTATTATTTTCAATGTAATATTATATTATTTTCAATGCTAGTAGTGCTTTGATGGTATTTACCACTGCGACAATATAGTATTTATACCCGTGATAGTGTACATTTTGGCTGATGTTTAAGATTGCTGCAAGACTCATCCACCTTACCAACCATTCAGTGTCCTTCAACCCTCTCTGCAAATCCCTCCACTGGCTTCCACTCACCCAATGAATAAAATTCAAAGTACTAACAATAATTTACAAAGCGATCCATAACTCTGCCCCCAGCTACATCACTAACCTAGTCCCAAAATACCAACCAAGCCGCTCTCTTTGGTCCTCCCAAGACCTCCTGCTCTCTAGCTCCTTTGTCACCTCCTCTCATGCTCGCCTCCAGGATTTCTCCAGAGCTTCTCCCATCCTTTGGAACTCCCTACCCCAATCTTTCCTACTGTCCCCTAATCTATCCCTCTTTAGACGATCCCTGAAAACCCTTCTCTTTAAAGAAGCCTATCTTGCTTCAATCTAATACACTTTTTTATTTCCTCCATCAGCTCATCCCCCACAGCTACTACCTTTTGTATCAATTGACCCTACCTTTTTAGATTGTTAGCTCTAATGAGCAGGGCCCTCTGATTCCTCTTGTATGTAAATGTAATGTCTGCCTTTATTTTGTTAAGCACTGCGCAAACTGTTGGCGCTATATAAATCCTGTATAATAATAATAATAATAATAAGCATATCCTGTCTCTGTGTTACTGTACACTGGCAACTATGTAGTAAATCAAGAATACTGCAATACTGCTGCTGAACTAAAACATTGATCTACATTTAGCCTTTAATGCAATGTACACAAAATAAAGCACTATGACTAATTGAACTGAATAATATTTCATTCAATTCTCAGGGTGTTTTTCCCCATTTTTTCCAGAGATATCAACATGCTATCAAATTCTGAAACTCCTCAGAACTTAGAGCTGCATGAACCAGGAAAGGCTGGTAAGTCACATTGCTTTGCTGTTTCTGTATTTTGCGTTCTGAAATCAGTAGTAGAAAAAGTATTTTATTTTTATTTTACTTAGTTATGTTTGCTACTCAAAACCAAAAATCACTACGCTCAAACAAAAATGACTAGAACAATGCCATATAGTATATGCGCAAAAATAATTAGATGATACAAATGTGCAAAATGCGCAATTTGTTGCCAATGACCTGTGTTCCCACAATCAGGAAAGTGCATTAAAACATGCGTGCTTCAACCCAAATGTGCTCCACTGCTGTGCTCCACCGCCTGCACATGCTGCCTTTTACCTCATGAAATGACCCCCACAATGGTAAGGTCAGACATAGCCTTCCTAGATCCCTGGGTAATATCACTGCAGGCAATACTCCAAAGGCACTCCAAGAGCTCTAGGATTAGGTTACACTCCAGTGCACAATAGTGTTGCCTTCCAACTCAGCAAAGGATATATAGAATAAAAAAAACTCTGATAGTATAATATGTAATATAGATATTATGTAGATAGTATGTAGATCAGGATTAGGCAATTAGTGGACCTCTAGCTGTTGCAGCACTACAAGTCCCAAGAGGCATAGCAAGACTGACAGCCACAAGCATGACACCCAGAGGCAGAGGCATGATGGGACTTGTAGTTTTGCAACAGCTGGAGGTCTGCTAATTGCATATCCCTGATGTAGATATATGTACATGAGTTGGACAATTGGCTTTTTAACAGTATGAGTGTTTGTGTGATGCGGTACCAATTGTATGGTTAAATTTTTCTTCATTACTTGATTTCTAATAAATATTTTTTCTGGTGAATACAGGAAGTTAAATGAAATATTTTTTTCATATGAGAAGGTTTGAGCTTAAATCAGATTTTTTTATCCTCAGTTATTATAGTATGTAAAACACTTTTCTATTTTATTAATCAATAAAATAATTACTCACAAAGGAGGTGCACTCTCTAATCCAGTGCACTGAATAGAGCTCGCCTGTTTAAAATCCAAGGACATTTCCTCAATAAGCATGGATCGATAAAACAAAAAAAACCTAAAATGGCCACTCACCGCCTTCCGGGCATGATGACGTAATTCGGCTATGCCCACTAACGCATTTCGTCATGTAATACATTGACTTCCTCGGAGGGCATAACCACGTGATGTCATCACACCCGAAAGTCGGACAAAAGTTTTAGTCTTAGTTTTTTCTATTCCTACCATGATTTTTTCTGTTCTTACTTAGATGTTCGCTGTTTGTTAACTATCTATGAACCTTGGGCATACCAGCACAGACCTGACACTATAAAAAAACAAAGTCTGCAGAAACTGTTCTCAGGCTATATTTAAAAATGCAGTGTATCAGTTCACAAAGGAAATAGTTTATTTTTTGCCCTCTTTTAATTGTACCTATTTAAAGCTAATCAATACTTGGTTAACCCATATTAGCCCTAATTAACTACTTCCCTTTTTCCCCTTCACTAATATTTTTCTGCAATTATGCAAAAGAAAGCATTTGCTTGCCCTGCAAAAGGATATACAGTATGTGTTACTTCATTATCTTTAGTAACAACAAAAATGATTGCACAATCAATAGGTCCATACAAGAAATGTAAACATTTTGAGGGTTTATAAGAGTTATACATGAACAAGAGCTGAAGTGAATAAAACACACATACAGAATAAAAAAAGCACACTGGGCAAGATTCCTCCATCCAATGTAAAAGTGAATGAGGAATCTGTTCATATATTTTTCAATCAGCGCACTGGCCCACCTGGGCTTGTTTTATTTTGACTTTTCCATTCATTATATGATGCAAGGTAAAGCACTCTACCACAGTAATTATGGATTTTTGTAAACAAGATATAAATAATTGCAGTGCAAAGTCCTACTGTGTGAACTGAAGGGCAGTGAACTGCAAAGCGGCAGATTTTCCAGGTTTTTTTGAATTGTACTTCTATTATTTTAAAACTATTACTAATCAGAACTATCAAGAGAAAGCCTTGTCAAACCCAAAATAAGAAAAAAAAAATACACAAAGTAATAGACACGCAGCTGCAATGTACAACTTATTGTGGCACGTAAGAGGTAAATATCCATTAACACTGAAGTGATTGGAAACAAAATAGAAGGTCTACTTATTTTACAAGTACAGTATAAACAGATACAATGTGTGCTAAAGTAGTCTTCTTTGAAGGGCCAGACAATCATGATAATACACAGCTTCATAAATTGTATTAGGTAAGATAATTCAGTCCTATGAACAGTTATCATATCTATTCCAGTCAATGGAATTATTACTGTTATCCTATGTCAATTACTGTAAGGCTTTAGCAGTTAAAATCTAGAAATACATAGGTAAGACTATCAAAATGCAATTTCAATGAGGTTCTTATTTATTCTATGTATAATTACAGTGGAGAAAACAAAGTCACCTGGAGTGGATCCAAAACAGTTAGCAGCTGAACTCCAGAAGGTTTCCCAGCAGCAGACACCTTCTGTTGTGTCTTCTGCAATGGAGAAAGGATCATATATACATTCAGGAACAACATCAACAGGCTCAAGTGCGGTCCCTAGCCCTGGCCAGCCTGGATCCCCTTCAGTAAGCAAGAAAAGACACAGTAGCAAGGTAAATATGATTGGTTTTTAAATATGAAGTCCAATACGATTGATTGATTGATTTTTTTTTCTAGTTTTCTAAATTTGTAATTTAATACATTTATGAATTATTTTCATGTACTCATTGTTAGTAGTTGCTCTTGAAATTCAAATAATATCTACAGTATTTAACTGTTTGGAAAAATACCGGATTGGATACTTACATATCGTACTACACAAACTGTTATGAGATTGCACAAGTGCCTAAACATGATCTTGAAAAAAAGCTTTACCAAAATAACATGGTTTTCCTGTTTATGTATGTGCAAAATAAAAATAAAAACCCACCGTACAAAATGAAAACCTGTTTAACTGTATGTCTGTTTTTTATTCTGAGGTAAATAATGATGTTTAATTCTATAGCTGGAAAGAAAGTTCAGGCAATATCTAGCCTCTATAGGCTCTGTACACCAAACTGTTATAGGCAGCGGGTATAATTCCCATCAACATTTGAAGATCTACTGTTAAGGCTTTAAGGTCACTTTTTTCAACATGTATCTACATATATTATAAGAAATGTAGCAAAATATATATATATATATATTTAATAACATAAACAGATATGTTCATTAGCCAATGACAGCCAGGCATATATAAATGAACTGTGGGACAGTGGAGGGACATGGCAGAACTTAATGTTGGAGCTGCAGTCAAGGACTCAGCTAAGCATGCATCCAGGGTTGAACAATTCCACACAAAAAGGTTTGGATAATAAAACTGCTTTCAGGAACATTGTGATGCCAGTGTCTATGCTTGAATGCCAGTTGTACAAGGTAGCACAGAATGCCTGGTGCACTTAAAGTCAAAGAACACTAAACTGTTCTCCACCAATATACAGTAAGGTTTCTCTGCATTACTGAACTTTATTGTTTTGCACAACATTATCAAATATGTCCTTATCTTTAATACATTACTGTGTCCATTGTATCACTGGTGGTAGACATACTGTAGGTTTGCACAAGTTATGGAGTCTAAAGCTACTCATAGATGGATCGAAATTTCAATCAATATGTATTCATTCCTGTTTGACAGAAGTTAATTTTTAGGTTGACTCCTGTTGAATGGGAATGTTGGTAAACTTTTGTTAATCAGCAGCCACAGCCAATTTGCTGAAGCCACTGATCAATGTATTCTAACAGCGGATCCATCACTAGTCAGCTTTAGGATAGCCCACTCTTCACTGAAGATGTCTGCAAATAGGTTTGTTTCATAAATACTACTATCTTTGTAATCAGAGTAGCCTTAAGGACTTAATTGCAGTGAGAGGGAACCTGACAGAGGCTAAAAAAGGCTATCCTGTTATAATGAGCCAGAGTTAAACAATCTATTTGATGATGTCACAGACACACTAGGACATGTCTGTGCTCCAGTTGATAGTATGAGCACACATGACAAAAATACCAGGACTAGAGCTGGTAGCAAGAAGAGAGGGGACTGGTAGCTGCTCACAATGATCTCTTTACTTTCTATACCTTTATTGCAAGAAACTTTTGTCAAAGTAAATTACTTTCTTTACAACCTAGTGAATGCTACACAGGCTCCTTTTGGCATTCTAGCTACTGCAATAAGAACTGTCTTCGCACCAGGTTATTTACTTTTATGCCATCAAAGCAAATTGTGTAGTGTTTGAAAGTTACTAAAAATGACTGAAAAAATTGCATTACAAAATAGAGTGTGCTAATAAAATCTATTTTTTTTTCAGTCCACTGAAGCTATAAAATCAAATTCACATCCTATTACTGGCGACATTCAGGTATCTGAAATTCCATTTGTATTTTGTTTTTTTTACCTTTATGGGTGAAATTAAACATTTTGGTGACATTCAGGAATTAGTTTTTTTAGAATAACTTGATCTTTAAATGCTACTATTCAAAAGTATTGCTAGTACTAAAGAATAATGATTGAGCCACGGATAAAAAAATATATTTTCAAATGTAGTGTAAACATTCACAAAATGTATAACTCATCCTTGGATATAGCAAACTTAACCATCTGTCTTTTGAGTCTACTTGTAACAAATAAATCTCCATCCATCCATGACTACAGGCCTCTGTAGAGGTCTTGTTCTGACCACATGCTCATCAGTGTGGCATACCCCTGCTTAGCCCTTTCATGTAAAATGGCTTACTTGAAGCTGTTTAGTCTTCAGGAAAAAGAGGTTATGCATTTGTATATTTCTCACAATAACATTTTCTTCTCGTTTATTGTAGCTTCAGGTTAATTATGATAAACATCTTGGTAATCTCATTATCCATATACTTCAAGCAAGGAATCTCGTTCCCAGAGATAACAATGGTTATTCAGACCCTTTTGTGAAAGTATATCTCCTTCCAGGAAGAGGGTAAGATGAACAAAATTAATAATTCCAATAAAGGTAAAATGTATTATAAACATACAGTCTATCTCTGTGATAGCAGTGAATATCAGCGGTCATGGAAAAGGTGGAAGAACTTAATGCCCAGGGCCTGCCATATATGTATGGAACTGTAACATTGGAGCAATAATAAATAAAGTTGAACAAAGCTTAGTGCTGTCCCAGGTTCATCCTCACTGGCAGCTCTCACCTGCCAAGTATGTCTCAAGCTGCTGACATCAGCGTAATGTGTACTTACTCATAAATATCACCTTCTTCTCTTCACCGTTCATAAAAAATGGGCAGTTATCTATTACAATCCCATGTCCAACATAGATATATGTGTTATTCCACTCTTCTGCATTTTACCTATCCCAGGGGGCTTAGTCTTAGAATCTATTATTCAGTTCCCTGGGAGGGGCAAATGTGACAAGAGAGTGAAATGGGATGACTGTCCATGCTTGACACTGGATTGCATTACATGAGTATGTGATGCAGCATTTTAACGATGATGTATCTCTCAATCTTTGTAAATTTGAATTAAATAAAGTTAGTGTATTTAGGCTACAATTTCTACATGGTCACTATCAAAAACAGGTAAGCTTTGACTATTAAGTTCTGCTTGTATTAGTGATAGGTGTAGCAAGAGTAAAGAGTGGGAATTAGTTTCAATTAAGATGTGTTTAGTGATAGTAACCTATTAGATTTGATATTCCATTTTCCAAGACAGGTTGTAAGTACAGTAAGTGAGTAGGGAGTTTCACCAGTTTTGTATACCCTTCGTTCCAGTGTTTATTTTTGTGCACTTTATTCACTGTATTTTCGTCATGTTGTCTTTTGAAATATTCAGTATCACCGTATGTTCTGAACTTTTCATCCTGTGATTCATGGAGAGCTCTTGACAGCAAAAGACAGTTTTGCTATTGTCAAATTTTGTTTTTATATTTGCTGAAATTGGTTCACTTTTGTGGTGGCACA
Organism: Lithobates clamitans; assembly: GCA_037952925.1. Taxonomy (NCBI): domain Eukaryota; kingdom Metazoa; phylum Chordata; class Amphibia; order Anura; family Ranidae; genus Lithobates; species Lithobates clamitans. Next base: position 12,580,749 of record JBBGZY010000190.1, read on the forward strand.
TTGTAGTTATGTATCGATTTCTTGAGAACTGAAATTAGCCTTTGTTTCGTTCAGATAATGTGAAATAAAAAGAGCCTTACGTGATCCACAGGATATATAAACATACTTTCAAATGTAAAGTCTTTAAAGTGTGATCATTTTTTTTCCTCAGAATGATTTTGCAAAACAATAGTTGCCAGAAAAAGAATAATTACTAGTTGTGATAGATGCATGTTTGAATTGATTATGGGATTATAATTTGTAATTTTGCTTGTGTTTGCTGTATATGTCTATGTTGGCTTTTACTTTAGTATTTTCACTGGACTGTGTGTGCCTGTAACACAAATGGCCGCACAGGGCATTTTTGTATTGTCAAATACACTGTATGCATTTAATCTTTGTGTTATGTCTTTTATGTGTATCTTATGTTCTATCTTGGTTGCTTCCTGTGCTTTCACATCTATGTGTAATGATTGCACTGTGTCTCGAAAATGGGTCGTTGCAGCCAAGTCATGGTTGTCCAGAATGCCAGGTAGAGTTGGAACATTTACTATTATAACCCTAGGTTTATTTCGAGCAATCAATGAATTTGAGCAAACAGATCAATGAAAGATGAATATTATTGGTATTATTGTTGACAGTTTGTAAAGTTACTATATCATCAATTTTGAAAAAGCTCATACTATTTGTACTTTGACACTGTCACATTTGCTTTTACTATTATAACTACAAACATAACTGTATATAAATGTATAATTTAGTTTGTGCTGAGAAATGTTATTGTCTATGAAAACAACCTCTAGAATGCTCCAAAGATGTACCAGTACAGAAGTCATAGAACGTTCATCATTTTTAAAAGTATGCACAGTATATACAGGGGATACTTTACACAAACAAGACAATAAGGATAGTACAACAAACAACTGAAATCCAACTTACATTTTTTTGGTTTGGAATAGGAAATAAAAGCAAACATCTGATTGCTTTTTCCGCACTACATTTCCGTTAGTGTTTATGTATGAGTCTATAATGTCATTTTCACAAAAAGGTCAATATTTGCAAGTGATTTATGCTGTTTGGATTCCAAAACCTTTAGAAGGTCTGATGTCATATTAAAGGAGAAGTACAGCCAAAGCTCGTTTGTATGGATCACAGGAGTGCAGTTTGTTCTGCATCCCTGTGACCCGTTTTCAGCAGGCAGCAGGTTGAAGCCTGCTGTCGGCTAACATAACAGAGCCAGTCCAGGCTCGGGAAGGATCATGACCATATGGTCGGGATCTGCCCACATGCCTAGACCAGCACTTGACTGAGGCTCTCAGCGAGCCGCTGAGAGCCTGAGTCAGCCGCTGCCGTTCCTTCTGCAGCCCAGCACTGCAGCGGACAGAGCAGAGAGCTGGCGACTGACAGTGTTTGATCGCTCAGTTCACAGTGATAGGCCTTATGCACACTGGATGTTTTTGGCTTCAGACATTTTTTTCTGCAGCCAATAAACTCCCCAGCGTGTTATCCTATGTGTCCATGCACACATAGGCTGTTATCAACAGTTTTTGGCAGGGGCGTTTTCTGGCTGAAACCCCCCCCCCCCCCCCCCCCCAGAACTAGTGGGTTTTGAGAGGAGTTTTTCAGCCGTGAAACAGCTTTAACTCTGAAAAAAGCTGAGAGCCAGTGGGGGACAGTTGCAGCATCGAACTAATGCTGTATCCAGCTAGGTACAGTATGTATGATGTAAAAGAAAAACAAAACCCCATACTTCTCTTCATACTTAAACTGCCTTCAAACTAGTTACAGTTGTAGTGATCCCCTGGTGAGTTAAAATAAAACCAAATTTAATAATTAACTAGTAGCCAATTGTGCCTAAAGCATATGACTACTATTTTGGAATTAGGTCAGCACAGCTGTGCAAACAATAATCAGAATTGTATACTCCATGTAAATATATGTTTTAGTTAGGTGTCCTAATGAGTAACACACAAATTTCAAAATCTTCACCACTCCCGATGAAACTTCTACAAGCACTGGAGTTTCAGTTTGAAACACCTACATCTTCCTTCTGCCCTAGCAGTTACAATCATTTCCAGCCTCAACTGAAAGTTCTACTCAAACTTTCTCTTCCCCGGTTGAAGTTAGAGGTATACTATGATTATTAAGGTAACTTTTTTAATGATCACTGCATGAATATGGTGAATGATGGTGAACCTTAAAGGCTAAGTAAATTTTTGATAAAAAAAATAATAAATACCCACATATTCATTTTTTAAAAAAAAAGCATATTTATAATTTTTTTGCATAGGAGCCTGGAATTGCACGGGTATTAAAGGATAGCGAGTGTATTACACAGTCTCCAGCAGAATTATTTTGCAACCACTGGTCCATACTGAGGACCTTCAATTACAAGGCTGCAGGAAGTATTAAGCAGAATCACACAGCCACATCATTTTAAATTTCACAGGAGATGGTGAAAAAAAGGACCACCAACTCCTGTAAGAGGAGGGCATTTTGATGGTAGGGGACTGCAGACTTAGCTCATGCGTCTTGAATTACAAAATGACATTTACGATTTGGTATGTTTAAGGTAACATTAGCACCTCTCACAGTTAATAATGTGCTACCTCTGTTTTTGAAGCATGTACCTTTTTCTATATTACGATCTTATTACCACATTTTCTGTTTCAGTGCTGAATATAAAAGAAGAACAAAATATGTACAGAAAAGTTTAAACCCAGAATGGAATCAGACAGTGATTTACAAAAACATCTCCATTGAGCAGGTTTGTTGGGTTTGTGTTTAGAATCTACTCAACTTGAACTGGAGTAGTTAAATGATGTCATAAGGGTTGCTGTAGACCATGGCAGGCAACCTTAAAGCGGTTGTATACCCCGCTTTCACATTTTTACCTACAGGTAAGCCTATAATAAGGCTTACCTATAGGTAAAATGAATATCTCCTAAACCTGTATGGTTTAGGAGATATTCACCTTGCATGCAGCCGCTGACACAACATTGTATCCTGGCCTAGGCCAACAAGGCCCAGGCCTAGGACAGCACTTTGCAGGGGCAGCAGCACAGAAAGAGTCCCTGCCGGCTTGCGCTACACTGCTAGTGTAGCACCAGTCTTATGGGGCGGACTGAGCTGAGAGGCAAATTAATCTAGCGCCCCCATAAAGCAGCCTCACTGCTTCCGGTATGTGGGCAGCTGGCATTCCGCAACTGTGTGGGGGGGGGCACCGCTTCTAATTTTGACTGTCCTCTCATCATGGACCACAATCCTTCCTCACTGTGCTATATGTTTTCTGCTGCACCATTGGCATGGTTATATCTTCTTAGTTCTCTCCATACAATTATCAGAAATTTGTGCTTAAAGTCGAACTATACAAACACTTTTTTTTTTTCATTTTGGATAGAGTAAGGGAGAGTTATAACCCCTGTCAGTTTATTTTTTACAATCCATGTCCCATTGCAGAGCTTTCCCTTCACTTCCTACCCCATAGCCAAACAAGAAGTGAGAGGAATTCTATGCAAATGAAGGGAATCCATTGCCCACCCACCCCCCCGGCTCTCAGAACTAGTGTCCCCACTCGAAAATGTCAGAGCGGGTCTTAAAAAGCAAGGGGTGTGGCATTGACAGGAAGGGGTGTGTCATATTTAAATTAGGGGGTCACGAGTTTAGTCAGGCCTAGGGCAGCAAAAAACCTAAATACACTACTGCGCTGACATCAGCGGCGCATTCACTCTGAAGGTCCGGCGGATGCTGTCAGAAAATCAGAGCTCCTTGCCAAAAAGACTCATCGCAGCTCCGGGCCACTCACAGTGCCAGAGCCGCGAACCCGGAAGAAATGCAAAGGGAACATGTCAGCTTTCTCAGCGGTGACTGGGAAGCAATTCATAATGAGCTAGTATGCGGTGCATACTAGCTCATTATGTCTTTGCCTTACAGGTTTTTTTATTTTATTATTTTGGACGTACTGGTACTTCGCTGAATGGGAAGTGGTGAAAGAGGTGGATATCCACCTGAACAACATGGGAAAAGTCAAAGTTTACCGGGCACAGTAGTGACGCCTCCTCACACATTTAAAACTCTAATTGCCATACTACTACTACTGTTGCAATCACATGCATTGCATGGCAACCATGGACTTAAAACAGGTGGTGAGGAAGCAACGTATTGCCTTCTCACCACCTGTCAAACACATTCAGAACATTTTTTTAGAGGAGCAGCAGTGCCTGCTGCACTTGTAAACGAGCCCTTAGTTGCATTCGGCAGCGGTACGCTTAGGGCTTATTCACACGTAAAGTTGGAGGGTGGATTTACCGCCCCCAATTCCTACCCCCTTTAACTGCTGAGGCAGCAGCCATAAGGTATACACATGCTGCAGCAGGAACTAAATTCCTTGTTGCTTTTGGTGGGTGCTACCACCTGGCAATCGAGACATATTTAAGTAAATAAGGCCACTCTGCGAGCGTCCCGCAACTGCATGCTGGGTGCAGGGGGTTAAAGAAGGTGGTGAGAAAGCAACAAATCCCAGCCTGCTTTAACCCCTTGTTTGCTGTACTGCACAAGATTACAGGACACTTGGAATTTGCACACCTGTTTACTAAGCCTCACTGAGGCGACCTGCACACGACTGCCGGGGCGACTTGCAAGACGACTTCTGTATAGAAGTCTATGCAAGTCGCCCCCAAAGTAGTACAGGAACCTTTCTTCTAAGCCGGAGCGACTTGCGTCGCTCCGATTAGAACGGTTCCATTGTACAGAACGGGAGGCGACTTGTCAGGCGGCTAGGTCGCCTGACAAGTCGCCCCCGTGTGAACCGAGCCTAACTGTTCAGCTCAGTAGCCCCTATCAGGGATGTTTTTTGCCAGGCACCCCAAGTGTTTCTGTATTTTTTATTTAATTATACATCTGTGCCATGCATAGATCTTGAAGATAATAGCTTATCTAAGAATACAAAAACAAAGCTTTTTTTGTAATACCTTACTTTAAAATGAGTGTGAAAGGTAATAAAAAAATATGTAAACAAACAATATCTTACTGCAAATTGAAGATAAAAAAGTGAAGCAGTTTGAAAGTTTTACATAACAAAGTAACATTTTAAAATCAATATTACCAATAAGTAATGTGACAAACATGAAAGGTTCAGTGTTCTTGTAAATACAGAAAATATGTAATGTCTTTCAACAAGTCATCAAGTTTTTCTTTCATTAATTAATAATTCACCTGTGAAATTGATAGCGTGCTTGTGACAATGTAAAAAATAAAATTAACTGTATTTTTAATTTTCATGCAGCTAATGAAGAAAACTTTAGAAGTTACTGTATGGGATTATGACAGGTTCTCTTCAAATGATTTTCTTGGTGAGGTAAGCGATTGACACATGAAAAAAGTGGTTCACAACTATGCAATCTCGCTAATCAAAAAATGGTTTCAACTTAACTGCCATATCTAACATGGGACAAAAAGTCTTAAAAAGTGACAGCTGAGAAAAATAAAGTAGTTTAATCTTGTCATCTGACACATTGTCCATTCTTTTATATCTGCGCAGTTTCTTGCAGTTGTATTATATACAACAAATTGAAATAACTTGAAAGTTTGCTAATGATAATTTGCAAACTTTCCACAATAAAATCAATAAACATATCTGTTATATCTGCATTCAATGAATGAAGTATGTTTTCAGATACATACTACCAATAAAACATAACACCAGCTTAAGTACAGTTGTTAATTAATAAGTGCATATGTATAGTTTTTATATTTTTATGTGTTTATGAATATGTTTAAATGTATAAAAATGCCTTTGCTTGTAGGTGTTAATAGATTTATCAAATGCTGCCTTTCACGACAATATGCCGCGATGGTATCCATTGAAGGAGCAAAGTGAAAGTATTGACCACGCAAAACATTCTGGCCAAAGCAGTCAGCAGTCGCCAAAGCCTTCAGTCATTAAAAGCAGAAGTCATGGAATTTTTCCAGATCCATCTAAAGGTAACACATTATAATTTTCAAATTAAGTCAAATTAAAACTATATAAAACATATATTATTTTTTAACTATTTGTAGTGTTAAAACCTGGTGGTTTATAAACATTTATAAATGAAGCAGGGATACAAAATTTGGCCACAAGCATGGCCACAAGCAATCTGTTTCTTACTGCAGATGCGTGAGTCACACTGCGCCTTGAGAATAGTCTCACAGTCTTCTGGGCACTGTGATGTGTCCCAGAAGACTGCGGGGGAAGGAGGGGGCCAAACTTCCATCTTAGTTCGTTGCGGCAATCTGAACCAGAAGTGGGAGCAGGTACCTGTCAAAACCACTACCCGCCCCCCCCCCCAAAAAAAAGTGTGGCAGTGGAGGGGGAGGGTGCTCCACTTTAAATTTGCTTCCAGGGCAGAAGCTATACATAAGAGAATAGGGATGAGGTATGGATTCACTGCTACCATGGGTTTGGGGGGGGGAAACTTGTGGGTTTTTTCAAATCATAATGTACTGCATTTTGTTTGAACTATGGTCAGAAGATAAAGAAGGGCCTCAGTATAAAAGGTGGGCACAGAGAAGCCATAGTGTTAGTGTATAGGAAGCTCCTGTAGGGAAAGCATAAAGAAGGCTGACAAACACAGATTTGTGTCAGTTAGGAAACTGTATACTAATTCTAATTGCTAGCTCTTTAGGCAATGAAACCCTTTGCCTTTCTTGTTCTTAATATAGGAGGCTTTTTGTGTCTTTCATTTTATGTTGTGGTTGATTTGGAGTTGCAATGCTTCCTATAAAGAAAAAAAGTTTTTTGTTTCAGTGTGTCAGTTTTTGGGAGTTACCATGTATTTGGAGAGTATATTTGTTTTTATTTTATGTTGATAGGGATTTTATTATAGGGTAACCTGCTTTGATTTTCAGCAAGGCTTTTCTTAAAAAACGTGGGCGTTTGTTTCAGAAAGAATGTTTTTGGGGATATTCAGTAATAATTTTTTATTGTATGTTGATAGGACCTTTTTTAAGCTGAACTTTTTTTTTTCCTTTTTTTTAATGTTGTAAGACCTCTCTTTGAAAAATTAACTTTTATTTCAGGGTTGAGTATTCAGGGGACGCATTTATGTATTCTTTAAGCTGCCTTTTGTTTGCAAAATATCATGGCATCATTTGAAAGGGAAAAAAGCAAGAATAGTGTGTTAGACCTATTATCCCTGAATAAAACTGTCCTGCCACTGGCCAGCTATACACTATGTCCTCTGCTGTATCATAGCTCTTGTAAAACCCCAGGCTGTCCTCTTTGTGTCTAGTACATTTGGGCTTAGCTGTGCTATTTAAAATGATACTGCTGCTCGCCAATTTTACACTGCTGTGTCATCTGCAGTCTCTTGATTCTTGTAGTAAAACACCTGACTGTACTATTTTTCTCTGCCACATTTCAACCAATTCTCCTTCATTAAAATGTTCTACTCTCCAATGTTATACTGCTGCATCATCTGCGGTCTCCTAATTATTAATAAATGTTTAATAGCACATGGCCAGTGACAGGACGGTTTTGCATCAGCAAGAACAGGGATAGCTGCACCAAGCTACTGGCCAACTTCTATGTGCAGCTATTATCTATCTATGTTTTTTTTTACATTTTGGTACATGTCCCATGGCAATGCCCAGCCTGCCATACCTTTTTTGACCGTAGTTTTCCTATTAGATCTAACATTTGTCCACATTTACTAACAGGATTTACTGCCTAATAGACCTCAAAGGGATTCACTAAGTTCAGGTTCACCAGATTTTAAACAGGATTTGCCAAACTATTGGTGAATCAAACCTGGATAGATTCACTCATCGCTAATGCACAATTGTACTTTATAGAAACATACTTGTAAACTTTATCCCAAATCACTATGTTGATAACAAGGATGTACACAATGACATCTTCAAAAACCTTTATTAAACAGAACAGTGCACAACCAGACCCCTGCCTAGGAGGCTCATTCCTCTAACGCAGTGGTTCTCAACTCCAGTCCAAAGGACCCACCAACAGGCCAGGTTTGCAAGATAGCTGAAATACATCACAGGTGATATCACTTGCTGCTCAGTGATTGCAGTATTCTAGTCTGAAACTCCCCAAGGTAATTCTTAAAATCTGGCCTGTTGGTGGGTCCCGAGGACTGGAGTTGAGAACCACTGCTCTAACACGTGTTACCCATTTGTTGGGGATCTGGATGTGCACTGATCTGTTAAATAAAGATTTTGAAGAAAGTTACATCATCAAAGTGTGACTTTGCTTACAAAATAGCATTTGTATGAAGCTGAAACAGACTCCACCTGTGTGCTTTCAGCAAGGGACAGTGCTCACAGCTTGGCAGCAGCAAAAACTTGGGAGTTTCTTTAATAGTACAGCCCAGTTACATAAGATATTCATAATAGAAATGACTACATGTTTCATTCAGTTTTGAAGATTAATTGAAAGAATAGTCAACGATACATCTTTTTTGTAGATATAGAATAACAAAATCCATATAAAGTATTCAACGTTAAACCTGTTTTATTGTTTTCCACTACTAGATATGCAGGTTCCCACTATAGAAAAATCTCATAGCAGCCCTGGTAGCTCAAAGTCATCCTCTGAGGGACACCTCCGTTCACATGGACCATCACGTAGCCAAAGTAAAGGCAGTGTCACTCAGACCCACCTTGAAGATGCTGGAGCAGCCATCGCTGCTGCCGAAGCAGCTGTCCAACAGCTTCGCCTTCAACCAAGTAAAAGACGCAAATAAATTCCTCAGCATGGCAGCTTAATGTTCATCTGTTGCCTTTCCTGCTGTTTCCCCTTGTTGACCATTATTTGTTGTCACTACTTGTTCACCTTGTTAAATGTCCTTTATTGTGAAAATTTTGTCCACATTTAATATATGTTACCTAACTTTTTGTTTACTGATACTTAATGAAACTGGCTGTTTCCTCATTGGTTCATACTACCATCAAAGTGTTTTCATCTTGTATATTGTCTGTTACGCCCCATAGTGTTGATTACTTGTTCAACTTCTGTGGGTTTAGTCTTCATTTTTTTTTTTTTTTTAATTAGTTTGAGAATCATATACTTGAGAACATTTTGTAGATACATATTCCCTTTTGCATCATCTACATTTAAACATTTATTCATTGACAAATATTTTAAGAAAACCTATGTATGTGATCGCTACAGTATAACCATTGGCTACACCAGACCAGTCATAACACCAAATCACATTATTGTAAAGACAAATTCTCATACCATTCTAAGTGAATGCGTATTATCACTGCATGCTCATGCATATATTCCTAATATGTAAAAAAAATTAAGTGTATTTATGTTTTTTGAAATTGTAGAATTACTGTCTAGAGTCTAGATTGTTTATCTTATCAAGATCAAACTTTTTGTTTGTGGTACAGATGAAAAAGAAGCTCTATAGATAGGCACGCATAAAGTTGTCAAATAAAGGGTAAATTCTACTTAGCAAAAAATCTACAGTGTGATACAGTATGTACAGGGCTTGAACTATGTCCCATAATTGTTAAAACGTAGTTTTCTAACAGAAATATTTATTACCTTATTAAACAGTGCATATCAATGGTATGTTACACTGCAAAAATAAATTGAGGTTGGTCGCTAATAACAGTTTTCAGTTTAAGGGAGTTTTGCATAGTCAAAATAGCCACGAAATACATTGTAAATTAACATTTTTTTTTTGTATTTTAAAAGTCATTCAATATAATGTACATAATATTATTAAAGTGTCAGTTGGATATTTTAAAAAATGACAGTATTGTAAAAATAATATCAGTTCTGTAAAATGTAACAAACATTTTGATGTAAGGGCTTAATGTATATGAAATCATTTGAAACAAAGGAAGGTATAGACCATACTTAGTGCTACTAGTTACATGGAAATATGTTCTCATAAAACACTTTAGTTGGTCATATAAGGCAGTAATCAGAGTCAGGATTTCTTTTGAAATTCCCTCAAATTGTTTGTAGTTGCTAAAGCATAAATTTGTATTTATCATTTAAAGTGAGGCAACCTGGTCACTATAGACTTTAACTGTGGGACATAACATGTTTAAATTGTACAGCAGGGTATCCCCATTTATTAAAATGTAGTTGGAAAAATAGGGAAGATAGTGGTAATATTTTCTACATAGTCATCTGACTCTGATCAGTATGGTTAAATGTCTGGTTGTACAAACTCACAGCTAAATTTACAACCAATCATTGGTATAATCCATGTCACAGTGGACTATGCAACAGATTTCTGATTATATGCCTGTTATTTTCAGATATGTAAAGAAAGACCAATTATAGAGACAGCAATATTACACACTGAAACTATGATTCCTTATGTTAAAGCAAGCACTTTTGTTGTAAATGATAATTTGCTTTTGTTTTAACCTTATGGTATAGCTATTTATATTTATGCATCAACAGAAACAGGAAATCCATTTCCTAAACAGCGCTATTGTAATGTTATGGAATATGACTTGTTCTTACAATCAGGAGCCCAGAGTTTTTCGCTTAAGTGAATGAAAATTTTCTAAGAGACATACTTGTGTTTGTCACAGAAATTTGTTATTGCATGTCTTCTCACAGGATTAGAACCATGGTGGGAAACATTTTAAACCAATAAAAAGAAACAGCCAGTTTTAAAGCCCCTTAATGCTGTGCATGTGGTGTCTCTTTTGATGTTAAAAACACTACCTATCTGAATACAGAAAAGAACACTTCTGTTTGCATGAATAACATTTAAGCTGGTTCCATCTGAGGATACATACTATGGGTTTCCATTTCACCCACACTGCCACAGCAGCACATAAAAGCGATCAGTGTAATAATGCCAGGAAGCAGCATAGACACAGCATAGCAGGAGTACTCCCAATTCAAAGAACTCAGTCTGACAATCTGCCTTCACCAGCAAATGACAGCAAAGACCAAAGCCAGCTTGCACTCAAGAAGGTGATGTCCGATGGGTCCGTCAAGGCTGAAGGTAAGGAGTGATAATACTATTTGTCATAAAATTTACTAACTGATTGCTGTTTCCCTATAGTAAAATCACTGCTATGATATAAACTGCATTGCAAGTTCTTGTGAAAACAAAATGTATTTTCAGGAAAGGCCCACTTTTAAAGAGCATACATAGCAGTTCTGTTTGAATTGTATGTCTTTATTTCGTATGGTAAATCCTAAAGAACCTAGAGGTTGATTTAGTAAAACAGGAGAGTGGAAAATATGGTGCAGCTGTGGATGGTAGCCAATCAGTTTCTAACTTCAGCTTGTTCAATTAGGCTTTGAAAAAAAAAAAAAAAACTGGGAGCTGATTGGTTTCTACGCAGAACTACACCAGATTTTGCACTCTCCAGTTTTAGTCAATAAACCAAATTGTTTTTGCCTGTAGAGACTGCTGTCATCTCTACACTCTTGGTATGTCACCGCTGATGGGTTCTTACTGGTTTCCCAGGTTGTTAATGTGGGCTGGACTGCAAAAGACCAGTGGGGTTTTTATATCACTGTAATATTGAATGTTAAAGCCTATTACAAATGGTCATATGCTATTTATGCAGCATCATTTTGCCAGTAAGATCCTGCATAAAAAGTGGTCCATACTGCATTTCAACTCATAAAAACATATGTGCACTTGTGTCCATATAAGTTGGATGTGTGCACTCTGCATCTGTGCCACTGATACTTATTGTTTACATGTAGACTCTGAATGTATTCAAGTAGTGGCAGCCTAAGTGCAGAATTACCTTGGATACAGTCTTTCTGTACCTGCGCTAACCACTGCATGAATGACTCTTTCAAGTTTCAGATGTAAACATAAAGTGTGTAATCAGCATGGGCAGCACAGGTGCAGAGTGACCTCGGCCTTCAGTCATTCAGAATGCATGAAGCTGATGTCATTCTACATTGGGGATTGCACACTATTGATGTTTACATGTTGGCCCTGAGCAGCAGTGACAGTATATAGGGTCCATTTGCGCTGTATGTATGTGAAAAATAGCACAAATGTTTACACAGACATACAGTCCAAATTGAACCATGAACACAGATTTTTTTTAGATTTGGATTACGCATCTAAACAGTGTGGACCAAAATGGACCAATGTGAATGGGCTCTAGCACACAACTGCTGCATTAAGATCTGTAAAAAATATGGACCTGGGGTTAGCAAATTTTATGTCCACGTGTGTGTGTCATTTTATTAAGGAGAACTGCATTACAAAAACATAATTTCAAACTCTTCAAGGAAGGCATACTTGAGTATTTTTATTATCTTATCTGTCTCTGAGCTGACAGCCACCCATGACGTGATAAGGCATACTTCTAAATAAATTGTACAATTATTACCATCTATAGGCTGCTGCTTGACTCCCCTGACAAATTTCCCTACATAAGGGCATGGGACTAGGATCTAGCCTCCGAAAATGATTTGGACCATTGGTATGCTTCCTTTCAGTTGACCTAAAAGGGAATTCTGAACATTTCCCTAGTGGAAGCCAATGTCAAAGTATTGACTAGGTGGTACTTAGTACCTTATCATTTATCAAGGCTTTATCCGTCTTCCTTACCCCTATGTTTTCGCTGGTGCCACTCATCTGGGACAATGTATCATATATATGGTGGGAATGTCAGAAGTTGAGGGGTTTCTGGAATAAGGTATTTGCTATAATGGAAAGGTTTCGAAGATATCAGTCCCCCAACGACCCCAGATTGCTCTGTTAAATGAACCTATTGAGCACATCCCCCACTCTAAGCAGCGGTCAATTTTCCTTATGTTTTTAGCCGCAAAACTTACTATAGCCCGTGCCTGGAAAAAATCCTCAGTATGTGCTTCATTGCTAGCACTATTGCTAGCCTTCATCCGGCCTTTGGGGCACTATTGCTCACAGTGATATGAGGCACTATTCCTCCCACTGACAACAACAATGGGCCACTATTTCTTCCACTAATACCAATGATGGGGAACTTCCTCTCCTATTGACCACTAACACTGAGGCCGTGTTTATTCTCACTGATTCTGGGCCCGGGGGAATTTTCTACTCCCACTGGCCACAATCCGGCCCCCCTAAAGTCTGAAGGACAGTTAACCGGCCCTTTGCTTTAAAAGTTTGGAGACCCCTGCTCTAGATTGTGTAACAATTTTTGTAGATGCTCCGTAAAGTTTATTTCTAGACTAAGCATGTCTTGAAGTCACTTAGAAGTTAGGTATTCTTTTTGCTCTTGTCCCTTTCCCCATAAATGTGGTGGAGAGGAGCCTATTATTCGATGTAGTTGAAAAGATTATTCCAGAACCCTGGCTGCTACTATGTTTACAGTACTTTTCTTTGTCTGATGTTTAAATCTTCAATAAAAATGTATTGAAAGTAAAATTGTACAATTATAATTGCTTTAATACTGGGCACTTTCACCCCCTTCCTGCCCAGGCCAATTTTCAGCTTTCAACGCTGTCACACTTTGAATGAGCATTCATACAAATGTGTACCCTAATGACATTTGTATCATTTTTTTTTAGACAAACTGAGCTCTCTTTTGGTGGTATTTAATCACCATTGTTTTTTGGGTTTTTTTTGCTAAACAAATGGAAAAAGAACAAACATTTTGAAAAAAACTAAAATTTTTCTTCATCTCTGTTATAAAGTTTTGCAAATAAGTAATTTTTCTTCGTCACTGATTTGTGCTGATAAGGCTGCACTGATGGGTACTGATTGGCTGCACTGATAGGCCTGCACTGATGGGCATTGATGAGGATGCACTGATGAGGTGGCACTGATGGCTACTGATAAACTGCACTGATGGGCACTAATGAGGCTGCACTGATATTGAAGCAGTGATGTTAACTGATAGGGGAAACTAATGAAATCTGATATGCTGCACTGATGGGGACTGGTATGCTGCACTTATGGGCACTGATTGGCACTGATGGGCCTGCACTTACAATCACAGGAAAGTTGGTTATTGGCTTTATTTTCATCACATAGGGGGTTATTTATTATTTACTAGAACTGCATTGTGCAAAATCTGGTGCAGCTGTGCATAGAAAACAATCAGCTTTCAGGTTTTATTGTCAAAGCTTAATTGAACAAGCTGAAGTTAGAAGCTGTTTGGCTACCATTTACAGCTGCACCAGATTCTGAGTGCACCAGTTTTAGTAAATCTCCCCCATAGTGACAGTGCCAAGGAAAGGAAATGCCGATAACCGTCATTTGTTTACATGGGATCAGCTGTGATTGGACACAGCTGATCACATGGTAAAGAGCCAATGATCACCACTAATCACCAAGCTGCATGCCCCTGAGGGTGCGCATGAGTGGCATGACCTGGAGCACATTATATGACATCCACCTGGAAGGAGGAGAGTCCCGCCCAGCTGTCAGTCTGCTATGGGCCTATCGGGAACTGGTTAAAGGTCAGACAGAGAACCCCCACAAATTTTGACAGAGAAGAAATAACAATGTATTTAGAACAGATATAAAGCCAAAATCCCCAAACATTTTGAAGTACAAAATCTGTTGATTGAAAACTGTGTTTGTACACGGGATAAAAGATCTTTTGACAGGGCACATCTACAGCAGCACACATTTTTTTCCTGCAATTTAAGAAAGCTTCCTTTATCCCTGTAAATATTTCAGAGAAAGACATAGCATGAGCATAACAAACACCATTCATTTAGAAAACAGAAAAAAAAATAATGATTAGAAAACCAACATTTATTTATGAAAAATACATACCGGTACTAAACAAATATGGCTGCATTACAGAAAACCATTATAGATATTCAGCTATAAGACCAGACATCTAAAGTGTATTTAAGAGCTTCTTGCCCACTTTTACATTGTCACAGAACAAAATGAACCACAAAGTTTACCCTCGCATTAGGTGTCAGAACACACAACTGAAGTCTTGTAGCCTCCTGTCTCTTCACCAGTTAGTCAGCACCTACACTCAGCCAGGATGTACTAGAGTGTGTCCAGCCACTAACTTGGTGTCTTCTGCACTATACCTAGACTGAGAGCCAACCCATTACCTGATAAAACATAAGATTTTGGGTAGCACGCACACTCCACTTTGGACCATGCTCTTTACCAGCTGGGGTTTTCTGTCACATACCTCCCTTCCTGTTCGAACCTGGGGGTTCAAGCACCTGCTTACTGAAAACAGTGCGCTCAAAATTTTTTCTTCTATTGCAACCAGCTTGGTGCTCCACTTTGAAAGAAAAATCTTGGAGGGCCAGAAACCAGTGGGTCACCCTCAAATTGCGCTTCTTGGCCTGAAACATCCACGTTAAGGTAGCATAGTCTGTTATTAATCTGAAGTGGCATCCCAGCAAATATTACCACAGAGAATCCAGGCGTCACTTAATGTCCAAACATGCTAGCTCCATAATACTATAATGTCTCTTTGTTGATGTCAGCTTCCGACTTAAAAAGACCAGTGGTATTCTTCTCTATATACCTTTTATCGACAGGACAGCCCTAATTTATACACTTGAGACATAATTTTGAACCACAGTTCTTTGTTGAAACCTGGGAATACTAGGACTGGCTGTTTACAGCCTGCTTCAAACTTTAAAATCTTTTTCAGCCACTGGATTTCATTTGATCCCCCCGGGTTTATGCCTTTAGTCAGTTTGGTTAAGCATGCTGCTACAGTAGCAAACTTTGGACTGAACCTAGAGGGTACACAATGACACCTAGGAAGTCTCACTTATTTCTTGAGGATACAAGTAGGCCAGTCCCTGATTTCTCCCACTTTATAGAAATGGGGTTTTAGTAGGCCTTGCTCAAACTCAGGTACCAGGCTGATTTTTGGGGTTTGCTGTTAAAACTGCTTTCCTAATCAAATTCAGGACAGCCTGAACTTTAGGAAAACAACTTTCCCAGTCTGTTCTCCAAATAACATGTCATCAAGATTGGCTGCTGCAAAGTATTGATGTGGGCTAATAATCTCATCCATCATTTGTCTAATGACATGGGAGCTCCTTGTAAGTCAACTGTCATACTGTCACAAACATTTTGGGGTTGCAAAGGCTTTTTTGTTTCCTCTGTCAGAGATACCTGACAATATTCCATAGGTTAAATCAAGGGTTGTCAAATACCTGGCTAGATCCAACCTCTCAGTTCATTAGTTCATCAACCTCTGGCATGGGGTAAGTGTCAAACTTTGATGCTTGATTCGGTTTCCGGAGGTCATTACAAAATCTCAAAGTACCAATTGGGCTTGTGCACCAAGACTATTGGGCTACAGCATTTACTTTTAGATCTTTTAATAATGACAAGGTCTAACATTCTTTGTACCTCATCTGCCACTGCCTGTCTATAATAGGGCTTAAGATGGACACAAACCTTTTGCAGCTGGAAGGCCCTGAGAATAACTTATGCTCACACAAAAATGTGTTTGTTTCCTGTTTTGGGCAGGGGGCAGAGGGAGTACATTACCCTTTCTTTTCCCTTCAGCAAGAAGCCTGTCAGTCATTTTGTGATTCATTTTCTCTTTTTCTGTTTCTGTTTTTCTAGCTGATAAACTTTGAATTTCACTTCATATATTCGTTCCACTATCTCATAATTGTCCTGCAATTCAGCCAGAAACATACTATGGAAACCAAGACTAGCACACAATTTCCTTGGTGGAAAGTTTGTCTTCTTGCCAACCTCTTATACACCCATTCTTTGGGCCTCTTGAACCTATCATCTTAGTTCTGATGATGGGGGTCTCTCTGAGGATTTCCAGGGACTCCTCTGGCTCACCAGCTAAAAAAATGTTAAGGAAAAAAAACATTTGTAAGTCATTTTAGCAAAATGTTGAGGTAATCAAGTTAATTAACATCAACAAGGAAAACTTTCAACTCAAGAAAAGGATCAAAGAATACATACTGTATATATATATATATATATAGATATATATCTATATATCTATAGATATATATCTATATATCTATGTATATATTGTGAGGAATTAGCTCAGCAGCGGGTTGTGCGTGACTCCCTGGAAGAGTCGCAGAACAGTGAAAAAAGGATCGTGGGTAAACACAAGTGTGGTCTATTTATTATTATTATTATTATTATTATTATACAGGATTTATATAGCGCCAACAGTTTGCGCAGCGCTTTACAACATGGGGGCAGACAGTAAACTTATAATACAAATCAATACAGGAGGGATCAGAGGGCCCTGCTCGTTAGAGCTTACAATCTAGAGGGAGGGTCAAGTGGAAACAAAAAGGTAATAACTGTGGGGGATGAGCTGATGGAAAAGGTCTGATGGAAAGTCTGTGTTGACAAAGTGCAGGTATCAAAACAGCAAAATAAAACAAAAACAGAAGATAAACCCTTGCCACATTGGGCATCTAACTAAAAACACAGGGGTTGTTTTACTAAAGGCAAATAGAATGTGCACTTTACAGTTGCACTCATTTTCCAACTGTAAATTTGTAAAGCTGTGCTGATTTGCATCATCCAGTCATGCAAAAATGCTTTTTTTTTTATTTTCCTTGCATCCAGTTGTGTATTCTTTAAAAGTGAAGCTTTACCATATGTACTAAGCTCTGGTAAAAATGAGTGCAACTGCATTTGCAAAGTGTATAGTCTATTTGCCTTTATAGTCTATTTGCCTTTAGCAAACCAACCCCACAGGAACCTAACTACTTGTCCTGGAACAGCCTACTTCTGCCCAGACACTTGACTTTCACAAGGAATAAATCCAAAGTCACACAGACTTAATCTCACCATACAAGCAAATGGCTGCTCCTCAGTCTGTCCTGCACAGACATCTGGTTTCAGGGTGGAGCTTCTTCCCTAAGCTGGGAGTTTTATAGAGCCCAGAACATTCAATCTGATACAGCTAAGTTTGTCAACCCCTCTAAATGGCACAAAAAGAAAAACAGCTTGTTTACAGCATGAATCTGGGACAAATAAATCTCCCATCCTGGGCACAACCCATAGTTTTTCCTGGCTTCCTGCCTTAATAATATATATAGGGTAAGTGTTTCTTTCTGATGTTCCTTTGTTTGGCTACCTCAACATTTTGCCAATATGAATTTGATAGGATATATGTTTTTGGAAAAGATTCATTCTCAGGAGTGCTAACCCCAACTGCACTAGCATCAGTGTTATGCTGAAATGGGTCTGGACTCCACTCAGCATAGCCTATATTCTTTTTGGGTTAGGGACCTGACAGAAAGTTCCTTGACTTCTTTCTAAAGTCACTATGGCAGTAGGGTACTTCTTTCAGTCACCATGCTCATACACAACTCCTACCAGGTGCTAGGTCATATGCTAAAGTTTTACAGGTCCAGCATGTACACTTTTCCCACTTATCTTGACAACACAATTCGGTATGCCCAGATTTGTGACCAGACCTGGGCAAGCACATGGAGACGTATGCGTGGCAACCTGGGACACAAGACATGTTACAGCATCATGTCTCATTCACCTCACTGACAGCACTATATGGGCCCCTGGTCTTGGCAGGTACTCCCAAGACTAGGCCTTTATGCATGCTTAGCCCACTAAGTGGTTTTCAGATACCTTACCTATTTTTGGGTCCTCCTTGTCCTTGGAAACCAGTTACCAGAGGTAAAATCTGTCACAGTGGTGCAGAGCTGACAGGGAGGTCCTCATCAGTTTATTGGCACTCCACCAGATCCACCAGTTTGTCTACCCTTCCTCATTTTGTCCCAAACAAAGTACACCCAGAAGTTACTTTTCTATGTATAAACAACTTAAGGTAAAAAAGATCACATATTTAGAAA
This sequence comes from Lithobates clamitans, assembly GCA_037952925.1. NCBI lineage: Eukaryota > Metazoa > Chordata > Amphibia > Anura > Ranidae > Lithobates > Lithobates clamitans. The sequence continues at coordinate 12,599,473 of JBBGZY010000190.1, forward strand.
TAAACATAAATAATACATTTTCTGAAATCAATCTAGGCAATATATTTATAAATATAAATAAATGAATAAAAATAATATATTTTATTGATTACTTCAACTTATCAATAGATCCCCTTTTATGAATATATACAGTATATAAGTTATATTTATAAAGTACTGAATCTGATATTTGCTATACATTCACAGCAGAAGATTCAATCACTGTAATTTAAAATACATACATAAGGAAGATAACCCTGCACCAAATGTTTTGTGAATCTAACATTTACTGCTTTATAAATATAAGCCTTATATACTGTATATATTAATGATAAGGGATTTATTGATAAGTTGCAGTAACACCGCAGAAAACCATCATAGAGTTCTTGCATTTAAAAAAGCATGACAGAGAAATGGACAACTTAAAAATGAAAGACATCTTTTTACTAAAATTTAAAAAAAATAATTATATATCTTCCATATATATATATATATATATATATATATATATATATATATATATATATAGATTTATAGATAGATAGATAGATAGATAGATAGATAGATAGATAGATAGATAGATAGATAGATAGATAGATAGATATCTATCTCTAACTATCTATATGTATCTATTTATATATATGTAGCAATAACTCTCGGCGGAGCTGCTGGTTTAAGCGGGCTTGTTACCTTCACTCTCCTTCCCTCTGTTTTACCGGCACCGGGTCTAGGGTTCCGTTGAGTTTACCTCTGGACGATACACGCACCAACACTTGAGTACATTTTCAATGCTTTATTAAACAATTTACTAAGGAAGTAGCAGGAAAGAGGCAGAAGGGAAATGGCCGAAGAAACTCAAATCTTCTTGTAAGATTCTTGACAAATGTCCTGGTGGAATTTGGATATTACAATGGAGTGCGCTCCCCTCGTGGGACAGACTCCTTGCACGCCTGGATAGGCCTCTCTCACTAGCCTAGCAGCCAGTACGTAGCACGACCAAAAGTCTCTGCCACAGACTTGTTTGGGATAAACCCGTACGATCCTCCGTCACAGGATGTATTGGTTTTCTGCAATGAACGTCAGTCACAGTGCTTGAACCTTTAAGCCAACCCGGCAACACTATGCTGTATAGTTACTTTAGGATACGCCCTCCAACCGAGTCACCAGGCCCCTCTCCAGAACAGCACACTGCGTGATCCTTCCATGACGGGTCCTCCCCTGGAATCTCCTAGTTGTCCAGCTTCTTCACTCTGGATAGACAGCTCAGGACCATTCCTCGGCTTCTGTGGTAGTCCCCAGACAATCTTCTGGGCCCACCCTTGCGCCGCAGCGATGTGGGCCTCCGGAACGGAGGACCACGAGATTGCTCTCTAACGCATACCTGTCGGCCAGGAGGACGAGCAGGTGGCTGTAAAACGAACCCTTGAATATTGCATCCATCCCATAAATACCCTCGCCCAGAATGCATCTCGGAGGACCACCTCCACCGAGTTGTCTCCGGGACAGAAGAGCATCCATACGCTTCAACACGTTGCCTTTCCAACACTGACCAGTGATAACAGTGACACCCACCGGTCAGTATGGAAACACACACAACATCAGCCAAGCTGGATTAGAGGCAAACCTAACCTATCTAACGAACAAGTTACTAAATTTACCTAACATATGGTAGATCGCAAATCTACCAGCGCTACATACTCCCCCTACTACAATAGACGTTGTCCCCGTCTGTCCAAAAACAGTAACAATAACTCCCAAGCCTGGGAGTAGGTATTTGAGTTTCTTATAACTTTGGATAGACAAAGAGAGAGGAAAAGACATTGGAAAGATATTATAAGACTTACATCTATAAAACATTATGTTCACATCCGCAAACATAACCATCATATGATTGTACACAACCTTACTATCTAGCTGAAAAGCCTCCCAGCTTGATAGGAGATCCAATAATTCCTGAAAAGGAAAACTTATTAAACACAAACATATATATATACATACTGTACAATATCAGAAGCAAAGACTCATTTTTTAGAAAATATGAGCCTCTCTTCCCATCATCTAACATCAGGAAAAAAGAAAAAAATCTTAAGGAGTCCATCCCTGTAATATGATCTCTTCAAATAAAGAAAAAAATCTGGCTAGCAAAAAAGAAGTCCTTGGATTTAAAACACTGAACAGAATATGTAGATCTTGACCATGCAGATCTCTTTACACTGAAACTAACTAGCTAACCCAAAGTTCTTTTGTCCAAAGTCACCAATAAAACTGGGGATCTGGCAATGTCAGTGGTTTTCCCTTTTTATCCACGGTGGTAATGAAATAGACAACATCATCTTTTCTGGGCCTGCAAATGACCACTTTCTCAGCATAGATGTGCCGACCGAAGTTCCAGTGCATGAAACATCCACTAAAATGTTCATCCATCTTAACAGAACATCCAGTCTTTCGGAAAGGCTTAGGCACAGACAAATAGTCCCAAACAGCTTCACTGTACCAAAGTTCCCAATTAGTTTTAATCACTTGCATTATATCCTGGGGCACATAGGGGAACTCCAAACCATACTCGGCAGCCACACGCTTGTTTAACATCCTCTGCAAACGTGCAAGTTTGGGCAAAGATCTGTCTCTCCCCATACCAGGCGGTACACAGGAATCTGATGACTTGCTCACCATAGACCCAGCCGGTGTCTGTAGTGAACTAGCAACTTTTGGCAAAGTCCCAGTAACAGTACTGTGTGGCTCCACACAGGGTGAAGTCTTCCCAGAACTCAGGGCTGTCCATTCAGGGAAAGTCATAGCAGAGGCAATATCTTCACCTTGTGACATAGTCTCAAATAGGTCATCATTCCCGGAAAGATCCGACATGGATTCTATTTCCGAATCTCCCAACTCTTCTGCTGGTAGATATTTATTTACAGTCCCAGATACATTCCCCATCAGTGGCTTAACCATTCCTGACGTGGACTCTGGTAGCTCCGGTTCAGGTAACCTCTGGGGTAGGCCTCTACCATGGCCACGGGAAGCCTTCACATATCCCACCTTCCTTTGAGCAGGCACAACAGGAGTGGGTGTAGTGGACGCAGAAATCAAAGTAATGTCCCCTGAGGAGACGACAGCAGCAGCGTCTCTTTCCGGAACATTGTCAGCAACAACAGGCAAAGTGGTGGCCTGTCGCTCTCTCTCTGTAGCTGTAGCAGCTTCTACTGTGGCGATACCTGTGCCCAATCCATCAGACAAGCACGGGGCGACGTGGTAGGCTGCTCCACCACAAACAAGTACTCTCCACATTGCGGACATCGGCCAAACGGATGGAGATGCACGGCCAGTCCTTCACATCGGTGGCAGATCATACCCAGTCCCTCAATACCTCCTGAGGTATACAGGACAAACCTCCCCTGCGGCTTCAAATGAACTCCAGTATCTGTAAGCAGAGTTACAGATAGCACAGCATTCATCACGGTGCTTGTAGGGAACATTCTCGGTCCCATGATTGGCTGCATCGCTGGAAAAGACATGGCCACACTCTGATCTTCTCAGCACGATCACGAGGCCTCTCCTCTCCTCTGGCACCAAACAACATATACACGCGTCCCACGTGGTAGCAAGTAGGGTAGACTCCTCCCACTTGTTCTTCTGGTCACGTAGCTCCCAGGCCTTCACTGGCGCCCGCCGTCTACGCACTCAGAAACAAAGTCCTGCAGTTTAACCTTTTCTCTTCCTGAAGGATTTTCTCAAAGTCCAGCTCTCTCCGTAAACTCCCGGTAAAACACTTCTCTGGGTTGCGAGAACTGACAGTCAACAAATCCCGGACGAGCCCCCACATGTAGCAATAACTCTCAGCAGAGCTGCTGGTTTAAGTGGGCTTGTTACCTTTACTCTCCTTCCCTCTGTTTTACTGGCACCGGGTCTAGGGTTCCGTTGAGTTTACCTCTGGACGATACACGCACCAACACTTGAGTACGTTTTCAAGGCTTTATTAAACAATTTACTAAGGAAGTAGCAGGAAAGAGGCAGAAGGGAAACTGCAGAAGAAACTCAAATATTTTCTTGTAAGATTCTTGACAAATGTCCTGGTGAAATTTGGATATTACAATGGAATGCGTTCCCTTCGTGGGACACACTCCTTGCACGCCTGGATAGGCCTCTCTCACTAGCCTAGCAGCCAGTACGTAGCACGAACAAAAGTCTCTGCCACAGACTTGTTTGGGATAAACCCATACGATCCTCTGCCACAGGATGTATTGGTTTTCTGCAATGAACGTCAGTCACAGTGCTTGAACCTTTAAGCCAACCCGGCAACACTATGCTGTATAGTTACTTTAGAATACGTCCTCCAACCGAGTCACCAGGCCCCTCTCCAGACCAGCAGGCTGCGTGATCCTTCCATGACGGGTCCTCCCTGGGATCTCCTCGGTTGTCCAGCTTCTTCACTCTGGATAGACAGCTCAGGACCATTCCTCGGCTGCTGTGGTAGGCCCCAGACAAGCTTCTGGGCCCACCCCTGCGCCGCAGCGACGTGGGCCTCCGGAACGGAGGACCACGAAATTGCTCTCTAACGAATACCTGTCGGCCAGGAGGGCCAGCAGGTGGCTGTAAAACGAACCCTTGAATATGGCGTCTTACCCATAAATACCCTCGCCCAGAATGCATCTCGGAGGACCACCTCCACCGAGTTGTCTCCGGAACAGAAGAGCATCCATACGCTTCAACACGTTGCCTTTCCAACACTGACCAGTGATAACAGCGACACCCACCGGTCAGTATGGAAACACACACAACGTCAGCCAAGCTGGAACAGAGGCAAACCTAACCTATCTACGAACAAGTTACTAAATTTACCTAAAATATGGTAGATCGCAAATCTACCAGCGCTACATATATATATATAGATATATATATCTATATATATTTTTTTTAGATGTTCACATCTCTGGCTGGGTTCACACTTGTGCGATGCGTGAACCAGCGTGATTCCTGTGCGAGTTTCCACATCACACCTACATTGACATCTGCGCACCACTGCGAATGTCAATGTAAAGTTAATGACACCCCCAGATCATTTCACAGATCGCAGTGCGAACTATGTAATGGTGCAGGAATCGGATCGCATGGGTGTGAACACCCATGCGATCCGATTCCAGTGCGAACCAAATAAAGGGTCCTGTACCATTTTGGTGCAAATGCAATATGATTTAGGGCCGGTTCCCACTGCTGCGGTGTCCGAGATCGGATGTGATTCACACCGCACTGCAGTGCAAATCACATCCAATTTCTGTGCGATGCGATTTCAGCCATACAGATAGTATGGCTGAATTTGCATTGCATTCAGACCAAACTCGTACAGGACCCTTTTTTTGGTCCAAGAAGAATCGGATCGCATGGGTGTTCACACCCATGCGATCCGATTCTTGTCCGAGTTTGCAGATCGCACTGCGATATGCAAACTGATTAGGGGGTGTCATTAACTTTTAGGCCTGGTTCACACTTGTGCGATGCCAGACATCGCACAGGCGTTGCATGTAATTCACAGCGCACTACCGTTCACATTACATGTATACCGTTCACATTACAAATAGTATGGCTGATATTGCACCGCCTTAGGTGCAAACACGCACAGGGCCCTTTTTTCTGTTCGGACCAGAATCGGATCGCATGTGTGTTCACACATATGCGATCCGATTCATGCCCGAACTGTCAGTTCGCAGTGCGATATGCAAGCTGAACTGGGGGTGTGGGTAACAATGTATTGACACTCCCCAGCGATTCGCATATGGCAGTGTCACCTGACATGCGAGTCGGTGTGATGCGGGAACCTGCAGTGGATTTGCAGTGCTCTCGCATCGCACCAGTTTATCAATTTTTATGTTTATCAATTATGAAATATATTTTGTTTTTATTTATTTATTAATAAATTAAAATATATTTTATTTTAATTTATTAATAAATATTTATACTTGTATACTTTTATCAAAAATTTTTTTTAATGATTATAAATGTATTTTGCATTTATATGAATGGTGTATAGCTGCATTACATATGTGGATTACATTAATTTACTATACACCATTCACATTTAAATAGGCATATGTATGATCTTTAAATATTGATAAAAATAATGTTTTTTTAATAATTAGGTTAATGTATATTGTGTAGGGGGAATTTAACTTTATTATTTTATTAATATGTTGGGGAATAATGTGTGCTGATTCGTGTTACGCTTTTGTATTTTACACTTCCTCATACTGTAATCCCGCTACATCACGCGAGATTACAGTGAGAGGAGCCGTTCTGAGGAGTTCTCGGTGTTTGTCAACTCAGCATGAGAAGCGATCTACACACTTTCATAAACAGGCACTCAGGGGAGAGCAATCTCCTCTGAGAATGCCTGAGAACTGAATTGCGGTATTTTACCGCAGTTTCATAAAAGGACACCATAAGCAGCAATACAACTTAGTAAGATTAGCTAATGTACTGATTTGTATGTCACATCAACGGGCAAGTGTCAGAGGGGCCCAATGATCATTTCCATCATTGTCATAAAATATGTAATTCCTTGGTTTCCACTGTATACTCTTACAGTCTTAGTAATCGTACATTAATAAAGTATATAAACATTGCAATCTGTAGGTTTAACATGCACAAGAAGGAGATTGGTGATATAACACATCAGAAATATAAACTGTATATTTACATCAGCTTTCTGTATTTGTGTTAGTTATTGTAAGCCTTATGCAAGGTCTTTAGGAGTTTTATATGTTTCTTAGGTTTTATTATGCTGCTTTGTTTTAGATATCATCCTTTAATCCAGTTGTCTATAATTCAACATTTGCCTCTTTTTTTACAGCACGAACAACTTCTCACAGGACTACTGAATCTACTGTTTCTACAACTTCATCAGTCAGCAGCTATGTCAGTGGGTACAACATGGAGACTGATGGCAACAATACACAGGCAGATAACAATCTCTTTCAAGTCCCAAGAATGTAAGTCTTTTTTGCTTCTTTATAAGGCTGGCCTAAGACGGTTCAAATTTCAGCTGGTTTAGCAGGAACCGACTGAGATTCGAACCATGTGTGGGCAGTCTGAATGTACCAAGTTGATCGATCAACTTGAGTACAACCAGCCTGCCGGATTCACTTGTGATTATTGCTATTGGCTGCTATAGATGCTAGTAGAGTCATTGGAGAAACCCCGCCCCCCCGTGCTGGCAGCAGACAATTGATCAGCAGGAGGAAGCAGCTATCACATGAGTGAGATGTTCAAATGGGTAACTAGTACTTTATCAGGACATCATTTTAGATTTTATTGTAATGTTTATCTGAAATAGGTTTTTGAGGCAGGTTTCACATGTACTATATGACTGTATTCAGGGGTTTGTTCACATTCCTATACAATTAACACTGGGATGAATTCAAAAAGCAGTTAGTCTGAGCACACTTGCAGAAACTGGGGGCAGTAAAGCACTAATACTTTACAACACTACTAAGCGGGAAGTACAGTGTAAAAAATGTAATGAGCAAATATGGACATATATATTTACAAATTGTTACATGAAACATTATGTTTAAAATACAGATATACATTGATAAAATGTGCCTTATATTATATATCTTTTGTTTATTGTATTTTTATGCCATTTTTGTTTGTTTGGATAGCATGAGGAAGGGTTACTGCTATTAGACAGGAGAAGGAATAGAATCTCTGCAAGGTTTTAAAAGGGCCTGTGTTCTTGGACAAATGCAGCTTGTTTTAGGTGCCTTCTGCTTCCATTTGACATCAGTTTGAAATGCTCCTGTGATCATTCAGAATTCATTCACAAGTGCTTTTGACCTCCTGCTTTGCATGTCACCAATAGTAAGATTTGCTTTTCATTTTTCCTAACATTGTTTCAAGTTATGGGAATAAATTGAAGCTAGACTTTTAAAGAAACATTATTATTATTATTAATATTATTATGAAAAAATAGAGGATGGCTTTGCTGATCAATAAACTATAATGTTCTCTTTCTTCAGTACTACCCCAAAAGGTATTGGGATAGGACTTCTGACTTTTTTGATGTGTATATTTGTCCCAGATCATTGACCAAAAGTATTTGGGCTCGTGGGTCAGCATAACAGCCAGGTAGCCTGTATCTTTACAGGAAAGTCAGCAATGGCTGACCTCCTACATCCTTTCTTGACATGTTTCCTTTAAACCCATTATATGTATTTGTATAGCAAAAATTATTAGTAGAGGGCATACATTTCCTTTAATGAATCTTGCATTCAAAGGAAAGTAATTGGGGCTTGGGTCAGAAGAGAGTGGGCCTTTGTTTCAGATTTCATTTTCTCCACATTTTATATGAGAAATACATGATTTCAGAACTGTATTTCTAGCCTTTCTTCTCCTTACTTAACCTTACTTTTGGGTGCTCGGAACCCTGTATAAGGCAATCTGAAAAAATCTTTTAAAAAAAAGATTGAAAAGCTTTAATATGCTTTCATGATTTGAGAAAGCAGAAAAACTATTTCATAAGAGGTTAACATAAAGCACATCTAAACCTAAGAACAAAAATTAGATTTATTGCAGTTAGCCAGCCTTCGGTTGTTTTTTTTTTTTTCATTTTTACTTGGTGATTTTTGTCAGTCGGGAAGATCATGCTACTATTATCTGCTTTAGCATTACTGCTTCCTTGGCCAACTCCCTGCTCCCTGGACAAAAATGATGATACTCTTTCAACCTAAGAGATTTGAGGCGAAGAGCTGACAGAGGAAGCTGCATTGCTGAACCAGGAAGATGACTTGCTTATTTAAAAACTACTGTACATGTGCCATGGCATGTGGATATGAAGTGTGAAAATGTAAATAACAAGATTTGGCTGTACAGAATTGCCAATCCTTTAAACAGTTAGCATTTTCTATTTCAGTTGTACTGTATATTTGCTGTTTGTCTAGTGTTTCACTTTAAATACCATAGTTATCGTCAGATGGTTCTGTTAGATTTTATGAATCTAGGAACAGCTATAAATATAAGAAGATATAAGAAGCTATGGTTACTAAGCAATCAATACTTTCCCTGACCTTTCACCTGTATATCACTTTTTAACGAGTGAAACAAATCACATAGTCATTGTGCTAGCAATATGATAAAGAAATATGTTTCAGTGTAACTTTGTAATGCAATAAAACTGATTTCAAGAAGGTCATCTTCATTATTTTGTTTTCAAAGTGGAAAAATGAATCAAAATGGACAAGACCAAAATGGAATAGGCTTGACTGAAACAGAAGGTAAGATATACTGTTACTTGTCTTTGTCTACTTGAAACGTGACATTATTATAACGAATAAACATACATATGGATAAACTGGTTATATTGTCAGTGAAAGCCTTAAATATTGGGATTTTCTCTTATTGCAATTTCCAAAGGTCCAATTGCTATTGCAGATATCAGAGAAGACAAGGGGCAACACTTTTTGTCCTCTGTCTTACTGTGATATTATCAAAGAGTAATGAGAGTAATTCCTGCATTTGAATCATTGCTTGTGGATTGAAATATAAGTTTTGAAGCATACAAATTAAGTTAAGGCCAAAATTCCAAACTTTCAGTAACTCAAACAAATAAAAGACAACAAAAAAGTGTGGCGCTAAACAATGTCATGTGCTACTATATGCAAGTCAATAGACAGTAGGAGGATCAATTATATCCGCTTCAAGCATATAGTCCTCATGTGAACATCAAAGATACATAGTCTCTATGGCAATATGTTAAAACAAAATATTTGAAGAATAATATAAACATCTTGACCGAAAATCCGCTCACTTCCACCAAGAGTTGAGGAGGCTTACCAGATGAGGTGGACCCAATGGGGCATACGCCGGATTGGGTCGGACAAGGCTTAGGTGGTGAGTGGCTGTGTATACTCCAAGGAGGATGCGGTCTCACGAGTTTGTTGTATTCGTCCAGATAATACCAGGAACTTGAGAGGTGTGCACAATCTCACGGATGAGGGTCTTAAGGACCCTCATCTGTGAGATTGTGCACACCTCTCAAGTTCCTGGTATTATCTGGACGAATACAACAAACTTGTGAGACCGCATCCTCCTTGGAGTAGTGCTCGTCTGGTAGCACTAATAAACAAGAGTGTTTTAAGCGGTCCTAAGCGGCCTAAGCAGCCATCTTGGTTAGCTATGCACATGCTCCCCTGGGTTTTTGTTTTTTCAATGTTGCACATGAATCTGATTGAAAAGACCCTCTCCCAGCTGTTTTGTATTTTTTATTTATCTATTTGATATTTGTATATGTTACCCATTCATTTATGTTGCCCAGTTTCCCATATCTTCTCAAAGTAGTTTGCCTGTTAACCCTAAAAATGGCCAGAATATACTAATAGGATTTGTCCTACATAGAGTTCAATAGGATTTTTTGCTGTTTGGGATTGCTGAATTTCAAACAGGAGTTGCCAAACCTTTGGGGTATTGTACCCAGGCAGATTTGCCCATTGCTGAAAATAAATGGTACGTTGTACATTTGTATGCAGTTTGTCTTATTTTTACAAGCATTATTGCAAAATAATTAGGGATGAGCCAAACACCCCCCAGTTCGGTTCACAGCAGAACATACAAAAAATTTGTTCGAACACGCGCACACCGTTAAAGTCTATGGGACACGAAAATGAAAAATCAAAAGTGTTAATTTTAAGGGTTAATATGCAAGTTATTTTCATAAAAAGTGTTTGGGGACCTGGGTCCTGCCCCAGGGGACATGTATCAATGCAAAAAAAGTTTTAAAAATGGCGTTTTTTTCAGGAGCAGTGATTTTAATAATGCTTAAAGTGAAACAATAAAAGTGAAATATTCCTTTAAATTTCATACCTGGGGGTTTAGAAAAGTCCCTGCACAAAATGACATTTCTAAAGGAAAAAAAGTCATTTAAAACTACTTGCGGCTATAATGAATTGTCTATGGGAGAAATCAAAAGTGCTAATTTTAAAGGCTTATATGCATGATATTGTCATAAAAAGTGATTGGGGACCTGGGACCTGCCCCAGGGGACATGTATCAATGCAAAAAAAGTTTTAAAAACGGCCATTTTTTCAGGAGCAGTGATTTTAATAATGCTTAAAGTGAAACAATAAAAGTGAAATATTCCTTTAAATTTTGTACCTGGGGGGTGTCTATAGTATGCCTGTAAAGTAGCGCATTTTCCCGTGTTTAGAACAGTCCCTGCACAAAATGACATTTCTAAAGGTAAAAAAGTCATTTAAAACTACTCGCGGCTGTAATGAATTGTCGGGTCTCGGCAATACAGATAAATGTCATTGAAAAAAATGGCATGGGGTCCCCCAAAAATCCATACCAGGCCCTTTGGGTCTGGTATGAATATTAAGGGGAACCCCAAACCAAAATTTAAAAAAAAATTGCGTGGGGTTCCCCCCAAATTCCATGCCAGGCCCTTCAGGTCTGGTATGGATATTAAGGGGAACCCTGCGCCAATTTTTTTTTTTTATAACTGACATTTTTATTATTTTTCCACAGAAAAACAAATACAGCATTTCAGCATTGGGTACATAAAGAGAAAGAGATCATAATATCACAGTTCAATTTGGCACGTTATCACTCACATGTTGGACGGCAAATCTTTACTGTATTGACAGTTAGTGATAAAGAGAAGTAGATTCACTGGATAATGATACATCTCAAACAGTGTATACACTAGTACCATATGCTTAAACATCTACATTCTCAGATATAGAGAAGAAGGAAGAAAGAAGAGAAAGACGAAAAAAGGAAGGGGGGGAGAGGGGGGGGGCACTCGCCTCCAGGGTCCGGCCCAGGCCGGCGGAGAGCAGTTCATTAATACATAAATAGCATATACCTTCAGGTCACAGGGGTCTCCAACAAAACCCAGGGTTCCCAGATACGATTATGCTTGTCAAGTGTGTCATTTAATGAGGCCGTGAGATATTCCATTCTCTTGACATCTCTGATCCTGGAATGCAGCTCAGTTAGCGAGGGGGGCTCTCTTTTTTTCCACTTTAGGGCCACCAGGCAGCGTGCAGCAGTAAGCACATGGGCTAAGAGTTTTTTGGACACTTTAGAGAAGGTGGCAGGTGGAAGGCCCAAAAGAAAGGTCCCCGGGTCGAGAAGCATTTCAACATCAAAGATGGACTGGAGCAGGGAATGAACCATATTCCAGTAGGGAATGATTAGAGGGCAGGTCCAGTAGACATGAAATAGTGTTCCCCTATCTTTATAGCATCTCCAACAACGGGAGTCGGCCGTAGGGTATATGGAGTGGAGCAGGTCAGGGGTCTGATACCAGTGATATAGAATCTTAAATTGATTCTCTTTATAAAGCGTGCATATGGAGCTTTTGGTGGCCTGGGTCCATATGGATTGCCAGGTCTTTAAGGTTATCTCTGTGCCCAGCGCCTGCTCCCACTTAGTCATATATGAATGTCGCGGCCCGTCTGGTGAGAAATCTGTAATCAGTATCTGATAGGTGCGGGAGATCATGCCTCTAGGGGACGAACCCTCCAAACAAAGCTTTTCAAATTCTGTGAGAGGGGAGAATCTCAAATTCGAGCCCAGTGATTGTGCATAATGGCGTAGTTGTAGGTAACCGAAAAAGGCTTGCTTGGGGATATCAAAAGACTTTTGCAGGTCTAAGAAGGGTCGCAACATTCTGGTTTTAGGATCAAGTAGTTGTCCATAACGGAATATGGCCTTATCCATCCAAAAGTGGGACATCTGTGAAGTTAAGCTGTCAGGAATATTGGGCGTGAAAAGGAATGAAGTGACTGGGGAGGATGTGGTAGTGAGCGGATATTTCAATTTAGCCCGTCGCCATAAGGTACGTAGTTGAGCCATCGGTCCTAACAGTTGTATGCTGCTGGGGGGTATATCGGAGCTCCAAAGCATGGAATTTGGGTGTATGGGGGCTAGCCACAGCTTTTCTATCTGTGTCCACCTATTGTAGGCATGTAGGGAGCACCAGGAGGCTATAGGTCTTAGTTGAGCTGCCAGGTAGTACTTAGCTATGTTGGGAAACGCCAATCCACCCTGGTTACGTGGGGCATATAAAACAGATCTAGCAACTCAATGTCTTTTATAGTTCCAGAAAAAGTTTATCAGGTCGGCTTGAAGTTTTTTTAGGTGGGAACACGGAATGGGGATGGGGAGTGTCTCAAAAAGATATAGAAGTCTGGGTAGTATCGTCATCTTCAAGGTTGCAAGTCTACCAAAAAGGGACAGTTTCAGAGATTTCCATTTGGTTAGGGAAGCTCTGATAGAGGTGAACATTTGGGGGAAGTTGGCTTTATATAGTGTATCGTATGTGGATGTTATATGCATCCCCAGGTATTTTAGGGAGGAGGACCGCCAAGAGTATGGAAATGCTTGCGAGAGTGTGGATAATGTTTGGGGGGATAAATTAAGAGGGAGAGCCTCCGTCTTGGAGCCGTTAATTTTATAGCCCGAAAGGACGCTATACCTTTCCAGCTCTACTTGTAAATTTGGGAGGGATATGCGAGGTTGGGCAAGAGTGAGAAGAACATCATCCGCAAATAGGGAGATCTTGAATTCTCTAGTACGGACTGGAATACCATGAATACTTGGATTATTTCTGATATGGGCTGCTAACGGTTCAATGCATAGGGCATACAACAGAGGGGAGAGTGGGCAGCCTTGTCGGGTCCCATTAGAGATCAGAAAGGTAGGGGAGGTGGCAAAGTTAGTGCGAACCTGGGCTGTTGGGGTCGAGTATAGGTGGGTAATAGCTCGGAGGAATGGGCCCTCAATTTTTAAATAAAATGTTGTGTTTGGATAATCATCATGAACACAGCTTTAATCTATTTAGTAAGCTAAATGAATGTTCCCTTTGTAAGGTGAACAGCTTTTACTACTTGTATTTGTTAAGTTATGTGCTAATGGAATTTTTATACTTTAAATATAGCTGGTTACCATTGCCAATGTGTGTAAAGTTATCTGGAAGTTAAAGAAAGCTCTAACTTAACAATTGCAAAGACAGTCATTTTCTCTAATTTAATAATGAAAACTACCAAAAAGATGATAAGCACAGTTGTATTGTATATGCTTTAAAAAAAAAATATGTACAAAAGAATTGTCAAACATCAAATTCAGATATCCCTAGTTTTCAAAGATAGACAATAAATTATCAACAAATCCTGCCTTATGGATCAACAACAGACCAATATCTGGCATTTGTTTTTAGTAAAACTTATTTGATACATCTTACTAAAATAATGATTGATACATATTCTCAATAATAAAGAGTCCACCAAATATACAGTACAGTTTAAAGTGAAGCCAGGTTTATGAGACCTGTAAGTCATCACCCTAACAAGTATATCTCTCTATATATTGGACCTTGTTCCTGCAGACAAGTGCTTTGCAATATAGATCTCAAAGCATACTTTAAGACATTTGTTGTTGTCAGGCCCGCTGCTGCTTGCATGTTTGCTTTGAGCAGATGCATAAAATGGGTGCATTTCTACTTTCAATTGAATTGTTTGAACAAAGCAATGCAAACAGTTTGTTAGACATATAAGGGTTGATTTACCGAAGGAAAAGGTTATTTGTTTTGCAAAGGAATTTGTCCCTGAGCTTAGTAAATAAGATGTAGCTCTGCCGACTTCCATCACCCAATCATGTGCAAGCAAATTGCTATTTTTACATTTTTAAATTTCCTTGCCCATGATGGGGTATTCAATGCAACGTGAAACCTTACCACATTGACTACGCTTTGAGGCTAACTCCCTTGCAAAGTGCAATGTTCCCTGTAAGGCAAACAGCCTGTTTACCAGTGGTGGCTGGTGCTGCAAGCCCCGCTGGATGCATAGAGATTAGAGGAGCTGCGCCCTTTATGGCCGGCCTGCACTGCTGTTTGCCTTTAGTAAATCAACCCTAATAAGTTGGGGAAAATAATATAGTAAAATGTCCATAGATATCTAATTGCAAGTAGGAAACCCACAAACATAATATGACAGTCATCTAGACTGGGCCATAATCTCATGTCTATAGTGACAGGCAGGAACCTGCTGGCTAAGGGCTCTCATGGGGGAACATTGATCAGGCAACCCATGCTTTTTGTATGTATACATTTAGATAGGCAGCACCAGCAGTCTCTACCTCATTCACATAAACTTTCTGGGCTGGCAGAGTTGAATATACAAGTATATGGGACACTCTGCTATGCTCTAAAACTATTCTGCCACAACTATGGCCAGATCATGCTCACATGCCCAGGTACCCTTCTATCTCTACAGTCAGCCTAGTAAACACTAAGCAATGTCCTGACCAACCATACAACTGATGTTTCCCCTATGACCACATACCGTATATACTCGAGTATAAGTCGAATTTTTCAGCCCATTTTTTGGGCTGAAAAAGCCACTTCGACTTATACTCGAGACATATAACTAAAACGCAAGTAATGGAGGAGAAAAGGGGGCGGGATCATGCCTCTGGGTTCGCCGACACCATCACTAGTTTGCTGGGACCATGGGTTTCCCCAGCAACCAGTGACGCTGCGTGCGTGCGCCCGCCCCCTGCTCCTCACCGCAGGTCTCGGAGACAAAGAGAGCTTGCACTCACAGGCCACGAGTAGGGGCGTGACGTCACGTGCGTGCCATGCCCCCCTGCTACTCGCTGTTCCCGGGTCCTGGCTTAGGCTTTCTTGCAGCTTCCACAATCCGCCCCTCCTGCATTCAAGGTATGTAGTGATCACTAATGGCTGGGCATATTTTATTTTGTTAAAGGTCATGCTGATGGGCACCTTTTTTATGTTAAGGGGCACTCTGATAGACAAATTTTATTTTAAGGGGAACGCTGATGGGTATATTTTTAATGTGCACACTGATGGGCATATTTTCTTAAGGGGCACACTGATGGACACATTTTGTTATGCCCATCAGAGTGCCCTTTAACATAAAATGTGCCCATCAGCATGCACATTAAAAATATACCCATCAATGTGCCCCTTAAAATAAAATGTGCCCATCAGAGTGCCCATAATATAAAATGTGCCCATCAGAGTGTCCCTTAATATAAAATGTGTCCATGGGCAAATTTTATGTTAAGGGACACGCTGTTGGACATATTTTCTGTTAAGGGGCACTCTGATGGGCAAATTTTCTGTTAAGGGGCACTCTGATGGACAAATTTTCTGTTAAGGGGCACTCTGATGGACAAATTTTATGTTAAGGGGCACTCTGATGGGCATATTTTATGTTACGGGGCACTCTGATGGGCAAATGTTATGGCCGCTGACAGGCTGTATATAATGGACACTGGCAGGCTGTATATAATGGACGCTGGCAGGCTGTATATAATGGACACTGGCAGGCTGTATATAATGGGCACTGGCAGACTGTATATAATGGGCACTGGCAGGCTGTATATAATGGGCACTGGCAGGCTGCATTTCATGGGCACTCGTAGAATGTATCTTATGAGCCCTAACACAGGCTGCTCTATGCAAACAGTCATGTCATCACATTCTGTAATATCATCAGCCTGCATTAGGCCTCAAACTATACAAGTCTTTTTTTTTATCCTGTTAGAAATGGATCCCAATACTTCTACCGGTTGCTGTATATCTTAGATGTAGCTACACATAAATTCACCCGCCTTTATTCTTTGTATGTAACAATATACTCCAGTTTTGGAGCTGTTTTTTTCTTTTTATCACAGCAAGGGGACCATTATTACTAGTATAGTTTATTGCCTATAGTAGCAGTAAATAGAAAATGGCTCACCATGGAAACATTAATTCATTCAAGCTTGTTGAAGACTTGAAGTGCTTGATTTAGTTTTCCATGCTGTAACACAAAGTCATTGTTCCATAGTTTTTGTGTTACTTCTCCTAAAGATATGCCAGAAACAAATAATGCATTTTCTTATAAGGTTTTAAGTAACAGTTAAGCTTGAACAAATTATAGATTAGAATACCCAGTGGTAGAAAAGTGATTACTGGTACCCTTGTGAACAGAAAACAAATGCATATTATTCTACTATCTTACACATTTATGATGGTAATGCAGAGTGCTATAACCCATCACAATCAATCATATTTCATTTTATGGCAGCTTGATTAAAAAAAAAAAAATCAGTCCTGATTGGTTGGTTGCTACTTTGCATACTGATGTTTATTAAACAGGCCTAGAAAAATCTATATAAATGTTCAATGAACTTACTTTTTCCTAATTCAATTTCAGGTAAAACCCAAGTCATGGGTGAAATTAAAATTGCCCTGAAAAAAGAAATGAAGACAGATGGAGAACAGCTGATAGTGGAGATACTACAGTGTAGAAATATTACGTATAAATTTAAGTCTCCAGACCATCTACCAGGTATCTGCATTTTTTAAGCTTTCACATTCATTAGGTTAAATAAATAACTTACATGAACCAAGCGAGTCAATAAAATCTTGCAAACTGAAACTGGGTAACACATGTATAATGACAGTGATTACTAAATCCTAAAGTAATTTAGAAAATATTCTTGCTATAGGTTTACAGCTTGAGCTGGCCATAGATGTTGTTATGGCCAACAAGCCTTAATTATTGGATAGTGTAAGCTGCTAATGAAATAGGTACAAACAATAGGAAAACTCACTTCACACATGATGACTTTATTGTAGAAATTATGTCCTGCATACTTTACCCAGGTCATTTATTCCATAAGTAATCAAGGGAAGATGAAAATGTCAGTCTTAGAGGTTGCACCTTTAAAAATAAGCCAGCAGTGTCCAAACTTAAATATTGATTAATTTGCTTGCTGTAAGCTTATATTTTTCCACTGTTTGCCTTTGTATGGGCTTATTACAGCTGCTTCTCTTTTCTGCTGTAAGCCAGAAACAACATACTGACACATTAAATATCTTTTATCCTAATTTATCCTAATTTGCTGGATTTGGTTTACATAAAAGTTGTACATACTGTACCTAAGATTTTATACTTTGGTTGGCTGGGAAGTCATAACTTTGTAACTGTCCTGTTTGTTTTCAGTAAATGTTCTATATTACCCATTTTTTAATCCCCTCTTAACTTCTGCATCTTAAATGAAAGCTAAGCTCAAGGTAGATATTGCAAAAGTTGGTAATGTGTTCATTGAACATTGAAAACATTAGGATTTTTTAAATGCAACTGCTACCCAAACTTGTCTATATAACAGCCTTTTGTATTCTTTTGCATATCAGCACTTAAAAGGAGAGGGAGGAACAGTACTGTAAACCAGTCATGTTCTATTGCATTTCCAGATTCCAATGGATTGCACAGGAAAAATTCTCGCAGGGGCTGTCCACAGAGATTGCCTCAGAGTACTTCTGTTCTTTCATTGCCCAGTCAGCAGGCTGGGGCAGGGACACCATAGTGGGCCCAATTTTTGAAATTTTATTGTTACCACTTTACGATCAGTAGTAAAATATCTCATAACTCCCATCAGTATCAGTTAACAACTAGTGAATAGCTGATTGTTAAGAATGCAGCATCACCATATTCTTAACAACCATGACTCATCTGCTGTCAGCGGGATTCCCTGCTGGCAGCAGAATGTAAACAAAAGAAAATCTGGGATTAAAAAGTTTAAAAAAAAAGCAATGTGGGGTCCCCCTAAATCATACCAGGCCCTTCAGGAACCTCATGCCAACAATTAAATGTGGGCCGTGAGCCCCCCTCAAAAAAAATCTATACCAGACCCTTATACGTGCATGCAGTCCAGGAAAGGGGCAATGAGCATGTGCCCCCCTCCTGAACCATACCAGGCCACATGCCCTCAACTCAAGCAGGGAGTCCCCCCTAAAGCACCTTGTCCCTATGTTGATGAGGACAAGGGCCTCTTCCCCACAACCCTGGCCAGTTGTTGTGGGATGGCGGGGTGTGACTTATCAGAATCTGGAAGACCCCTTTAACAAGGGGGTCCCCAGATCCTGCCCCCCTCCATGTCACTAAGTATGGGATAAGGGATCCACCAAAAAATGGCCAAAGTAAATAAATACCTGGATCCAGTTTCTGACAAGTCCTTTATTAAAAAAGGAAATAAATAAATAAATGTTCTCTAAAGTAAATCCAGTGTCAATCATGATGAACAACACCCGCTGACCCACACACAAACAAAAAACCTACTACACTGTGGGACATGCTGGGTTGATCACATCACAAGGGAGTGGGGTCACCCAGTGACATAACCAAGTGACCCTTCAGTTTTTTAATGGAAGGTAGGAAGTGGAGCTCTCTGTTGGGAGGAGCGAAATGTCAAGTGTGGGCCAATTTTTCTTTTTCATGCAGGTCGACAGGCAGCATTTGACGCTGGATTTACGTAAAGCAGAGTTCCACCCAAAAGTGGAACTTCCGCTTTAAGTGAAGGTGACCCCCTGACATGCCAAATTTGGGGGGGATGGAGTAGATACCCTCTTTTTAGGGGCATACAGCTCCCACTTCCTCCCGGGGCTCTGCGGAGCCGGAAGGAAGTTCACCTCTTTCCCTCCCTTCATTCAATCTTCTATGATACAGGTCCCAGAAGATTGTCAGGCCAATTACAGCGCGCTGTGCGGCTCATGCATGCGCAGTGCATGCCTGGCTGTGAAGCCACAGCCGGGCACCCACAGTCACAATGCCGACACCATGGAGAGGAGGGGGAGAGGAGTGGGGCTGAGTTCGCCCATATCGCTGAACCATGGGAAAGGTGAGTGTCCGATTATTAAACCTTAGCAGCTACACTTTTTGTAGCTGCTGACTGTTATATGGGTGGAACTCCACTTTAATTTTCTAATGTCGGATTTTATTTTGTTTACATTCTTCTGTCAGCGAGGAATCCCACTAACAGCAGATGAGTCATGGTTTTTAAGGACATGGCAGGTGCTGGCTCCTTAACAGCCAACTATTCACTGGTTGTTAAGGACACTGGCGGATTCTGGCACCTTAACAACCAGCTGAAAACTCATATGTGCCTGGCCCACTACTTATTTAATGCATGCATTTATATATTAATTTATATATATATATATATATATATATATATATATATGCTCTATTTACCAAGTTTTTGCTTTTTTGCGGTAAATACTGCAAAAACGTATAGTGAACTGATATTTTCAGTGTCGCATGTGATATTTGGGAAAAATGTGTCAAGTGACCCAAATTCTGCACTCAGTATGCTTTAGTGAATTGAGCCCAGTATACCTTACCTTTCACAGAGAAAGTGATGTCACTCTTCTAGCATTGTAGTGTGCAGGGCTAGTGATTCACAAAACTGGTTGGGCAGAATCAATAATGTTTTGGGCAAACTATTTCACATATATTTGTTTTTCCTTATATAGCTGTTTGGCTAGTGTTGTAAGGTTATTCTGGACCTGTGCCCTGAGAACATAAACAGCTAACTAGTTAAATGCTCAGTGACTATTTGTGTGTGAACTCTTAATTACATTAAGTTCCATAACTTTATAAATAGCTCATTACTGGATGGGTAAGACATAGCTGGTCAGAATAACAATAGTCCCCCAAACTACTTCATATTACCTTATTAACTCAGTGCATGTTGTGTGAGTGTTAATGTGTGGTGGATGTGACAGATTTGTATAGCTACATAGTATAACTAAGCACTCCCCTGTAATAAGTATACAATAAATTTAAAATGTTACAGACATAAGCACATGAGAAGCAATAGTAATTCCCTTCATCCACATAATAATTTTTCAGATCTGTATGTGAAACTCTACGTCATTAATATAGCAACTCAGAAGCGAATAATAAAGAAGAAAACCAGGGTCTGTAGGCATGATCGAGAGCCTTCATTCAATGAGACATTCCGTTTTAGCATGAGTCCTGCTGGACACTCACTGCAGGTAAGGCTGTAATTTGCTTCATATTGACATTATGATCACCTATAGTGTATGGTAACTAAAAATAAATTATATGCACATTATGTAAAATAATTATATTTTTTCTCAAGTACATTTTGAAATTGTTAAAGCTTGAAATAACTGCCCGTGTTGCTTCTTCTCTATCTTATGTTACTTTGTCACTGAAATATTGCATTTCTCATAGTTTTCATATTTAAAGTGGTTGTAAAGGCTGAAGGTTTTTTACCTTTGTGCCTTTTGCGGCTTGCTATGGGTGCACTCTCCAAGGGGGGGGGGGTAGCCCAGAGCACTGAGAAGAGGAGAATCAGGGCTGCTTTGTGCAAAATTGCAAAATTATTGCACAGAGCAGGTAAGTATGACATGTTTAAAGAAATTAAATAAATTGTAGCGCTACAAAACATGTACAAATTGTCTCTGTGCACATAAACTTAATGTCCCAACAGTGACGTGTTGTTAAAGCAAAAAACAGTCCACAGTGAATGTGTGTGATCCGTGTGGCAGTTCTTTCAGCTTCTCAACGGTCAGCTCAGGTATCATCAAGATAAACGGATAGATGGAATACGCTTACCGGATATGGTGGATTCTACTGCCAATAGCATAGAATCAATAAAGCTTTGTGCCACTGAGGGCAGAAGTGTGGAATGATGGAGGCAAGGGTAGAGCCTCTGTCAGGCCTGGATGTCCCTCTCGGTCAGCTGGAACAGGATCAGATTTGTTCCCAGAAAACAGGTGGTGTCTCCATTCACCGGGCCATGTGGAAAAAAGAGGGATGCTTCCACATAGTGTAACTCAGGGTGTTTTTATTACTAAAAAAACGCATAACATGAGCATAAAACATGATCACGAGTAAAAGGCAGTATATGAGGTGTATGTAAAAATGCCCTACGTGTTTCGATCTAACGATCTTCAACAGGGGCATATGCCTCATATACTGCCTTTTAGGAATGAAATATTCCTTTAAATATCATACCTCTGGGGTGTGTATAGTATGCCTGTAAAGTGGCTCGTTTTTCCCGTGTTTAGAACAGTACCACAGCAAAATAAATTGTCATTTAAAACTGATCGAGGCTGTAATGAATTGTCGGGTCTGGTAATATAGATAAAACTCATTGAAAAAAAGAGCATGGGATCCCCCCCAGTCCATTACCAGGCTCTTTGGGTCTGGTATGAAGATTAAGGGGAAACCTGAATAATTTTTTTTTTTTTAAATGCGTGGGGGTCCCCCTAAAATCCATTCCAGGCCCTTCGGGTCTGATATGGAAACTAAGGGGAACCCTGCACCAATTTTTTTTAAAAATGGCATAGGGGTTCCCCCAAAATCCATACCAGACCCTTATCCGAGCATGCAACCTGGCAGGCCGCAGGAAAAGAGGGGAGGGATGAGAGACCCCCCCTCCTGAACCGTACCTGGCCACATGCCCCCCAAAGCATGGCTTCCCCGTGGCATCAGAGGGGGGCCACCTGTTTATATAACCAGATGGCCTCGCCCCCTCTGACACCACGGGGAAGCCATGGGAAAGTCCCCAAGGCATCAGTGGGGGCGGGGTCACCCGGGTACGTCATCGGGTGGCCCTGCCCTCAGTTATATAATAACAGTCAAAGGCGATAAAGCGTCACATGGTGGGAGCCGCCCATGGAGGTAGATCGGTGGCGGATTTTTTTTTCTCTTTTTCGGTCTGTCGGCGGAGCGATATAAGAAGATGAATGGACATCGTGGGTCATTTTTATTTTTTTTATTTTTTAATAAAGGACTTGTCCCCAAGCTGTGTCTTGTCGTTTTTAACATTTTGACACTTTTTTGTGAAATGGTAGGGGTACATTTGTACCCCGTTAACATTTCACACAGGAAGGGGCCAGGATCTGGGGGTCCCCTTGTTAAAGGGGGCTTCCAGATTCCGATAAGCTACCCCAAAGCACCCTCCCCATGTTAAGGGCATGTGGCCTGGTACGGTTCAGGAGGGGGGGGCGCTCTCTCATCCCCCCTCTTTTCCTGCGGCCTGCCAGGTTGCATGCTCAGATAAGGGTCTGGTATGGATTTTGGGGGGACCCCTAAGCCATTTAAAAAAAAATTGGTGCAGGGTTCCCCTTAATTTCCATATCAGACCCGAAGGGCCCGGTATGGATTTTAAGGGGACCCCCACGTAATTTTTTTACAAATTTTGGTTCGGGGTTCCCCTTAATATTCATAC